>JBAJMU010000008.1:7597716-7636608 GCA_037952995.1 Hyposoter didymator
TTTTTTTTCCGAGACTTTGAGACTCCGACGATATTTTGGCAAGTTCTTCACAAGCCCGTGAGTGAATGTGAGAATGTGTGGATTTAGGGGATTTGGATACAGACTATTGGCAGGATTTTTAGCGAACATATTCGGTGATCGTCAGGGAAAAAAAATATTTAATGAAAAAATAAAGTTTCTCGAGTGTGTTTATCACTTTTGTCATTATCGATAGTGATGACGTATCGAGGAGGGGAAAATATTGTTGAAATATGAATTTTTAGTCTGGAACGATCGGCGACGTCGTTTCTAATAACCTTCTGCTTTCTTTTTTGCCAATTCCTTTTTGTTATTCCACGCGAGCGCACTTATTGCCCGGCAATGAAAAAATATAACGCTGACAGGAAACGTTGAGGAAATACGTGCTCGACACGAGCAACAACGTTCGAGAGGTGGTCCACTGTTTTCTTTCTTTCTTTATGCTTCTATTATTTTCTACCGTTTTTTCTTCTTTTTTTTCGTTCGATTGACAGAATTCCAAAGCGCAAAGTCTTTACGAGAGCATGGGTGGCGTTGGGCTTTTATTCAATGAAATTTCTTCATTTTTTTATTATTTATTTGAAAATTTCAATATTTTTGTCGGTGCAGTGTTTTGAGCGAAGTTTTTTTGAAAATACCGAATTCGGAAATTTCAATAAAAAGGAAAAGAAAAATAATTTTTTATTTACTAAAATAATTGATTTTTTTAGGAATTTTCAAATTTGTCCAAAGTTCGGTATTCTCAAAAACAAAATGACGAAAACGAAATTTTTTTGCTAACTTTTTAATAATTCGAGGACGAAAAAAAAATCGTCCATTTTTTTTCAAGCCAACGAAAAAAAAAATTCGTTTTTCCATTTTTTCATAGTTGTTAAGAAAAAATTGTTAATTGTCTATTAGGATTAAAAAATTTATAACGATATGGCCAGAAAGTAGAATGACGAAAAAGAAAATCATCCCGAGTCCTGTCTCATTCGCCCTGAAGCTCAAAAGCCTTTTCTGTCTTTTGTTTCCCTCACAGAATCCTCCCCGAATCCCAAGTTCAAAAGCATCGAGACCCCGAGCCCGTCGTCCTTCGTACCGAGCAACGGGGACGCCGCACCCGGTCCCCAAAGATTTTCCCTCGTCCAGCACACCAATTACCATCCTTACAGACGCTAGTCGTTTAACACAGAGGAGTTGGATGCAGTTGTAGAGCGATAAATGCCAAGATTTACATAATAGGATTGAAAGAATGCGTGAGAGGTTGTTCGTGACGTAAAAAAAAAAAAAAAAAAAANAAAAAAAAATCGTATTTCGGGATAAAAATAAGATTTAGATTTTTCTTAAAATACATTTCCGAGTATTAGATTATTTTGTACTTGAGTTTGGTAAGATGCAAGAAAAATAGGCGTTACAGGTAAAAAAACAAAAATGTATAAATAATTTAATGTGGATATTAAAATGAAGAATCGGTCGGAAGGAAGGAATCAAAATTGTCGAATTTTAGTTTGTAAATTTCTCGCTAAGTTATTAATATTTAATTAAAATTGATCGTTATTATTATTACGAGTCTCGTTTAAAAATTCAATTCTTTTTCGTTGGCTCGAGTTTTTTATCTTCATTTCCGATCATTATTAAGTTAATTGGTATAATTAGAATAGTTCGATTTGAAGAGAGGGAAGGAAGAATCTTCTTGAATGGATTCTCTGCGGATACTGCTCGTTCGATTGGAAGGAATACTCTGAATTCAACCCTCAAAAGATAAAAAACACACGGCGTCTCCTTTTTTTGATGCTCCTTTCCTTCCTGCTGCTCCTTGAGCACAAAAGTTTTTGAAAATCTTTTTTTATTTTTTTTTTCATTAAAATTGACGAGATTTCGACGTCCGAAAATTTCTTTTTCTTTTTTTTTTAAATGCTCCTCTCCCGAGAATTCCTAAAGGATTTTCCAGGCTCACTTCCGCCTCGTCCTTGCACTGGCACGTCGTGTAAAAATGAGATTTTCCGATCGAGGCTGCCTCGAAAAGAAAAGAAAGAAAAAAAGGGGGATGCAGGTGGCGCGGGGAGAGAGAAGCATCTCGTCAGTATCACGTTGTTTTGTGCGATTCTAACAGGCCCAGGCTACGGATCTTCGAACCTCGCAAGTATTCCTGCGGCGCCTGGTACCAACGAGAATTACGGGAGCGGTGGGCCCCAAAGGGGCTACGCAGGATCCTCGACCAACATGACCAATTATCATCCTTACCGTCGCTAAACGGGGAAAGACAAAAATAATAACTAATCACCCAAAAATAAAAAATAAATAATAAAAAAAAGCAAGAAAATTCGCGTAATATTAAGAATAAATGAAATTAATTAACAACAATGATAATAATTCTACCTCGATCAAGAGCTAGAGAGACAAAATCGCCCGTCCCGTTCCAAAACGTTATGTACGATTATCTTCATTCAACCTTCGACATTTTCGTGCCACAAAAATATAAATTTTCCTCCCACACTCAATGTGAAGCGACAGAGAATTAAAGAAAAATGAAAATTAAATTAAATTCACGAAAAGATCATTTATTTTTCACCTCCTGGGAAAGCTCTTCGCATGCAGCAGTTGATCTTCATTTTTTGTTTTTTTTTTTCGTTTGCGATTGGATGAATTTTTCGGAGCAGATAAAAAAACATTTTGGAAGACGAATTAATTCGTTGCTGGTCCATGAATAATCGTGCAGTGTCGGCGAGACATACGGATTCTTAATTTCTTGCCAAAGCTCCACTTGATATCGAAAGTCAATAATTTCGTCATTAACGTCGGTGCTTCCAGGTATAAAAAGTAAAAATTTCGGGCGAAATACTCGCAGAAATGAATTTTCTGTCGTTTCTTCGGTTAAACATTTTTGTCGCTGTCCCCTTGACGCGAATTAAACGATTACGATAATGCTGATATGGTAATCGATTATAATTAAGATTAATATTTATAGCTATTGGAGAAATGATAAGTGAAATAACTGTCGACACCGTTCTTCCCTTGTGCCCTTATCGCCCCCATTCAATTATATCAAATTTTCTTTATTCTCTCATTATAAATAATAACGCGGTAATATTTTGTTATTACTATCGAATTATACGAATAATTGAACAAATCAGAACAAGGATTTCATTGTTTCTTAGGATATTATTTAAAATAAAGATAAACAGAGATAACGAACAAAAATAATGCAGCTGCGGATTAATAAAACTTCACATTTTAATAGAAAAACGTGTTGTACTTTTTGTGATTCACTTATTTTCCCATGCACACTCCAAATATCACATTCTCATTAATATTTATATATTTTTTTTAAACTCCTTCCAGCTGCATCTGTACATCGATCAAATTGATTTTATCACACTAATTAGATATGTACATCGTTGGTGAAATATATTTCGTACTTTCTCTCGTCGGTTATGCATTTCCACGAAAAATCGATCGTTGCAACTTTTACTTTTTTTTTTTCAGCATATAAATATTCGGTTCGAGGGACTCGGACGGATTTTCCACCAAGTTACCTTTTTTTTTTTGTAAATTAAAATTTCTTTCCGTCTTTCGATGAAAAAACAAAATTGGTTATTTCTTCGATCTTGTGAGATGGAATCGTCTGGATGAAAGGTCGATGGGATGGATTCAGGCGATTGCACACTTGTCGCAGCGGCCCTTGCCTAATTTAGTTTTGTCAACGACTTCTTGTTCCAGTTGTTTGCGTATTGTTTCTGCAAAAGGGAAAAAAGGGGTTTGGAAAAGGCTGAGAGGAGAGAAAATTGATGAAAAGGTGAGTTGTTTGTTATTCTCACCTGCGATCGATTTTTTTCCAATGGTCATTAAAGCCTCGTACAATTCCTTGGTCAGTTGAGCTTCTGGACTGAGGCCAGCGGTCCAGATGAGCAACATCCGGTAACCGTGCTCCTTCCAACTCGATGGACCTACGATTTCAGCTTTATCGTCCTTTTCATAGGTCTGCTCGTCGTTATAGCCTCTAATAACATTCAACAATTCAAGATGAATACCGGTATACTGATGCTCGATCGCTGTGATTTGATCGTGAGTGAATGCCCAATGTAGAGCAAGTTTTTTCCAATCCCCTGGAGCGAGTTGTTTGAAAGCAAGTTTCCAGATAATAGAACGAACGTGTTGAGACAGATGAGTGTTGGTGCTACTGGAGGTGCTTCCTCCTCGAGATCCTTCTCGCCATCGACGTCGGGCGGGAGTTAACTCACGTACCTCCCTGTCCGAATTCGAGTCCTCCTTCAAAATTATTAAGGTAAGCAGTGTAAAGAATTCCGCACTACGTTCAAACGGCTTCAAATTTTTTTTTTATGTTTCCCATCACTCATCTATGGTGTAACCATCAATAATATGGTGGCCCATGATATTTAACACCATACAAATTAATTAAAACACCATAAATTGAAAATAAATGAAAAAAGACACGGATTTTTTTTGCCATTGATTCTTATCACTCACCAGTAGTGTAAAATGCAATAATATGGTGGCCCATGATATTTAACACCATAAAAATTAATTCAAACACCATAAATTGAAAATAAATGAAAACAGACACAGATTTTTTTGCTATTGATTCTTATCACTCGCCAGTAGTGTAAAATGCAATAATATGGTGGCCCATGATATTTAACACCATAAAAATTAATTAAAACACCATGAATTGAAAATAAATGAAAAAAGACGCAGATTTTTTTTGCTATTGATTCTTATCACTCACCAATAGTGTAAAATGCAATAATATGGTGGCCCATGGTATTTAACACCATAAAAATTAATTAAAACACCATAAATTCGAAATAAATTAAAGAAGACACAGATTTTTTTTTGCTATTCTTTCTTATCACTCAGCAATGGTGTAATATTCAATTATATGGTAGCACGTGATATTAACACCATAAAAATTGATTAAAACGCCATAAATTGGAAATTGATGAAAAAAGAAACAATTTTATTGTCTAATGTTCTTTATCAGCCGGTAGTGGTGTTACATAATATGGTGTCACATGAAATTCAACACCATAGAAATTGATTAAAACACCATAGATTGGAAATTGAAACTCGATATTTCTTTGTCGCGGAAACTGAGGAGCGAAAAGTGTGAATGATGAAGATTAAATAATTGTTGAATAATATTATTCTTACCGGACTCGGATAATCGAGGCGCGAAGTTTTTATGATCATGTCAACGATTGCTGTAAAGCTACCCCTAGCAGCAATGTACAAGGGGGTTTTGCCACTCTGAAAAATATCGAACGAAAAGGTTTCTATCTTTTTCTGTAGTATTTAAAAATTATTTTTATTCGCCCAGAGAGCGGGCGGGAGAGGGCAGAGAGGTCAAGTGCTAAAAGTAAAATGGTGAATAAATGTCGGGTCACGTAGCGCGAGGTCGTACACGAAAAGATTTAGTCCGACCGGGTCGTGGCCCGAAACTCTTTCAATTTCTTCGATTAACCTCCCCCCCCCCTCCATGGTCCCCACATCGAAACGAGAAACGTAGGGAAATTGTTGAATGAAAAATGAGCTGCAACATTTCTCTTGTACCTTCTCACGTTGTTCAATGTTTGCACCCGCTGCAAGTAGCAGCTTGCAGATATCAGTGTGACCCATTTCCGCAGCAATGTGTATTGGTGATTGTAGTCGCTGAAAAAACATCCCCCGGGTTTGCCAGTTACGTATATGTAGCCGCACATAGGGGCTTACATCGATCCGGGAGAATCCTCCCGTCACCAAATCGAAACAAGAAAACAGTTCGTAGCGAGCCTTTTTCTAGAAATAATCCTTCAACATGACTTACCAAATTCAAACAGTTCGGATCGGCACCCTTGTTTATTAGGATTTCAACCGTTTCGATCTCGTTGCTCTCACAGGCAAGATGAAGTGGCGTATTTCCGTTCTAAAAAAAAAAAAATATATCGAGCTCCATACAATTCAAATTTAAATTTTTTAGATTTAAATTTTCATATTTTAAAAATTTATTGAATATTTAATTTTAAAATTAAATATAAATTTAAATTTTCAATTTTTTAAAATCCATTAAATTTTGAATTAATTGAAAATTCAATTTTTAATTTAAATTTAAATTTATATTTGAATTTTTAATTTAAATTTAAGTTAAAAATTGAATTTCCAATTTAAATTTATATTTAAATTAAAAAATATATCAATTTAAATTTAAGTTAAAAAATGTATTAATTTAAATTTAAATTTAAATTTGAATAATAAATTAGATTCAGATTAAAAAATTTTAAACAAAATTTAATTAGAGAAATAAATCGATGCGTGATAATAGAATTTTTTTTTCAATCCATGATTTTGAAACGGGATTCGATGTAAAAAAAAAATTTTGAACGTCAATATTTAAACTTTAAAGCTCGAGGCTTTTTAATTTCGCTTACGTTACATTGCTTATTGATATTTCCATGTTGAAGTATCGATTCGAGGATTCCCTTGCATCCTTGACTCGCGGCTACGTGAAGGGCCGTCAAACCGATCTGAATAAAAAGGTGGTGATTGTTTTCGTTCATGTTGGAACGTCGATAAATATTTCGCCATTTTTTTTTTAGTATTTCGAAAAAAATGAATTTCAATTTTGATTTTTTGTTAATGCGACTCGAAGATCCAGTAAGTTATCGTTCCGGTACGGTTTGGCAGGTCAATTTCATTTTTACACACCTCGTCACCGATTTCCGTGCTGCTTCCGGATGTCAACAATGTTTGAGCGATGCTCGTGTGTCTTGTTCTCGTTGCCACGTGCAACGGTGTGTTGCCCTCGTTGTCTTGAGCATTAACGTCCCCACCGAGGCTTATCAAAGCCTCGACAGCTTCGGTGTGACCCTCTGCACAACCGTAGTGCATTGGTGTTTGTCCTTTCTAATGATTATCAATGACCCACGTACAAATTGAGGCCGAAAAAAAATTCAGTATCCAAAAAAAAAAGAAAATGCAATTTTTACAAATTCCCGAATAAATTTCTTCGGGAAATCGATCCAATAAATAACAAACTCACTTTATCCTTGGCGTCCAATTCGATTTCCGGTATCCTTGCCAGGGATAAAATCACATCCCGATGACCAGCAACAGCTGCATGGTGAAGTGCAGTTGCACCGGTGCAATCGGTTGCATCAACACTCAGAGACTCAACAGCCTCTGTCAGATACTCTACCACTCCCACGCTGTTGCCTCTCGAGGCACACATCAATAGCGTGTATTGTTTCTGATGACAAATAATTTTTGTATTAAAAACAAAATATGAAAAAAAATAGCGTTACATTTGTAACCATTACTCGAGGAACTATTACGTCGAGTTTTCTTTTCCCTTGGCGAAAAAAATCGATGGGCCAGAAAGTATTATTGGAAATACAGCCTCCTGCTTTTTTTTTTCTTTGGGGGAAATAGGGAAGCAGGTGAAAAAATGAGAATTTTGCGGACCTACTTAGGATTATATGGTCGCGATGGTTTGGGGTGAGGAAAAAGGCAAGGCAAAAAATAGTACGTCGTAATTTCTTCGGGGCCGAGTATGTATTACGGTCAGTCGAGAATTTAATATCCGTAGGAGAAATTCATCTAGAAAATGGATGCTGGGCACATATTGGGTTGGGGGAAAAGGAAAGAGTCTTTTGCGGAAATACTTGAAGGAAGAAGGGGGAGAAAAGTTGGTCAACTTTTAACACCGAGTGCCAAGTGCTCGTGTTTGCTCTGGCATGGTCGATCGGTGCTGCTCGGATTACCCACAACCGCACTCTATGGTCCACCATCTTTTCTCAGCTGGTTTTAAAAGCAAACACTCCTCCATATTGCTTCCCGATAGTGTAAAAAAAAAAAAAGTGCATGAAAATCTCGTAGAAATTCTACACCCACGATCAGCTGCTCCAGAACTTTTTTTTTCACGACTAAATAATGAAAAATGTTATTTGCTCAAAATCTCATTGAAAAAAAAAATGACAATCGGGTTTTTTCTTCTTTTTAGAGAATTTTTGCTTCCCGCAATTATATATATACATTGCTTTCCGATAGTGTTAAAAAAAAAAGTGCAAATGCATGAAAATCTCGTGGAAATTCTACACCCACGATCAGCTGCTCCAGAACTTTTTTTTTTTCACGACTAAATAATGAAAAATGTTATTTGCTCAAAATCTCATCGAAAAAAAATGACAATCGGGTCTTTTCTTCTTTTTAGAGAATTTTTTTTTAAATTCCCGGTTGCGAGAAATAATTTTTGGCAGAAAGGGAGGCAGAGACCATATCTCTGCGAATTCGACAGACTCCTTTATCGATTATTTCGGGCTGGTCACAAGAATTTCACTATTTATATTGGGATTCCTTTGATCCTGTAGGACAAAGAGGCCAGGCTATTTAAATCCTGTCGATAATTGGCTCTATATCTATATATGTATCGCACACTTGCTGTACCTTATTCACCGCGGTCACATTCGCCCCAGCGTTGATCAACATTCTGACAGCCTCTTGGTGTCCGTACCAGGCTGCCATGTGGAGAGGCCTCATTCCGTACTGTCGATATTTCGATGAGCGTAGAAAAAATCAATCGGGTTGGAAAACGAGTTTCCAAAAAATTGTAAAAAAATAAATAAAAAACGTTTTTTTTTTTTTTTTCGTTAAATTTGATCGAATTTTTTCATTGGAAAATAAAAATCCATCAGGCATTGGAAATAAATTTTTTTCGGCATCGATACATGGACGAAAAAATTCGTAAAATCTTACTTTGTCTTTCGCTTCGATGTCACATTTCGCCTGAATCAGCATCTCTATTATCTCGGTATTGCCTCGAGATGCTGCCCAGTGAATCGGGGCACGTCCGTACTGGAAAATAGCGTGAAATTATTGGTTCAGTCGGGTATGCATGGAGGTAATACGTGCACGGAGCTTTCGACTCGCAGCTGCAATCCAGTCGAAGCAAAACAGCGTTTAGTTATTCCTAAGGTTTCCACGTTTTTAATCAACGCTTTGTTATTCCATGGCAAATCAAAATATTCTGAGAAAACATTGAAAATCCTGAAGAATCTAAGAACGTTCCTCGTCGCGCAGTCATCAGTGGAATAATGAATCGAGTTGCCCGGAAAATCTTGAGAAAATAATAAACAAAATTTCGGAAGAATTTTACGACCGATTTTTTTGAAAAATTTAATAAAGCTTCTTCGATGTTACATAAAAGTTTATGCAAAGTTCGAAGAGGCTTCACCATTTATAAATCGAAATATTTAATGTTGAAAATTGCAACTTTTAACACACCCTCTTATGAGAAATTACTGAAAATTGTGTTTTTTGCATAATAAACAAAATTTCGAAAAAATTTAACAATCAATTTTTTTGAAAAACTGAATAAAGCTTCTTCGATGTTGCACAAAAGTGTGTGCAAAGTTTCAAGAGGCTTCACCATTTAGAAATCGAAATATTTAATGTCGGAAATTGCAACTTTTAACACACTCTCTTATGAGAAATTACTGAAAATTGTGTTTGTTATTTAAAAAACAAAGTTTCGAAAGAATTTTACGAGCGATTTTTATGAAAAATTAATTGAAGCTTTTTCGATGTTGCACAAAAGTGTGTGCAAAGTTTTAAGAGGCTTCGCCATTTAGAAATTGAAATATTTAATGTGGAAAATTGCAACTTTTAACAAACGCTGTTATGAGAAATAACTGCAAATTGTGATTTTTAGAAAAAAATATCTCGGATTCTACATGGTGAATGCTCTTAAAATTGCTCGAGCTATTAGACGTCACTATTCCCTTTGTGTGGTGCGAATTTGAAGGAATTCTATGGATGAAAATGTTTGCGTAGAACGTCCTTAACCTTGCCGAAATTAACGAGTGCATTTATTATTTACGGACCAATTGATCGATCGATACTCACATTATTTCTGGAATCCACGTCCACTGTTTCCTTCAGCACTTTGGACACCGAGTCGGATTCGTTCTTGATTACTGCTTCGTGTAGCAATAAGTCGTTCTTCAATACTATTTCCATAGAAATAAAAAAATAAAACATCATTTTATTTAATTTTTCAAAAAAATCGTTCGTAAAATTTTTTCGAAATTTCCTTTATTATATAAAAAATACAGATTCCCTCGGAAAATCTTGGATTTGGAGTATGTCGTTCTTTAGTCAATTTGCAACAACTTTTTTCAATGAACTTGGGCTCGGGAAGGATTTTGTATGTGCGAAAAAGTGAAAAGAAAAATGAAGATTTGACCGTCGCCATAGAACGTCCTTAATGGTCGATCGTTATCGATAAATGCTGGATCCACAAATCATGCTTGTCTTTTTATCATAATTATTATTTCTCGTATACCTTTTGTTCAATGAAAGATGAAAGATCGAAGAGATAGAGAAGTTGGTCTCGAGGCAAACAATAGTGATTAATAAGAAAGGATCGTGCGAAGCAATTGTCGGCTAACTCGATAGTGTGAGGTATACTCGGAAGTGAATGAGCGAGCAGTAAAATCGACGGAGATTCACGAAGAGGGAGAGGCGAGAGAGAAAGAGAGTTTCTGGGGCGAAAGATGATGAATTCAACAAACTCACTTCTAGCAGTCTTTTGATTAAGTCCTTCGTCCTGTATCGCATCACGGAGGTTCAGTGGCGGGGGGATCTTCACCCTGGAAGGTCTCGATCTGTCACGGTCAACCATTTTTTTCTTCGTCTTTTTCTTCGGCCCCTCGACTCACAGGAAAATGTTTTTTCTCATGACCATAAGGATTCCGCGTTGTTTTCCCATCTGAGGAATAGCGTGACAGGTTGATAACAATAGTTTCCAAATAAATCACAATTTCGATTAAAATTCCATCAGCTTTTTGTCCTGCTGATTCTCATTCGTTTCAAAGAGTCGAATTAATTCTGTTAATTTATTATTTCACAATAAAATCCTCATTCTTCACGCGTCAATATTCATCGACGTGCTCCCGAATTTCGTTAATAAAGCCAGCCAACAATTCAACTGCACTCTGTCCCCCAGCTGCAGTAGAAAAATACGTCAACCTCGTCAATTTTTCACCCAAATATCCAAACGACCATTCAATCGCTCCCACATTGTTCTTCGCAGCTACATTCGGTTTCGCCGTTTGAATCAATGGAAAACGAGGTCATTGACTATAAAAAGAAAAAAAAAAACAAAAAAAAAATGTGCTAATTCCGCGGAAACGTAATCAGAAGGATTTATCGTTTAAAAATTTAAAAAAAATGCACACGGTCGATGGAGACTGTACGATCGGAATAAAAAATAGTAGTTTGCACCCCAGTGACAAAAATTGTTATAAACAAATGAACTACTGAATATTTCGACTTGAAAATTCTTGTAGAAAATATTTAAATTGTTTTTTGAAAGATTTTTTATTTTGTACCACCAAAAATTAAAATTAAGTTCCCTAAAAAAATGCCTGGAGTAGTTGGTACTCTAAAGTGGCAAATAAGCGTTAATTATTCATTAAAAACTCAAAATGTCCAATTTTTAATAATGAAAAATCAAAAATTCATTGTTACACTTCGATTTCGTGGTCAGACTGCCTTGAATGGTAAATGTGACTGGATTGGGTTTCACACGCTCCATATATAATTCAACGTTTCGTTTACGAGCTTCTGAACATGCAATGAAAACTGGAGATTCTGGCTCAGGAGTTACGCTCCTCCTCGTTGTGTCGTGCTACACAATATTGTGGGTGAACCACGTAAACGCATTATACATGGTCGTCGGTGCAGTTGCATACACTAACGAGAGACTCCGAGCGTGAATCACGTACCAGACAATGTATCTCGACTCTGGTTGTAATTATCTTTGACAAAGGACACCAACTAAATTTCGTCAGTAGATAAAATCGAATAAATTCGAGTTTCCCAAAGTTGTGGAAATTTTTTTTCAAATATCTGCATTTCAGTCAATTATTTCGAACTTTCAAGCAGTTTGAGCAAAAATACGAACTCGTTAAAATTTCCAAGGTTGTGTGGAGACACGACGAATTTTTTTTTCCCAAAATAAATCAAATTTTTTGTCCTAATTTTTCTGAAATTCCGTGACGCTCAATTTTCCGTTCAACTCAATGGCTGCGGCCGAATTTTAACGAAAAATCCATCGCTGCTCAATTTTGCTGGAAACGAGACTCGCTCGAATAGAATATCTCGATGCATAGTGACCCAATTAGGAGTTGGTAGTTGGCGAATTGGAATGCTGTACGACCACATGGTCATTTATCTCTCTGTAGTCAGTGTGCTGTGCGAGGCACACAGGATGTGAGAGCGAGATACTCAGGGAGGGAGTTGGGAAAAGCCAAAATTTATGGAGCCATCGTCACATTTTATTGTCGTTTCGTGAAAATTGTTGAATTACAAAAAATTGCGATAAAAAAATCAAAAACCTGGAATATTCGTATCGGACGAATTCAACCCTTATTCGCCACCATGGGGTAGATTTTCATCCCAGTGACAAAAATTGTTACAAACAAATGAACTACTGAATATTTCGACTCGAAAATTATTGTAAAACGAATTGAAAGCTTTTTCAAAAAGATTCTTTACTTAACACAGTCAAAAATTAAATTTGAGTACACCAAAAAAATGCTAAAACGAAGAAAAGTGGAAAATTGTGTATTTTTAATAGTTCAGTTGAATATTTCGACTCGAAAATTATTGTAAAACGTATTGAAAGCTTTTTCAAAAAGATTCTTTACTTAACACAGTCAAAAATTAAATTTGAGGACACCAAAAAAATGCTAAAACGAAGAAAAGCGGAAAATTGTGTATTTTTAATAGTTCAGTTGAATATTTCGACTCGAAAATTATTGTAAAACGTATTGAAAGCTTTTTCAAAAAGATTCTTTACTTAACACAGTCAAAAATTAAATTTGAGGACACCAAAAAAATGCTAAAACGAAGAAAAGCGGAAAATTGTGTATTTTTAATAGTTCAGTTGAATATTTCGACTCGAAAATTATTGTAAAACGTATTGAAAGCTTTTTCAAAAAGATTCTTTACTTAACACAGTCAAAAATTAAATTTGAGGACACCAAAAAAATGCTAAAACGAAGAAAAGTGGAAAATTGTGTATTTTTAATAGTTCAGTTGAATATTTCGACTCGAAAATTATTGTAAAACGTATTGAAAGCTTTTTCAAAAAGATTCTTTACTTAACACAGTCAAAAATTAAATTTGAGGACACAAAAAAAAATGCTAAAACGAAGAAAAGTGGAAAATTGTGTATTTTTAATAGTCGGAGTTGAATATTTCGGCAATATTGATGATTAATGTGCAAAATTAACGAAGCCTATTTGTTATTCATCGAGAAATGTACGTCGACAAAGAAAAAGCATGTTTCAGGCTCTGCAAAAGCAACTTTGATGAAAAAGAGCCTAAAGGGTTGGTCCGATATGAAAGTGGTGGTTAATATATGTAGGAGGCAACGTTGAAAGACTCGCTTTACGAGCTCCGATGAATACTGCATTCCCTTAAAGAGGAAATACTGGCGAAAGGAACGGGAAGAGAAAAAAAAATCGTACACGTTGAAAAAAATAATGATAAAAGGAACGCAGAAAAATGAAATAAAAATGAACGTGTTTTACAAATTAATTTGCATAATTAAGTTAATTACCATGGCACTGATTTGCTATCAATTTATTTCTACAAATAGCAAAACTTTGATAGTAAATAATTCCAGTTGTGACAGTCGTTTGACATTTTAATTAACATAGAGTCTAATTAGTTTTGCAATTATTTCGTAATTCGATCGTTATTCCACGATAAATTTATCGATTATTGGCAATCGAGGATTTAACATCATCACTGCTCCCCACAATTTATTCTTCCCACGAGCAAATAATTATTTTTCGGGCTAATTAACGACGTTGCATGCTAAATTTTCTATCGATACAATTTCTCTAAAATTGTCAACGTACGAAGAGAATAGTGTTGTCTAATAGCTCGCACTATTTTAAGAGCTTTCACCATATGTAGACGTCGAGATATTTATTTATAAAAATCACTATTTTCTCACAAGAGCTTGTGTTAAAAGTTGCAATTTTCAACATTAAATATTTCGATTTCTAAATGGTGAAGCGTCTTAAAACTTTGTACACACTTTTGTGTAACTTCAAAGAAGCTTTATTCAATTTTTCAAAAAAATCGATCGTAAAATTGTTTCGAAATTTTGTTTATTATATAACAAACACAATTTTCAGTAATTTCTCGTAAGAGCGTGTGTTGAAAGTTGCAATTTTCAACATTAAATATTTCGATTTCTAAATGGTGGAGCCTCTTAAAACTTTGCACGCACTTTTATGCAACATCGAAGAAGCTTTATTTAGTTTTTCAAAAAAATCGGTCGTCAAATTTTTTCGTAATTTTGTTTGTTATATAAAAAATACAGATTACCTCGGAAAATTTTGGATTCAGAGTACGTTGTTGTCTAGTCAATTTGTAACAACTTTTTTAAATGAACTTGGGCTCGCAAACCATTTAGTATGTGCGAAAAGGTGAAAACAAAAATTCTCAATGACGTTAATTCTTTCGGATGTTTTCGTCATGATCATCAAGACCCTAATAATCTCGAGCACTCTTGTACTTCATAGCTTCCTTAGGGAAATAGCGTAGGATCGAATGACGGTGTGTATACGAGATAAATTTCTATGATGAATTAAGCCCTCGGGAGTGAAAGGGTGCTCTGGGAATAGCGAAAAATAACGAGCTCAGGTTTGTACGTTACTTTTCATCTCTGCAGCAGGCTCTAAAAGCCTTTTTCCATTTCAGCACAGAAACGTGTTGGCCAATCCGAGTTACTTTAATCCTTTGCTCTCCCACTTTGAGCCCTATTAGATTTTGTCTCGCGCGAGTATCATCACGAAGCATGAACTCCTGCAAAAAAAAAAAAAAAAAAAAANAAAAAAAAAAAAAAAAAAGAACGAAAAATCGTAAATTGGAAATTCAAGTAATTGCTCTCGTGCAGTGAGTGCAGTCTCCTTGACTATTCTGGAATGTTGAGAATCCCGCTGTTTTCCACATTTTTTCAAATTTATTTAAACGTTCACGGAAAATCGTAAATTTTCCACTTTTATTATTTTCATCAACTCGAAAAAATTGTTTATCAATTAAAAAAAAAGAAAATTTTGAAAAATTCCGGATATCCCTCAAAATGCAGTTTCTCATTTTTTTTTTAAATTTTTATTGATAAACAATTTTTCTGAGTCCATTAAAATGAGAGAAATGAAAAATATTGAATTTTTGGCGAACGTTGAAATAAATTTGAAAAATACGGAAAAAAACGGGTCGATTACTTCTTCGCGACACCTTCGGGCATATTTCAACTTCATCGTCCGTTAGCCGTTGACCGATATTAAGAAATTTCATAGCCAACGAATATGAATGAGGAAAATTTTTTGTTTTTCTTCCTCATTTTTTCTTCGTTTTTATAAACTCGTTTTTTATGCATTTCTATGATGCGATTCACGCAAATTCTTTGGTCTTGGGAAATGGAAATTTGTTTTAGTGATTTTTTTTTATTTACCGAGAATTTCAACGACCTGGAGATTAACACGAAGAGTCTCATTTTCTTCATGACATAATATCGCGGCTTCTCGACTGTGACGAATTTGTAATCCGGGCCGGAGGAGTTTCGTTTACGAGGGTCACGAGGGTGCATTATGTACGCGAGTAATTAAAATTTCCATGAAATTGTACAGGGCGGATGGGAAGAGGCAGACGGAAAATAGAAACGGAGCATTTCGACTGGATTCTCGAAGGACGAGCTCCTGGATCCTCGGCCACGACGCCCCAATTAGTTATCATGATCACCTTGTTATTTATTTATTATCCACTTGGAGCAGCTTCTCTTTCGTAATGCGGAATTTCCGGTCCTGATTTTTTTTTCTTTTTACAAATCGTCAGTTTGTGTCGCTGCTCGCGATTCATAAGGTTTCATTCATATCCAAGCGGCCTCGTCCCCCCTCGATCGATTTAATATTAAAAGTCGTTTCCTCAAGTTTTCCCCTTCGTAGTGTTGGCTTAGAAAATAAAAATATGTTTTTTTCATTGCTTTCCTTGTCACAGAGTATTTTTTTCACATCTGGACCGAATTTCGAGATAAAGTCAGTTTTTTTACGCGGCAATATTATTTCCATTTAAAATCCTCGCTCACGTGTGTGTTCTCCGTTTGTGAACGAGGTGGAAAAAAGTTTTGGAAAGTGGTGAAAAAGTTTTTAGCCCTCGTGGCTTTAGGATGCAGGAAAAAAGTTTTGCAAAGTTGTATGCGATGCGAAATCGCATACGTTAGTGAATATACAACTCTTTCATTTTGCTAGAAAAATTATTGGCATTTTTTTAAATTAAGCACGTTGTCTATCTAAATTATAAATCTAAATTTTTGTTTTCACTTTTTCGCACATACAAAACGGTTTGCGAGCCCAAGTTCATTTTATAAAGTTGTTGCAAATTTACTAAAGAACAACATACTCTAAATCCAAAATTTTTCGAGGTAATCTGTATTTTTTATATAATAAACAAAATTTCGAAAAAATTTTACGAACGATTTTTTTGAAAAATTGAATAAAGGTTCTTCGATGTTGCATAAAAGTGTGTGCAAAGTTTTAAGGGGCTTCACCATTTAGAAATCGAAATATTTAATGTCGAAAATTGCAACTTTTAGCCCACGCTCTTATGAGAAATTACTGAAAATTGTGTTTGTTATTTAATAAACAAAATTTTGAAGAAATTTTACGACAAATTTTTTTGAAAAATTATATAAAGCTTCTTCGATGTTGCATAAAAGTGTGTGCAAAGTTTTAAGGGGCTTCACCATTTAGAAATGGAAATATTAAATGTCGAAAATTGCAACTTTCAGCACAGGCTTTTATTTTAGGCTCAGAGTCCTGAACTGTTCTCTCAGCTCATTTATTTATCGATAACTTCCCTGCTTTGCCCCTTCGAGGGTCACGAGCAGCTCGCGTGACATATCTCCTAGATCTCTTGCAACTTCCAGCTGGCACGCACAGCCTCTTCGAGTGCCGCCAGCTAAGACTGTAATTAATCGCGTTATTACGTTCCCTTGGCTCTACAACTTACAACGTATACTCGTCCATGCAGAGGCTTCGAGTTTGAGCAATTTGCAGAGCTCGCCTTAGGCATCGAAATTAAGATGCACCTGTAACCGAAGCTTCTTTCAATTCTCTTTGATGTTTCTACTCGTTTGCACTGGTAAATATCGAGCATTAAAAAAAAATCAAATTCTTAAAAAAAAAAATTCTGAAGGCACCTGAACGAATCGAAAATTGAAGGAAATCAACAAAAAGTGAAAAAATGAGTTTTTATTTTTTCTTTTGTCAAATTTTCGAAAATCTTTCGAAAAATCTCAATTTTTTTAAAATTTCTATTGAAAAAAAAAATAAAACGTTCCAGGCACCAAAACGAACGATATTTCAAAAAGAATCGGAAAATAATGAAAGAATTTCTTTCGGTTTTGCTTTTCTCTTTCGACTGTCGAAATTTATAATTAATATCTTTCTGGAAATTTGGTTTTTCGTTAATATTGAGAAACGAATAGTTTGATGATATTGTCTGCGTGTTAATTTTCTTCCTAATTGGCAGGTGTAGAGTTTATTTCAAGTGTTGATTCATCAGCTGCTCTTTGTTGGTGAGCTAATAATACAATTAACCCGATAAGAGCTCATTCTCCAGACTCAGTGGATGCTGAAACGAGAATGACGTTTCCCTAATTGCCATCGACTCGAGAGGCAATTTGATATTTTGGCTTTTAACGAGAGCGATGAAAAAAAACGTCTCTGAATTCCTACGATGAATTTTCCACTTTGCACAAAAAAAAAAACTTTGACGACACAGAAAAATATTTTTTTTAATAGAATTTTTTTTTTTACTTACTCGACCAAGTCAATGGATCGCCGTTTGAAAAATGAAAAATAATTTTAATCAATTTAAACTTTTTATCGTGAAACTGTGACGGAAAAAAAACTTTTTTTTTTTTAATTAGCGAAGAAAAAAATGTTCGTTATGAAAAACAATGGAGTGTCGTTCTTCCGCGATCTTGAGCACGAAATTTATCTTTGGAGTCGGTTCCGGACAGCACGAGGATCGACATGCTACTGACCCGAAACACCCCGACTCGCTTGTTTCATCCCCCATGAGAACTCTCTACCCACCCCCGCATCTGGTCGATAAGAGCGCGACCACGTGGTAGGAACACGCACTACGAGCTCGGCTTGTAATTCCGTGATGTTTTTTTTACTGCTAACGTTTTTTTTACTAATTCAGTGTTACAAATATTTGATGAATCTCTAATTTTTACTCCGCCATGGAAAAGAATGACGAGCTTTTTAATTTTTCGATTGAAAAAAGGGGAAAATCGAAATTTCGGAATTTGATTTATTTTTCATTTTTTTGGGGCACGTCCATTCATTGTATTTTCTAAAAAATCAGAAACTTTGTCCGGAAATACAATTTTAGTGAATGATCGTTTTTTGCATCGTTGGAAATTGCAAAATTCGGATTTTTCCATTTTTAAAAATTAATTCACCGAACGAAACGTTTGGAAAATTATTTCTATTTTTTCGAGTAAAAAAATGTGGGAAAAATAGAAATTTCAAAATTTCATTCATTTTTCAGTTTTCTGGGGCATGTCCATTAATTTTATTTTCTCCCAAACTATAAACTTCGTCTGGAATAACAATTTTGCTACTTGATCCTTTTTTGCTTCGTTGGAAATTTCGAGATTCAGAATTTTTCCGATTTTTCGCGCAGAGTTTTTTTTTCTGGGAAACACACGATGGCAATGAGGGTGGAAAAAACATGGTGAATAGGATCACAACGTGGAACAGCTCGTGGAACGTACAGCACGCACTTTCGACGTATATAGCGTGTTCTCCATCTTATTTACAATGCTGCTCGGCCTATCTACGAATCTATACATCAATCTGCCGGAGGGATAGATTTTTATTCGTGACGAATAAAAGTTGCTAGAAAGCTGCATTCGCGCGAGGGCTGTTGCTTTTACAATTGATTGTTTTTTCAGTCGTTTATTTTTATCACAGAAAGCGTGACAAAAATGGAGGGGCTAAGAAAAAAATATTTCGGGATCGTAGGAAGGTGTTTCGTGATTGGATTGGGAAGAATAAATATATTTCGGAAGTTGTGCGTTGTTAGGGGCGAGTAAAAAAAAGGTTGATAAATAATTATTACGATTATTATTATTTTTTATTTATTTTTTTCAAACATTAATTTTGCGAAATAATTCTGGATTCCAATCGTTCGTCATTTGTTGAAAAATTCAACTCTCGAGTAAACGGGCCAGCCACGTGTTTTCTAAAATTGCCTCAAGCTTTGGAACTTGCTGCAAAAAGTTTTCGTCCATTTTTTTCCACGCTTTTTTCTCGATGTCTTCGTCAGATTCCGGACGATTCTGAAATCAGGTTTTTTTTTCTTGAAATATTATATGACGATAAAAAATACAAAAAAATTCTCTATTTTGGAATTTATTTATGGAGAAAATTGTAATTTAAAATGGGATTTTTAAAAATTACCATTTTTCGGATTCTGTTGTATTCGTCGTTGTAGATTCTCGCACCATTTTCACGATATTTTGGCAACTCGCTCGTACCGTGAATTATTAACGTTAAATCTTCCAACGTTCCGTTGTTGCTTTTGGGTCCGACCTGAGCGTTGAAAAAAAAAAAAAAAATTTATTTTGACCTCGAAATTTTACCATTTAATAAATTTTTTTTTCATCAGAATTCTGCTCACTCTGCACGGAAAGTTCATTGACCAATGCAGCTTCGAATTATTTGTCTAAATCGAACGATTTTTTAAACCGTTTTTTAATTAATAATTTAAAAAAAAAAAATTCGATCAGAAATTCTGGCTCGTAAAAAGTTGGAATGAAAAATAAATGATTCGAGTGAATTAGTGAGTTTCAAACGTTCCAATTCTTTTACAAATCCATAGAGAACGTTGAAGAAGTTTCCTAATTGAATTAATTGGAACGAGTACTCTCTTGTTGAATTTCTTGGCGTGGCCCATTGAGAAACTCACCTGATCCGTTATTTCCAGTGTCCAAGTTCCTCGAGGATTTTCGCCCCAAGTGGCGACTGACATAAATTTCCACTTGGTGAAACCCTCTTTCGAGTCGTCCAATTGTCTTGGATTCAGTACCGTTATCTTCGTTCCTTCGGGGGTTAAAAAATTGTCTTTACAGAGAACTCGTACAGAAAATGTCTCGGAATGAAAAAAAAAAAAAAAAATTTCAATTGAAAAAAAAGATCGAACAGTGGTTTGAATAATTTCGAGTGCGTTGAATTATTAAACCGACGGAACGAATCAGTCGTTAACAAAATCGAACGAAGAGAAAAAAAAGGCTTTGCATTTTTTAAAAAATTTTATCGACTGGAAAAATTGGAGCAAAATTCTGAAACATTTAAATTAAATTTCCAATCGTCTCGCGAGTGAGCTTCCGAGTCAACGACACAAAAAAACAACAGGAAAGCTCTTCTGTTCCATGGGAAGCTTCTTTTTTTGCTTTCGAAAAAATGAGCCGAGGGAAAAAGATAAAGGAAATAGAAGACGAATGGATAAAAGGAGGAGACATGGAATAATGTACCTGAAGGTGCTGTCAGGTGCATCTCGAGTGCACCTCGTCGCGTGTACTTGATGCTCGTCTCTATTTGCACGTGCTCTAAAAAGAAAACTCCAGCCTCGACTGCTTCTCCGTCACATCCATCGACGTTGAATCTCACGATTCTCGTATTTCCATAAACGAGACTCTTGTTGGATCTGAACAAGGAGAAAAAAAATTGTGACGCTGAAAAAGGTGAAAAAAAAAAAAAATTTTTTACGTTTCTCGATGTAAAAATTCTTCGTGCCCGATTTTTGTTTAATTAATCAGTGTAATTGTCGTTTAATTTTCATCTCGAAAAGCTCACGCTCAAGAAACTTCAAATTTCGACAGATTTGACATACAGAGAAGTTTGTGGAAATATTGACGCAGCTTGGTCGTTACGTGGAGAGCAAATGCACGTCAACTCACAAAGGCGTGGGCTTAATCCTGCAGAACTTGCCCCTGGGGACTGTGGTCCAGTTTTGAGCACTCGTAACCAAAGCGTGAGCGTTCATGAGCCCGAAACCGAATCGAGGATTGAACCAAAATCCAGCTGCGTTTTTGAACCAGCCAGGATTCTCTCTGTCAATTCAAATGGAGCCAAAAAAATTGGTGGAAATTTAAAACGATAAATTTACGGATTTTATTATTTTCATGAAATTTAGAAAAAGAAAATTTCGACAAATTCCGGAAATTCCTCTAAATGCAGTTTTTCAATATTTTTTAAAATTGATAAATCATTTTTTCCAGTCCATGAAAATGATTGTAATAAATTTTTTATTTTCGAAAAAAATTTACGAGTCATTTTTTTGAAAAACTGAATAAAGCTTCTCCGATGTTTCATAAAAGTGTATGCAAAGTTTTAAAAGGCTTCACCATTTAGAAATCGAAATATTTAACGTTGAAAATTGCAAAATTTTCAAATTGCAATTAGATTTTCTTTGTGTATCGAAAATTTAATTTTATCGACAGAATATTTCGCAAACAACGTCCTTAAGAGGTTAATGAGATTAAACTTCGTGGGAGCCTTAATTTGCTCGGGGAAGTGTGCTTAAGAACGTGGCTAATTAACGTTTCGCACTCCGTTAAATTCACGAAAAGATTCTTTTCATAACTTTCTTTTTTGGAATTGGTTTCTTTGCAGGCAGGACGAGAACTGAACCACCGAAAACTGCGTCGTCACTCAGATTGCTACTCTCTTTCGCTCGGTCCATGATTCGCGGGATCTAAATGTTGTTGATTGAGATTTCGTGACCCAGATTTTTCCGCTCGTGCTTAACCCACAGGCACATGGATTTTAATACATATTCAAAAAAGTCAAAAGTCTCTTTCCTTACTCGTTTCTAACCGAGAGACATTGAAGATGCCGCGACAGTAAAAAAATAGAAAAAAAAAATGTAGGAAAATCAAGGAACCGGAAAAATGGAAAAACGAGAGGAGCAGAATTTTTTTTATCATGAACGAACCGTTTCGTATCGAGTTTTTTTATGCAGAATACATTTTCGTTAAAGAAAAAAATGAATTTCAACTCGATTTCGAACGAAAGGCAAAAAAATCGTGGACGAAATTGTCCGAAAACCGCGACCAGGCGAAAAAGAATAAAAATCGTAAAAAAAGAAAAGAAAAAAACAATTAGTGAGCCTACCTGAGCGGGCTGTACTCGGAGGTCTGAACGACCAGATGCTGAACGTCTCTCCAGGTGAGCTCTTTGCTTGTTAGAGAAGTGGAGAATAAAGAGAAAAAGTGAATATTCGTCAACAAAGTTTCGTTGCACAAGTTTAAAGAAAAAGAGGAAAACTGTGAGGAAAATAAAGACAATTCTCTTTTGATCTTAAGGACGTTGTGTGCTAAATTTTCTATCGAAAGAATTCCTTGCACCACCACAGAGAATAGTGACATCTATTAGTTCGAGCAATTTTAAAAGCTTTCGCCATTAAGAGATATTTATTTATAAAAATCACAATTTTCAATAGTTTCTCACAAGAGCGTGAGCTAAAAGTTGGAATTTTCAACATTAAATATTTCAATTTCTAAATGGTGAAGCCTCTTGAAACTTTGCCAACACTTTTATGCAACATCGAAGAAGCTTTATTCAGTTTTTCAAAAAGATCGCTCGTTAATTTTTTTCGAAATTTTCTTCATTATATAATAAAAACAATTTTCAGTATTTTCTCACAAGAGCATGTGCTAAAAGTTGCAATTTTCAGCATTAAATATTTCGATTTCCAAATGGTGAAGCCTCTTAAAACTTTGCCAACACTTTTATGCAACATCGAAGAAGCTTTATTTAATTTTTCAAAAAAATCGCTCGTTAATTTTTTTCGAAATTTTCTTTATTATATAATAAAAACAATTTTCCGTATTTTCTCACAAGAGCGTGTACTAAAAGTTGCAATTTTCAACATTAAATATTTCGATTTCTAAATGGTGAAGGCTCTTAAAACTTTGCATAAACTTTTACGTAACATCGAAGAAGCTTTATTGAGTTTAAAAAAAAAATCGCTCGTTAATTTTTTTCGAAATTTTGTTTATTACATAAAAAACACAGATTACCTCGGAAGATCTTGGATCAAGAGAATGTTGTTCTTTACTCAATTTGTACCAACTTTTTAAAACGAACTTGGGCTCGCAAAGCATTTTGTATGTGAGAAAAACTGAAAAGAAAAATTTAGATTTGACCGTCGACATACAAAGTCCTTAAGAGAAGAGAAGAAAAAAAAACGGATAAGCAGAATGAAAGGGATTGAGACTGGAGAAATATATGCAGACTGCTGCTGGTGGCGTTCCTCGAGATCGAAAAGCGAGTCTCTTTCCCCCAAGGGATGTTTTGCAAAGAGGCAGCTCTCGGGGATGAAAAGTAATCTTAGTTTGCTCGTAAAGTCAACTTGGCATGCACTAATATGAAAATATATTTAAGGCTGTAAGTATATATAGGTGCAGGTTGATTAGTTGCTTTATTACGCTTTTTCATGCACTTTCTTCGTGTCTTGGGTAGTCGTCGGTGCTTACTTGACTTGTAGGGCTAAGGCAAATATTCCAGCGGCTAGTGGTGCCGAGGCGGAAGTTCCGGTGTGACGAGTAGTGCACTTGTTTCTAAGGTCTGTCGTAGCCTTAAAAAACATCCGATCTATAAACTCGTAGTAAGTAAACAAACCTTTCAACTTTAAGGAAAAAAACGATGCAATTTGGAATTTTCAAACGGCTTCCTCAATTCCAAGGAGCGATATTTTTCCCTTTGGCTACCTCCTCGAAAAAGCTTTTTCGTATCGTGCATTATGAGCATCTTGAGGAAGCAATTTGCAAATTTTTCGAATAGTCTCTATAAAAAAGCAAAAAACTCGAAATTTTGCAGTAAAAATCGGAAATTTTCAAAGTAATTTTTCAAGCGAGAGATTCTCCCACAAGTTCTCCATAAATTGATGAAAAGTTGTTGGAAAACGATGGAGGACGTACGATCATTTGATCCTGATAAGCACCGCTGCTGTAAGTCGTCGCCAACGTCGCTGGACATCGTTCCCCGTACCAAGGGAATTTACCAGTTTGACTAGCTGAACCTACGGCAATAGTGTAAATACTTCCTACATAGCCATCGCAGCCGCAATCATCGTGCTTCGATCCTCCGTTTCCGGATGCCCACACGTAGATATTTCCCTTGCCACCTCTGCCCTGTTACAGGAGAAGGTTCGTATGACGTGAAAAATAAAAATGCGACGGAAATTCATATTTTTTTTTGTTATGGTGTTTCCATGAACGACTCTAATTTTTTTTCACACGTTTATCGCTGACCCATGGTTTCACATGCATTAATATGGTGGCGTATCATATTTCAAAACCATCAAAATCGAAAAACCATGAGAATTCATTGAAACACCATAAAAATCAGTTGAAACCCCATAGAATTATTCAAAACACCATAAAAATGAATTAAAACACCATAACATCGAAATTTTGGAAAAAGAAAGTAATTTTTTGGTAACGTTCCCCATCGACCAGGCCGATACCATAAAAATCAATGAAAACACCATAAGGATTCATTGAAACACCATAAAAATCAATTCAAACCCTATAAAAATTAATTGAAACACCATAAAAATTAAGTAAATCACCATAACATTGAAATTTTTGAAAAAAGGAAGTAATTTTTTGGTACCGTTCCTCATCGCCCAGGCCGATACCATGAAAATTTCATGATAACACCATAAAATTTTACTAAACTCTGTTCAAGTCCAGCGTCAATAACGAAGAGAATCGTCGAGGTCAATGGGTTGAAAAATACAGGATGAAGGTGCAAAAAAAGGAGAGGAAGGGGAGAAAATGAAAACAAGGATCGGGGTGAACTAACCTCAGCGATGCCACGCTTCAATGCCTCAGTAGCCAACCTTCCCGGTGATTCTAAACTTTTCCCATCGTCCGCTGGCCCCCAGGAAGCCGTGTAAATATCGACGAGCTCCTGCTTGTAACCGAGCGCCTCACCCTCAACACGATCGTTCACAATACCGTCCAGTAGCTTGATCCCTCCGATACTTGCCTCGAAGGCTACACCGACCCCACATTTACGATTGTTTGCTTCCATCGCTATTTCTCCCGCGCATCTCGTGCCGTGACCATTCATACCTTCAGAAATTTGATCCTTGATTAAAATCCTGCTGGCAGCAAACTTTCGGAGCTTTATTTTTCAACCGCCTCGCACATTTCATTTCGTATCAAATATAAAAATGCACGTGCGAGATGAAACGTGGCAGACGGGACTCAAGAATCTTGCTCGCGTTCATAAAGAAATGGAATTTCTCTCAGGCTCGGATGTAAAAGGGTTTTTCATAATGAAATTCATCCCCGAATACGTCATTTAAATTCCATGTCTGAATTAAGAATTTTTTTCCAGAAACTGTTTTTGGGAATAAAAATGTTGGGGAAAAATAATTTTATTTGTTAATTAGTGCAGCAACAAATACCTGTGGATTCGTAACGAGGGATTGGATCGTTGTCGGCATTGTTGACGTCGTAACTTATCGCCGGATCCTGTAAATCAGTAGAAAAGTTCAAATGCCATTTTAAAACTTGAGATTCTGCATCCCTACGTCATTTTTCAGAGCAGGAAATAATTGAGGATGTTGAGTCCCAAATCGCAAATGATAAAAAAATTCTGGAAATTTGGTATATTTTTGTACGGAAAAATTTCACGACCATTAGGAAGCTCGTTATTAAACAATTTACATTATTAAATTAAACGTAGTCAAACGTACAATATACCGAAAGCAACGAAAACGAAACCAAGTTTATTGATGAATATTTTTTGTATTTGTTTAAAAAATTGTTCTTAACAAAATGTTAATTATTTTAATAACGCCCTTCCTAATCATCGTGAAATTTCCACACGATCACTTCTTGAATCCTTCATACAACAACATACGAAATTTTCCAAATTTTCTCGTCATTTTTTATTTCAACCCTTAAGGTGGTTGCGGTAACGATTAGAGAATCCTTGAAAACGGACTCGTGGCTGGTCGTGGAGACTCACATAGTTCGACCGAAGATCCTGATGCGTATGTTCCAGACCATCATCCAGTACAGCGATTCTTATCCCCCGACCAGTTACCCCGAGTCGATAAACAGGAATGACGTTCAGATCGAGCTTCGGAAGGTCTTTGTTGGTTCGTGTGTCTTGCTTGAATCACAGGGTAAGGGAGCAGGTTTATTGGGTCTGTTTGCAACTTTTGCCACAGATGTCGCCCTGCTCATTTTCCAGGAGGGCAAAAGCCATCGTTTTCATCGACGTACGGTCAGGTGATGGAAATTTTAGCGATCAATGTTTCTTTTCGTTTTTTTTTTTTTTTTATTGTTCGAATTATATGGACAACTTAAAAAAAAATTTCTTTTTTTTTACCAGGTACCACTCTTCGCCCCATAGCTCATCGTTGAACATGGTCGCGATATCCGAATCCTGATCCATTTCTCGATCCCATTTCCGGCTCATCAGGAGCTTGGAACTTGACTCCATACGATCGAACAGACGTTTTTCCCTCACGAGAGGCTTTTCCGAATCCGATAAATTGATGGAAACGTGATCTCGTTTGTGACGTTCAAAGATTCTCTGTTGATCCGCCCACAGGATCTACGAGCCGGAAATCCTCGATTAACCTTTGCTATGATTTTTGTTTAAAGTTTGAACAGAGTGGAGGGCGAATGATGGTCAGTGAATGTTTGCTGATGGGAGATTCTCGTTCAGGTAGAATTTCCACACGTTTTTTTTCGGGCCTCAATTTGTTTTTTGTCAACTGAAAAAGTTGGAGATTGCCTTTCAATCCACTTAGCGTCAATGACCGATGTTTAGAGGCTCCCAAGGCGGCTGAGATTTTCTACCCCGAGGGAAATTTCAGATCTTGTGAATAATCGAGTGTAGAGGCTCGGGGTTGGGGAAAATTGAGTTACCGGAGGAATGAACAGTTTGATGAAAACTTGCTACGTCTTGTATTATTTTTTTCATCTTCCTGTGAGTATTACAGAACGAGGGACAAAAAGCTAAAGAAAACTTCAGCGGATCCATGTGATTCAAAACTTGCACTAAAGGTCAAGTTTTCCAACAAATAATGCCAGTCACTAAACATCATTGAAGGACATTTCAGCTAAATTACCTCCGGATGCGAATCGAGACTTTTGTTGAACCTCCTATTGCCTCGTTTCCTTTGACGTCGTTGATCGATTTTGTGCCACAGATACGTATCCTCGAAACCAAGAACCTAGATGAGATTTGGAAAACAGGTTGAAAAGAGAAAACAAACAGTCAGACCTCAGAAGACATTGGGAAATTTAAGAAAATGGTCGGTATGGGCTGGAAGTTTAGTTTCAGAGAAGGTCTAGGTAAAGGACTCATTTGAGGACGTTGGACAGTTGATGACATCACGAGGTTAAAACATAACGAAGGGTAGTATGAGTTTAAGGGTTGGAAGTGGAAGAAGGTCGACGAGGCTCCAATTTCCGGATTCCCCGGAGGGGAAGTTGGTATCAGGGAAGCACGAGAGGTAGGCTGGTGTCACGATCGCCTGAATAGTGCCTCATATACCAGCCAAAAGTCACATTCCAAGCGTGCTCGGAGTTCATTGGGTGACATTATCATTATTACGAAAAGAGAGGGGGAGAGAGATGTCATGCGCGCGATGAGGCAGGGTCACGTACCGGTCGCAAGAAGACCATATGGTTTTTGTAAGGTATCCCCGGCGGATACGTATGGGGATCGGTGACCGGTTGGCTCGACCCGATTCGAGGGAATGGTACGATGGGCGTGGGCATATACGGACCCTAACAAAAGGTCTGAAGAATAAAAAGGAAGCATACCGCTCTCGTTGGTTATGGAGTGCATGCCACTAAGTGTTCGGCTGAATTCTCGGGCTGGCTAATCTATATTTATATACCTGCAAAGTAACACGATCCATGTGGCCCACCCAACTCTCATCTGCTCATCGTTCTCCTCGCCTCATTTACCTCTTCATTCATTTGTACTACTTTCTCGTCCTGATGCTCCTGTTCCTATGCCTTAATGCTTATTTTATCCTAAACAGATACTTCTACGTAGGCTCATAAAGGGTCGAAAGATTTGTCACGGCCCATTTCATTTCCAACCAGTAAACTAAAGAAATTGACTGGATTTTGGATTTCAACAAACTATACTACTCTTATTGAATTTAGTCAGACCCCATTTTGATCCGAGACAATTGCTTCCCTGGACAATAGCCTCAATCCATTGCTCATAATAACTTGAATCTCCATCTTCAATGGCAATCATGAGGATCAGGTATACACATTTGCATAGAAATGAGTGTGTGTATACAAAATCCGGAAGTTGATATCTGGCCAGAAGTAAGCGCAGTTTGTCTCACGGATTTGGTCGGTATATGTGCTCAGAAGCCCACACGCTCAGCTGTCTCAGAGGTGCTGTAGAACGTTGAGCCAGAGTCAGCAGACTGATCTCCGGCCACTGGATCCCGAGACGTTCAACCAGAATGGAATACGTGGGTGTATATGTTGGTCTTATGCGAAGAGAACTCCTTATATACCATTCCGAGATGAAGCGCAGGAGGGATGTTCCGGTTGTGACCAGATTTGTCTGAGGCACACGAGAAAAGCTAGTCGTTGACTCGCACGCGGCCTCGCTACGAAGGGCACCCTCGTGGATATGTGCTTTATGCCATCATACACGTTCAGACTGCTTTTATGTATAGCCTTATGTGAAAGAGGGATACATAAGTAACATTCTTGAACTTTAACCTCTACAGCGAGTTATATATCACACGTCAGAATAAAGTAAACGTCTGTGCTGTCGTTTCAATCACGTTTTTGAAGAGCTCCGAGCTTGCAACATTCATCACACGAATGTGGAGGATGAAGCAACTGGATTCGAAGCAAACAAATATTCTGAAAAAGTAGTCCACCTATGAATTTCTGACAGATATTTTGTTGGCATCATCAAGATTGCTGACGTCTTCCAATAGTCGTTTTCAAAAGTCATCCCATAGAAATTTCCTTTAATTTGGATTGAGCTACCGACACGTCCTGGTGTGCATTTATCATGAAAATAGGGTTTAAGTTGTTAGCCATCCTATCAGGGTGCTGACACTTCCGCCTTGGCAATATCCATGAGCAGGAAGAAGAGGAATCTGTGAATAAGACGAATGACACCGATGCCAAGCTTCCTCGCATTCCTCAATTATTCTCCGATCAGTCAACCAGCTGCTATTCTTTTGCAAGGTCATTGTGCCTCCCTTAGCTGGCTCTTCAAAGTGTGAAATAATGGAACACTATCGCAGAAGCTTTTTTTAGATGATTTTTCAGTTTCTTCGGTTCGGCTAAATGGAAGCCTCCGGAAGATCCATGTGAGGAAAGACTCGTGACAATGAGCAGACACTCGCATTGGCAGATCGTATCGATGAATAGTGCGAGAATAAGCAGAAGACGGGGAGGTAGGATTGAGCGAATAAAATTTCTATCTGTGGAGGTAGAAGCATTGCGGAATGACAGTCACCAGCGTAAACCAGCGCGCTTCTTTTCTCATGCCATCTGTCGAAGGCGTCGGTGAAGCTGAACGTGGAGAATTGAGTGGGGGTAAGATGTCATTGTTTGGTGATCAGCGGACGATCCGTCTTATCGGTATTCAGATTGTGTCTTCGTAGGTGGCAGGTCCATGGGGACTATGTGTTTACGTCGATAGGGAAGGAGGGAAATGAGAATGGACCAAGATAGAAATGCGGCAGGGAGAGGGGAGTCGAGTGGGAACGGGGTTGATGCCGCGGCGCCAGAGGAGAAGAAGAATGGGAAACGATCGAGCAAGGCGAAGGTTCTGGAACGGGGTAGGAATGACTCGGAGGTGCTGGAGCATGTTCCAATAGCAGCCAAGACTGCTGATTGGTTGGATGTTGAAGGCAACTGGTACGCAAGCGCAAAAGGCTATTTTCGCAGTTCATTTGTTTTGATCGGATTCCCAACCGTCGTTCTCGTAATCTCCTGACTCTAAGCTCTCTGCGGGCGTCTCGTCAGTCTCCAATGAGGAGTCTTAAGGTCTTGCTCGAATATCCGTTAGAACTGGGCAGAGCAGATGTCTGCTTATTTCCCTTCCTCGCTTCTTTCATAGTTGACTTCACGACTGGCGTGTTTTTATTCAGAAGTCTTCGCTCTACGCGCAGCTTGGCTCAATGTGCTTCATTTTTAATCCCATCATTAATTATCTCGGTCACTGGTCAGTCCTTGACGTTTTCTAGCCACTTGACGATACTCCACCTCTGCTGGTCGCATCAATCGCTTCGTTCTTGGTCTTTTTTCCTATCCGGAAGGGTTACACTTTGTAGGGTGCTGATTATCACTCCAATCCCCTTGATAATCTTCTGATTACAATCATTTCGAAAGGATAATTAGTGTATTCGTTTCAAGGGATCGGAATTAATCGACAGAGGGAGACAATGATGACAAACTTGGTTGGTTATGAACCATCCTCTTGTGCCTCCACCTGGACATCTTTTCCTGCTGTAATTTGATCGTTGCTAACCCGGGTCTACCGCAAGTTTCAAGTGAGTCCAACCAATTTGAAGATTCTTCCGGAAAAAGCTGGGACACTTGTGCCGATTGAATAACACAAAGAATATCAAGTACCCCCTTCCAGCATTGAGCAGGCTTGCGAAAAGCTTCGAGTCCTTTTTCCAATAGTTTCATTTTGAAAGGACGACCGCGCGGCTGAAAAGGGAAGTAAAATTCAAGAATAATTAAGCCCTCGGTTGACCAACCCATGGTCCATTGACCTGCTTCCTTTGTTGTTACCTCGTTAAGGCATCCAACAAAATGCAGAATTTGAAAATGTGGTCGACGTTTGTTGAGGCAGACTGACCGACAGTTAATCTCCAAACCCTTCCTCTTTAACTTTTCCCCTTCGTCTCCGCAGCATCTTCCAACTAGTTCCGGTCATTGTTGCTTCTCTTACTGCTTTTTACAGCCTCCGAGTTTACAGTTCTCGAGGCATAGCTTAATTATGTGAAATAATTACGCGTCCTACGAAATATACGTTGAGGGTAAGGCCACGCATTGCGCAACGTGGATTGCGGTTAGCCGCACAGGCCTCCGGAGCCACCCAACAAAACCAGCAACACCGCTATCCAGTGCAGTCGCATTCCCAGGTTGCAGCTGCAATTGCATCCCCTATCAGGCATGCGCCAACAACGCATATTTATATATACACGCGCTTCTCTAATACTCAGGCTATTCCCTGAGCAACCTACACAATTGGAATTGTTCGTAGACAAAGTCTTGATGATTTATCCCTCTCGTACGTAAAATCCTCTTACCAAATCTCGGTACAACTTTTCTACTTTAAGGTGCTTGTGGCTTTCGACCGAAAGACGTGCAAAAAATGCGACGTTTTATTCAATTTTCCAGGTTAAAAATCATCACCATCAGCAAATTGGATTAAATTTTTATAAATAATCATGAAAATTAAAAAAAAATCGCCAACGACAAATGAATATTTTTTAAATTTTCATTCTGTAGCAATAAATGCTATAAAAATTAAATCTTGGGCTTTGATTCCTTCCGGACTTTTTCGACTTAACAGTTTACAGCATTATTGCGTCTAGAATTCTTTATTCATCCGACGAGCTCTAGAGTTACGTTTCTGATACTGTTGAGACAACAATTTCCAGGGATTTGAGCAGGGAAAAAAGTTGCCAAGCAGTTTGTATCGATGCACCAAAGTATTAGCGGATTCGACGTGCTCTTGGAAAAGAAACGTTCGCAAACATCAGTTTGACATTTAAACACGCTTAATTAACCAAAATACTGCAAAAGAGGCTTTCCTTCGGAGCGATATTCCATCGAACAATCGAGTTGAATTTCAAAGTTCGTTTCCTTTGAATTTCCTTATTTTTTCAAATTTTTCTGTTGCTCGTTAATTTTTTGTAGAACCTAAAGGACGGAAATACATTTTTCGATTTTTTATGGGGGTTTAGGGAAACCCCATAAAAAAACCATGAAAACCCCATAAAAACCCCATAAATAATTTTTTTCACATTTTTTTTTGAAAAAGTAAGAAAACTCGCATTTTCCGAGTTACGAATTCACACTACGTAGTAATCTGAGCAACAGCAGTAGGGCGACAAAATTACAAGGTAAGTGTGAACTTGCCTCCGATGTTCAACCTCCTCGTTTAAACGTCTCGTTGCCTCGTGATGTAACGATAATCGTAACGAGGACGAGACGACGTTTGTGACTGTAACGACTTGGCCGACATGGGACTTGAACGATTGTACGAAAGAACAGAACAGGGAACAGGAAAATGTGTCGAAGAAAGTACGAGGAGCAGGAGATGAAAAGCTCGACGACAATCTCCTTTTCTCTCCATTCGTTGCTCATTCCCATAGAATTATATTTTCACGTGAATTAATTAAACATTTCCAGATCTTTTATTCCAGAAAATCAACTTTGTGGATTGTAGTTTTTCTCTCATCCAATAAGCTGCTTCCTTACTTATCGAAACAAAAACTTCAGCAAAAAATAGTCCAAGTTATATTTTCTCTTCCATTTACACTCTCTCGAGTCTTTACTTTGCTCCCTTTCCTTACATTTCAATTTCTTTCCATCTCTAATTATGTATCTTCATTTTTCTCGATGTAATTATCGTAATGAAAATTTTAATCAAATCGACCCTTTCATTGGTAGGCGATTCGGGAACAGTATATTTTTTTTCGTTTCGTTTTTTTGCTGAATTTCAATCGGCGATGTTAAAAATCCAGGAATACCTTTGGAAATTAATTTTATGAATAAAAATGTCCCAGTTTTTTAATAATACGAAATTTTCATGGTTTTTTTTGCATAATCTTATTCGATGGTGTTGAAAATCGAGCAATACCATTGAAAATTAATTTTACGGTTAAAAAAAGCTCTAGTTTTTCAACCGATAAAAATTTGATCGATTTTTTTTTTAAATAATTTTAAAAATCCTGAAATACCATGGAAAATTAAATTTCATGGTTAAATCGCTCAGTTTCTGAACCATACAACGATTTTTTGATTTTTTTTTGGCAGAATCTTAATCTGCGACGTTAATATCCAAGAATAACTTTGGAAATAAATTTTATGGTTAAAAAAGCTCCAGTTTTCGAACCATAAAAAATTTTGTCAGTTTTTTTTGACAGAATCTTAATCAGCGATGTTAATATCCAGGAATAACTTTGTAAATAAATTTTGTATGCTTTGAAAAACTGTTTTTGCTCCAGTAAAGGGGTTAACGCGATAAAATAGTTATAATTATTTAGTCCGAATGGTAAATGTTTGGTCGTCGAGGAAGGTTGTGTTTTAGATTACAATTGAAATGTCAGGTGATTTTGGAGAAGCGCTAATTGGTGTTTTAGCTACGATAAGAATTAAGTGCAACGAGGGGTTTTCAACGTTTGTGAATGTCTGGGACGAAAACGTGGTGAAACATATATATAAGCGGTTAAAGAAAGCAGAACGTAGCTCGGAGCTGTGCAATACTCCAAGGACCAGGACAAGTCCAGGCGTAACCGCTGTACAGTGAAACTAACCAAAATTTGTTCTTTGCCACGAAAAGCAGAGCTTCCCCATACGCTCTCGCAAATTCAACGATGCAGACTATACTATTAGTTGCATAGTCGGTGTACCAGTTAAACAGCTACGTACTACGACATCCCATCAAGTACAGTCGAGTCTCCCAACCTTTTGGCATTGAGTAATAATTTTAAAAAATCCCCAAACGATTTTGAGGGACGAAGAAATTTTAGAGGCTTGAAAAAATATTTTTTCGTCCTCAGAAACGTGCTTCGTGATTTTTTCAACAATTTTTTTCTCACTCATTGTTTCGTGGACTCAAATAAAAAAAAATTGATTTTAATTAATAAAATAAATTCAAGGGATGCCTGGGAATTGAATTTTTCAGAAAACACGAACATTTTTTGGACAACTCTTGATTTTGAGACAGTGAAGAAATTTTAGAGGCTTCAGAAAATATTTTTTCGTCCTCAGAAACGTGCTTCGTAATCTTTTCAACAATTTTTTTCTCACTCATTGTTTCGTGGAGTTGAAAGAAAAAAAATTGACTTTAATTATTAAAATAAAATTAAGGGATGCCTGGGAATTGAATTTTTCAGAAAAAAGGAACTTTTTCGGAGAGCTGAGAATTTAGAGACAGTGTCGAGGATTCTGACTGTCCTTGTGGCATAATTATGTCCTGCTGGGCATGAGCACTTTTGGGATGAGGTGCCGAGAAATTCTAAGCTGTCCGAGGGCTCGAGCGAGACAGAGGGTATTAGAGAAGAGGAGGAAAATGATGGAGAGAAGGATGAAAGCTGCAAGTTGAAAGCTGCTGGACGCAGGGCTGCGTTTTGCTCGAACGATAATCGCCTACAAGCTCGATGCAAAAGTCCAACGTGTTACCATTGCTGTCTTTTCCCTTGCCTCCCTTCCTCCCTTCGTCCCAAATTCCTGAAACATCATTGTCTCGCTCGTTCTACGTTCCCTCGGGTTTTCCTCCTTCCTACGACATTGTAAACCTCGGTTTAAGGTCCTACCTCGTGTTCTATCGTTAACGTACCAAATTTTCATTCCTTCATACATTGCTGACCATTTTCTACTACGAGGACGACTTTCCAGCTCGATATTGCTAGGAAATTGATTTTTTTCCTGTTTTTTTTTAAATAAACAATTCTGCACAGTAGATTTTTTATTTTTTCTCAATATGAAAGAGTCTGCACATGATATTTTAATTAAGCTCGAGGACAAGCTCATTGCCTGCTGACATTTTTGTTTTTTCATTGCAATTATTTTCGTCTGACCAATACGGATTTTTCTACTGACGACGATACAAGATTGAAAGTCTCAAAAAGAACGTTCTCGTGATCCTGCTTAATAATTACTCGCTATTTTTTATTTACTCTCATCCACAAAGGCGACGACTTTGCGGAAATGAAAAGTAATAAATCTTTTTTACGACTGATTGCGTCCGAGAGGACTTGTGATTATTCTCAGTTTCTTTTGTCAAAGCTCCACCGGATAATCCTCGATGTAGTGGGCTCTCACAATCCAGGCAAATGGTTTATACGAAATTGGAGTCTTCGAGCAACTTCAGTTGCACGAACGTCGCGAGATAATTAGTTATTAATTTATTTATTCTGTTTTATTGCTTCTTCATAGACGAAGACATAGTCAATGTGAAATGTCCTAAAACATCGAAAAATTATTTCTACAAAAAATGTCCTGACACTGTACTATTCAAACGTTTATAACTCGAGAACGGTTTGAGCTACAGGGCTCCCGTTTTGCACAGATGTTGATCCATACGAGCTCGTCATTCTCTGAGATTTTTGTTGGGATTGCTAGAAAAATACGAATTCTATGGCAGTTTGAAATTTTCAAAAAAATGATGTCGACGCTCTAACTTCCGCAAATTTTAAGATTTATTACTCATTGCTTTTTTATCGATAGAGCATCATAATGGGAAGGTTGGTATTAAATTTGGAAAATATCGGTTGAACGGTTTGAATTTAATGATTTTTCGAATTTTACGAAAATCAGAGTTTTTTGAAAAATCGTTTAATCGCTCTAATTTTTGGAAATTTTGTAAAATATTGTGTACAAGTCCCTAGTTCCTCTTTGTTAAATAATTGTTTAGAAAAAAATGGAAAAACAAATAAAATTTGTTGGTTTTTGCAAAAGTTTGGAATTCAAATGGATAAATGTATGAATAAATTTGGTATATATACAGAAAAGTGAGAATATCTTTGGAGGAAGTATCTCTTCGTGACAGAAGCATAATCCAAGCGATTTTTGTACGAGGACGAATCGAAAAGTCATCTCTTTCCGCATTGGTGACATTATTTTGTTTTATTATCCCTTGAAACTGGGTATTTTTTCTCATGAATCTGTTTGGTAACGTCACCCTCGTTCACCGAGGGTCTGTGTCTCTGATTTAGTTTCGTTCCGCATTTCTCGTTGCGAAGCAAAATAATTGTTTTCGCAGTGCGCGCAGGATTTCTTTCTCGCTCGCGTACTTTTACCTGCACTTTGTGTCTCTTTATTTTTCACTCTGAGACACGTTTGCGAAGCAAAGGGATCGTTAAAAAAGCGCGAGTGAAAACACGATTCCTTTCCCACAAGAGGGTGATGCGAAAAAGAAAGAATAAGGACGCAAGGACGAAGAGGGAGCAGGCGAAAGAAATATAAGCTCGTTTCGTTTCACAAACTTTTCGCCCTTGTGCTGTTTCTTTTTTTTTTTTACTTTTCTTTGTTGGTTTAGCCCCTTCCTTTATTTTTCTTTCTATGCACACGCGGATTCACATCTCGTCGTCGTACGTCATCGAGATATACTACGATCCTACACTTTCCTCTCTCGGGGCAGGCCGTCGCACAGCATATGTGCCGCACGAGCTTATTTCCGGTGTGTTTGGTGAACACTTGAAAATATATTGACTCTTATCGGATTATCTCCCTGACGTTTCTTATTCGTTCTTTCGGAGACTACGTCCAATACATTTTACAAGAGATTTTCTACAGAGTCAATTTTTTTCGATTTTTTATTCCATTTTTTTTTTCTACTGATTCATATTTTCTTACTCAGTGCCGGGAATTTGCACGAGGGCTCTGAGGGACACTGTGAAAAACTGGCTGCTCGAGTTGAGCGATTAATACGCGAGTTGCCGCGTGAATGAGCGGTCACCCAACCGTGTATTGATCTCGCCGGGGGCTGCATAATTTGGGTTATTCATTCTGTTTGTTTGCTCGATTTTAAAAAGCCCAGTCTCCACTGGAGAAACATACATTTTAATCGAATTTTTGCATGTCGATATCGTCCTTTTTGTTCATTGAATAAAAGATTTTTTTTAAATTTGTTTTTTCTTTTTTTTTCGGGGCATATTTAGTGGAGCCTGCTAGTTTTTTTTTTTTCTTTTTTTAGTGTACTGCGAATATTTCTGGCTTAATTTATTGCGCGACAGAGTTGATGTAAAATATATATCTCAATTTATAAATGTATTTTTTCGAGCTCCAACGAATTCGTATTTACATTAGTAGAAACAGACAGTGTTGGTCGGACTAGTCGGAATAATAATTCAAATAACAGCACGCTCTCTCGTGTGTCATTCGCGAGATAAAGGCAATATAGAGAGCGTCCGTGAATTTCTACTAGCGATCCAATGCCATCGCATCTTGTTTTTTTTTCTCCTGCACTCCGAAGCGAAAGGAATAATCGGAGAAGACGAAAAAATCTGGAAATTTCGCATCGTGCCGAATTCCGTCGATTATTATTTTTATTTTTTTGGGAAAATGATGAAAATTTAAATAAAGATTTGCGGCGTTGTGGTAATGAGAAAAATAATTGATTATGACACGGGAGGGAGATTTCACGTCGAAGGAGAAATCGGAGTAATTAATCGGGCCTGTTTATTGAGGCCCAGGTACGAAAAGATTGATCCCGCGGCTGTGGCGTTAATGAAATTGTATGGAATACGTCGTTAGGGATAATGAGAGTAATTGGTAACCGAAGCTCGATCGAATTGTCGAAGAATTAGAAGAAAATAAATAGAAAAGTTGATTTTAATTTTTTTTTGCAAATTAATTTTTAGGTTTTTTAGTTTAGTTTTAATTTTATTTTTTAATTTCAACTTTTAATTTACAGCACACAAAGAGAATAGTGACGTCTAATAGCTCGCGCAATTTCGAGAGCTTTCGCCGTGTAGAAGTCGAAATATTTATTTATAAAAATCACAATTTTTAGTAGTTCCTCGTAAGAGCGTGTGTTAAAGTTGCATTTTTTAACATCGAATATTTCGATTTCTAAATGGTGAAGCCTCTTAAAACTTTGCACAAACTTTTATGCAACATCGAAGGAGCTTTATTCATTTTTTCAAAAAAATCGCTCGTAAAATTGTATCGAAATTCTGTTTATTAAATAAAAAACACAATTTTCAGTAATTTCTCATAAGAGCATGTATTAAAAGCTGCAATTTTCAACATTAAATATTTCGATTTCTAAATGGTGAAGCCTCTTAAAACTTTGCACGCACTTTTATGTAACATCGAAGAAGCTTTATCAAGTTTTGTCAAAAAAATCGTTCGTAAAATTTGTTCGAAATTTCGTTAATTATATAAAAAATACAGATAACCTCGAAAAATCTTGGATTTGGAGTACGTCGTCCTCTACCCAATTTGTAACAACTTTTTAAAACGAACTTGGGCTCGCAAAGTATTTAGTATGTGCGAAAAACTGGAAACAAAAATTGAGATTCGAGCGTCGCGATACGACGTGCTTGTAAAATAAATAAATGGGAGTTTTTGGTTGTTTGTGTTCAAGAGGAGTTGGCCAATTTGGTGATTGCTCGAGACACGCCTCAACCGATTTGACGACTTGATAGTTTCATGTCTTTCCCTTTAAATATACATACCTATATGTTTATGTTTTAAGCCACTGAGATACGTACATATGTATATAGAGAATTGTGATGATGCGCGAGCTGCAGATAGCGAGTTAACGCCACCAAGATATATAAATTAAGGAGGTACATAGAATGTGTATACATAGTAAGGAATATAGGAGGAGGAAGGAGAGAGGCTTGCTCGCACACAGAACGTTCTATCCCAGAGTTCAGCTGGAATTGGGCGTTACAAAGTGACTAAGTTATTAAGAAGTTGTTCAAGTTTTAATCGCATCTCTCCTTGCCCGTTGGCCTCGTCGGTCTCTTACCATCCCTCCATTTCCACAATATACCCTATTTCAAATCCACCCCCCC
>JBAJMU010000008.1:7637949-7717285 GCA_037952995.1 Hyposoter didymator
CTCTCTCTCTCTCTCTCTCTCTCTCTCTCTCTCTCTGGCTCGTTGGCCCTGTCACTGACATTTTATCCCCGCTCTTTACCATCTCCACTAACTGCTTGGACGATCCACGAGCGAATGGAGGGGAATGCACGAATAAACGATTGCGAATCCGAGCGAAGGGACAAGCCAGGCGAGAAGAGAGCGAGAGTGTGAGAAAGATAAACGGAAAGATAAAGAGTAAACTAGGGATAGTCGCCATGGAAAAGGGAAGATAGTGGGGCAGCGTTTGAAATGTACGCCGGGGTGTATTTCATGGATATAATCCGCACCCCCGTCGCGACCGAATCCATTAATCTTTTTAAAATATATAACAAAAAACGCCTGGTCTTAGCAGGGCCATGATAAAAATAGGAAATGACCTTTATTATCATGTTAGACTGAGAAGAAACTTTTACTGTTGTGTCATTTACAAAATGATCGTTTTTGCTTCTTCTTAGAGGATGCTGTGCGATGGCGAATTTTTTTTTCACTTTTCTATGTTAATGTGCACAAAATTTCCCAAAACATCGAAAAATCATTCATAGAAAAAATGTCCGAACGTGTCTGCGTGTGTATGTTCTGGCACTGCAAAATTTCAAACGTTTGTAACTCGAGAACGGTTTGAGCTACAGGGCTCACGTTTTGCACAGATGTTGATCCATACGAGCTCGTCATTCTCTGAGATTTTTGTTGGGATTGCTAGAAAAATACGAATTCTATGGCATTTTGAAATTTTCAAAAAAATGATGTCGACGCTCTAACTTCCGCAAATTTTAAGATTTGTTACTAATTGTTTTTTTTATCAATAGAGCATCATAATGGGAAGGTTGGTATTGAATTTGGAAAATATCGGTTGAACGGTTTGAATTCTATGATTTTTCGAATTTTACGAAAATCTAAATTTTTCGAAAAATCGTATAATCGCTTGAATTTTTTCAAATTTTCTAAGATAATTATTTTTTCATTAACAGAACATCATAATAGGAAGGTGAGTATTAAATTTGCAAAATATCGGTTGAACGGTTTGAGCTTTATGATTTTTTCGAATTTTTCGAAAATCTGAATTTTTCGAAAAATCGTCAAACCGCTTGAATTTTTGCGAATTTTCTGAGATACTGTCCACAAGTCTGTACTTTTCTTCACTTTATAGAAAAATTGTCGAAATTAAGCACGAAATCCATGAGGAAGCGAAAATAAAAAAAATTTGTTACCTTTTCACTATTATTTATAAGAAGCTCCTTTTGTTAACTAAGTAAAAATGGTTTTCCTCTCGCAACCGATGCGCGAGAAAGCTCCACTGGTAAATGGTGTTTGTCAAGTTCGGTGGGAACATGGTGTCGTATATAGGGATCGTGGGTTTGGGCAGAGACGTCGTCATGTGGATCGACACGGAAATCAGAAATTTCACCACTCGAATCCCTAAAATCGCATTAGATTTCATCACAAACTATCATCGCTCACGTTCCCTCGTATGTTCGTGTGAATAAAACTGCTTCTCGTACGTATACGTGCGAGGATTTTCTTCGTTAGAAATTCCCCAAGCTGGCGCGCAGTTTGAACTGCTCCTCGACCTCGTTTTCCTTCTCGCTCGCGCACTCTCCGCATCTGTCTCATATAACTGATGAAATTCTACGAGCCTGATGGGAAAACTGATGGCGCGATATCGTTTGTGAATGGAGAAGAATACCATTTCGTTTTCCCAAATTTAGTCGAGCCTGACACCATTGACGCCGCGGGTGATCGATGGTCCCTGTCACACAAGTTAAACCTTATCATATCCGCAGGACCTTCTCGATCTTTTCGTATGGAACAAAAAGTTTCTCATTTTTAGGTGTGAAAAAAAAATTCTAAGCACATCGAAATTCATAAATTTATACAGCAAAAATGTGTTTTCTGGTTTTTTGGTTGAGAACCTTTGAACCGATTTGGAGGAAGCAACGTTGCAATAATTTTTTAATTTTTTTTTCGGCAATTATGAAGAAAAATCGACAATTTTTGGTTTTGGTCAAAGTTTCCAATTTTTTGGAATTTTCAATGTTAATCGGAGATAATGCGACAGTGAGAAAATCGAAAAGATTTTTTGATCGACTTGAATCAAATTTTTTTTTTTTGAGTTTTTGAAAAAAAATCGAAAATTTTCTTCGGAGTTTGGAAATTTTTGAAATACTCAGTGTTTTTGAAAAGTTGAGATAACGAGGCAACAAGAGAATCGAAAAGTTTCGTCCATCGACGATCAAATGAATTTTTCTTTTTTTTTCCATTCTGATTATTTTTTTTATTACAATCTCGAGTTTTTCCTTTGCAGAGTTTCATTTTGCTCTACTTTCCTATCGATTTGCAGTTGTCCCTGTTCGCTGCGATCTCTCTTGCTCTTTCTGCCTAGAGACGCAAGTGAGAAAGCCACAAATTTATCTCATCACGAGATGCTGGATGACCGAGAAGTGTCGTGGAGAAATTTCTATGCACATGCATTTCAAGAGCAAGAGAATTTTTGTCTTCTCCGAATAATTTGATCCTTGAAAATATTCCAGAGAAAGGAAATAATGTGGTGCATCCTCATTCTCATGATTCTGTGCACATTCTTTTCTTTCCGCAATTGTTAAGCAGAGTTTCTTCTCTAGATGTGAATCGTGAGACTTGCAAGTGGAAAATTGCGTTTTAGCAGATGACGAAGAGTCGAGGCTTTTCTAATCGTTGCATTTGTCATTTTCTTCCGAATTTTCATTCGCTGGCACTCACGACGTGAGAAAATAATTTATTCATTTATTTATTCTGTATTTTAAGTTTTTATTAATTAAAAAAAATAAAAGTGCATTGTGCATCGTGAAAAATATTGAAAATTTCAGTTTTCACTTTTTTTCTTGTTTCCATTTAAATTTCATAATTTCGACAACATTTCTAAAAAGTAAAAAGACAAATAAATCGATCGCTAGGATCCACGACATCGATAAATTAATTACTGCAAAATTGATGCTTGCCAATTACCGAAGTTTATTAATTAAAAAAATAAAAGTGCATTGTGCATCGTGAAAAATGTTGAAAATTTCAATTTTCACTTTTTTTTGTATTTGCATTTAATTTTCATAATTTCGACAACATTTCTAAAAAGTGAAAAGAAAAATAAATCGATCATTAGGATCCTTGACATCGATAAATTAATTACTGCAAAATTGATGCTCGCCAATTACCGCAGAAAAAAGAAAAAAAAAAACTGTAGACATTTAGAAAACTCGTGTCAAAGTAATTGGAATAATTATCGTCCTCGAGAAAATGTTTTTTTTTTTCCCATAATTTTTCACGCAGCGGAAATGAGTTTGTAGTTTTTTTTTTCTATTTGACACGGTCCTCAAGGAGNATCGTCCTCGACAAAATGTTTTTTTTTTTCCCATAATTTTTCACGCAGCGGAAATGAGTTTGTCGGTTTTTTTTTCTATTTGACACGGTCCTCAAGGAGCTTACAAGGTTGTAAAGCATACGCTTGGAAAGGTGCGCACAGCTCAGTCGTCTTGTCTAGGCGAGCGAGAGGTAAACGATATTTTCCAACGAGTTTCTCATCGTCGCAGTGTAATTAACGGGCTTGCTTCTCTGTACCGATAGTTTCCACTCGGAGTGTAATCACCGTGGGAGATTAAGCGAACCTCCGCCTCACATTTACCCTTACAAATGTCGTTGTTCGTCAGTGGAGGCTGGATCGGTATGCGTGTGTCCTCAAAGAGCTTGAGAACAAGGGATGGAAGAGGAAAAGTTGACACACATATAAAGTTGTATAAATATAATCTCGTGCTCGAGTCTCAGGGAGGGAACGATCGTGTTGGGCGAGCGATGTATTTAGACGAGCTGGAGGGTATATAAAAATATGAGGAACAAAGAAAGCTGTGATAATCGTATAAGCTCAAGACACAAAGAGACAAAACGTAAGTCGAAGGAAAACGTGAAGGTAAAAAAAAAATGAAAAAAAATGAGAAAAAAAATAGGAAAAGCTTTTAGGCGAACGTTTATGAGGAAAAGCACATTTCCGCTTGGCTGAAAGGCTCTGGTCCTTTTTACCGAAAAGATTAAAATTATTATTTTTTTTTTTTTTTTTTCACGAAAAGGATTTTATGGGGAATTTCGACTCCTGCGAATATCCCATGAATTTTAGAAGCTTTTTTGGACTCGAGAGGAAAATTTTGCACCCGATCGGGAAAATGTCAATTTTATGAAATGTTTTTGGCAATCGCGTACCGCGAGACTTCGTCCACGCGAAGATTGGACGAAATGAAAAATACATCGAGAGAAAAAAAAGGATACAACGGGACGCGCGGGGATGAGGAAAAAAAGAAAGGACGGACTTTGAAAAGGCAAGAAAACCGCACGAGAGGAATTGGGGTGGAAACCGAGACCAGAGAACCCCGCCGCCGCCGCTCGCTGCCCCCCTTGGGTCTCCTCGTCACGATTCACGATCCCTTACCCTGACGAGGGGGTGAGTTTTTATCCGCCAATTTGACGTGGGTTATCACAGCGCGAGAGACTGTCGAGATTTACGAATATTCGAGCAGCTCCTCCGATATTTCATTTTTTTTCAATTTTAATTATTCTCAGGAATTATTTGAACGATAAACAAAACAAGATGCACATCTCGAGGAGCATCTTGAAGAAAAAAAATTGAAATTTTCAAAAATTCACATTTTCGTAAAATGCAAAAAATCAAAATCAAATTCAAAAATGAGAAAAAAAATGGAAAAAATATTATTTTGGGAAGATATTGAAATTCGAAAATTGAAAATGAAAAGCAAGAACTAATTCGTACACAATATCTTAGAAAATTTGCAAAAATGAAAAGCAAGAACTAATTCGTACACAATATCTTAGAAAATTTGCAAAAATTCAAACGGTTGGACGATTTTTCAAAAAATTCATAGTTTCGTAAAATTCGAAAAATCATAAAATTCAAACCGGTCGATCGATATTTCCCAAATTCAATACTAACCTTCCTATCGTGATACTCTATGTATTAAAAAAATTAGTAATAAATCTTTAAATTTGCGGAAGTAAAAACTTGAAAAAAAAAAATTGAAAAAAAATTATTTTGGGGAAATATTGAAAATTGAAATTAATTAAGTTAATGAATCAAGTTACTCGTCGCACAGTCAAAGAAACTCCGCTCGTTTTTAGTGGCTCAGAATGTCGCGAATTATGGAAAATAATAAATGAAATTTTCTATGGGGTTTCCAAGTGGACGAACAAGACGCGGAATTACATCATGAATAACACAAAGGTCAAGTTACCAATGCGTTTTGTCGGTAAAACAGAAACTTGGCTTTAACCTCAAGGGAAGTTGCTCGAGTTGGTATTAAACCGCGAGGCATCTCCCCGTGCAGTCTATTCAAGTGCACGAATAACTTTGCTGCCCAACAGATGCTCCGACAGTTTTAAGATAATATCGTTTCCTCATAGTTGCTTACCAAACTTTCAATTGCGTTACCGAAACTCTCTTGTTTTCCGTACAAACGTATACACATCTCTTCCTCTTTGTCTCGCTCTGTAAACTCTCCAGTTTTGCCGCCCTGCGTTCCTCCTTCTTCCTTACCGATCAGTGCGAGCTCTCATTTCATTTGTAATCTTGTACATTGACCAAGTGCAACTTTACCTCCGAAAAGATCGTCAAAGTTGAAGAAAAATTCGTAATTATAAAAAAATTTTAAAAAAATTAAAAAAAAAACTATCGAAAAATGTTTCGTGGCAGATTTTATTGTAGAATCGTTACGTATTTTACGTAATAATAAATTTACGTAATCGTTACGTATAAATTAATATTTTATTAATTAAGTAATTTATTTTATTTTATTATATTTTTTTTTTTTAATTTTATTTATTTTATTTATTTTATTTATTTTATTTATTTTATTTATTTTATTTATTTTATTTATTTTATTTATTTTATTTATTGTATTCATTTCATTTATTTTATTTTATTTAATTCGATTAATTTATTGAGTAACGTAATTTTTTGAGGAAGAAAAAAATTTGATTTAATTTTTCATACAAGATTTTTTAGTTACGTGATGAAATTGATGCAGACATTTCGAAGGGAGCGGGGTCTGAAGGAAAAGAAAAAGAAAAGAGTTGGGTTCGTGATCTCACACTATCGAGGAGGATCACAAATATTCGTTGAATCTCGAAGTGGCTCGCAATGGGTTCGCGATGATGGCGCGCGAGCCCGAAAAACCTCTTTCTCGCGGGAAGCCCGCGCGCGAAGTAAGCGCGGAAAATTGGAAACTTTCCGGACGATAAAATCGGCCTTAATTTTCAATAAATTTAGCTCCACCTGGGCACGCTGAAGCAAAAGAGATCGAGAAAGGGGAAGATGAAGAAAGAGAGGCGGAATAGTGCCGGAAACTTGAAGAGAAAGAGCAGCGCGAGATTAATGGAATGTCAGAGTTCTGCTATGCGATAAATACTCGGATCTTTAACAATTATTTTTCCTCGAGTTATTAGCGAGAGTTATCGAACTCGCGAATCCAACTGCCCGAAGAAAAACCATCGACGCCAGCTTCCTCATTTTTAAATACGAATTTTATAGTATTTTGAATTTTTCAAAAAAACGTCTGTCGACGCTCGTCTTACGATTTTTCAAATTTTACGAAAATCTTACTTTTTCGAAAAAATCGTCTAACCGCTGGAATTTTTTCAAGTTTTTTAAGATATTGTGTTCAAGTCTGTACTTCCTCTTCACTTGATATAAAAATTGTCGAAATTATTCAAAAATACGAATTTTACGGGATTTTCGAATTTTCAAAAAAAAAAAAGTTAATAATAATCAAATACTTATTTTTAATTTTTTTTAAATTTATGAATCGAGTATCACAATAGGAAGGTTGGCATTGGAATTGGAAAATATCGCTAGAACGGTTTGGATTTACCGATTTTTCGAATTATACGAAAATTTTATTTTTCATTTAATTTTTATTTTCAATTATTCAATTTATAGAATTTTATTTTTCACGAAATCTTTACACGAGTAAATTCCCCAATTACGTTAACGTCCTTTTTTCATCCAAAATATTAAATCATGAATCAAACAATAAAATAATAAACGAAGTCGTGTCCGAAGTCGTTATTATTTATTTATTTATTAGAAGACACGAATAAATCGATCGATGGGTCAAAACCAGATGCAAACTTGCTGGAATCCAAAGATTATACATTTTTCGATTTTCGGCAGATTTTAATGACGAATTTCTCATCCTCGAGAATACGAAGACAGGAGGAGAGAGAGCTAGTCGAAGAAAAACGAGAGAAAAGGGCCAAGGGATGGAAACTGGAAGATGCAAAAAAGGGAGCTGGATGACTGGGTTGTTTTTTGTCTCGTAGGCTCTTGGTCCACGCGGAGAGGGTGGTCCAAACCGTAGATATAATCGCCACCAGTGGTTGGTTAGTCCAGAGCCTTGGCAAGTGCAAAAACGCTCTTAACTTTCTCGCTCGAGAAATAACAGGCTTTATGTATTTCGCGTCGACATATATCGCACACATTCGCTTATGTACAAGGCAAATGTATGTACGAGCGAATGTATAAGTCAGAGGGAGAGTGTGTTGCGTTGAGCTGGTGGTTGGCACGCGAATCTCTCGCCACGAGGTAATTTACTTGGTAATTATAAAGTTGCGGGGTAGTTGTGAATATTCAGACGCGATTACATCTATGATCGCATAAATTATGGGAGCTGATGGAGCAGGGGGTCAGTGTGCTCGAGTGGTGGACGCTGTTGGACTCTTTCAATTTTTTTTTCCATTCATTTATCGTTTCCTAGCGAATTCTTTTTTTTTTATTTGTTTTTTTTATTCGGCAATTTCGCATAAAAACGTTAATTACATCGAAATTGAATTTTGTTGAAAAAATTCAATGGGGGATGGGAAAGATTTTCGAAAACTCGTTTTGCGTTCTGGGAGAATAATTTTTTTTTTTCATTTATTTTTGATTATGTTATTTGTTGATATTAACATCGATCGTGAGGCTCATTTAAGCAAAGCGTGGATTTTGGTGAAAACGTTTTGGGCTTTTGAGGCTCAAGACTGCTCGCTGTGACGTCACCATTCTGATCAATAATTTATCGGTTATAAGCTCCTGATAAGCGAGATTGCCACGTTGACGTCATCGCTTGTGCTTGTCGCATTTTTTATTAATATTTTTCGATGAACGATTTTTCATGGAATTTTCTGTCCTTTGCAAAGTTTCAATGAAAATTTCTTTGTTTTAATGAATTTTTTCGTCACGATGCGACGTGCTGTGATGATAATCACGAGCGTCGGAAAGTCTTTTATTTAGTGCGTGAAACTTTTGAATATCGATCACGTTGACCCACTAATCGAATTAAAATCAATCGACTAATCAAAAATTGACTTTTGATTGATTTATCGACGAGTGCATGATGACACGGCGTTTACGTATAGGTTGATGGTTCGTATAGACGGAATGGGTGGTCCACCGTTTGTCCCTGGAGGGGATGAAGAATTAATCACCCGTCCATTTTACTTAAGGACGTTGTATGGCGACCGTCGATCTACATTTTTAGAAATCGAAATATTTAATGTTGAAAACTGCAACTTTTAACTCACTCTCTTATGAGAAAATACTGAAAATTGTGTTTTTCATATAATAAACAAAATTTCGAAAAAATTTTACGATCGATTTTTTTTGAAAAATTGAATAAAGCTTTTTCGATGTTGCATAAAAGTGTGTGCAAAGTTTTAAGAGGCTTCACCATTCAGAAATCGAAATATTTAATGTTGAAAATTGCAACTTTTAACACACGATCTTACGAGAAAATACTGAAAATTGTATTTGTTATATAATAAACAAAATTTCGAAAAAATTTTACGATCGATTTTTTTGAAAAATTGAATAAAGCTTCTTCGATGTTGCATAAAAGTGTGTGCAAAGTTTTAAGAGGCTTCACCATTTAGAAATCGAAATATTTAATGTTGAAAATTGCAACTTTTAACACACGATCTTACGAGAAACTACTGAAAATAGTAATTTTTATGAATAAATATCTCGACTCCTGGATGGCGAAACCTCTTAAAATTGCGCGATCTATTAGACGTCACTATTCTCTCTGTGTGGTGGGAATTTGAAGGAATTCTATCGATAGGAAATTTCGCACACCACGTCCTTAGGCTTAAACTTTCGTAGGTCTGTGTGTACGAAGTATAAAGCGTGTGATCGGTCGAATGAAACGACGACTTAACAGGGTAACAGTGAGCAAGCGTGATCCATCGCTGGTGTTGACGAACCGAACGTGTTTCACGAGAGGACGAAAGCAAAAGAAGAAAAAAAAATGGCCTGGTGCGATTACACGGAGCGTGAGTAGTGAAAATCGATTTTGCGGGGCGAGCGGCAGTAGGTAAAGCCCGCATTGATCAGACACACGAGTGAATATTTCACTGTGCACGTTAGAAGCGATTTCTTCGAGTCTTTCACCGCCCAAGGCAGCAGCCGATTATTTTTTCACATTATTGCCGTGCGACATTCATTCGCAAGAAAAAATCGTCAAACGGAATGAAAAATTGCATGTTTTCATGTTCGGCTTTCACTTTTAATCCTGGCTAATTAATACTCCGCAAGGGAATCAGCTGAAATAACGGAATCTCGGGAAACTGACGATTGACGAAAATAAATACGGGCTCGTCCACGAAAATCACACCCGCATGCCTCGCGCGGACAATTAAATATTTGCTAATAATTACTAGCGACGTTTCGAGTGGAAAACGAAAGGATCTCACTTGACCTCGTTTCCTGCTCTGTTTTATCAATTCTCTCGAAACCATCGTACGGTTTCGTTCGAATCGCACGAAGCTCTGCTAGAAAAAGTCGAATTTTTTTCCGAGAATTTCAAATTTTTACACGAAATATTTTTAGACTCGTGAATTTTTATTTTTCCGAGTCTCGGTCTGTCTCTGCAACAGGACAATTGTTCAATTCAGCAAATTGGACGACACAACACAGCAAGATTCGTTTGCAATGGGAAACCAGAGATTAGAGGTCGTTTCTGCAAACACCAGTCTCCGCGATGCATATTCGACGGTGAGCCTATTGCAGAAAGTTTGCTGCAAGTGAGTAAAGCCCGCATGTGGTCAGACACGCTTCGTTGCTCGGTATTTCTAAGCAAAAAAATTTTAAAATACGTTTCTTAAATCTTCTCGTACGAGGGACCATCTTTTTCATTATGGCTTCCTCAAAATTTCATAGATTTTGAGCATTCTGCTGAATTTTGAGGAAGCGATTTGCGACTTTCAATTTTTAGTTTCTTTCTAAATAATTTCGAACAATTTTCTATAAAGTGAAGAGAAAGTACAGACTTGTACACAATATCTTAAAAAATTTGGAAAAATTAAAACAATTCGACGATTTTTCAAAAAACTCAGATTTTTGTAAATTTCGAAAAATCATCAAATGTAAACCGTTCGACCGATATTTTCCAAATTCAATACCAACCTTTCTATCATGATGCTCTATGTATAAAAAAAAAGTTAGTAACAAATCTTGAAATTTACGAAAGTTAGAGCGTCGAGAAACTTTTTTTGAAAAATTTAAAATGCCCTAGAATTCGTACTTTTCTAGCAATTCCAACAAAATTCTCAGAGAATGAAGAGCTCGTATAGATTAACATCTGTGCAAAACGGGAGCCCTGTAGCTCAAACCGTTCTCGAGTTATGAACGTTTGAATTTTACTTTCGGACATTTTTTCTAGAAATGATTTTTCGATGTTTTGGGAAATTTGAAGAAAATTGGTCACATGGCTTGATCTATAAGGAAGCCGAAAAAAGGGAAAAATCACGAGAGTGCAGAAAGAAAATGATAAAAAAAGTGACGAATAAATGAAGAGCTAGAAAAAAAGTTGTGGCTCAGAATCTGAAAAAACGCTTCGGTCTGAAACGATTCAAGGAGAAAAGCGCGTTATACTTTTGTCCTTCGAGGGCTGGGAGTGGCCAGAGGAACGAAGTGTTCACGAGCCAAGGTAGCAAGACGAACATGGACGGTTTGTAAATAGAGCCGAGGAGAGTACGACGCTGGAAAGGGAGAGAAAGGCGATGGCAAAGGGTGAAAAGAGCTCGGGGGATGAAATGACCGTACGAGGAGGAGCGGTGGTTGGACACGGGCAGTAGATTTCGTACGATGTTCGTAATTTGGTCGTGGAGGCCAGCGCGAATGGTACGTAGGGAGCGTACCAGGCAGCCGGAAACTCGTTTCCAGGAGGAGAATCAAGCTCCGGCAAGTTCTAACACAACGATACACAGAGTTAACTGTAATGGATGAGCTTTCGTATCATGCGAGCACGACAAATCTGATCTTCCCGTATTGCCTAAAGAAAAAAAAGAAAAAAAAAAAATTTCATGCTTTCTGGTCGCAAAAACCGTAAATTATATTTTACTGGACGAATTTTTTTTGTGCGACGATTCGTAGATCCGAAGAAAATGGATTTTTGCTCCACTGATTTTTACCACGAGGACGAACAATAAATTTCTCATTTTTTTTTCCAAATTCGCATTTTTCGACGATTATTTTCAAAAAAACTGCAATTTTTTAACATCGCGTTTTCCCCATGGTTTCCTTTCGCTCAACTCCTTCCTGTCAGGAATTTTTCTCATCGAGCATCAGGACGATATCAACGCGCATACAACAGCTCTTTGCTTAACCCAAAGCCCGCGGGTTGAAAAGCTCAAGAAGAGGATGAAGGATTCTCGTGAGCTGATGCTGTGAAATAAGCGGCTGTAGGCAAGCTCCGAGAGTCCCCTTTGGCTATTTAGCGCATCTGCCTCCAAACAGAAGGAAAGCATATGATGCTGCTCTTCTATACTCTTGCTATCTCATCGGTGCCACTTCTGGTGGTGGTGCTGCTGCCATGGTTCGCCAATGGCAAAAAAAGGTTCATGGAAATGGCTTTTTTTTTTGAGATTTATATATTGCCACTTGGATGTGAACCATCAGGTCCCAAATCTGAGAAACATCAGCAACGAAAAGCTTCTACGTGACTCGTCGATTGCGTTCCTGGCTGTATTTTTATTCGCATTTTTCGCGAAAAAATCGATATAAGTTCGAATTATTATGAATAAAAGGAGCGCTGCAGCGCCATGTGACAACCGTTCGCGCGCGTCAGCGCACGTGGTGCACCCTAGTTTCCGTAAAAAATTGATTGGAATTTTGTAAATTACTGTCTGTGCTTTTTTCCCATGGATTTCCCCATAGAAATGAATATCCCGTAGCTGCCTTCACGGGACAATGAAATCGAGGCTCTGTTTCGATGTGGCACGTGTTATAATCCAAAACTAATGGAATTAAGGCCTGAGGTTTGCAAGGAGTCGGTTAAGGGCGAAGGTGCGGCAGCGGGAAGCGTCGCGAGGGTGGTTTTGGGGTATGAAGTTAACTCGGTTCACTATTTGCCGACGGTTGAAGCGCATCGAGTAACTGGAAGCAGGTTGCCTGGGGCCTTTCGTGAGGAGTTTTCGTGCTCGCGCGCGAGAGCCTTGCAGCCGGATCTTGATTCGCTATCCTGCGATGGTGTGCTCCGCGAGGAAAACCACATCATGGCCGGTTGTCCTCTCAATAATCACGACGAAGATACGAGGCGAGGAAGAGAAAGGAATAAGTGAGTCCGCGTGCTCGGTCGGTAAGTTACCGACCGAGCAGAAAATTTCGTTCACGGCCAAAGGAATGGAATTCCGTTCAACTATCCAGAAATCCTGATTTCCTGCGGTCCCCCGAAACTTACTCTCCGCGATGCTTGTCATTCGTTCGAGTATTTCGGGTCTGATTGACCCCCTCGCTTGGCTCTTCGTTTTTTTCTTGTAATAAGCAAAGGAAACGGTTTTTCTGGACACTCCGAGCATTCGTAAGGATCGTTGGATATTTCTCGATTTTCGGTTGCGAGGATCTCGTACGCGTGATGCGTCAAGACACTACGAGAATGGCCGCCCGCGCCAGTCGCCTCGAAATCGCGACGAAGATAAAAATGAAAGTTCGAAAGGCTGCGATGTTTGGTAAAAGAAAAAAAACCGCCAAGAAAAAAAGGAGGACACGAGGATTGTGAAAAGAATGAAAATGGAACAACGGGAACGCGCATCCGTCGAGCATTATTTTTGCGCAGGGGTGAGACTCGTGTTTCGCGCTACGACGACGAGCCCAAAAGAGCGAGAGAGAAGAAGCTCTCGCTCTTCTCCTCGAAAGCAAACTCTCCTGCTCTCCTCTTTGTACTCACCGCCTTTCATTTCCCATTTCGCCGGGCTACACTACTCGTTGCAATTTTTTATCCCTCTCTGTCGCTCCTTACCACCAGCCCACCCTCTGCACCAAGCCTCTCACAATTTTCTCTTTTTCTTATTCTTCTTTATATACGTGCTCGCACGGAATGTCGACGGTTTGATTTTCGAAAGAGTCTCATCGAGGTTACGGAGTGGCCCACAAATAGTCTGGAGTGCATGGAAAAAAGCTTCACACAAAAGCACAGAAAAGTCTGCTAACCGAGACGGAAACTGTAGAATATTTAGAAAAAAAAAACCAAAAAATGAAAAAAAAAGAAACTTTTATAAATATACGTGGCAAAAAATTGACAATTGTTACTCTTGCAATTTTTTTGTTCTGTCATTTCCGGCCCGTTTCAAATGCAAAAGAAAAAAAAATTGTAAAATCAATTCCGGCGAGAAAAAAAATGGTGGAAAACGTTGAAAAAAATGTAAACTCGAAAAATCGAAATAAAAAAATAGAATTATGAGAATTATCGATTAACGAGTTTCACTCTCGGTGAGAGTCGGAGATCAGCTGAGAAGGTCAAAGGTCAAAGGACGAGAAAAGCTCCAGGCAACGCCGATTATCGTTGCAGAACGAGCTGCACGTAACCGTGGGGGGAAAAAGGAAAAGAAAATAAAGGGGGAATCGTAAGGGTCGGCTGGTCTTGGCGTTGCAACTGTTGGTCCATCGACTCCATGGGGAAACTTAATCCGCAAGATTATCCCGCGTTTTCCTCGATCAAACGGAGGGAATATCATTTTTTCATTAAGTGTCAGAAATCGTTCTCGATCCGTATTTGTCATCAAAATTATAAAATTTCGACTATTTTTCTAGCAAGTAAAGAGCAAGTACAGACTTGTACACAATATTTTGCAAAATTTGATAAAATTCAAGCGGGTGGACGATTTTTCGAAAAACTCAAATTTTCGTGAAATTCCAAAAATCATAAAATTTAAACCGTTCGACCGATATTTTCCAAATTCAATACCAACCTTCCTATCATGATGCTCTATGTATAAAAAAAAAGTTAGTAACAAATCTTGAAATTTACGAAAGTTAGAGCGTCGAGAAACTTTTTTTGAAAATTTCAAAATGCCATAGAATTCGTATTTTTCTAGCAATTCCAACAAAATTCTCAGAGAATGAAGAGCTTGTATAGATAAAAATCTGTGCAAAACGGGAGCCCGGTAGCTCGAACCGTTCTCGAGTAATAAAAGTTTGAATTTTCCAGTGCCAGGACATACCTACACATACGCATTCGGAAATTTTTTCTTGACATGATAATTCGATTTTTTGGGACATTTTGAGCATAGCGACACTGAAAACTGAAAGAAAAAAAAATTCAACGTCACATAGCTTTTTTATGAAGGAGCAAAAATAAGGGCCAACGAAAATGTGAAATTTAACGCGAAGTTGAAGAGTGGATGCGAAAGGCAATTATTCCAAATGAAAATACCGGAACACCTACTGAATCCCATCATAGTTTCCTCCCCCCAGGGAGGAAAACACGAGGGCGGGAGGGAGGGCAGGGGAATGTAGAGTATCGAGTGTAGCTCTCGGAGTTTTTGTTTCGGCGGAGAACAAAGGAATCTCGAATGACAAATGCAAAACGTGGACTACCGGTCAACCGGATCTGGTGTCCGGGCGGAGGAGCCTCCGCGAGAAGGTAAATCGGGGGGAGGTAGAAAAAAAGGTACACGTTGCAAAAGTGCGCTCGTTCCGTTATGTGGCTCGTCGAAAAAAAAAAAAAAACAAAAAAAAAGAAGAAAAAAAAAACGAAACAACATCGAACCATGAAAAATAACACTCGATTGGCCGAATTGTCGTTACCATCGATGGCCACTGCGGCCATTCAGGCTTTAAACAAATTACTCGTGCGGCCAACTTTTCTCTCTTGTTCTCCGCACCTATCGAGTCGAAACAAAGAGACTAACCCAAATTATCTGCCCCGTCAAAACAGTCCCGAAGCTTTTGTTTGCCGACCAGTCGATATGCTATTTAAGCCAAAACTTTTCGCCACTTTTCCCTTTCCTTTTTCATCCCCTTCCCGAGCCTTTTTTTTACGAATTTCCAGTTTCGACAGTTTGATCCTTAAAAAAATGTTCCCTGCTCGCGTGAATTCGTTTTTCCAAGTTTTTCGAGACTTTTTTCATTTTTTCCAATTCTCTTCGATGCCAGGAGACTGCTTCGTCCTTTTAGGCTGCCAGGATACGTATCCTTCGTTAAGCAATCGTCCGGACGAAGAATAACTCTGTTTCGATTATTGAATTTCACCCAAGAATCGAAAAATATATATTCCTCTTATGAAACTCGATCTCCAGAGCTTTAAGGACATAAATTCGATTCCCCATGGAGACTTTCATTAAACAACGAAACTATAAAGTTTGGCAGGAGTCTAAGGAAGACGCAGGACGAAATAAAATATTAGAGAAAAAACGGGAGACATGAGATGGCCATAGAAGCAGAGGTTAGGACATATAAATGAATAAGCTGAAGAGAAAAGAACGTGGAAGGAGACCGAGAGACAGAGAGAGAGGGTGGGGGGGAGAGAGAGACACGAGCAGAATCCATAAACGAAGAGCGAGAGGTTGCAGCGGAAAAACGTGAGTCGGTTACGAACTCCTCCGACGAAACGTGGAGGCTGCACAGATATACCGATCTTTATATTTCTCATGAAGTATTTCCCCTTGCCTTGCCCCCCTCCATTTTTTTCCACTATTTTTCCTCTTCTTTTAAACTCTCGGTACGTCGTGTCTGTGATAAGCCATGGTTAAAAAACGTGCAGAGATTCATTTCGAGTTCATGCCTCTCCCGGAATATTCGCATTTTTGTAGCGTACTCGTTGGGAGGGATTTTTTTTTCTTCTCCTTAGGATCGAGTCTTCTCCGCGAAGCTTTCTTTGCTTCGTGTCGTTGATGTATCGAAGTGGGGAAAAAATTTTCATGCTTTTTTGCTTCCTCGGAGAGAAAGCTATAGGACGGTTAACATTTTTTTTTCTTCCGGTTTTCTATGTCTATCAAAATGTCCCTAGACATCGAATAATCATGTCAAGAAAAAATTTCCGGATGCGTATGTCCTGGCACTGGAAAATTCAAACTTTTATTACTCGAGAACGGTTCGAGCTACAGGGCTCCCGTTTTGCACAGACGTTTATCTATACGAGCTCTTCATTCTCTGAGAATTTTGTTGGAATTGCTAGGAAACTACGAATTCTATGGAATTTTGAAATTTTCAAAAAAAGTTTCTCGACGCTCAAACTTCCGCAAATTTTATGATTTATTACTAATTGTTTTTTTATATATAGAGCATCATAATAGGAAGGTTGGTGTTGAATTTGGGAAATGTCGGTTGAGCAGTTTAAATTTTATGATTTTTCGAATTTTTCGAAAATGTGAGTTTTCTGAAAAAACGTCCAACCGCTTGAATTTTTTCAGATTTTGTAAGATATTATGTACAAATCTGAACTTTCTCTCAACATTCTAGAAAAATAGTCGAAACTATTCAAAAGAACGCGGAAAATTGAAAGTTGCAAATTGCTTCCTCAAGATTTTCAGCGAACGCGATGCTAAAAGCTTCCTTTACGAGGAATCAAAAATAAAAAATACAGTGCCTCATAAAGGAAGATTTGAGAATCGTGCTGAATCTTTGCGAAGCAATTCGCAACCGTCTTTTTTTTTCTTTTTTTTATTTATATTAAACAATTTTCCTACGTAAATATCGAAATTTTGTGCTGGCATGAGAGTACGAGCTTGCATTACCGCGTGCAATCACATTAGAATGTGGAGGTATAGTTACGAGAGTGTTGTAGGAATGTGAAGATACGAAATTGCCACACGAGACACGTGCACGAATATATTAGTCCAAGGGAGAGTGGAGGGGATGAAGAGCTGAGGAGGAGTGTGTGCTAGGGGTGGATCGAGTGTGAGAGTTAAAGAGCACGCAGTGGTACGAGAGGAAAAGCAACGAACGCGTACGTTTCGTTGTCGTCCTCCAGATGCATATACACAAACTGTGCATTTTACACGTTAGCATCGTTTAATGCGAATCAAGTCGAGCATTGGGTACACACAAGAACGGGAGCAGGGCGCTAAAGTCTCGGTGGAAATAGTGGCTAACTGTGGAAAGCGAGAGACCGAGAGAGCGAGAGTGAGAGATCGAGAGGGATGCTGGGGAACGTTGGTCTAGAGAGGCGAGCAGTGTGAGACTCGCCACCTCGTCCTCTGGGTATGATAACGACGCGATATTAACTGAATTAGCAAGGATATAAAGCCCACTTGCGGCTTAATCCCGACCACTTTCCACACAGCGAATAGAAGCGGCTGGGCAAAATGGAGCAAAAGGAAGAGAGAGAGTGAGAGAGACAAAGGGACGAAGAGATGGTTCTTGCGATTCCTGGTTCTGTCCCCGTTCAGCCTCTCTCATCCGTAGGCGCTCGCGTACTTTTCTTTTCACATATTCCACCCAATGGAAGCATCTGAAGAAAGAGGAATAAAAAATTCAAGTGCAACAGGAGCGTGGGAAAAGGTTCGATTTTCCATCAAACCGAAAATTCGGCCAAGTCCCACACACTTTTTTTGGTCGTGCAATGATTTTTCATTGAATTATTTTGATTTTTGTTGTTCAGCAGGACTCCAGTGGAAAAATAGCCGCTGCTTATGATCGTGTTGCGAAAAAATTGAAAATCGCGTTTCGTCAATTATCTTCATGGAATTAAAAAAAAAAAAATTGCAACAAAATTGATGAATTTTCTGTTTTTTTTGTTTGTTTATTCAATTATTATTTAATTAACATAACAATATCGCGTGTTTGCTTTGTTTCCAAAGCTTTGAAGGAAAAAGCTTTGAAAATGTCAAGCGTACGAGTTTTTTTCTCTGAAATCAATTTCCCATTTTTCCTTCATTTTCAAAGCTCTGCAGGATTTTCATAATAATTCTTTTATTTACATACGAGTATGCAGAGAAAAAAACAATGGATATAAAACTGCGATGCATGGGAGGGAGGTTTCTGGGCTGATAAATCGCTGAAAACGATTTGATTAACTTCTCGGCTATACGTCACTCGCCACTGGTCGCTGACGCCATCGCTGCTGCTCGTTTCCAGTTTGTAACGCTCGCTCCACCAGAGAGACTGACGGAGAGAGAGAGAGTCACGAAGAAAGAGAGAGAGCGAGAGAGAAGTTCGCTGGCTCTCGCGGTCGCCTGGTTTACACGTGTCCTTACATATGTACACGCCACGTGGTAGTATAAGCCACATGACTGGGGGGCTGAGTTAGCCGATGTTTCACAAACGCCCGGCAACGCACTCAATGGACGTTCCTACCAACTGGCATTCACTGTTGTTGCAGCCATGTCTCCATGTTTTGTTCTGGTACTACGAAAACTAGATGCATATAATACGTCATGTCCGTTTGTTCCACTGACGTCCTCCTACTGATGGGAAATTTAGGACCTCTTGTATCCTGCTCTCCTCACATTGACGATGTAAGGCTTCAGGATGTTGCTCGTACATCAGTTCACCTGGAATCCAACAAGCAAGAGTCCTGGAATCCTTGAAACAGGATGTGAGGAAGTAATCCTAATTACTTCATTTTCAGGATCCTGTCCACGTGGATTAAGTGATTTTTTTCTAAATGTTGGTTTCTTGAAATCAAAAAGATTTCAAATACTTCATGGATGGGAAATTAAGGACCTCTTGTATCCTGGATTGCTCACATTGACGATGTAAGGCTTCAGGATGTTGCTCGTACATCAGTTCACCTGGAATCCAACAAGCAAGAGTCCTGGAATCCTTGAAACAGGATGTGAGGAAGTAATTCTAATTACTTCATTTTCATGATCCTGTCCAGGTGGATTAAGTGATTTTTTTCTAAATGTTGGTTTCTTGAAATCAGAAAGATTTCAAATACTTCACGGATGGGAAATTAAGGACCTCTTGTATCCTGGATTGCTCACATTGACGATGTAAGGCTTCAGGATGTTGCTCGTACATCAGTTCACCTGGAATCCAACAAGCAAGAGTCCTGGAATCCTTAAAACAGGATGTGAGGAAGTAATCCTAATTACTTGATTTTCAGGATCCTGTCCACGTGGATTAAGTGATTTTTTTCTAAATGTTGGTTTCTTGCAATCAGAAAGATTTCAAATACTTTACGGATGGGAAATTAAGGACCTCTTGTATCCTGGATTGCTCACATTGACGATGTAAGGCTTCAGGATGTTGCTCGTACATGAGTTCTCCTGGAATCCAACGAGCAAAATTCCTGGAAGCCATGGATCTTGAAACAGGATATGAGGAAGTGATGCTAATTGCTTTTTTATGAGGATCCAGTTAATTCCTGATGAGTTTTCCTGATTTTGACAGGATCTCTTTGTTCTGGTATGGAAATGTTGATGCAGCTCCTTTGTCCAGGTGGATCATGTGATTTCTGTCTGGATGTGGGTTTCTTGCAATCGGAAAGATTTAAAGCCTCTCAGCAGGACGTTTCGAAAAGGATAAAGGACGAATGGAAAATGCGTGGGGGTTGGAGAAGGACTCATCTATGGGGGTCCATCCAAGCAATTTATTTTTCTGTCTGTGTGTCCTGTGAACTTTTTTCTTCTCCCTAGGGATCCTGGCCATATGTAGGAGGAAGAATGGAGAGACTGAAGAACGTAAAAAAGGCGAGCATCGCGAACAGGAATATCTACGTCAACAGGGTGAAAAGCCAGAAGCAGCGTTGACATTACAAATTCTGTGTGTTGAGTACGTACCCAGTGGCTATTCCGAGTGCGTTCCATTTATGAATACGTAACGAAGTCGCGAGGACGAGCCCCGTAGTATTCTCGTTTTCCAGCTTCCTTCCTTCCCTGCCCTCTCTGCTGCTCTACCTTCTTCCTCGCCTCTGCTTTTCCAGGCTGGAAAAGCGAGAGGCAGCGACTCATACATCGACGCACCGTCTGCTCGTGGTCAGAGCTCCCAGGCAATCGAATCAACGACGAATCAAACAATGTGCCCATTGATGGCAACCCGTAACGTGACAGCAACGCCTATCGTTGACCTGCCCATTGATAACAACATTTCTGCGAATCTGATGAATTCCCTTTGTGAATGTTGAGTCCGAAATCGCAAATGATGAGAAAATACTGAAAATTCGATAAATTTTTGTATAAAGTATTTAAGTTCGTTATTGAGCAATTAATGTGCGTTTGATAAATTGATTTTTCGTAATTTTTTTACATTTGGATGAAAAAAGATCTATAAACAATTGGTTTGATTTATTGTCATCGTTTAATTGTCGAGAAAGAAGTAATTAAAAAGTTATTAGGAGTTGCGATACGAGCGGCTGTTGAAATAATGAGGAAGGGTTTTTTTTTATGGCAAGATTGATAAGGGCTGTAATTGCAGGAAGTGCAAGAGCGTTACTTACGTTCGGGGAAGCGATACATGGAGAGGGAATTTTTTGCATACTCAGTACTCGAGGATCGTTCATCGATATTGGCACCTGATAATTATCCTGAACATCGGAGCAGTAGCTTTCACGAGATGGATGGAGATGAGGGGGTGGGAGATTCGGAGTAAGCGTATACAATGGTGCATCGTGCAGACATTTATTTTTATTCATGTCACGGATCTCGAGAGCCGTCGTTCTATTCCAACCCCTCGCCTCACTGTGAAACGACAGGCATCGCATAGCCTCGACTTTGTATACATTCGTATACATACGGAGTGTGCTCAAACTCTAGTTTATTCTCGTGGAATTCGAACCAGCTCGACATTCTGAAACGAAAAGTATTTGGATGCTTCGCCGTCCGACGAATATCTTGCGAGTTATTTCATTATTAGAGTTTAACCAATAAGAAGCGCGGGATGGCTCGACTGGGCGGGGCCTGGCGATGCTTCTCATTGGCTCAACTTTGATGATCGATAACTCTGCAGCCTTTGCTCCGATTCAAAAGTTTCCATACACTTTTTTACTCGGAATTTCATTCCCTATCGACTCCTCCACTCTCACAGAATCCTCCTGGTTTTTCCGACACCCTGTATTCGTATATATAACAAGATACAGAGAACGGGTAGACGGATGCGTTCTCTGGCTCAGCCAGAGTTTCATACATGAATATCTCATGAATTCCGTTTCACGTGAGCACGACCACGAGGGTAAAAGTGGATTTCTCTATCTCACATTGTGTATCAGTGCGTTTCTGTCACTCCTGAAGCTTCATTGTGCCAGGATATGTATTGCGCGTGAGAGGGAAGGAAAAAGTGAGCTCCGTGCTGTCCAGACGAAGCGTGACATATCTCGTAACACCCAGCTCACTTGTCCCATCGGCTAATAATCGATGGATTCAAATTTCTCTATGAGAATATATACATTCGGTATATCAACTTGGGTAAGGCCATTATTTAGCGCGCAATTATCGCAATTGACGTTGTCACCATGATTAACATTCCCCATTGTCATTCTACTGTCTTCTTCATCCATCTTTCTCCCATAATTTTCATTTAACCCTTAACCCTCGAACGTGAGCTTTTTTTTTTACCTATTCCGATAATCTTGGGTCTAAATGACCCCAATTTTCAAAAATTCATATCTCCGGTAAAATTTGACGAAAAGGGTTCAAATTGGGCTCATTCTTTTCGTTTTTTAATGGAGAATCACGTGAGCCTGGGGCAATTTTGTTTAGAGTAAAAAAAATAGTAAAAAAATGGGGTAAGAGGATAAAAACCAGGAGAACAAAGGGAGAAAGGGATTTGAAGTCGGCTGGGGTCGTCTCCGACCCCAGGTCACCGTTCTACGGTTACAATCGCATTGACGATCCTTCCTGCCAATAATTCACAACCGAATTGAAAAAATCCAGTGATTTTGAGACAAAAAAATGGCCAATCGATCGATTTTCAACTTTTCAGTTAATCAGACAGCAACCAGCTCGGCTTTATGGCTACTTTTTCCACTCATTGCGAAACTTCTGCTCGTACAAATGGGTGACACCGATAATTTAATGACAACGGACTTTTGGACACAAATTTCCGGAATCGATTGGTCGCGCTTTTCGTTTCATGTGCAGCAATCATTCGTCGAGAAACTCATTTTTTTTTATATGCCATGGGTTACTGTGTATATGAGCGAAAAAGGTTCGGCAGGCACTGCAGAGAGGGTGGAGGATGATGGAGCTTCCGGTCATCAAAACGCGGATGGTAGTTGGTGAAAATCGATGCTCGTTTCAATGTGACTGTTGCAGTTCGTTCTCTCGATTTCACCCTTTCTCTGTGTTCTCTCGTCCTCTTTCCTCGAGGCCTCGTGTGTGTTCACTCCGCCCCCCCCCTCTCTCTCTCTCTCTCTCTCTCTCTCTCTCTCTCTCTCTCTCGGTGGTGCGCAGAGGAGCATCGCAGTTTGTATCCTGTCGGTTCTCATCTCTCACTATTCTGAAAGCTTCGGCCGGTGTAGAGAATCGAAGAGGGCTCGGCTGGCTAGCGTCCACCACTAATTGGAATTCCTCGAGCAAAATTCTCGAATCCTATGATCGTATCATGGGGTAAAACGCAATTTCGCGATGTCGCTACCGAAAGAGGGAGAGCGGCGAGGAGGAGGAGGAGGAGGAGAGAATCATGGAGCCTCTTTTCCACCTTCGAATCCTATTGCCACCTTTGCAGCCCAGGACTGCGAGCTATTCTGTCGCGTATGCAAGTTTACTCGAGCGAGCCACCGCGATTCACATACACGATGATTGAATTTTTTTCGATAATTAAGCAATATTCCATGTCCAGTTAAAAGAATACTCGAACAAAAATGTCACTTTTTTCCTCATCCCCGTAAATACAACAAAAATTTCAAATTGCTTCCTCAAGATTTTCGAAAAACTCACATTTTCGAATAATTCGAAAAATCATAAAATTTAAACCGCTCAACCGACATTTTCCAAATTCAATACCAACCTTCCTATCATGATGCTCTATGTATAAAAAAAAAGTTAGTAAGAAATCTTGAAATTTACGAAAGTTAGAGCGTCGAGAAACTTTTTTGAAAATTTCAAAATGCCATAGAATTCGTATTTTTCTAGCAATCCCAACAAAATTCTCAGAGAATGAAGAGCTCGTGTTGATAAACGTCTGTGCAAAACGGGAGCCCTGTAGCTCAAACCGTTCTCGAGTAATAAAAGTTTGAATTTTGCAGTGCCAGAACATACACACGCACACACATTGGGACATTTTTTCTCGATATGATTTTCCGATGTTATGGGAAATTTGAAGCAAATTGACATTGAAAATTGTGGAAAAAAAATGTTCATCGTTACGTAGCTTCCTCTACGAGGAAGAAAAAAATGAAAAAAACAGGAATTAGGAATTCCGAGGTGACCTTCGGTCAGGGGGGTTCGTCTAGTCGACGCACGAACTGGCAAATTTGAGTAATTCGAGTCGAGAATGTGTAAAAAAATAAAAAGCAGTTCGAGACTCGATGGAAAGAGGTTAAGAAAGTCAAAATCGTAGAACGATATAAAATTTCCATTTACCAAGTTTTTTATGGGTTCGAGAGAGAGGTGTTCCGGTACAAAGTGGAAATTGAGACAGGGGGATTTTCGCGTGATAAAAATCGATTTTATGCGCGTCTGGGGAATCCCTTTTTTTTCATTTTATTTTTTTTTCCATCCCTCAGCTTTTTTTTCGTCCATCGACAAAGCGATGACTATACCCTCCGCGCCCAGGCACGGCGGCGGTATGCGTCGAAGTGATATAAAATATATTCGTATTTTTTCAAGGGATATTCTCACCGAATTGAGAATCGAAATATTCTGGTACATTCAAGTCCCAGGGTGACTCGGGAAACTCGGAGGTGGAGGCGGTGGTTTCTACCAGCACCGCGAGAGAATCCTGGATTTAGTTTTGATGAGTTCTCCGCACGCTCGCTGATATTCACGCTTGTCCATATTACGCATTCCGCTATATACGAATGGGGAAAAAAATATATGTAGAGGATAAGCATAGCAGAAAGGGAGGGAAAGGGCTGAGGGTCACGGAGGACGAGGAGAAGGGGAAGGGGTCAGAGCCCCGAAAAGTCCACAGCTCAATCGCTGCCATTGAATACCAATGTAAACGTTTTCCCTCGGATCCCTGCTGTCCCTCATATTTCCTTTTTTCCGAGTGTCCCACGGTCTGGCATGTACACACGCACTGTTTGAACTGTCGGACGAGACCTCAGGCCTCGCCCACGCACCGGGAGAAAAAAAAAATATAAAATCCTTGAAAAAATGAAAATAAAAAATTGCAGTTCGCCGGAGCGAAAAAGATCGGAGGGAAAAAGTTTTTTTCCGATCGACGCTTATTCATTTTTGCATGATTTCTTTTCCACACGAAAATCGCTTCGCACCATGGCCCTTGACTCTCCTGCTCCTAATGTCGTTCGGACCCTCGTTCACCAGACCATCGGACACATTTTTTTTTCCTTGGGCTCGCACAAAAACGAGACTTTGATTATCGATTCGGGTCAGAACGATATCGAGTTATTTATTTCGGGGATTTTGGCCAATCTCCACTCACCAATTGCGTCGATACAATGAACAAACCGAGCCCAACAAATATCGAGAAAGAAACCATTTTATACGCGCCTGTTTTTTTAAACATTGAGCCATCGCGAAAAACCATCCCCAACACCAAAGGAGAAACCTCCAAAATTGTGCCAACGGATAAGCTCGCCAATCACATCGTTTCTATACACTTTCCATTTTTTTCTTCTTTCTTATTATTCCCTTTCCTTCGATTTAGCTCGCTGTTATTACCTCGTTCCGAAGCAATGAAAATCGATCGAGATCATCACTATCGAGCTTTTCCGAAATCGTTGTCACGTCGGAAATAAAATTACACTCGATTTTCAAAAATTCCACGAAAAAAAATAGATAAATATATTCATTGAAAATAAAAATTGACAGAATTTTGATTCTCGAAATACCTGCATTTTCGAGGTTCATGAAAATACCTGAATCCTCGTGATCACCCTGTAATTCGAATAAATTGCAAAATAATTCATTATTATAAAAAATTTCGTAAAATTCGTATTTAAAAATAATTTCGACAAATTCTCTATATAATGAAGAGGAACTACAGACTTGTACACGATATCTTAGAAAATTCAAAGAAATTAGAGCGGTTGGACGATTTTTCAAAAAACTCTGATTTTCGTAAAATTCGAAAAATCATAGAATTCAAACCGTTCAACCGAGATTTTCCAAAATCAATGCCAACCTTTCTATTATGATGCTCTATTTATAAAAAAACAATTAGTAAGAAATCTTGAAATTTACGAAAGTTAGAGCGTCGAACCCTTTTTTTGGAAATTTCAAAATTCCATAGAATTCGTATTTTTCTAGCGATTCCAACAAAATTCTCAGAGAATGAAGAGCTCGTACAGATGAACATCTGTGCAAAAGGGGAGCCCGGTAGCTCACACCGTTCTCGAGTAATAAACGTTTGAATTTTGCAGTGCCAGAACGTACCCACACACACACACGCGGAAATTTTTTAAAAATACGATTTTTCGATGTTTCGGAAAATTTTAAGCACATTGGCACCGAAAACTGAAAAAAAAAATTTCACCGTCACGTGGCTACCTCTATGAGAAAGCAAAATGAAAAAATAAATAAATAATGTAAATAAATAAATATTCACAAAAGGAATCATTGAATAATGAAAAAATAAAAATAAAAAAATAAAACACACACACACACGGGCTTAAAATCGTTTGTGATATTTGAATAACTTTGTGAAATTGCCAAGCGAATCTTTGATAGAATTCCGTGAGGATTTTATTCCCCGGTATATTGAAAATGATAAGGAAGAGGAAGAAGAAAAGAAAAAGCGCGGGTGAAAAGCTAATGGCATTTTCTCCTTTTCGATCTCTACATATATTTCATTCTTCTTTACCGTTTTGAGCTACTCTCATATTTGCCTCTCGATTTTCCTCTTTCTCTCGTGGCAAGCAGCTTTTTTGGACCGTCTCGTTTTTATCTTTGAGTTGTTATCTAACCGAGGCAGAGTGCGCTCGGTGCAAGAGTTGAGTTGAAACAGAATAAAGCATAAACGGTGGCAAAGCAGGGACGATGTTGATTTAAAATTCTAATGCACCTTTAGCCCCGCCGCGTACGGAGTCTGAACTTTTGCTCTATTTTACGTGGATTGGCTGCGTCGTACCCCGAGCCAGCACCGAGTTATGCCACATTTCAACACACCACCGCGCGCGTAGCAAAGAGGGCAAGGGTTGCTACATTTTCTGGTCTTACCGCACGCTACCTCGTGGCCAAAGCACATTCTAATCTCATCCTTCGCTCCTGTACTCTTTGCCACACCTTTCTTCTTGTTCTCCAGCGAAGCTTATTCCTGCTTGTTTTTTTTTCCTCTGTACTCGCGCGCGTTTGACGTTCTGTGCTGTTGGGAAGTTGTGCCTCGAGGACGAGTCAAAGGCTCGCGGGAGAATAAGTTGACACGGGAAAGAGGTTTTGGTGGGAGAAAACGTTTGATTTACGAATTGAATGATTTTTCGAATTTTACGAAAATGTGAGTTTTTTGGAAAAATCGTCCTGTCGCTCTAATTTCTCCAAATTTTGTGAAATATTGTGTATGAGTTTGTACTTTGTCTTCACTTTATAGAAAAAATGGTCGGAATTATTTTTAAATGTGAATTTTACGAGATTTTGAAATTTAAAAAAAAAAAAAAAAGGTTCTCGAAGCTCCAACTTCCGCAAATTCCAAGATTTGTTACTAATTTTTTTTCTATACATAGAGTATCATGATGGAAAGGTTGGTATTGAATTTGGAAAATATCGGTCGAACGGTTTCAATTTTACGATTTTTCGAATTTTACAAAAATCTGAATTTTTTTAAAAATCGTCCAACCGCTCGAATTTCTGCAAATTTTGTAAACTATTGTGTACAAGTCTGTACTTTCTCTTCACGTTTTCAAAGAATTGTCAAAATTACGTAATTTAAATGGAAATACAAAAAACGCTTCAAATTGAAATTTGTAAATTTCTTCCTCAAGATGCTCAAGATGCACGATCCTGAAAGGAATCTAAAATGAAAAAATTTAGTTGCTCATAGAGAAAGATTCGAGCATCGTGCATCTCGAGCAAGAAATTTGCATTTTTTTCTTCATTTTCTTGGAATTAAGGGGGTTGATTAAGTCAGCGTCATGATCGGAGCTCATTAGGAAAATTCATCGATGAATAAAGATCGTTGAGCTGATTTTTTGACTTTTTGAAAGCCGTGACTCCGGGGAGATAATCAAGTCGGTCTCTGGGAAGAGGGTGAGAGATTGGGGCAGCTGAAAATCCCAAAGTCACTGTTATTTTATGCTGATAAGGTGTAACAAACAAAACAGAGCGATCCGTATTCCGAAGAGGTCGGAGGACGGATGTAGAAAAGTGAGAAAACTCGCGAGTATATTTTTGTTCCTTTTTTCCAGGTAAATCCAACGAGGGACCCTCGAACTTTGACTTTAAAGAGTCTCGGTCCCTCTTGGTCTCGATTCTCTCGTTGCTTCTCGTTCTTATCTCCTCCAACTTTTCACCGAATCAACTTTTCTTCATTGATGCCAGCAACATTTTTTTTCTTCATTCCTCTCGCTGCTGGCTGAAGAAAATTCTCTATTTTTTTCACAAAATTTCCAAATAAACGTGGAAACTTTTTTTTCTCGTCATTTTTTCAAAATTTTTCTTTTTTTTCCCGGACGAAAATTCGGACATAAAAAAAGACGCAAAAACGTTTCAAGACTTTTGTGTGCCTCGAGGGGCTTGCAGAAAGATCGAAAAAAAAATGCACTCGTGATCGAAAATTCGTTAATTATTTTTTGAGCGTTTGACCCCGCGGTGGATTAAAAAAATTCGGATTCCTCGAGAGGGGGGGTAACGAGTTTGAAATTTATTATCCCGAAGCTGTACGAATCGGCAATGTCGTAGCTGTTGGCCGATGAGAAGCGAAAGCGAGAAAGGAAGTAAGAGAAAAGCAGGGGGAGGGGAAGGGATGAGAATGAGGGGAGGGGNGGGGGGGGGGAGAGGAAGGTCTGAAGAGATGCACAACGGGAAACGAGACTCGAGTGGTTTTCACGGGGATGGCTTCTCGATATTGGATGCGCTCGGCCGGTTTCGCTTTTAATTAATTTCCATGATGTTTATCGCCTACAAAGAAAAACATGGCGAACCATTGCTCTCTTCTTTGCACCGGCATTTTCGACCCTCCGATTTTTTTATCCGTCGCAGTTCGATTTTTTTTCTAATTACTTTGTGCGCCGTTTTTTGCCTCTGATTTTCATCGATAGGAGAAAACGACGCAACCACAAATGAAAGGAAATACAACAACGGGAGGAAAACCATGTTTTTATGGTGGGGAAAAAATTGACTGATGAAACGTTGAGTCTCAATGGCAGGAGACAAAAAGTACTGCAATTGCATCGAAAGTAACAAAGTCATTTCTTCGGAGACTTTTTTGACTCGTATTGCTTCCTCCTTGAGGAAAGTACGTGAGGGTGAATTTTTTTTTCCAGTTTTTGATGGCAATGTGCTTGAAATTTCCTAAAACATCGAAAAATCTCGAAAAAATGTTCGAACGTTTTTAGAATTGCTAGAAAAATAAAAATTCTATGGCGTTTTTTAAATTTTCAAAAAAAAAAGTTTCTCAACGCTCTAACTTTCGTAAATTTTGAGATTTCTTCCTAATTATTTTTTTATAAATGGAGCATTATAATAGAAAGGTTAGTGTTGAATTGGGAAAATATCGGTTGAACGGTTTGAATTTTATGATTTTTTGAATTTTTCAAAAATCTGAATTTTTCGAAAAATCGTCGAATCGCTTCAATTTTTGCAAATTTTCTAAGATATTGTGTACAAGTCTGTACTCCCTCTTTACTTTATCGAAAAGTTGTCGAAATCATTTTAAAACGCGAATTTTTTCAGATTTCAAAAAATTTTTAGATTTATAACTTTTTTTTTTTCATGCATTTTTAAATTTTGTGCTGGCTCCCCTTCGACATTCAGCGAGTCTTCGTGTTCGACAGCGAGTTGCAGGGAAAAGTAAAAACGATAAATAAATTACAAGTATCCGAGCGAGCGATTCTTTTATTTTAATGCCTTGACCAGGTTATGGGCAGCTTTAGGAAAAATAATGAAGACAGAAATTGGAAGATTGCACATGATGAAGGGCCGAGTATATAGAAAAATAAGGGTACGAAGAAAGAGAATAGCAGAAAGAGCGAGAAATCGTGTAAATGTTGAAAAAAGTAGGAAAGAGTTACTTTTCGTCCTGCTGCGACAGAAAAGGACAACGACACGGATCTAGAGAAGACAGAGAGAAGAAAATAGTCGGGAAGAGGATGCTGGGACGGGAGAAGGAGGAGGAGGAGGGGGGAGCAAGTGAATGTAATTGGCTTGAGCCAGAGCTCTCGCTATCTTGCTAGTCAAGCAGTTTCTCAGCAGTACGCGTCGCTATCAGCGCGAATATAAATTCCACTCGATTTTTTTTTGTTTTTTTTTTTTTCGTTCATTCTCTTTCGTTTTTTTTTCGCAGCACACCTTTTGCTTCGTATGGATACTCGTTTCTGTATAAATAACACACGTGCCCTCGGTGGATCAGTTTCGAGCTCGCTTAGGCAAACTAACGACGTTAATTTGTTTCGGGAGCCCTCAACGAGCCTATTTATCGACCACGGGCTCTTGGCTCTTCCTTTTTCTAACGAGCTCGTCACCCTCCATTCCCTTCCCGGGGAAAAACTTCAAATTTTTAACGAATCGATAAAAAATCGATTTTTTTCTGAAAAAAAACTACTTTTTGGACTTTGGGCACAAATACTTTCCACATTTTCGTGTTTGCCGGTGAATTTATACAAAAATTAGTTTTTAAAATAAATAAATAAATAAATAAATAAATAAATAAATAAATAAATAAATAAATAAATAAATAAACAAATGAATAAATAAATAAATAAATAAATAAGAATAAGTTCGACAATGATGGGAAAAGGAAAAAAGGAAAATAAATTGGAGCGAAGAAATAAAAAGTTTAGACAAATAGAGGCGCGATGATTTGTCAGGCAAATTTGACACGCACGCTTGTGTTGGATTTTTACTTTGGCAGTGTTTTTCACCTCCCGGAAAGATTGTATCGTTCCAAGGCAGATCGTCGAGCTGGAGATTCGCGATAAAACATTTTGTCGTGGTGATTTGTAAGGGCGAAGCAAAAGCACGGAGATTTCATGGCGAAAGAAAGAGAAGCGAGTGCGAATGTTTTCTCGGGGTTTCCACTTGGGAAAGACGCCCTTTCATGACTACCTGATGCGCGCCAATTTACAACAGGACGACAACTACGACGAGGACGACACACATATTTACCCACGAGTACAAACCCGCGGCAAGAGGATACGACCAAGCTTTTTAAATGGATGCTCGACGTGACGTCTACTTCACACACATACACCCATTTTCCCTCGGCCGGAATGTTTCAGGACCATTTTTACTTTCTCCACTTTTACTTAACACGCTCCTTCCCTCATCCCGACTCATTTAAATCTTTCCTCTCGCTCTCTTGCGTCTTCATTCCTTCGTGCACAAAGTCTAGACTTTGTTGTTACACGTTCAAGACGTTTTAACCCTCTGCGGGACATATGGGTCTTTTCGACCCGGGCGACATTTTTTTTTCGAAAATCTCGTTTTTAAAACGTTTTATTCTGAAATAAAAAAATGCAACGGCAATAAAAACTATGAAACCTTAAAGTAGAATCAATGGAGAGTATTCCAGATTTTTTTCAGATTTTTTTCCCTCCAAATTCGTGAGAAACAAGTGCCAGGACGAAAAGGTCCTGCGACTTATGCCAAAAACGAAATTTTTTCAAAAATCTCGTTTTTAAAACGTTTTATTCTGGCATTTCTCTCCAAATACGGAAATTTTAAGTGGCAAGACGAAAAGGTCCTGCAACTTATGCCAAAAACGGTAATTTTCGAAAATCTTGTTTTTAAAACGTTTTATTTTGAAATAAAAAAATGCAACGACTATAAAAACTACGAAACCTCAAAGCAGGATGAATGGAGAGTATTCCAGAATTTTTTCAGATTTTTTTCCCTCCAAATACGTCAGATACGAGTCCCAGGACGAAAAGGACCCCCATGATCCTAGGAGCCCTAGAAAATCATATCCACGGAGACTCAACAATCATCCTGACCACTCTCATTGCTCTGTTCTCTCTCTCATTGCACGCTATTTTGTGTCGCTCGGATTCTTATTGAATATTTGACGACCCATGGAATAAATTCAGCGGTGGATTCACGCGAACTTTACCAAACTGGCATTAATGTTTAACGAGACGTTTTTCGCTTAGCACATTCAATCCTATATACATAATACATGCATATACGTCAGAAGAATGGGACGTGGAATAGCCGACGTTAAGAAAAGAGAAAGGCGGAGGGAGAGCAGAGCAAGAATCGATGGTGTGTAGTATATTCCTTCGATTTGGATTAATGCCAGCTTCGACATTAGTCGTTGGCTTCACGACTCGATCGTACACCCAGACCGAGAAGAAATAATTCCGGAGACGCCGCACCGCGCTGAGCTTATCGCACGTTATTCGAGGCGCGCGGCGTTACGTCGATCACGTTTATTTCCACTGCTGCCTCCTTCTCGCTCTCCTTGTGCTCCGCGTGATTCTTGGACGAGTCTCGCGTCATCATTCCGAACACTTTTCAATCCAATACATCTCAGCCGCGAGCTTATCGTCCTTTTTCCCTATATCCCTCATAACCATAAACGCCAAAGTTGACGTATTCTTACCACGGAAGAAAAAGACGCAATTTTTTTTCGTCATTCGATTAAAAACTTTTCGAGCCCAAAAAAATTTAATTTCCGATCGATTTTGAGCGATTATTCGTCTCGATCGACAGGTCCTCACAGAGAAACCTATGGGACAGTGAATTTTTTTTTTCGCTTCCAGTTTGCAATGTCAATTGTATAATAATAATATAATAATAATATACTAATAATATAATAATAATATAATAACAATATAATAACAATATAATAATAATAATATAATAATAATATAATTCCCAAAACATCGAAAAATCGTGTGTATGTTCTGGCACTGTAAAATTCAAACATTTATAACTCGAGAACGGTTTGAGCTACAGGGCTCCCGTTTTACACAGATGTTAATCTGTACGAGCTCTTTATTCTCTGAGAATTTTGTTGGAATTGCTAGAAAAATACGAATTCTACGGAATTTTGAAATTTTCAAAAAAAGGTTTTCGACGCTCTAACTTCCGCAAATTTTAAGATTTGTTACTAATTTTTTTTTTCATAAATAGAGCATCATACTAGGCAGGTTGGTGTTAAATTTGGAAAATCTCGGTTGAACGGTTTAAATTTTATGATTTTTTGAATTTAATGAAAATCTGAGTTTTTTGAAAAATCGTTCAACCACTCTAATTTCTTCAAATTTTCTAAGATATCGTGTACGAGTCTGTACTTCCTCTCCACTTTCCAGAAAAGTCGTCGAAATTTCACGAGGAATTCATTTACAGCGTTTTTTTTTTTTTTAAATTAATTAATCACCCAATTAGTTGCATCGTGATTAATTTTTTATTTGCATTATTTATTATTCCATTGATTATGAATTTTGGGTGCAGTTGGTGGGTTGAGTAAACTGAACGATATTTACTTTTATTACCAACAAACAATACCCTCGATCATCGTATTCACGCTCACGTCATGCAATCGCCCATTAGCTCTCGGCGAATCGACCATTTTCTTCACTCCTCTGTTTTCCTTTCCCTCTCTCTCTCTCTCTCTCTCCCTCTCTTTTGTACAGTCCTTCATGTACATAGCAACCAGGTACATTGTTCGCGAGAGCCTAAATAATTCAAGTTCGTTCTAAACTCTGGGAAACAATGAGGAAAATGGTGGCCACTTGTGCGGTGTTGGGAATCTAAACAATGAGTAGCAGTGGAGTGCGAGGCGCGTATATGCGCGAGAGAATCGGGGATACAGGGAGCTCTGGTATTCATGGAGTCGTGCACACACGTAGTCTCATGTCCGAATGTTTGAAAAGGCGATTAAGAAAAAATGGTTTTTGAGGCTGATTTGTTCGTTGGTTGAGGAACGTGATCGATAATTTCGATTTTTTTTTCTTTTCTTTAAATATTTCTCGATGAGTGAAAATGCGCGATGGTGATTCTCGAGGGTTTCGGAATTTTTAGAGCTTTTCTTGTTCGGGTTTAGAATTTGCTCGTATTTTCTGAGCGATCGACCGGAATCGCGGAGGGAAAATGTTGAAAAGCTGGGAAGAAGAAAAAGAAAAGCGATGAGTGCGAAGGAAAAGCTCAGGGTCGACGCTCGAAAATACACGATCGCGAAGCAACGTCGTTGAATCGCGCGTGGAGCTGGAAAGGCGGTGGAAAAAAGTTGATACGGATTTTCCGGATAAGCCAGTGGAAAATCCTTTATGGATACCAACGGATCGTCTTCGTCGTCACACTCCGTATGAGAGCTCGATCGAAAACTCGTGAGAATAAAGAAGAAAGTATTGCGAATCGCGCTGCTTACTAAGGAACGTTCAGGACGTATGTTTCCTCCCACGATTGTCCTTGCTACTTTTTTTTTCCTCGCCTTGATCGCTGCTCTCCCTTTTTTCCTCAGCAAAGTCAACCGAACGATGAAAACGTCTCATGAAATGTCCGAGTCTTGGCTCTGGCGCTGGCAAACGTTTCAACGACTTATTCTCCTTCTTCTCGCGTTGCACGACCTTTTGTTTGCCTATCTTGCCTGTGCTTCGCCTTCGTTGATGTTAACGCCTTGTTTTGCTACTTTTTTCATTTTGTTGCTGACCCCCGTTTTCTTCTGCTTAGGAAGCTCTGCTTTGTCTTCTGAACTGTGTTCCCAGGATGCAAATTCCTGGTGGAAATAAAAATTGCTTACGAATCTTCTCTATTCGAGAAACGACTATAAAAACCATGAAACATCAAAACTCAATCAATGTAGAGAATTCCAGAATTTTCTCAGATTTTTTTCTTCCCGAATACGTGAGATACAAGTGACAGGACGAAAAGGTCCTGCAACTTATGCCAAAAACGACATTTTTTCAAAAATCTCGTTTTTAAAACGTTCTATTTTGAAATTTCTCTCCAAATACGTAAATTTTAAGTGGCAGGACGAAAAGGTCCTGCAACTTATGCCACAAACGACAATTTCTCGAAAATCTCGTTTTTAAAACGTTTTATTTTGAAGCAAAAAAATTCAACGACTATAAAAACCATGAAACCTCAAAGTTCAATCAACGGAGAGTATTTCAGAATTTTTTCAGATTTTTTTTCCTCCAAATACGCGAGATACAAGTGGCAGGACGAAAAGGAGCAGAAGAGCCACACGATCCGCGCGGAGGGTTAAAATTTTCGGTCAAATTCACGGTTTCTGGACGTCGATGTAAAATCCGCTGCAGGTAAACTTTATTGCACTCGATGATGACTCGAGGTGGAGGAAGAGAAGAAAAGAAACGGAAGAACAAAGGAAGTGTACGCGCGGAGGGAACGCGAAGGGACTGCGAGAGGGCAAGAGGACGCGACGAAAGGGTGAGATGAGGTCGAGCGTAAATCACGAGGTTTAAACTGGCCACCTGTAGCGTCGCGAAGCAGGAGACGATGCTCAATGTTGCAAGTGGCCGCAAGGCTGGTCGCATATCGCCCTTAGGTCTCTTTCGAGGAGATACGAGCGTAAAGAGCCTCGATACACACTCATGGAGGACGCGACCGAGAGGATCAACGAACCAAAGGATCGAGTGGATGCACATCGTTCTCGATGTACACGTAGTATTCGGACGTTACGAACGAGAAAATCGAATGCAAATCCACTTGGTGAAATGCTTCTCGATCCTGAGACGATTCTGTATCGAGGAGAATGTAAATTTTGAATGAGAGGACAACGCAGAGCACTTGAGAGTGATTTGTATTCGATTTTTAATTTCGAGAGTCCTCTAAAAATGAAATTTTTCATTAAAACGTTCGAGTCGAAATTAAAGAGCAGATGAGACACGATTCAAGGAATGCAGGCTGTGGAAAGTTTTTCGTTAAGGGAGAAGCACGACACCGATTGGAAATGAGGGTCGTAGGACGTTGAGGGATTCCAAGGGAGTTCACGTGCGTCGGCGAGTATGACGTCGTCGCGTCCACCGATCCAGGAAATAAATGCCATCCCTCCAAGCCTTATTTTCTTGCTCGTAGAGTTTCTTCGTCCCCAATAGGACTGCTACGAACTTTTAGCGTTAGAATCCACACTGTCGTCTCCTTTGTGTCGTCTTTGAGCTCAGAGCTCATCTCGTTTCTCGCTCTCGCGCCTCTATTCCCTTTACTTTCCTTCCACCTCGCTGTACCAATTTCTGGATCGTCCCTGTGGGCTTTTTTCTGTCGATTCTTCACTGTGACGTCCCACGTGCGTTACGTGACACTGTTTTCGACTTTTCTCTCTCTTCATTCTTTTCATACATCGATGACGTTGTACGACGACGCGGTCAAATATCAATTTTTCAGTTTTCCCTTTTTCGCACATACAAAATCCTTTGCGAGCCCAAGTTCATTCAAAAATGTTGTTGCAAATTGACTAAAGAACAACATACTCTAAATCCACGATTCTCCAAAGAAATCTGTATTTTTTGTATAATAATCAAAATTTTGAAAAAATCTGACGAACGATTTTTTTGAAAAAATAAATATAGCTTCTTCGATGTTACATAAAAGTTCATGCAAAGTTTTAAGAGGCTTCACCATTTAGAAATCGAAATATTTAATATTGAGAATTGCAAAATTTAACACACGCTCTTACGAGAAAATACTAAAAATTGTATTTTTTATATAATAAACGAAATTTCGAAAAAATTTGACGAACGATTTTTTTGAAAAAATAAATAAAGCATCTTCGATGTTACATAAAATATTGAAAGGCTCCACCATTTAGAAATCGAAATATTTAAAATTGAGAATTGCTACTTTTAACACACGCTCTTGTGAGAAAATACTAAAAATTGTATTTTTTATATAATAAACAAAATTTCGGAAAAAATTTACAAACGATTTTTTTGAAAAAATAAATAAAGCTTCTTCGATGTTACATAAAAATTCATGCAAAGTTTTAAGAGGCTTGACCATTCAGAAGTCGAAATATTTAATATTGAAAATAGCAACTTTCAACACACGCTCTTACGGGAAAATACTAGAAATTGTATTTTTTATATAATAAACAAAATTTCGAAAAAATTTACAAACGATTTTTTTGAAAAAATAAACAAAGCTTCTTCGATGTTGCATAAAAATTCATGCAAAGTTTCCAGAGGCTTCACCATTCAGAAATCGAAATATTTAGTGTTGAAAATTGCAAAATTTAACACACGCTCTTATGAGAAAATACTGAAAATTGTATTTTTTATATAATAAACAAAATTTCTTCGTTATTATGNTATATAATAAACGAAATTTCGAAAAAATTTGACGAACGATTTTTTTGAAAAAATAAACAAAGCTTCTTCGATGTTACATAAAAGTGTATGCAAAGTTCTAAGAGGCTTCATCATTCAGAAATCGAAATATTTAATGTTGAAAATTGCAAAATTTAACACACGCTCTTATGAGAAAATACTGAAAATTGTATTTTTTATATAATAAACAAAATTTCTTCGTTATTATGCATCTCAATTTATTCAATCATTAATTTCAATCATCAATCATTAATTTTTAAATACAAAAATTACTTTTTTTTATTAATTTGCCTCAATGTCGAGCAGCTGCTGTTTAATACCTTTGACCCTGCAAACACACACTCCACCCAGTGTCAAGATCACAGCGTGGACGACAGTTGACGCGATCGGTGTGACGGCCACTAAATCGACGTATTGCGCCCTTCAGTTGCAATATTTCACTGCGTTGAACCGGTTATGCACGCCCGAAGGGCATACGTCGAGGTGGTGACATGCTCGAGAATCAATGTTGGAACTTGATACAGCGAGGCGATCGCGTTACTTTGACCGTTGCTGGGTCCGATGTATACACACCGAGAATCCATACAGACTTCGAGGACTTGGTACATATAGATATTCGAGCGCCACAGTAATCGTAGTCAAGGAATAGGGTGACGTGTGTTTCGATCGAAAAGTAGGAAAAAAAAATTCATGGGAGTGGAAATTATCGAGATGTTGATAATTGATAGCAGAATTTTTTTCTGTGCAATTATTTCGAGTTAGCCTGAGCCTCTGTGAGTCTTAGGGGTCTTTTTGATCCAAGAGACAGTTTTAGTTAAAAATTTCGTTTTTTGAGCCTTAATAAAGAAAATGTCGAGATTTCATTTCTTCGAAAAACGTGGCAGGACGAAAAGGAGCCAGGAGGAAAAAAGGACATCGCGCAAGCCATTATTTAACGTTCCACAAATTGTTTTCTCCTCATCCTCCTTTTTCGTCCTTTAATCAGTTTAATTTTGGAATTTCTCGGAGTGCACATTATGCCAAATGCAGGAGGAGGATCCTGCGGCTATATCGATCCTTAAACATTAGGGAAATGACTGTGGATGATAGCGAGCTTGTTTACGATGAGATTGGAAAATTTAATGACTGGGAAAGGCGGTAGAAAAAAAAAGAGGTGGCTGGAATGAGAGAAGCTTCGAGGGCAAGATTATGGGGGTTTTTGTGCAACCATCTTTTCGAAAAGGCGTGCATACCATTACGAGATGGGTCGTTTAAGCGAAGCACGCGATGAATATCGCGGTTGAAGGCTACGATCGCAAGAGAGAGAGAAAAAGAGAGAGAGAGAGAGATTTGCTCTCCTTAAGTGGAGTGTGTATGCGTTGATGGGGTAGAATGGGGGATGAAGGAGAGTTGGCATTTCGCACGCTATGGTTAAGGATGAAAGCTTGAAGATGGCGCTTGGCACTAATATCCTTCTGGCTTTCCTGCTTGGTCGTTCTCCTTGGGAGAGAGAGTGAGATCGAGCCCCTCAAACTTTGTCTCTCTCTGCGACGATCACGTGATCTCTCTTCTCACTGGTTAATGACGTCATTACGTCAAACTAATAGCCAACCCCTAACGGGCTTTCGGGGCTGTGAGATTCCGAGCGAAAGCTGTCGCTGTCGACCTCGTCATCGTCGCTGCGTCATCCGCCATTTTCTCTCCTCCCTCCCTCCCTCTCTCCCTCTCTTTCCAACCGAATCCCTCGTTCCGATCTTGTTGCACACCGGGCGAGTCCTTCCATCTGCCAGACTCCGCGGATTATCTCCTCGATCGTTGTCTCGGTTCACAAATTTTCACCCCTCAACCAACCAAAAGGCTTCGCCATTCGCGCTTGCAATGCAAATGCTGCGCAATTTTTTTTTAGCTCAGCATTTTATTTATACGATCACATTTTCATTCCCAGCTCCACTATCGCTTCGATACGAAAAAACTCCATTTGGAAAAGTGTGTACCGTTGGATTTTGCAAGAAATCTATCGTTTCAGTAGTACGAATCAATATGCCACGCGCCTCGGACACAATTGCCAATAGATTGCCACAAATCCTCGGGGAATTTTAACTTTTCATTACTTTTTCTTTCCTCATTGATTTCCATGGTAATTCAAGCTTCGGAATGAAGAAAAAATAAATTGCAAAAATTAAAGCGATTAGACGATTTTTCGAAAAAATTAATTTCTCGTTAAATTCGAAAAATTGTAAAATTTAAACCGTTCAATCGATATTTTCCAAATTCAGTACCAACCTTCCCATTAAGATTCTCTATTTGAAAAAAAAAAAAACAGTTTGGTAATAAATCTGCTGAAGTGAGAGGCATGCGGGAAGGGGAGGAAATAAAAAATGGTCTCCTCCTTGGAAGCTCGTTTGAAGCCTTAACGAATAAGGATTCGTCGAATCCGATGCGATACACACTGGAAAACGAGGTCTCGAGAAAAAAAAGGTTGCTTCGAGTACTCGCAAGTTTTTTATGTCTCGGTAACTCAGCCAAGAGGTTGAAAACACTGTCTGTAGTATAAGACGGAAACAATAGTTCGCACGAGGAGAAAAATCCTGCTGAAGAACATGTAGACATTGAGAAAAAAGGGGAAAAGAGGAAAAGTGGGAAAGAGAGTACATCATTATTGTTGGGCGTGGATTTACGCTCGATTGCTCGACGAAAGTTGGTACTTCTCGGTGTTATGTTGCAGCAGTGCCTTACCTCTATATATTCTATTGCACTATCCAGTTGCTTCTGGAGACTACGTCCCAAGAAAATTCGAGCTTCGCCAAGCGCGTAAAGAAAGAAAGCTTCATTGTTAAGTTACCCATATCGCTTCTTCGTTTTCCCCTCATTTTTTTTCTGCTCTCTTTGTGCATCCCTCTTTCCATCTTATTCCGCTTATTTTTCATCCCCTTTATTTGCTACTCTTTTGCCCAACGTTCTTATTGACGACTCGCGCCTCTTCGAACTCTCTTTACTCTACTTTTCTCACCTTCCTCCTTGCAGACCTTCGGCTCCATACACATGCGCTATTCTCTTTTATTCTTCCTGTACGTTTTCGACTCGGCCGATACTTCTAACAACCCCCTGGGCTACACATTCGTTTGCTTCTTCTGCCCACTGGCTCGATTTTCTGGAATGGAGACACATTGCCTTGAGAAGGACGTTGTATGTCGACGGACAAATATAAATTTTTCATTTCAGTTTTTTTCACATACCAAATCGTTTGCGAGCCTAACTTCCTTCAAAAAAGTTGTTACAAATTGACTAAAGAACAACATACTCCAAATCCACGATTCTCCGACGTAATCTGTATTTTTTGTATTTTAAACAAAATTTCGAAAAAATTGGACGAACGATTTTTTTGAAAAACTTAATAAAGCTTCTTCGATGCTTTAGAAATCGAAATATTTAATGTTGAAAATTGCAACTTTTAACACACGCTCTTATGAGATAAAACTGAAAATTGTGTTTTTTTGTATAATAAACAAAATTTCGAAAAGATTTAACGAGCGATTTTTTTGAAAAACTGGATAAAGCTTCTTCGATGTTGCACAAAAGTGTGTGCAAAGTTTCAAGAGGCTTCACCATTTAGAAATCGAAATATTTAATGATGAAAAATGCAACTTTTAACACACGCCCTTATGAGAAAAAACTGAAAATTGTGATTTTTAGAAAAAAATATCTCAACTAGGGGAAGAGCTTTTTGATTCTCGAATTGTGAGAAGAATCGAAATTGTCAATTTTCGTTGATTTTTTATTCTTACCAAAATTAACAATTTTGTTAATTTTAACAAAATTAACAATTTCGTTAATTTTGTATATATTATGGTTTCAAAACTATCGCAGATTCCAATGGAACGAGTAAGGATTATGCAGCGTCGATCGATCCAAGTACTTTGGCCCCCTGTACCGAGACGTGGAGGGCGAAGGATGGTTCTGTTCATTCCACGTCCCATTGGATTACCCGCGAGGCTTTAAACTTTTCTCCTCGACTGGATAGCATGGCGAACGAGAATAATGAAAATAATATGAAAGAAAAAACAAAAAGAAAATTAAAGTAGAGGCCGTTGGATGAGAATAAAGTTGTGGACATTGGGCTGAACAGGCGGTGACTTGATCTACTTGATTCAAGTAGGTCCTGCCAGCGATGAAGATGTTTAATTATCGATTATGAATTGATGGAAAAAAATGATGGAGGTTTGACGTGTTTTGGAAAAGAAGTTGGTCGAGAAATGCAAGAAAAATGGGGGTAAATCTGTTTGGAATGATGCACACAAAGGAAATGAAGGTTCTCGAGGTCAATGACCTGGCCATAGGGGTTAGGATGCCATGCCCAAGAACAACAGAGATTTAAACAGTCTCATACTTGAATTATAATAGTGAAATAGATGATGAAGTATAATCGGCTTGTCTGTGGACGTTGACAGAGTTGGGATCGTGGAAATAACCCTTTTTCGGTAGATTGCCTTAATGGGTTAGTCCGCCATGAGCCCTAAAAGCGTTTAGAAGCAATTAAGCACGCTCTCGTAGTCGTCTTCGTCATTTGCGTTGAAGGTAGCTTACGATCATCCCCTCCAACAGACTTTTTCTCTCCCTTTTAATCTCCGTTCTCGCTTCATCCCTCATCCAGCCTTTCTATATTCACTCCCTGCTTCATTCTTGCCCCGTGCTCTCTCTTTTCATTCTTGTGTTGTCAGTTACGTCGCCTCATTCAGCTTTGTTCCTCGGTGCACGTAACGAACGGTGCTTGCTGGTTAACACGCGTTCACCACTCGTGGAAAACTTTGTCAAGTGCTTGCACCAACATCCACGGACTCCTCCTCCTCCTCTTGCCCTTCCAATTGCAGCCCCTTTGCTCGTGGAAAGGAAACGGCTTGTGCCTCCAGTCTCGACGAAACCACAAACCTTTGCCACGTACTCTCTTCTCCAATTTCACTTTCCGGCCTTTCTTCTCGTCCCGTTATTTTTTCATCGTTGAGCATTTTTATTTTGCAGCCTTTGGGGTTTCCTCTTGAAAGTGCATTTTTGGCATAGTTGCCTGGCCAACTGATGAAGGAAATCTTAAAGTTTGTGAAAAATGTTTCAGTTTTTTACTTTGTTTTTAGTTCATTCCAACTTGGAGGGTCTTAAGGGGTCTATTGGGATATTAGAAATACTCCTTAATGCTCATTTTCCATTCAACAAGATCGAATTTCTTGCCAGAATCATTTTTCTATCTATACCCTTTGAAATATTCAGTCCCTTTCCAAGTTGGACGTTTAATAGATTGAGGTTAATAGACGAGCGTGCCGTTTGCATTTAGGGAAATGTCGGGATTTTAGAAATCTGTATTCATCGTGCAAGAGTTTTCGTAGATACATCTCCGAACCGTGCTGCTTCAATATTGGGTGCAGAATCCAGAGAATCTGAGGACGGGACCCTGGCACTGGTAAAGACCACGTATCGCTCAAGGCGGTGCATATCGAGTAAGCTTTCGACCAGCTGAAGGTAACTAAATAGATAGATATATAGCTGTTCCTCGGAGATATACACAGGGCGGTTCGTGCTGAATTGTCATCAAGATAACCTCGAGAATCGAACCGAATTACGAGTCAAAATCTGCAATTATGCCTTTAATGATAATTCCATCGGATGACTTGATGAACGGTTACAGTCAATCGCGTCTACTGTCTCAACGGTGCTAGATAAAGCAAAAATGCATGGGACCAATCTTTTAGAGAATTAAATTTCCTAGAAAAAAGTATTCGGCAACAATTCTCTAGTTTCAAAAGTTGAGTCAGGGGAACGTATTGAAGTTGGGCCTGGACAACAGCCAGCTTCGTGTACAATCTTTCAGAAGTACGACGATTTCTTAACCGCTCTCAGGACTAAACTACCCAAGCTACAAGAATGTTGTCGAATACTTTTTTTTGGGAAATTTGATGCTCTACAAAAGTTGACTGATAAATTTTCACGGTATCTCGAACCATTCGCCCGGTATGTTCGTTTGACACGAAAAATCGAAAACTCATCAGAAGTGCCTGGGATCCAAAGATCATTTTCGTACTTTTCCCTTTGAATTCTTTGGGGATTTGAAGCTTTCATGGCCAAAGCTCGATCATGGGACACCGTGTGGACCGATATACTTATATTCACACGCTTGCCACTGTTTGTGTCGGTACATCTGCGTGTATCTACGCAAGTCTGTACACAGATATCTACGTTGTCGTTGAATAAGTGGGAAAAGCTCTGGTGTAAGGTAATAGCATTGCCGCACGCCCCTTTGACCCGGAAATTCGATTACTTTGTAGCACATCCGCCGGCTGTACTCTAGACTTGAGTGTTTAAGTGAACGCGCCCTGGCTCGAGTGTCTCCGCCGGCGGCTCTCTGCCCATTTCTCGTCCTCTCTTGTCCATGATGTACCAAGACGCTCAAGATTTCTTCCTCCCTCTCACTCCTTTCCTATGGGAGAGACTTTGCGACAACGTTAGTCCGTGGACGATGAAGTCTAATAAAATTGAAAAATATTGAAAATGGTGGAATTAGTGAAAAAACCAAAAAAATAAAAACACTAAATAAAAAAAATATAAAACAATAAATAAATGAAAAATGAATAAATAAAAATACTAAATAAATAAATAAATAAAAAATAAAAATTGCCATGGCTCTAACGATAAATGTAAAAATATGTAAAAACGTTTGATCGCTTTTTCGTGCATGCAAAAAATAGCAAACAATTTTGATATTAATTTTTCAGTGGCGGTGTTTCCGAGAAATCTCAAAAAACAAATGAAAATTTTTTGAATCTCCTTTCGAAATGTTTCTGTATCCGAAGATTCCTGGAAAAAAATAAAATGTCTATTTTTGTGGAAATATTTTTATTCGGTTGACATAACACGGTGTAGCACACAAATGTGAAATGTTTACGCGCGGATCGATGCGATATGCACTCGCTGTCTGCGACCCGTGAATTTTTCAATGAAAATTTGACGACAGGATTTTCATATACGTATACAGCCAGCACGTTGTTTGCTTTCGGGGACTGTAGCGAATTCACGAGAATTTTGCACTCGGGGTGATCGGCTCGTCCGATGTCGCAATTTCCATTTTTATTCATTTTTTTTTTCAACATTTCCATGCAGTTTGAAAAAAAAAAAAAATTAAATACGTTTGTAAATTTTTGTTATCACAGAAACTCCTTAATATTTGTAAAACATCTTGTTCCCTTGGAAAACGATGGACTTGATTTTCCGATTTATTTTGTCGCGGATATAAAAACGTTTTCTAAAAATAGTTCGTAATTTTTGAAAAATCATTTTCGCAAACGATTTTCGAAAACTTAAAAATTTTCTAAAAGAAATTAAAAAATTAAAAAATTTAAAAATGTGCTTGCATTGAAAACAGGAAAAAGAAAAATTTTCACCTCCACCATAGCTTTTTCTATGAGGAAGCAAAATAAAAAGAAAAGGCAGGAAAATGTTGGCAGAGGATAATGAACTGTGTGTAGGAAAGCTGGTTGATTGAGTGGCGCATTCCTTAACGTTTCTTCGGTATAACACACCGGATCACGTTGCTCGTCTTCCTTCATGCCTCTCGTTTCTTGCCCTCGGGCGTTTTCCCCGACAAATATTTGAAATTATATCGAGGAATAAACTGGTTATTTCTACCTCTATTTCAAGGCTGAAAAACCTGTGCCAAGCTACATAACCCTGAGGGCTTGACGGCCTGGCGGGTGCTTGCCGATAAAACGTGAAAAAGCACAGAAAGAGCCAAGCCAAATGTACAGCCATTTTCTTCAGTCTCGATTGCTCATTTATTGACGTGAAAAATTTGTTGGTTTACCAAGGAGGAGGTAAAAAAAAAAATTGGGGAGTCGAATGAATTTCGTGAAATCAATCGCAATTTTTTTTTTTTCGACATTTAATTTCTTTGGCGATAAAAATCTTTGAAAAAAAAAAGAAAACTTTTCCTCGAGGAACTCGGATGAAGAAAATTCTTTTCTGCAGTCGGTTCAAATTTTTTTCATTGATTTTAATTCGAAAATTGAGCTTTAGGGGACGCGAGTGAATAAAGTACTTTTCACTAATATAAAACCGCGACGTGAATGGATTTCTATAATCTTAAGCGGCGGAAAGAAATAATTATTTCGTCCACGAGTTTCCTTATCCTCACGAGCATCGTCCTCATCTCTGTCTCCTCGTTCAACCTCTATATCTTTCGCGTTGTTCGTTTCTTTGCTCCGCGGCTCTCCATTCTCACGACGTGCCTTATCCGGGACGTGAGCCTGACACATTTCCCAAGAGCTTTTTATCTCGGGCTTGAGCGCGAGCTTTTATTATTTCATCGATTGCTCCTTGTCGCTATTTCCTTCTTATTCATTTGATAATTAGCTTTTCCGTCAGTAGTCCGATCATTTAGTTTTCACGAAAAAAACAAAAAACAAAAACAATTTTCAAATGAGGAAAATAATTTTTCAATTTTTTTCAACCCTTGACGGTCACATGGGGAAAATTTCACCCCAGCGGCTTTTGACCGACGATACGTAATAGAAATTTTGAGAAAATGGCACTTGTGACAGCCTCCATCGCTAGTTTGAACCTTCTGGTAGGAAGCCTCGTCGTTATTATTTGAAAGGGCCCGTTGGTTCAGTTTTGGAAGCTGTGGGAATCGGACTGTGTAAGACTTGGGGTATACTTTTTGGAACGGTCGCTAGATTAACGAGCTCCACCTGAAAGCATGCTATTTCAGACTTATGAAACGATTTTTTTTTGTTCAATCGAAAATTACAATTTCTGCTTCATTTTTTGTAAAAAAAAAACGTCATTTTTGCAGAATTGTTTTATTTTCGACATTTTTTTTGTATTAAAAATTGCACGAATTAAATAGACTCATCGTGGTCGGTACTCGAGGGTTGGAAATACATTTTAGTATTTTTTATTTATTTTTTGAACGATTTTTTTCTCTTTTTGAATTGAAAATTACGATTTCTGAATAATTTTTTGTAAAAAAAACGTCATTTTTGCAGATTTGTTTTTTTTCGACATTTTTTTTGTATTTAAAATTGCATGAATTGAATAGAATCATCGTGGTCGGTACTCGAGGGTTGGAAATACATTTTAGTATTTTTATTCTATTTTTTTAGACAATTTTTCAATTATTTATCGACTTCCAAAGTGAGTGGGGTTGATAACGCCCCCAATGACTATTACGCCACAATCTGGATGTGCGACTGTTGAGGGTGAATAAAAAATTTCATTCATAGATTAAATTTTTTTTTTTCGCCTTATATTCACGATTTTGTGAAATTTTTTATTTTTTATTACGAAACTCGATCGTGTAACGTTCAGAGGTTGATTGTTTAAATTCATTGAATTTGGTCGAATCGAACAATTGTATAAATTACAATAATATTTTATCAATAGATTCGACGAAAAATTGATCAGTCACGTTCTAATTAGCAAATGTTTCGACTGTTCGCTGTTCGCGAGCACGTATTCGGATTACCATAAATATTAAAATATTCAATTGCACACACTAATCACATTAATTAACATTGTTAATTAATTAAGAAAAATCGAGTTGATGAAATCGTTCTGGAGATTATCCGGACGAAAGGGGAGTTGAGTGCTCGAAACGTACGCGTTGTTTTCGTTGTTTCGAAATCAATAATTAACTCTTGAGCTCTTTAAATATTTCGAATCTTCGATCAGGCAATAAATTTCATTTTTTTTTCTCGTGCATGAGAATTTTGAAACGTAGAAAAAAAATGTTTGGCCTATTTTTATGAAAATTAACGTTTTGATAACATTTTTCGATTTTTATAATCACGTCTTGGCGGATAATCGAGCTGATCCTTGGCTAAGCGGTTACCCAACCAAGTATTGAGCTCGCCCGGGGCTGCTCAACTTTGGGGATGACCGCAGCCACACTTCGATCATGGCTCCATCGTTCGTTGAAGTTTAATCGTATTTCCCGCCAAAATTTCGTTCCTTCCGGAAAAATTTAATGAATGAATGAAAAAAAAAATCGAAATTCGGTGAAATTTTTTTTTTACACAAAAATGAGAGAAATAAAATTCGATCGATTGTTATTTTCCAAAGCGACAACATTCCTCGACGGAAAAAAAAATATTGGAGGGAAAATTTGTGCCGAACTTGGAGCCTCGACGTGCAACGTCATCGCGAGCCAATGAGAATGAGGAACGACGAAAAAACTGCAATTTCATGGGAGACTCATGAGCTCCGTAGAAAAATAGTCACCGAACGTGTCGTCAGGCGAGTGCTAATTAATATTTTTCCCGAATTTCCCGAAATACGTTTGTCCACATGAAAGGCTAATTCCGTCCCAAGGATCGTTCCCTTCCTCACGTTACTTTCTCGCCTTTTTTCTATCTCTTTCGGAGCTGCTCCTTTCTTTGTATCAACACGAGAGCTCGGTATAATTTGTCAGATGAAATATATCAACCTCGATGCGTCGTGGCGAGAGAGTCTAAGGGGCAAAAAAAACAGTCTCCAAGTTCTGGAAGAGGATCGAAGCAAAAAAAGGGGAGAAAAAAAAGGGAACGTTATTTCTTCGAGTATATTTGTGGCTTCGTTGAGGCGTTATGATATATTTTGTTCTTAAAGTAAAAAATTAAATTAATTAAATTAAATAATAAATAAATAATAAATAAATAATAAATAAATAATAAATAAATAATAAATAAATAATAAATACATAATAAATAAATAATAAATAAATGATAAATAAATAATAAATAAGGGCAAGGCCCTTAATCGATGCTGAAGGACGAAGAGCTTCAAGTTTCGCAGGTTTTTGATCGTTCGAAATGTTTATTCGTGGCCCCGTACCTCCTGGAAGCTCCGGTGAGTTCAGCGTTCGGATTTAGCTGCACGACTAATTGTTGCAGCGCTTTAAATCGGCGCTTTAATAAAAATGGGTCAACATAGTGACAGAAAATTAGCATCGTATCGTAATTCACAAAACTTTGCTCGGTTTAATATTGCACGCGTATAAAATGGATGAATAACGTGGAAATAACACCTGCACAGACTCCAGCATCCAATGACTGCGATTAAATCTTCTGCTCGCTTCCGATTACAATATGATGGAGCAGATCGACCTTTGCCCCCAACATTTGCAGGCTCCTCCATTCGCTCCATCCTCCTTTTTCTCTCATCCCTAAAAACTCCATAATCACGAGATCTATTCGTTTCTGGGTTAATTTGCTGCTTGCAATCGAATTACTATTTTGGGCGAATTAATCAGTCGCGCGATCGTCCAATGGCCAAGAGGAATTTGAAGGATTATCATTAAATGGGTTCGCGAGACGATATCACAGACATGATTATGGGAAAAAAAAAATTTGCAACAAAACAATTAAAAAATAAATAAAAAAAAAGAATTTTGTTAAAAATCGTCGAAATTTTGTTGAATACGGTAAACTAACTTGATAATTTTAATAATTTAATAATTTAACAATTCTTAATTAATAACAATTTAATAATTTTTTATTAACAATAATTTAATCATTTTCAATTAACAATAATTCTTAATTTAATAATAATTTAATAATTTTTCCAAAATTTTCGTTATTTTGGCAGTATATTTGGTTTCTAACGGGATAGTCAGCGAAATTTACGAGTGGAACGACTAAACTTAGCTTCCGAATAAACTTTCTACAATATTTCATGCTGCAATGACATTATTTCTGGGATTATTGGAAAAAACGTTTAGTCGAACGTATCGAACAAAATATTCAACATTTTCTTCAAAATCTTGTTTTCAGTGTAAAAGTGATGAATTTTTGTGATATTTTGAGCACGCAACGTTATATGTAAATAAAAAAAATGAGATTCGGTTGATTGACTTTTTTGAATAATGAATAAATGAAAAATTTCGACTCGAAAATAATTGAGTTTGTTGGAATTTTTGAAAAAAACGGTTTCCCCTTTTTCCGAACCAGAAAATTCGCGTTACCCCGAGGGAAAAGTTCGCTCGGTGGATTCCCAGGATCACGTTCGATGGGAAAAAGGGGGCTTTATCCTTGAAGGAGCAGGATATGGGATATACATAAATATTATAATATTTGGTGATAGAACGGGACATTGAGTGTAAAGAATGCCAAGCGTTTCACTCGCAAAGTACGAGGATAAAAAAGGAGGTATTTGTGGAAGAGAGAGGAGCAGGAATTGCTCGGAGGAGCTCGTGCTATATATTTTCGTTTTTTTTTCTCACTTTCTCCTTTTCGGTGTTTCCCTCTTTTTGTCACGCTTTGTGAGAGAGGCCAAATCGTAATTGTCTGCTGTGTAGCTCCCAGCGAAGAGTAAGAGTGAGAGAATGAGGAAAAAGGAGGAAAAAGAGGAAGAAAAAGGGTGTCGGCGAGGAGGCGGAGAATGAGAAACGAAACCGAGAGAACTCTCTCGCTATGGCGAACCCTCCAATCGATATTTTATGCTAGCTCTGCACTACGGCACATCCAGCAGTCGCTCTTCGCTGTGTGTGGCTCAGCTATATGTATTTATCTAATGTTACGAACGAGTCATCTGACACTACGCCCAACCCTCAACCTCTTTTCTTACACCCTCCAATCCACCTTCTCCTTCTTCTTCTTCTTCTTCTGTGCTATGTCTGCGTGTGGCGCTATCTATCGGCACAAATATCGTCCAGGCTTGCAAAACCTCACCAACATTGGCACGAATTTATTGTTCTGTCTGTCTGCACAAGCGGATCTGATGAATTATTACTTTTCTAACCTAATTACTTGATCATTTGATGGAATTTTGTGGCTGTTTCGGTTTTTTCATTTTCAACTTGTCTCGGAGGGTTTTTCAACCCTCCGTCAATCTTTTTTTTCGAAAATCTCGTTTTTAAAACGTTTTATTTTGAAATAAAAAAATGCAATGACTGCGAAAACTATGAAACCTCAAAGTACAAATCAATGGAGAGTATTCTAGAATTTTTTCAGATTTTTTTCTCTCCAAATACGTGAGATACAAGTGGCAGGACGAAAAGGTCCTGCAACTTATGCCACAAACAAGATTTTTTCGAAATTCTCATTTTTAAAACGTTTTATTTTGAAATAAAAAAATGTAACGACTGTAAAAACTATGAAACCTCAAAGTTCAATCAATGGAGAGTAGTCCAGAATTTTTTCCTGGTGGAAATAAAAATTGTTTAGGAATCTTCTCTATTCGAGAAACGACTATAAAAACCATGAAACATCAAAACTCAATCAATGTAGAGAATTCCAGAATTTTTTCAGATTTTTTTCTTCCCGAATATGTGGGATACAAGTGACAGGACGAAAAGGTCCTGCAACTTATGCCAAAAACGACATTTTTTCAAAAATCTCGTTTTTAAAACGTTTTATTTTGAAATTTCTCTCCAAATACGTAAATTTTAAGTGCCAGGACGAAAAGGTCCTGCAACTTGTGCCACAAACGAGATTTTTTCGAAAATCTCGTTTTTAAAAAGTTTCATTTTGAAATAACAAAATGCAACGACTGTAAAAACTATGAAACCTCAAAGTTCAATCAATGGAGAGTATTCCAGAATTTTTTCAGATTTTTTTCTCTCCAAATACGTGAGATACGAGTCCCAGGACGAAAAAGACCCGTACGATCCGGGGTGCGATAAAAAATCAATAATCAATTAATGATAATCAATAATCATTAATTGAACAAGAATCACATGTTAAAAAATAAAATCCACCCCCGAAACAGCTCGTCTGGAGGCTGCTGAATTTTTTTCTTTCATTTCTGTCCGGCGTATAAAAAAGTGTAAGAATCGATGAGCGATACTCTATTTTAAAAGCGGATTGTAATAATATTTCATAAACAATAAAATCTCCATTTTTTCTTTCGGTTTCACATCGCAGGAGCTGAAAGGTTGAGATTTGCAGGGAAAAGGAATAGAGCTGTTTGAATAAGGGAGAAAAAAATAAAATAAAAGAATTGCTTGTTGTCACCTCAGCGATGGAAACTTTTCTTTTCTCTTCTGGGAGCTCGAAAAAAAAAGAAGAATTTTCCTTCGCCGCATCGAGTTTTTTTCTCTGTACAGTGAATTTTTCGTTGTCTTATCACAATTTCCACTATTTCTCGTTGCTTCGTGTCTCAGCCGGATCCATCACTCTCGGAGCTTTGCAAATACGCTTTTCGAAACAAAATAAAGAATAAATAGGTGGACAATTTTTTTTATTATTTACTGGAGCAAAGAACGAGCCTGAGCGTTGCTTCAATTTTCCTTGGAGATTGTTCCAATTATCGTACGTTTCATCGAGACACAAAACGCTATAGATATATCGAGATAATTATAAATTGCAAGGCGAAAGGACTCGAGCGAGTCCTTCTGCCTGGTGTCCTGCTTTTCAACCCTCTCCTCTGGCAGCTCTCGCAAACCAGCACCCCTTGTTGACGTTTCGCCAAGCTTTGGCTCTCTCAGCATCCAGCCCCCTCCCCTCTTGCTGTGTATCCCCGTGCATAAAGTTTCGAATCTATATCGTTTGGTTTCTGTCTCCCCTTGATGTACGCTGAGTGTTTTGTCCCATAATTAGAAGCTCGGCACATTCATGGCTAGCCAAGCTCACCCTTTCCCATCCACATTTTTATTTATATTTATATTTATTATTTTTATTATATTTTTAATTATATTTTTAATCATTTTTATATTTATATTCACAATTACATTTTAATTTATAATTATAAATATATTTTCAATTATATTTATATTTATATCTACAATTACATTTTAATTTATATTTATATTTATATTTTTAATTATATTTATGTTTTCATCAGAAAAAAGAGAAAAGTTAATCGAACGATAGCGTACTTTGTCGATTAATAAATTTAAATTGATGGAAAATTAAAATTAATTAATTAAAATTTTATTTAAAAAATTAATTGAATAAATTAAAATTGAAAAATTGATTTTCATTTTTTTAATTTTAAAATTAAAATTAAAATTCAAGGGTCAAGGACCTTTCTCCTTGGAATACCTTTGTCCATAAATGTTTGAGTGATAAGTTTGTCGAGCAAATTTTGTCACAGGTTGTAGGCATCGATTTGGATATATATTTGTGGAGAAGAGAACGAGGTAGAGATGCAACGGGAAAGTAGGGGACGGAGTCGAGTGGATTCTAGTTTCTGTATGCTCCGTGTGCTGGTTCCGCCCTTAGCGTGTTGCTGCGTCAGCGTTACACCCTCGCGCCCGTCAACCGAACCAACTTCCTCGTTCATGCTCGTGTAATCCGCTCTCCGAACGATTTACTGCTAAATAATATCTAAACAGAAAGGGCTCCATGGAGAATGGGGAGCTGTGGAGTCCTGGCGAGTTTGCTGGAGACTGCAGCCGCCATCGTATCGTCCTGGAACATTGGTCCTGACGATTTTTATCGCGAGCGACGAAACCTCGTCAAACTTTTAAGCGGTCAAGATTTATCCTGATTTTTTTCCACCCCCGCAGTGACCTTCGTTCGCCATTAGATTCAGAAGCTTTTTTCCCATCAATCAATTCGCCAGAAATTTCTTTTTTTCCCTCTGTTTTGATTTATCAAAGTCATGGTGATTAATCAACGTGATCGCGTCTCCGCATCACGGAATCATCGGGATCAGTCAGTGGGGGAAAAAAAATGGCAGAAAATGGAAAAACGATCGAGGCACGAAGCTCCTTTGCCATCAATGACCCATAAGATCCTCCATGGCCTTTCCCCATGGAGTTTCTACTCCCATTGTACACCGGAAGTCCGCTTGGATCGTTAGTACTAATGGCACTTGAGGTTAACGAAGATCATATCGATAAAGGTCATTACGAACTACCAAAAACTCATGACCCACTTGGACACAACACCAACAAAGATAATAGTCAAATAATCATCATTATCCTTTTTTTTTCTTCATTTATCACACTTGCACGATGACAGGTCGATGAAAGCGAAGAAACTTCGGGTTGCACAAAAGGGAACGAATTTTAAAGATGAGAATGTTTTGTTTTTTTCATCATTTTCCTTGAAAATCATGAAAAGTGACGTCATTTTTGACAATTTAGTAAAAATTCATTTTCGACTAGGGGGAAGATCCGGTTGGCCCTTACTTCGAGAGACAGAGTCACTCTTTTTATCGAGTCTCGTGATTGTCATTCGGAATCGTCATTATCCTTTATTTTTCATTTATCAAACTCGCAGGATCCTGAAATCGAAGAAACTTTGAATTGCACAAAAACGAACTAATTTTAATGGCGAGAATTTTTTTTTTCATCGTCATTTTGCCTGAAAAGCATAAAAAGTGACGTAATTTTTGAAAATTGAGTAAAAATGAATTTTCAATTAGGGGTAAGTTCAGGCTGGCCCTAATTTCAAGAGAAATTCACTCTCTTGATTGAGTCTCGTGATTGAAATCGAAGAAACTTTGAATTGCACAAAAACGAACAAATTTTAATGGCGAGAATTTTTTTTTTCATCGTCATTTTGCCTGGAAAGCATAAAAAGTGACGTAATTTTTGAAAATTGAGTAAAAATGAATTTCCAATTAGGGGGAAGTTCAGGCTGGCCCTAATTCCAAGAGAAATTCACTCTCTTGATTGAGTCTCGTGATTATTAGTTTTGACAGTGTTGGAATCGATAAAGTGGAGGAATTTGGAGGGATGGAGGATGTAGCAGGCCTCATATTTGACCCAGAAACGTGTGTCAGGGTTGAGTGGTTGGTTGTGATCCATGTATCAAGACTTCTCCCTCGTTTGCTATAACATCGTTAGTCGATCAGAGAGCCTGCAGTAGTGTTTGCATTATTGTTGTGCGGTTGATTTCCTTTCGGTTCGTTTCGCAGTGTCTCTCGATGTCTTGGGCGTCCCAGTGACTCGTGGAACTCTGCTAAATTTCTCTTGCTTTCCAGACTCACTTCTTCGTGGTCCTTTCGATCTTTCGAGAATATTCACGTCCATGGAATATCGTACAATTTATTAATTACCTATGGTGGGTCTCTGTGACCCGAATTTATTTTGGGTCCCTTTTCCAAGTGCCTCGTAAATACTGAGGCTCATTAAGGGCCTCAAATTGGTCGGTGACTTTAATTAATTTAATTCCCTCACGATTAATTAATAAAAAAATAAAAAAATTCTTTATGGTCGTGGCGATTATTGATTTTCCATCAAGAAACATTTCCTCCACGTAAATATCGTAATGTCTTGTTCGTTTTGCTCAGAATTGTAGCTCTGGAGTCAATTTTCTTTTTTTTTCTATTTTTATTGTTTTTAGCTTCGATGGGACATTGTCAAGCTTCCAGGGGAAGGAATGCTTGAGTATATACATACATATAGATTATGTATCTGCGATCTATTTACCGAGGTAACATGATTCCCAGTGCGACGTGGCATCAATCGATACTGTTTGATCGGTTCGAATTTCTCGGCGTCTCTGATACGTCTCGATCGGATCGGACGCACCACAGGGACGTTGCAGAGTCTTGCTCATGGAAGCCAATAAATTGTCGATAGGGATTATAGCCTCTTGGAGTGACGATGGGGATTCTTCAGCAAAAATCCATAACACGATGCTCGAATCTTGTTCTATGAGCAATTGCGTTTTTTATTTTGGTTTCCTCATACAGAAAGCTTCGAGCATCATAGAAATGATTTTTCGATGTTTTGGGAAATTTGGGGAACATTGACATTGAAAAATGTAAAAAAAAAAAAAATTCACCATCACGAAAGAAAAAAGACTAACAACTGGAGATTCCTTTCGGGCGTGGGCTAACGCCGATAACGTTGTTCTGACCCTGGGGAGAGCCCCAGCTCGCAAAACCTCAATCCCAAGTCAGATATTGTTCTCAACGCTCCAAAGACTCCAAAAAATAGGCATAAAGATTTTTTTCCTCCGCAGCCATAGTTTCTGTCAATCCAAAGTATTTTTCTTCTCTTCCATTTTTTTTTTACGTCGTAAATCAAATGCATGCTCCTCACTTTTGTTTCTCGTATCTCTTCCACTTTTTCCGCCACGGTTTTCGTCTCGGTTTTGAGTAATTGAGTAGCTTCTTCATAAATGGTAACGTCTCTGATAAATCGTCTAAAAAAAACGAGTCTCTCGTGTGTTTTCCTTCGTCGTCGTGCTCTTCAGTTTCGAAAAGTGCAAAAATGCCAGTTTTCGGAAATTTTCCATGCAGTGGCAAGAAAATTGTAAATTCTTTCGGAATTACCGAGCAAAATGACTGAACCAGTAAAAAGAGAATTGATGAAAACTTCTCTGTACATTTTTATATGCTGCTCCGTCCCACGTGTCACCGCGTTTTACGTTCTTATTTGCCTCGAACCATTTCTCTTGATAAAAAAGACTTCCAGACATATTTTATCCTCGTGATAATGGCGGCGTGTGAGGCTCCTGAAAAAAGCCAGCAACGAGCGAGTCAGCCAGACTGTAAAATCTAATAAAATCTTTACATTATTAAGGATGTTGAGTCCCAAATCGCAGATGATGAGAAAGTTCCCTAAACTTCGTATCTTTTTTTACGAAGTATTCAAGAGATCGTGAAAAAATTTCGCAACCATTAGGAAGCTCCTTATTGAACAATTAACATTAATAAATTAAATGCAGTCAAATGCAGTCTCATGGAAACTGGTATAACTTTGCAACAAGTTTTTTTTTCGACCTCTCAATCTTTCAATATCTACAATATACTGAGAGCAACGGAAACGAAACCAAGTTTATCGATAAATATTTATTCTATTTGTTTTGAAAATTGTTCTCAACAAAATATTAATTTTCTTAATACCGAATTTATTTTGTATGAATACTTTATACAAAAACATACGAAATTTTTCGCATTTTTTCGTCATTTTTTATTTCAACCCTTAAGGGGTTAATGCAATGACGTTGAAATTCCAAAAATGTTGTATTTTGTTACATTAAGTATTCAGGGGGTCATCCTCAAAGTTTATAATTTCCCAGGGACCAAGGAGCTTCAGAAAAACCCAAAAAGAAACGTTTTTTTTTCAAATCCCTGGAAGGATAAATTCGGATTAAAAAATGTGCAGCTTAGAGCCGAGAGTTTCATGTGGACATGATGAAAGATTCAAGATTCCAGTGAGTGGCCCAGAGCAATGCACAAAGTCTCGTTTCCTAGGTAAAAAAGAGACGATCCTGTGGAAGGATTTTCAAGGACCTGGTGACCTCGTGGCAACATACAAGTGCCCTCGGATGCATGTGGAGTTTGGAGTTACCGAAGGACCGACACCTTGACAGAATAGTTACGAAATAAGTGACAAGTTTGTGCACCGCCACGGATCGTTGGATCACTTATGCACGGCGGACCGGTTCAAATTACATTGCGGGAAGACCAGCTTGTGGAACGAGAAGTTACAAGTCTCTTTATCCTTGTCTCTCCCCCCCCTCTCTCTCTCTCTCTCTTGACTGTGGTTTCGAGCGTGCCAAGGATTTGTACTATGGCATCGTGAAAACTCCTGCAAAGCTTTTCCCACTGCTGGCTCCTTGCACTCGAGCTATGTCTTGCTCACTCATCCTTTCCGACAAACTGTATCCATACACTTTTCCAACAGCCACTCTCTTCAGTCCCAGAGCTTTGTACTATCGCAAATCTTTTTCAAGTTTTCTGCCCTACAATCGGCCCCAACGAAATCCCAATCTTCGTGAGCTTTTCCTCGTCCAATCTGCGCTTCGTTTCAGTGCTTGATGGCTAGAGACCAATGGCAGGTGATTTTGAGGCGATTCATTGTAGTTGGAATGTTTTTTCAAGCTTCTGAAGATTTTTTGGGTCTACAGGACCCGAGCGACAACTTTTTTCCGAAATTTCGTTTTTTTACCGTTTTGTTTTCAATTTTCGCTCTCTAAATAGGTGAGATACATGTGGCAGGACGAAAAGGTCCTGCAACTTGTGCCAAAAACAAAATATTTTAGAAAATCTCATTTTTTAAACGTTTTATTTTGAAATAAAAAATGCAACGACCATAAAAACTATGAAACTTCAAAGTAGAATCAATGGAGAGTATTCCAGAATTTTTTCAGATTTTTTTCTCTCCAAATTTGTGAGATACAAGTGGCAGGACGAAGAGGTCCTGCAACTTGTGCCAAAAACGAGATATTTTAAAAAATCTCATTTTTTAAACATTTTATTTTGAAATAAAAAATGCAACGACCATAAAAACTAGGAAACCTCAAAGTAGAATCAATGGAGAGTATTCCAGAATTTTTTCAGATTTTTTTCCCCCCAAATACGTGAGATACAAGTGGCAGGACGAAAAGGACTCCCATGATCCTGGGGGCCATAAAAAATCACATGATCCGCCGATGGTCATCTTGGCAGCCACAATCTCAAGACTCGATCGATCCGTCATGTCAACGACAATTTGTCAATAAATCGTCCTTGAAGACTCGATCTCTACCAAAAATGCCAAATATCCTAATGCGTCCATCAGGGTCCAAGGCATTCAGTGAAAAGTCTATGAAAAGCTGAATCAACGAAGAACAAGATTTAATACAGGCTTCTGCAGTAACTTTTAAATGTTATTAACACTTGGGCCAACATGTTGCACAAAGTTTCAAGATCGTTCGAGAATATCTGTGCGCCAGTAATAATCGTAACGTTGAAAAGCGTAAAAGTGACTTATACTGCCGCGTGGCACGAACGAGAGGCAAGTCGAGGTTATTAAAATCCAAGTAGTCTCCTCTCTCCTTCTCCCTGCCTCCTCCCTCTGTCCCTCGCCTTTTCCCTTTCCCTTGTCAAGGAGCCCTTAATTCCTATGATGCCTAATTTCTCATGGCCATTTCCCATAACACACCCCGCGATGCTTCACGAGACCGTAACCCACTTGGAACTACCACACTAGGCGGATGTTCTTTACTGTCAAGTATAAAGATCCGCATCTGGTGCTTAATAGTTTCCTGTGTTATTCATTAACAATCGGACGTCCAAGAGCCATTTTTTTTTCCACCAACGTCAATTCTCGAGAAAAATCCATTTTTCCATGACGAAAAAAAAAAACAACAACAAAAAATCCTTCTGACACTTTACAGGAAAAATGTCAAGTTTCCAAACTTTCAAGAGAGAAATAAAAGTTTGAAATTCTCCCAATTCATCCTGCGCGACATGGACCTGGCCAGTCGTGCTGTCAAGATGAAAAAGTTTAGACTTACACACGATATCTTAGAAAATTTACAGAAATTAAAGCGGTTCGACGATTTTTCAAAAAACTCTCATTTTCGTAAAATTTGAAAAATCATTTAATTTGAACCGTTCGAACGATATTTTCCAAATTCAATACCAACTTTCTTATTATGATTCTCCATTTATGAAAAAAACAATCAGTAACAAATCTTAAAATTTGCGAAAGTTAGAGCGTCGACACAATTTTTTTGAAAATTTCAAAATGTCGTAGAATTTGTTTTTTTTTTAGCAATTTCAACAAAAATCTCAGAAATTTTTTCTAGATATGATTTTTCGAGACATTTTAAGCGCGTTGACATTGAAATCTAAAAAAAAAAACAATTCCACCATCAAATAGCTTTTTCCATGGGGAAGCAAAATGAAAAAGTTGATAAAAATATAATCAACCACATTTTTTCTTGGCTGAAAAATGAAAAAATAAAACTCAATTTCGATATTTTTATTTTTCTGTCACAGGATTTTGCAATTTTATGAGACTTTTGGATGCGGAAAGTATTTCGTGTGTTATGAACTGATTTCATTGCAGCAGCAGAGCACATAGCTTTAAGCTGCACCCTAGAGACTTATATACGTGCTAGAGAAATAGACTCTGGGTGCGAGTTTTTGAGAGGGAGAGAGGGAGTGAGAATGGAGCTTCCTTGAAGCATCCACTTACCTCTTTCTTCGGGTTCTCACTATGTCGAGGAAAATTCTTGTAGGGAACTGGTTCGTGTGTCTCATTGTAGTCGTCGTCATTCTCATCGCATTCGTTCCATCATTTCTTCTTCTTATTCGTCTTGTTCTTTGCGTTCTTCCTCGAGAGAAGACCTCTCGTCGTAACAAGGTGGAGTCTCAGCTTCTGTGCCAGCAGGCCTCGAGTGCATCACAAGACTCGAGAGATTTTCGAGGAGAAGCGCGAGATGCTGGGAAAAAAAAACACATTTGGGTCGATGATTTCGCAAGAATTTCATCGTCCGGTTCCTCGACCAATTTTCCACGTGTTTTCCTTTTTTTTATCGACGGTCATCGTCATCGATCGGTCAACGCGTCGGAGTTGGTTTTTCTTTTTCTTTTTTTTTTTTGCTGTCTCGTACGAGCAACTCAACATCGCGTCGCTACACGTTTACATCTTCAGCGAACCTGCTTCCCCATTTATCAAGCCATCACCTTCGCTTTCTCCCCTACCGCACGAACCAGGGCGGCAGGAAAGAGCGGCAAGGGGGAGGATATTCATCGTTAGTCACGTGACAGATCCTGGCACGTGAAGAACGAAGCAATCATTAATTCTCGATTTCTCGAAGGCGGAACAACTTTTGTCCAGAATTCTCTTTCCTCTCCGCGTTGAAACGCCTTCTTGCAAGCTCAAGACTCTCCGTCTCTTTCTCTTCGCCTTGAAAAGCCAATTTCCGGCGATGCCGAGAAAATAGTCGAGAGCTCAGGGCGTTAACGAACGAAAAATGTGAATTTCTCCTCCAACGAACAATTCGATAAATTAGACAAAGACCCAGAGATATGTTTTTCCCCAAACTTAACCTTTTCCCTCTCCACTCCATCCTCTTATTTGTTTTTTCCAACCTTTTTATACACACCACTCTATATAACCTCGTTATTTTTACAATCAGCCAAAGATAGCTAAAAGCTCTTTTTAATATTCTCCGAAGAAGCGAACAATCGAGGAAAAGAGTAGAAAGAAATGAGAGAAAGGCTCGGACTGGTTGGATCTTGAGATAGGGACAAAAGTTGTTCAGTCTCCTGCTGCAAAGAGCTCTTTGCATCCTCTTCCACACCTGATGCCACGAGGCGGACCGCCCGAGAAGAATAAAAATCAGCTCGCGTGATGAATCGACCAGAGCTCAGAGTCTTGAGGCGAGTTTCAAATTTTTCAAACAATTTTTCCCTCTCCTTCGAGTCCTTTCCACCCCGTCGATAAAACTGGCCAACGAAAAAAAATCTCCCACTAATTTTTTTTTCTCCACGCTCAAAAAGCATCCGGACCCCGATTCCTGTGAAGCCTCTGTCTGCTTTCCAGCCCCAAACCTTTTTTCTACTGCTGCCCAGGCCAAGCTTCATTGTCCAGTGCCCATCGGATTGAAGATACCGAAAGCCTGTCAGCCTCAAAGAAGTTAATCGAGAGTAGTATTCCTTGGAGAAGGATGAGAGAATCCAGGAGACATAATATCGTTTCTATGGATGTACAAAGCCATTGAAATACATGTGTACATTGAGAGGATATATAAGGGAATAGTTGAGTGGGTTAAATGGTAGGAGGAGCGAGGTGTTACTGAGGTCTGTCTAGCCTTTCGAAATGACTGTTTCAATTGGTTTGCATTCCCAAGGGATACACAGTCCCGTGTGAAACAAACGTCCACCAGGTAGTGGTACATTTGAGGGTGAGAAAGAGGGATGGGGGGTGTGGGTTGGAGGAACCAGGACCACGAGCAACCATCACCATTGCCAATGCTATACCGGTGGCTTCAATGTTTCCCTTTCTCGTTGCCCTAAACGTCCAACTCCCTTGCCCAGTGTTGGACCTCCATATGCAACTCCATCTTCTCTTCTCTGTTTCTCCTTCGCAAAGTCTCACTCTCTCTCTCTCTCTCTCTTTCTCGAATCCAACTGCTGCTGGAGCTGGCCAGATCTGGTCTCACTCTGCTGTTTCCATATGGTAACTATGGGTAGCACACCGGACCGCAATCTGCATTCCGTTACCTAATTGTCGTAACACTGGGGATAGGGTTTGCGGATGAAAGGGGAACGTATCGCACATGTATGTAGATATATGTGTTTACGGAGCAATGCACATAGGGGTCGGATAAGTGGCGACCGGAAGGGCTCGCTACTCCGGTCCATAGCTCGCTTCGCGATCCCCGAGACCGATAACTCTCTCTCTCTCTCTCTCTCTCGCTCAGAGATTCTCAAACACTCCCTCCTCGCCTTCTCTTTTACTCTCGACCTCTCACACCTACAATCCCTATTCAACATTTAGCTAACCGACTGCCATCAACAACGATACTAATACGACGAGCCAAGCTTGTAACCTCTCGCGTACAACCTTCTCCTTCTTCCTTCTCTAATCTACCCACCTCTCGAGCCCTCCACCCAGCCTCTCTTTCTCTCTTCCGCTCCTTTTACCCTCGTTCAGAATTAAACTTTAGTACTGTCGAACATACGAACCAGTTCTGCTCGAATTAACAGCCAAAAATCCTCACCAACAATACTCTGGATATCGCACCACATGCCACGTCAGTTTCTCTGCTTTTCTCATCGCGCGTACTCTCGCATCTCTCTCTTTCTCGAATTTCGTTGGAACCTCGACCTACAAAGTTCGAGCAGCTCCTGAGAGTCAACGTTCAACGACATTGTTAATCATGCATCCGAATCCGAACGTATTGTCGACTATTCGTTGCAATTTCCGGTCCACTATATACCGAAAGTTCCAAGTGTGCTAAAATAATTGACAATTTTTCTATTTACAGTAAAAACTCGTCGGGAAAGACATTGGCTAAAGGATTTTTATCAATTAACCCTCCGCGGATCATATGAATTTTTATCGCTCCAAGGATCATGGAGGTCCTTTTCGTCCTGCCACTTTTATCTCACGAATTTGGAGATAAAAAAATGTGCAAAAATTCTGAAATACTCTCCATTGATTCTACTTTGAGGTTTCAAAGTTTTTATGGTCGTTGCATTTTCGAATTTTTAAATAAAACGTTCTTAAAACGAGATTTTCGAAAATATCTCGTTTTTGGCACAAGTTGCAGGACCTTTTCGTCCTGCCACTTGTATCTCACGTATTTGGAGATAAAAAAATGTGAAAAAATTCTGGAATACTCTCCATTGATTCTNTTGATTCTACTTTGAGGTTTCACAGTTTTTATGGTCGTTGCATTTTTGAATTTCAAAATAAAACGTTTCAAAAACGAGATTTTCGAAAATATCTCGTTTTTGGCACAAGTTGCAGGACCTTTTCGTCCTGCCACTTGTATCTCACGTATTTGGAGATAAAAAAATGTGAAAAAATTCTGGAATACTCTCCATTGATTCTACTTTGAGGTTTCAAAGTTTTTATGGTCGTTGCATTTTAGAATTTCAAAATAAAACGTTTCAAAAACGAGATTTTTGATAAAATCTCGTTTTTGGCACAAGTTGCAGGACCTTTTCGTCCTGCCACTTGTATCTCACGTATTTGGAGATAAAAAAATGTGAAAAAATTCTGGAATACTCTCCATTGATTCTACTTTGAGGTTTCAAAGTTTTTATGGTCGTTGCATTTTTTCATTTCCAAATAAAACTTTTTAAAAACGAGATTTTCGAAAAAAAGTTGTCGCTCGGGTAAAAAAGACCCATGTGATCTACAGAAGCTTAAGATTTGCTTTGCTGTTCTCGACAATTGTTATTCCCAAAACGGTTGCGCCGTTGTAATCGACTGAATTACATTATTCATCATCGTCACGTCAATCCGCGAGAAGAGCATTACTGCTGGACCTGCTCCGTTTGCTTCTCTCCTCTTGTCCATCCCTCCGCATGCATCATTCCCTAGCAGCTCTGGATCTCACCAAGCTACAACGTCTGCTACTGCCTAATCTTCTCTTCCTACTCTCTGATGCTGCTCGTCCCTGAAGCACCCCTTGCTTGTCACCCAACCGACTTACCGATCCTGTATATGCCATTATGTCACACACCATCATGAATTCCTAGACGCCTAATGCCCTAATGGATAGTGTGGCAAATTGATAGTTGGCACTGTACAAATAGGCATGTATAACGGAGCCATAGATCTGTCAGAGTGAGAGGATTCCAACGTGGAGCATGAAGGCATCATCCAGAGGAATCCAGTCAAAACTTTTCCCTCAAACCATTTTTCTCCAAATCCTCAATCAACTTGTACGTCTTGCCTGCTTTTTTCTCCAGCACCTCTTTCCAACTCAATTCCGCACGATCATTCCATCGAAAGGAAAACGTTGAAAATTTCCATCACACTCAAATGCCATCCGGATGATTCACCTGTGCCCTCCCTCTCTCTCTCTCTCTGTCTTGTTTCATTTTCTTTGTTATCTATTTTTATTTTATTTTTATTTGCGAGCGTGCGTTTTTCTTCATCATTTATTTTTATTTTCATTTTTCATTTTTGCGTCCGTGCGGCCGTTGTAATATCTTTTTTATTTTATTTTGTTTATATAAAATTATATTTTTCTTTTCATTTTTTAATTTTTGTTTGTAATTTTTTTATTATTTTTTTTGTATTTTGGTTCATTCGCCCTTTGGAGTAGTCCTGGGCATAAATACATTCATCTATCTATCTGTCTCTGGCTGTCGCGTTAAACAGACGAAGCGAGTGGAAAAAGGCAAATGCCATGGTTTTTCGAGACACACGAGGTGAACGTCCTCGAAAAATCCAACCGAACAATCGCCTTCCATACACGAATGCAATGGAAAGAAACTTCTCAGAGACTCCAGCTCAGAATCATAAAAACCAAGCACACCGGAGTCAACGTTTCCATGAGACGAAGCCTTACGACTATTTCCAAAAAAACTTTGCAGCCACGGAGACACGTGTGTGAGTGCTGCACGGAGCTCGATCTTCCGTGACTACGCGGAAGGCGCAACGAGACTTCGTGAGGAGGAAGAAAATTCGAGAGCTTGCAGGGGGCGATGAAGCAAGCGGAAAAAATAAAGCTCGCGAACAACTCGCAACCCCAAACAAAAGACTTTGGCGCACAAGCCTGCGCCATTTTTCTACCAACTTCCAAACGAGCACAATCTTATCGATGCAGAATCATCACCACGAGACGCTCGCCACTCGTCTGCTGTCACAAAAGGCACACCGCCGCCTCGAAAGCAAGAATGCAAAATGCACGCGTGTCCTGGATGGAAAAAATCACGCGATAAAAGGTACGAAGGCGAGAGAGCAAGAGGTTATTCGCCAACGAGGAACCAACAGTCGCTTCGAACAATTTAACTTTCATCCATGATTGCTTTACCAACTTTCCTACAATTTTACTTTTTTCTCCAGCTCCCACGACACACGAGACTCAATCACGCAAACTTCCTACAGGGGAGCAGCTTTTCTTTTGCACACGTTGAACAAAAAAACTTGGTGGTTGTTTTTTTTTTTTTATCAACGATCCCGGAGATAAGAGCGACATTAAGGATCGTGGAATTTTTTCTCCTCCCCTGCGTCAACACGAAAAATTAATTATTTTCATCCCCAAAAAAAAAACATTCAAAAACTACTCCCGGATCTTTGAATCGCACGTTTCAAGAAAAATCAACTTTTCCTCTTTGACTTCTCCACTAAATACCCACCTCTTGATACCATCAAAACTCATCCGATTACCATTTTTAGCCCAGACACATAATCCAAGATGAAAAGTACGAAAAAGCTCGAGGTGCTCGCCTTTCTTCAGTTTAGTTGGAAAAATAGATGAGGAGAGAAAGATAGCAATCTCATGCTTCCGTACCTCATGAAAATCTTCGTCCCAAGCCCCCCCTCCAGCTTCCCCTCTCTCCTACAAAGCTTTATCGTTCTTTATTACGTTTCGGATGCATTCACCGAACCAAGAGATGAAACGAACGAACGAACGAGCAAAAATGGGAATGGGATGATTATACAGCAGATATGAACGACTCAAAGGGGATGAAAAAAAAAAAGAGCGAGAAACTGAGAGACAGAAAGTTATGGAGCAGTTCTTAATCGAAGCATTTGGTGGTCGATGCATTTTCCATATTTTTCTCCGTCACTCAAATTCTCCACTAAATCCTGAGGCTAAATGAGAGAGAAATAAATTAAGGACGACTGGGTCACCAAGGACTATACAGGAACCTCCTGGCCCAGGACCTGCTGGAGAACGAGGCAGCAGCTTATTAGCTTTTATAACCAAACTTCCATCATCGTAAACCGGTTGAGCATTCCAGAACTGCAATCACGATCGTATTGGCCAAGAAGATGAGTTGGGAGCTGCTCTCTGAACAAGACCACTGCATTTCGCCTCGAATCTTACAGTCCCTGAGCTTTCCTCAGCAGCCACTTGCTCTCCCTCCTTTCCAGAGGCAAGTGCAAAACGTTCACGAGGTCAGACCGACTCGGACATTCGCTTAGTCCCACTGATTCACCTCCCAGTCCGCAATCACCAAAATCACTTGAATATATTCCCCGAATATTTGACCGAAACTTGTCGGAAACGTTTTCGGATTATTCGAATCTCTCTCGAGCCAATGCTCACCCATTATATTTATATTTACATTAATGTCCTCGATCCTCGATGCAATTACTCCTCACGGATGAGCATTCACGTGAGAATTATCAAATCCGAGGCTATCGGAGTGGAAAATAAATTCCTGACGATTATTCAAACTCCAATTTTCGTCAAAAAATTATTGACAATTTTTGTGCAAAAAAAAATTCGATTTTTCGTGATTTAAAAAAAAAATGGTTATCCTGTATTTTTAATTTTTTATTCTTTCGATGTTTTGGGAAATTTTAAACAAATTGACATTGAATACTGGGAAAAAAAGCATTTCGCTTCTGAGGAAGCGAAATGCAATTGCAATGACGAGAAAAAAAAATCATGCACTTTTATGCACTCTTTAGCATTTTGTATGGATCGTGGATGCTGCAGTTAAAATTGAAATGCATGAACGTGGTGAAAAAATGCAACCGACACCTTCCGAACGTAATTTTTGCGCAGAGAAACTCGTAGCGAGCACTCCTGGATGGAAAAACCTACAACCGAGCAAGTTGACAAGCACATAAGGCGCATAATATGTGGAAAGCCTTATTCTCATGTGGCACGCATTCTCCTATCTCTCCATAACCAACCGAGAAAGCGCGAGGCAAAGATATAAAGAGGCAAAAATGAAAGCCAAAGATGCAGTTAAAAGCTTGCCAACGTTGCCCTCGTTCCTACCACCTACAGAGGCGTTTACTGCACCAATGCAGACCATGAGACTCTTGTTTGGGAATAGAGTGCACACACTCAACCGCGTTAGAGTCCTAAAGAAAATGACTACACACTCCCATAAAAATAAATCTTTGTCATGGGAATTTTCTGTTAAATTTTTCAATTCATTTCAATTTTTTTAATTCCCAATGATCTCATCATTGAAAATCAACGCATTTTTTTTCCAGTCGATACACAAATGATTTTTAATATTTTGGGACAAAAATTTTTGCAAAAATGGTCATTAAGGTGATTGGAATATTTTTCATTCATCCAGATCGATAAAAATGTTAAAAATTCGATAAAATCTTCGGTTCAAATTGGTTTTTGTTTGTTTTCTTTCCCATGCACGTTTTTCCACAGTTTTCTGCTGAAAATACTGTCGAGCCACTTCCATCCGTGGGAGGAGGAAGCAAAAAGCAAAAAGCTCGTAAATTTTTCATTTTTTTTTTTTTTTACGGATTTCGTTATGGCAAGTTAAAAAACCTTCGGGCGGAGTAACCTGCAGGTAGATCTGAGTTTTCCTGTTATTCTGGTGTCAGTGAAATCGTTCCCTTTGCAAAATGTGCTACTCGTTGGCGAATTCGCGTTCGTGGGAACGAGTAGAGTCATCCACACCGACGAGGGCCTCGTCCCGCTATGGGGAAACGAGGAAAAGTCCCTCGTGCCCCTGCGTGACCCGAAGGAATATTTTCACTGAAATAATTCCGACTCCGGAGCAACGAAAACATCGGATGAACGTAAAAAGAAAATTAAGAGTAAAAAACCTTAAAAACAAAAAAAAACGCATCATGTCCTGACAGAGGATGAAAAATATTTTGCTTAATTAAGTCACCGGAAAAATCTCATTAAGTTTTCCATCAAAATTGCTCCCAACGACTGGCAAATTTTTAACTACCGCTCGAACGAAAATTATCCTGGCAAGGATATTAAACTTTATATCCTGTTGCCAAATTGTCGCAATTTAGAAAACCTTTTTCTTTTAATTTTTATATTATTTTATAAATAATAATGAAAATTGTGGAAATTTTAAATATTTTCACAAATAAGTTGGAAAGACGACATAAATTTTTGTATTATTCATTTAATTACATAATTTTTGTATTATTTTATTAAATAATAATGAAAATTGTGAAAATTTTCACTATTTTCACAAATAAGTTGGAAACTGGATATAAATTTTTGTATTATTCATTTAATTATCTGATTTTTATATTATTTTATAAATAATAATGAAAATTGTTAAAATTTTCAACATTTTCACAAATAAGTTGGAAACACAATATAAATTTTCGTATTATTTATTTTCCTACATAATTTTAATATTATTTTATAAAGAATAATAAAAATTGTGACAATTTGGAAACAGGATCCAAAGTTTTATATCCTGTTCCCAAAAATTTCCCAGACCCACACAAATTTTCACAAAATTTCCACAATCTGCACAGAATTTTGACGAAAAAAATTGTGAACGTGATTAAAATTTTTTTTTATATCCTGTTAAAATTTGTGACAATTTAAAATTATTCATATACTTTGGAGTTATTGTCCGGAGTCTCGGAGATACGACCGGACGAAAACACCTCATTTAGCTTCCTTGTGCGAAACTGGTGCATTATTCCAATTTCCCAAGCGAGTCGGCGTTGACGATGAGATGATATTTAGCCCGAGTTCATGTATGCGGTGGGAAACTATTTTGCTGGGAGAATACAGGGAGAAACTGAATGGCAATGTACATCGAACAACTACATCGACTCTGAGACCAATACGAGTTTAGAGTCTCCCTCTCTCTTTGGATGTCTATGAGTGTATGAATGTGGCAAATGTATAGGACAAGGTTCCATTGCAGCGTCGTTATTTCCTCCGATTTTCCGGTGCAGCCTGGTCCCGGGCCTCCGATAAGCCCCGAAGTAATCAAGTTCTGGTGGCAACTGCCTACGACGACATCCTATCCGTAGGACCGATTGTAATCCGTTCGCCACTACTACCAAGGACCACCGGAGCAACAGAGAGAGAGAGAGATACACAAAGACAGTTACTTTCATCTCCCTTTCATCCCTTCGTCCTCTTTATCCTCGGGACCAGAACCCAGAACCCGGAGCATCAACCCACCAACAATCCTTCCTCTCTCTCTCTCTCTCTCTCTCTCTCTTTCTCTCTCTCTGTCTCTCTGTCTCGTGTCGGCCATATTGAAACGGAAACACAGAGAGGCCGCTGACAGCAGAGATTAGAGAATTACTGCGAGCCAATAACCGTTAAAGAGAACGACCTACGGTGTGCACTACAGTGTGGCAATGTGCTATTCCACCATCATTGCCATTGCCACCCTAGGCGCTATATTATAACACTTCTCCTACCCCTTTTGACGTACTTCCGGCCAAACGGGCATTCCAAAGCCGCAGATTCCCTTTAAAGGACAACTTGATATTAAACATGATATTAGTGACTTGCAACCACCATGGTGGTGGTCACCACGAATTTCTAAGCGTTCATGAAACTGAAATACTTTGTGAGACATTTAACGAACCACAAAAAATTACATGACCAACTTCTCGATTGCAACATTTTAGCCAAAATTTCCCATCGATTCACATGGCAAATGTCGAAAATTTGTGCGGACACATTTTCCTCTCAATCGATCCACCGGAAATTTACATCGAATACGATAATGCAGCAAGTCACATAATTGTTTGAATTTCATGCTTTTAATCTCTCACGTTTATGGTGGTCGTATGGTGACGCCGACCTTTATTATTCAGCATATACGGAGACACAGGTGGAAGAGAATTTCCAGAGGATGTTCGCGCTTGGGAGCCTTTAACAACCCGATATTAAACAGCCACGGTGCGACAGCCACACAAGACTTGCGAGCACGTATTTCTACAGGTTTTCTCAAAAGTTGTGTTGGAAACTTTGCACCGAGTTAGGTTGATCAATCCTGAAGAGAAAAGTCCTCAAGTATTTTTTTCTATCGAGCTTTTTCGCGGCGTTATTCAAGCAAAGGGCATCAGCCAATCAGCTACGCCGATCAGCGATAGTGGGCGGGGCTAGGGTCCAGTTTCGATATCTCCCGAACGCCGAGTCTGACAGAAAAATGCTTCAGGACTTTTCTCTTCAGAATTTCATTGTCTTTCCGTCTGCAAAGTGATCGCCTGAAAATTTTGGCACGCTCCGTATGTTTACGACCCTCGTTTCTGTATTCCGACGAAATGCGAATATGTAAGCGTATTTATCAGCGTTTCTGTTGCTGCTTAACCGCGCTGGGCGTGCACGACGTGCACAGTACAATGAGGCTTTGTAAATACTCGATAAACTCTGGCTCGCAATGCTCCATTGTAATTCAACCTTCTCTCCGAGCATACTACGTTCTCCGTACGTCCCATTCACCCTCAAATATGTTTATCCAACGCATAGCTAGCGACGTTGAGTCTGCACGATGAGAGTATTTGGCAAAAGCACTTGTCTTGGTCCTCCAAAATTGACGAATGCTTGATGCAACGAATGCACCAAGAATTGCATCGTTTCGTCGATCAAATCGATGAAAAAAAATTTGCAAATTGTAAAAAAAAAAAATTCAACTGCTTGAGAAAATCTGCGGAAATTCGCTCGTCGATTGCCATGACGTCGCCCAATGTACTCCCCCATAGAAAACTCCACCGTAAGTCCATTCCGAAGCAAAAATAGTGAAAAGCTTGTTAAACTTTGAGGTGGCAGTGTGAACGTTTCGTTTAAGAAATAAATGGGCAAAAGTGCTTCTACAGTCTCAACGATGAGTTCGATCGTTGGCTGCGCCGCAGCGAGGCTTTCTGTACTTACGAATAAGCTACGAAAAATTTCGAAAGGCTGCTGCTTTGAGAAAGTGTGGGCGCGACTTGGTTTCGGTAACGAGAGCGCCCTTGGCAAGAGCCAATCACGTGACTCTTACGAAATGGCTAAAAAGACGTTTTGAGAACGAGAGCATTTGCGATACTGAGTTTGGTTATGGGGCTCTGTATGCTCGTGGCCAATCCGGCCAGGTTTAGCTCCCGCTAAATCGCTTGCGAGTTGCCTGCTCCTTGCCTCTCGGCACACACAGACACAAAGGCAGGATAAAAATGGGGACGAGGTAAAAGATCGGGTTATTTCACAAAGCGAACGATATACAGCGAACCGAAGACTGTTGCAGTTGAAAAAAAAAAGAAAAAGAAAAAAAAACTTGGAAAGAGGCAAAGGAAAGAGTCGGAGGCTGGAGCAGGACGAGGTTCCCAACGAGTCAGAGCTTCTCAGACAAAACTATAGATTCGCTATGAGGAGCAGCACGAGATAGAAAATGAAGCAGACGGAGAAAGAGATTGCGAGCGGGCGCGAGAAAACGAGCACGGGTGGTAAGTGCTTCACTGTTTCGCCACGTGAGAATTTTATCCTTCTCCCAGACTCGCAATCGATTGGCCGCCATACAATTCTTTAACGAGCTTAACTTCCCTCCGAGCTTCATTCCTCGTTTCCTCTTCGAACCTCCCCCTCCCTGCCTCTTTCCTTCTTGCTCGCCTTCAAACTCGAGGCTCTCTCCTCGACTAGTGAACATAGTTGTGCAGCCTCATCTTTTCAACCCTCGTACACTTTTTCTCTCTCTCTCTCTCGTCCTTCGTGCACCATCGTCCTTGGCTCTGTATGCCTCGCCCCTCAAATCTATCCCTCTCCTCGTTCCCGACGTACCCACGGGACGCGAAACTTTCCAATAATGCGAAAGTAGTTAGCGATTTTCATGCGCTCCTACGAACGTATAAAGTTTTACACTTTTTTTTTATTTCATACATTTTTTTCGTTTTTTTTTTTCAAAGCTCATTGATCGACTGAAAAATTCCGCGGGAGGAATTTCATACTGATGAGGCTGAAAATTAAACGGTGTATCGAAAAATTACTCTATCCGATCCCCGTAAGCAACACAATGAACGCAGAGGATTTTTTTCTCGATTTTTGTCGTTAATTTTTCAGCAACTGATGCTTTTTTTAGCAAAATATTGAATTTCGGGGCCTGGTGTTGATGTATAGTTTTAAGGAAATTAACGAAATATTATTTTCTTCATTTCAAACATTATTTTCGATTTTTTTCAATTTTGTTCCAAAAAATTTCATTTATTTTTATTTTTTTATTGCATGAAAATTTATTCAGTTAATTTTATTTATTTATTTAATTAAAAATGTATTCACATTTATTTTCAGTTGGAAATTTTATTCAATTTTCAACTTTTTTTGTTCGTGAAAATTTATATTATTTATTTTTTATCGTAAAACAAATATCGCTATTGAATTTCTAGCAAAGCTCGTCAAATCGTGATGATTTCGAAGCCACTATCGAAAAGCTCATTTTTTAATATTTTATAATAGTTTTGAAAATTTAAATACGAGAGTTTCGTTGACGTCTAGTGCGTTTAAATCAGAAAGAGTAGGAAGATTGAGAAAAGCTGGCAAAAGAGCGAGAACAGAAGAAAAATAAAGCTCCCAAAGTTCCATTTCAGGGACTCAAAATCCTGCATTTTCCTTTGCTTTGATGTTGATAAATTTAGCACTTCGCTGTGCCACGTTGTATATTAGTGAGTTGAAGAAGCTTCATTGAACATTCTTTGTTGAGTTTCACTAGAAACTTTAATAAGATTAACTCGCCTCGTTAAGAAACTGGCAAATGGAAGGAAAAATGTTGCTTCGTCGAGACTAAAAATTTTGGTAACTCATAAAATTCCAAAGACTGAATGAAAACGAAGAAAAAAAATGTAATTGAACGCCAAATTGAATGAAACAAATTGAGGCTCGAAAAAAAAACCGTTTCTTCCGAAATTTTCCAGACACTTTTTTTTCCCGATGTGCCAGAGTTCAGTGGAAAAAACAAAAGCCCCTGATACGTAGGATTGATGGCCAAAGTTGGCCAGACTTGGATTTTTCTCCAAATCTCCAACTGCTATTAAATAAAAATAATAAAAAATCAGGATTACTGTATTTCTTGACGTACCTCCATGCTTTACGCCTTTTCAAATGATGGATGGATACGTCAGTCGGTTATATCGATCTTGTTACGACTTTTCTACGTCCCTAAAAATCTTCATCACACAAAACTTCGATTCTACAAAAAAAAATCCATGAATAATTACTAAATAATTCCAATTAATAAAAATTTTCAACGAGACACCACGACGACAATTTTTTCATCGACATAAAACATGGAATTTCCGAATCAAGCAAATCTCCAGAAAATTGATATTTTTATCTCGAATTTCGACTCATTTTTCTTTCCACAAAAAAAAAGACCAAAACTTTGGTTATTTAATTGAATTAATTCTCGAATCTTGAAAATTTCCAAAAAATTCATATTTTCATCTCGAATTTCGACTCATTTTTCTTTCCACAAAAAAAAAGACAAAAAATTTGGTTATTTAATTGAATTAATTCTCGAATTCTGAAAATTTACAAAAAATTCATGATTTTCATCTCGAATTTCGACAGATTTTTCTTCATTCTTGAAAAATAATTGCCTGCCCCAAAACCGAAAAGAAAAAAGATGAAAATTAATAACGCACACCTGAAAATCTCGAAAAAATGAAAATTTTCTCGAATTTCGACTTAATTTTGTTTCCTGAAAATTCCTCTTCCAAAAAGAGAATTAAAAAAATGAAAAAATCTCCACGAGAAGCTCCATTCCCAAGAGCCTCATTGCCCGACGATTGACATTAATATTCGAATCCTCCAAATCTCAAAAAAACCCCAATTTCCTGGCTTAAGAAAAAAAAACTGAAGAAAAAATGAGTAAATCTCAAAAAATGTCCAACGTAAAAACACAAATCGGGAAAAAATCACTCACCAGAGTAACTTGAACGACTCTCCAGCCAGACCAACTCCGCACGTCCCCCTGCTTGCAAAAGCCTTCGTGGTCGTGCTGCGAGCAAGCTTCGTGTATGTGAAAAGTGTATTGCCAAATGTACAGCGGTATCGAACTGTCGATATACATGATAAATACATATGTACTTGTTACTTTTTTACTCTGCGATACACAGACACATAAATGGCGAGAAAATACAGAAGCAAGTTAAACGTGTGTATATACTTATTCCATTTATTGGAAGGATGTAGACGAGCTCGAGGTACATAGTCGAGAGCCGGAGCAGTACACGTCGACGAGGAGGAGCAGCTCTACAGCCGATCCCCGGAATAAAGGAGGAGAGAGGGTTGTAAGTGGAGTGCTCGCTGCCGAGAGAGGAAAGCAGTGGACAGAATCCAAGTGCGATTCCCTCGTCTCTCTATATAGATGGCTGAGATGGTCAAAGCTTCGTGAACGAGACAGAAATGGAACGTAGCCGGAAGAGTCAGCCAACAGATAGCAGCCAAAGATAAAACACGTATACTTTATATTTCGAATGGAATGAAAGTGGAGGAATCGTATCCACAGAATCGAAATACACGCGCGTAACCATGGCAATAAAAATAGAGGAGACCTGGAGCGAGTGTAGAGAGATTTTTCGTATGGAAATCGCACGATTTATACATTATCCTCGGACTCAGGTATACCGGGAAGCAGCCCCAAGATGCGTTGTTCGAGCTTTTCATTCGGAGACACGAGGCTAACAAAAAAATTAAATTCTAGTTGAACACTTTAAATTTTATGATTTTTCGAATTTTACGAAAATTAGAGTTTTTTGAAAAATCGTCCAACCGCTCTAATTTCTGCAAATTTAGTGGAATATTGTGTACAAGTCTGTAAGGACTGTTTACTTTATAGAAAAGTGCTCGGAATTATTTTGAAATGCGAATTTTACGAGATTTTGGAATTTTCAAACAAAAAAAAAAATGGGTGTCGCCGCTCCAACTTCCGTAAATTTTAAGATTTGTTACTAATTTTTTTTTTATAAATAGAGAATCATGATAGGAAGGTTGGTATTGAATTTGGAAAATATCGGTCGAACGGTTTAAATTTTATGAATTTTCAAATTTTTCGAAAATCAGATTTTTTTGAAAAATCGTCCAACCGCTCTAATTTCTGCAAATTTTGTAAGATATTGTGTGTAAGTCTGTACTTTCTAGAAAAGTTGTAGAAATTTTGTAATGTAAATGAAAATAAAAATGTAGATCTTGTTTTTTATTTATTTATTTTCTATTTTTTTTTTTACGTCGATCTGTTGAGTTTTTTTTTGTGATTTTTGGAGTTTAATGATTGGTGGAAAAATGTGGTCGGATGGCGACGAGGTAAATATTGATTTTCCGAAGAGCAATGATTCTATGAAGACTTTGAATAATCTTGACCTTGTCAAAGCTGGTTAGAATTGATGGTGCAAATAATAATGACCTTATGGCGTGTGCCGTAAGGATTATAGCCGGCGAGTCGTAAAAACGAAGAGACTCGACTCGGATTTCACTCTCGGGCACGTCAAGTTCGCTTTTTCGTTTGCTCACACATTGCCGATAGGATCGTAGGCGATGAATGGTCAGTCCGTGGGAATTGATCGTTCCTCGGATCTGTCGAAAGCTTCGCAGGACCTCTGGGAGCCTTGAGCCTTTCCAAAAGAAACAAAAAATCCATCAGATTCGAGTTTTCCATTGCTCGAGCTTCGCTCTGACTTGAGCTGGGTATGAAGCTTTGAAAAGTGGAAAAAGTCACTGAAGAAAACGTTGTTTGCTGTTTTTATCGTGATTTCTGCAAAAAAAATATCGAAAAATCGTTTTTTCTTGGAAATTTCGACGTCGTCGAGTTTCTTATGGGGAAAAAATCGAGGCTTTTGTTTCTGCATGTAAAAATTTGTTCGGAGTCAGAGAAATTAATGAAACAGTCGAACGACCGATCGGCGAATGAATAAAAAATAAAAAAATAAATTTTTATGGGAATTTCGACGTTATGGAGTTTCTTATGGGGAAAAAATTGTGGCTTTCATTTCTGCATGTGAAAAATTTGCTCGGAGTTGAAGAAATTAATGAAAAAGTCGGATGACCGATCGGCGAATGAATAAAAAATAGAAAATAAAAAATTTTATGGCAATTTCGACTTTATGGAGTTTCTTATGGGGAAAATGACCGAAGCATTTATTTGAGCAGCCAAAAACGAGCTCTGAGTCAAAGTAACTTATGGATAAGTCAAACGATGGCCCCGAATGCTTATGGGTCCCGGAAAAGGTCGTAGATAACTGTAAGGATGACAAGAGGGCGTTGCAGGCTCGCTCAGCATCAGGCCAGTGACGATCTGTGCGCGTCGTAACGGTGCGTCCTTATTGTTATTGAAATGCGTGCAGATAGAACGTTCCCAACTGGACAATACGCGTGCTGGAGTTTACGCACATGGAAACCCAGATATATTTACATATGGCCCGAGGGCCAGGGTGACCACTGGACAAGCAGGCCAGAGAGGAAGGAGGTAAAGAGCCAGAGAGATGGTCCAGGGGAACCGGGTGGATGTAACATCCAGTCCATCCGGTGTGCCGGTTGGAATGGGGGGCAGAGACGAAGGGCTTGCTGCTGTTAAAGGGAATGTACGTGGAGTCTGGAGGATGAGCAATGCAGAGAACATTAAGGACGTTGTATGCTAAATTTTCTATCAATAGAATTTCTTTAAATTTCAACCACACTAAGAGAATAGAGTGGTTCAAATTTATTCACAATTTTCAGAAGTTTCTCAAAAGAGTGTTAAAAGTTACAATTTTCGACATTAAATATTTCGATTTCTAAATGGTGAAGCCTCTTAAAACTTTGCACACACTTTTACGTATAACATCGGAGAAGCTTTATTTAATTTTTCAAAAAAAATCAATCGTAAAATTTTGTTTATTATATAACAAACACAATTTTTAGTATTTTCTCATAAGAGTGTGTGTTGAAAGTTGCCATTTTCGACATTAAATATTTCGATTTCTAAATGGTGAAGCCTCTTAAAACTTTGCACACACTTTTACGTAACATCGAAGAAGCTTTATTTAATTTTTCAAAAAATTCGATCGTAAAATTTTGTCAAAATTTCGTTTATTGCATAAAAAATACAGATGACCTCGGAAAATCTTGTATTAAGAGTATATTGTTCTTCAGTAAATTTCCAACAACTTTCTAAAACGAACTTGCGCTCGCAAACCGTTAAGTATGTGCGAAAAAGTGTAAAGAAAAATTGAGATTTGACCGTCGCCATACAACGTCCTTAGCCTGTGTCGTCTCGAGTTATATAAGCGAGAAAGGGAAACCCTAGCCTCGAGCAGGCACATAGTTATCGAGATACAAAGATATATGAGTCTTGGGAGAGGAGGGGAGGGGAAATAGTGAGAGAAAGTAGGAAGCGATGTTGTAGTATATCTGGGAGAAGCATCGCCCTGTCTTAATTAATTTCTTGGTGGCGTTGGTCTCGTCCAAAGAGGAATCCCCTCGTACAACCCGATACGATATCTTGGTCGCGGTGAAACAACGTTATCGCGCCTTATCCATAGGGAACTAGCAGCTTTTCTCCTCCTTCTCCTTCTCCTCCTTTGCCTCGCTCCCTCTGGGTGTAGAATTATAGTTCAGATAGATCGCACGATCTTCGCGACCCTCGATCACGTTCGAGCATTATTTTCACCCTCCTGGGGGGCGACTAGGGATGCAAGTGCTCATCGCGCGTGGTAACCGCAACACGTGCGTGCCCTTCGACGAGCTCTCGCTTCTGATCTACACCAGCAGCAGCCTGGGCAGCAGCAGGAGCTTGGCATTAATTAACGCGGATGTGTTACTCCGTAAGTTTGCATCTTTTTCCTTTTTTCATGAATTTCGATCATTCCACGTGCTAATTACTCCGGTAACGTTAAAAAAAAAAAAAAAAAAAAAANAAATCACAATGCGAAAAAAAACTCAGCAAATTATTTTCCTCGTGGTACTTAACATTTTGCGCGCGCTAATCCACCAACTTTTCTCACCGCACCACATTCCACGATAACCGACTAAATTCTCGCGGAAAATGGGCTTTCAGGAAATTATAATCGACGCCCATGATTCCTGGGAAATATCCTACCGACGCAGCCTCAAAAGTTGATGAACCAGTGCACGAGAAATTAGAGAAAAACGAAGGAATTTTATAAAAAATAAAAAAAATAAAAAAAAAAAAACAAATAAATAAATAAAACAAGGCACTGGCGATTCCCAGTGACGTAGGCAACTTTCTCGTGATAAATCTTCAGGAAGAAATTGAAAACTTTTAATTTGCAGGGTTTTTAATCAAATTTTCACTCGTTTATCGATTTTTCATTTTTCTTTAAAATAAATTTGATAAATTTTCTAAAAAGTGAAGAGAAAACAGAGTCTAATTAAGAAATTCATTGCCACATCGAATTTTCTATCCCTCCTCAAGCTTTGCTCCTTTTTTCATGAAATTCCTGAGGATATTCAGGACATTCTGATCGATCCAGAGAGCAGTCATGATGCGAATAGTCGATCGTGTAGTATTAAGTAAAAAAAAGGAAGACATTTATCCCTCGAGTTTTGGGTGGTGTCTTGGCCGACTGTTAAGATCGTATCAGGACGTATACGAGGTGCCGAAATATTTGGTGGATGGTAATAAATTGTAAGGAGTTGATTTTTGCCCAAGGAGACGAAGATTCTGTCGATGTTATGGGGCTGCAAGGGAAGCTGTAATGTTTGATGCCAGTGAAGGAGTCGTGCGAGTGGAAAAGAGGAGCGAGAGCAATGTGGAGTCTGCGTGTGTAGGTGGAGGTCGAAACGGATGACCCACTGATGGTTATAGTCAGCCATTGTCCTTCTTGAGTGGAAGTCCTGATAGCCTCTCTCGGTCTTTTCTCTTGGTCGATAGAAATGGTCAAGCTCGTCGATGCGTTATATTTTCTATCCGCCAGGACGAACCTCTTATTTTCTTCCTCTTCCTGCGTCCTTGCTCGCCTTTTGTCCCAATCCCAAATTTTCTCAATGCCATCGCTTTCCCTTTTTTTTTTTTTTTTTTGCCAAGTGTCCCTCGTGACCCTGACAATAGGAATTAATCGACGTCTCAGCACTTTCTCCATCCTTTGAATCCCTTTTTTCCTCCTTTCTTTCCTTTGGCCAGGAGCTCCTGGAGGGAGAGTCCAAGGAGTGGAAATCCAGCCTGTTCATGGGGTTCGCATCATCTCCAGTGACTCGGACGCGCTGAGGACCAGGATGGCGAGTCGATTCGCGCGTCTGACCCTCATCCGGAGCAGCAACCAACTCCATCATCCAAAGCGAGAGATCTCGGCAGTTCCCTTTGAGTTAATATTCGTTATCGCGGGGCCGTAAGCTTTTGCGCGGCGCGGGATGCCAAGTCCTCCGATCTCTTTAACAACCCTTTGACGTCGCGCGCGTTTCCACTGGCGCACAAAAGAACGTTCGAGATACGATCCACGCGAGGGCCAAATCTCTTCTAATGCCTGGGTAATTGGACGTGAAAGGAGGAGTGGAAAATAAAAAACGATGTATAGACGTCCGCATCGAGTTGTTCGAAATTCGCCCTCATGATCGCTGCACCGATTTATTCATTAGGAATTTCAAAGTTTATGCTTTTTTGATTCCTCGTTGAGATTCCAGTCGTTTATGTCAATGTCCTTAAAATTCCTCGAAACATCGAAAAATCATATCTAGAAAAAATTTGCCGATGTGTGTGTGTGTGTATGTTCTGGAACTGGAAAACTCAAACGTTTATAACTCGAGAACGGTTTGAGCTACAAAGCTCCCCTTTCGCACAGATGTTTATCCATACGAGCTCTTCGTTCTCTGAGAATTTTGTTGGAATTTCTGGAAAAATAAGAATTCTACGGAATTTTGAAATTTTCAAAAAAATCGTGTCGACGCTCTAACTTCCGCAAGTTTCAAGATTTATTACTAATTTTTTTTTTATCAATAGAGCATCGTAATAGGAAAGTTGGTATTGAATTTGGGAAATATCTGTTGAACGTTTTGAATTTTTCTGATTTTTCGAATTTGCCAAAAATCTGAATTTTTTGAAAAATCGTCCAACCGCTCTAATTTCTGCAAATTTTGTAAGATACTGTATACATAAGTCTGTACTTCCTACTTTCTAGCAAAGTTGCCAAATTGAAATAATTAAAATGGAAATACGAAAAAAGCTGCAAATTGAAATTTGCAAATTGCTCCTTCAAAATGCTCACAGCTTTGCTCTGTGAGGAAGTCAAAATAAAAAAGACAGTTGCTCATGGAGCAAGATTCGAGCATCTTGAGGAAGCAATTTGCAAATTTCAATTTGCAGCCTTTTTTTTTTGTTCTTTTGAGATTTCTGCTGCAAGTTTCTCTCGCGACTGTCCAAATTCACAATGGAGTGATTTACGATGTAAATGCCCAGTTTTGTAATGAGTCTCTGCGAGTGTTCTGCTGTCGGGAGAATTCAAAGACGCGCGGAGGGGGGCAGGCAGGCGCGTCTATCGATCTTACTCGCGCAGAGCTTTCTCGTGCAGCAACGGCAATGACAGCAATTATCACTGATTTGGCGTTAAGCCCAGAAGCGCCGGGCTTGTCTAGCCATTGAGCAACCACTTGTGTACCTATATCCATGTTATTCCAATACATAGA
>JBAJMU010000008.1:7720217-7748756 GCA_037952995.1 Hyposoter didymator
ATTCGAATATCGTCGATGGTTTAATTTTCTTTTTTTTATTTTAATTCATTTTTTTTTTTTTTACTATCGAAGCATCGAACCAAATTCACGATCAGCAGGAGCCACATGCGCGATAAAATGGAATCTCCCGTGCACAAACGACCTCGCGAATATGTTTTAATTAACGTTCGAAAAAGAGACGGAAAGAGCAGCTCGATGCCGCGGACTGTGGGATGGGGAAAATGATGGAAATTTCACCAAGTCGCGGCGCGAGGGCTCAAATTAATTTTTGGGAGTAATGCTTTTTCATGTAGCCCTCGGTCATATAATCTGCAGTGAAAAGAATAAAACACTTTGCTTGTACTCTCCAGAATATTTTTATCCAACCTCGTGCCTCTTTTTTAATTAGTTTTTTTTTTCCAATCGTATCAACATTTTCCAGCCACTTCGATATTTTTTTCGTCGCCTTTATCACTCGAAGTAACAAAACGATTTTTCCGACTTTGATACTTGACAAAAAATTGATAAAAAAATTAATTTATTTATTTTGAATTTATTTTTGAAAAATAAGAAAAAATAAATCAATTAATTTAAAACAAAACGAAGAATTTTAAGAAAAAGTTGAGAATGGAACAGTTTACAGTCGGCACGTTCATTTTAATTTCGTTATTTTTATTTTTTTCTTTTTTTTTTACGAAGAGCATCAAAGTCCTTGATCCTCACGTTTCGTCCTTTAATATTGTCGGGCAATATTTAGCTTTTTCTTTGGGATATTTGGCGATGGTTTTATTTGGTAGAAATTTTGTCATCGCACGTTTCATCAATAATTCGTCCTCCGAGGACTCATTCGCTAGCCAGGCCATGGGATTTGACAAGATGATGCAAAGAAAAGGACACGGACGATTCGAGGGTCAAGCCAAAGAGCCTTTTCTCCCTCGCGAGCAGCATAACGTGCTACTATTTGCGAGAGCTTACTCTTTTACATCTTGATCCGTGATCGCGAAAGTGGAAAAGGAGGAGGCGAGAAGGAAAAATGACAAAAAAGAAAAAAAAAAAGGAGCGACGAGTGTGGAAGCGCTGGTCCGCAAAACTTTCGATAGAAGCTCGAGGCTCGCTCTCCACTTTGTAACCACTCATCGTTCGGCTCTGGGACGCAGGGCGAAAGTTTCGTGTGGCTCACGCGGGTCGGATGCTCGATCGACGAAGACGCGATATTGCGGAATAAAAATTTTTCCACGACAATCTCCTCCCCCCCCCTGCTCCTTCGACTTCTTTATATTCTGGAGGAATATATTTATATCGACTTTTTAACCTTCTCTAATATAACTCGTGGAAAAGTTTGTGAATTTTCATTCTTCTCAATTTTGTGGACTCACTCGTATTGGATCCTTCTCGAAAAAAAATTTCATCTTTTTTTACCTCGTGCCAATCAATTTATCGAGCGAGTCGATTAACGTTACGAAAATTTTGATTTTTCAAATCGATTCGAGTTCAAAATTACATTTTTCCTCTGATGATGAAAATAAAGATCAACAAGTTTGGAAAATTTCGTGTGGAAATAGGATTTTGAGGGATGATGCATCTTTAAGGGGGTGCGACCGTCGAAAAGTTTAGAAATTCAATTTTTTTTGCATTTTCTTATAATTCGAATTTTGTAAAAGTATCTCTGAAATATCGAGGATTCGAAAAATGAAGATTTTGTTTTTTTTCCTCATCGGAACTAAAAGTTTGATTTTTCAAATCGATTAAAGTTCAAAATTGTATTTTTTTTCTGAGAATGGAATCAAATGGTTAAATCTGGATAATTTTATGTGGACACATAATTTGAACGGATAAAAACTTGGAAAACTGATTTTTTTGTTGCATTTTTTTCGAAATTGAGTTTTTTTTCCCGATGTAACGAAAGATTCGATTTTTCCAATCGATTAAAGTTCTAAATTGTACTTTTTGTCTGAAAATGGAACGAAATCGTTGTATATCGATAATTCTATGTGGAAATATAATTTCAAGGGATAAAAACTTGGAAAACTTATTTTTTTTGCATTTTTTTCGAATTTGAGTTTCGAAAAAGTGTATTTGAAATATTAAGGATCCAAGGAACGAAAATTTCGTTTTTTTTCCCCAACGAATGAAAAGATCGATTTTTCACTTCGATCAAATTTGAAAATAATATTTTTTATCTAAAAATGAAAAAAAAATTCATTACGTTTGGAAATTTGAATTAAAAAATAATAACAAAAAAGGATTATGCGTCCTTAAGGGGACACCACCCCGAAAAAATGTCGAGAATTCCTTTTTTTCTATTTTTATCGAATGAAACTTTTGAAAAATTGTCCCAAAAATATGAAGGATCGAAAAAATGAAGATTCCGTTCGTTTTTTCGTGGATTTAAAATTTTGGGAATAAATTTATTCGCATAATGTTTACGGGCCGTTTGGCCTGATGGTAAAAAACGGAACAACGATGGAAAGCGTGATAGAAAAAAAAGAAAAGGGTAGAAAAAACCTTAACCACAAATACTCGCTCCCGGGGGAGGCATCGGACGCTTGGAAACGCAACGCCAAGAGTATGCGACGCGTGCGTAAGGGGATTGCCACCAGTTTCACTACGACGACGACGACGACGACGAGGATGTACCCGCGTCGAGGGTGGAAAAGATTCGGCGGCGAGGGGAGGCTTGAAGGGGTGAATAAGCGCGGGAGGGGATGGCCGATGGTTCGATGAGATTCCGCGACGACGACAGCGCCGCGTCATAGGCACCAGTGCGATCTCAGCATCCCCGGCGGTGGTTTCTCGCGCGCGTCCACGTTCGATGATCCCCTTAATAACGGTTTTTCGTTATTTGATTCTGTGAATAATTCCAACTGACCCAGGAAAATCGTGAGCTTTGAAAATTTTTTCCAGAGGGCAGGAAAATCCAAAAAGACGAAAAAAAAAATTTTGTGTTTTTTTTTCCGTCGAAAAAAAAATGATAAAAAAATCGTAAACGAGGATTTGTGCGTGGGATTTCAAGTGATGTCAACGCTCCGATCGCCTCAGCTCGTGGAGAGTCGCGAGTGACGATAAAAAATAAAATAAAAAATAAAATTTGAAAAGTTCTCGCCGCAGTCGAAATTTGCCGGAATGTCAAATCGTCGAGTGAAGCGACGATCGTGTCACGAGGATCGAAACCAGTGAACGTGCTCAAGTGCGCGAACGATACTTTCCAAATCTTGAGAAATAAAAAAAACAAAAAATGTCAAATTTCTTTCCCTCTCATCGCAAACAAACTTCTGACCAAGTTTCATTGTGACGTCCTCGTATTTTCGAGCTCATAACTAAACGAGATAAAGTTTATCGAAGAAACATAGAAATATCGTGAAAATTCTTGCCAAAGTGTGTCACGAGCTCAACAAAGTTTCTCCTCGATATTCCAGTCTCGTTTTTTTTCCAATCTTCCCTTTCGACAAAGTTCCACAACGAGAAATTGAAAAATCAACAAAAACGTGCTCCTTCGATCTGTTTTAATCGAAATATTAATTTTTTTCAAATTTTTTTAAATTTTTTCATCGATAATTAAATTTTAATTGAAAAAACAATCAATTTTTCTTTCATCGTGTTGACGAATTATCGAGGCTCTCGAGGATTCGAGGAAACGTTGATTGCTCCGTTGCTCATTAGACTCTTAATTGTGCTTCGGTGTTGATGAACGTATGAAATGGATTTGGGCACAAAATTGGAGCTCGTGAATAATCTTCGTGACTAAGATCGAGCAAACGGATTGGAAAGTTAATTTTTTCGGGGGATTCAGTGAGTTGGATCGTGTGAGAGTTATTTTTTTATTGGTGCTCAGATTCCGTCGAAAAATCGACAAGAAATCGTGAACGTCTGACCTAACTTTGCTTTTTCTACTGGCAAGACGCAGGGATTTGAAAATTTTTCGAATCACTTTAATTCTCGATGAAGAATTGTTAAAAATGGAAAAGTTTCGATGTATAAAATGAAGATAAATGGGAAAGGTTCGACGTACTTTAAATTTCATTTAAATTAAAAAATTATTTATTCAAACAAAATAAAATAAAACTGTTAATTTTTTTGATTGGGAGGATGTGGAAATGGAGAGATACGGAATGAGCGAGGAAGTTAATTAAAATCTGGTCGGTGCGTGGACCAAAGTTTCGACTGGCCTGATTTTTTCCATTTATAATAAAAGTGAATTTTTTATAATCTCTCGTGAATATTAATGCGAGGAACAGTTCGACGTTTCGTTATCAGTGAGTTCGGTGATTTTTTTTGTGACCAGTGTTTCGAGTGAAGTCCCATTTTTATTTTCTCGAGATTTATCTTTCGGTGTGTGTTTTTTGGTGTTTTTCGTAGTCGCCTATCTTTTTTGTCTTTTTATTTCGGCTCCTGAGCCTTGCTCAAGGATTTGGTGAAAAATTCTCGTCGGTTCGTCGCTTTGTTCGGTTTTTTTTTAAATCTCGTGCACTTTCAGCTGCTCCTGGGGCGAGAGACGATTCGATATTGACGAAGGTAAGACTTTCTGTCGTTGGTCGAAGCTGAATTTTTTTTTTTCGTCAATTTTTGAAAATTAAAAAAAAAATTCTTTCTATTTTTTCGGTCATTAATTTTCAGGATTAAAAATAAAAATCGACGATTTTTCTGAGGATTATTGAGCAGCCTGCAAATTGAGTGGGAAAAAAAAAATATTTTTTGTAATTTTTAAATTTTAATTGTCCTCGTTCATTTGGAACTCGATAATTAACAAACCAGCGACTAATTCGTTCAAGTTTTTTTTTCCTATTTTCGAGAACATGAGATTTCGTGTAATCCTGATGGAGAAAATGTCTCGTCACGAGAAAATAATGAGAGGGTGATGTTTAACGAGAACAGTCGGTGGCCAAGAGGTTGTAACGACTTCATGTTTTTTTTTTCTTTTTTTTCATCATTTTAAATTGAGCTGGAGGGAGAGGAGGAATTTAGGAAAAGCTTGGGTGGAGGTTGTCCGTGCCTGACGTTGCTTCCAGCCTCCAATCTTTTGCTCGGAAAAGCCGAAGATTCATGAACGCGAAGCCTGACGACTTGATGCCACTGAAGGAATTTTAATGTTTCCTTCACACTCTTCAACCGGGTTAAAATAAACTTTCGTCACGTGGCTTTTTGCCTCGTCCCTTTCAACAGCTTTCGCAACACTTAACACCTCGACCCTCCTTGTACAATATTTGTAACGTCCTTCATTACTGTCTTCGAGAACAAGTGAATTTTCTCGAGGCTTTTTGTTCTGTGTGTGTGTGTTTTTGTGTGTGTGAGGATTCAAGATTCAAACAAACATTACGTTCATACGTTGTCCTCATTAATTCCATCTCCTTTGCTCATTCGAACGAATTCCTCAGGCCATAATTCTTTTCACCCTCATTAATTACGAAAAAGTCGAGGAAATCTATGTTTGTCTCGTTTCCTTGCGATGGAGGAGGAGCTGCTTGCCCTGGTCTCGTATTTGGAAAGAAAATCCTCGAAATTTCGACCTGGATCATTGAATTTTTGTGGAAAAATAAGGGAGGAATGGAATTAAAAATTTTACATTTTGAGAATTTCGAATTATATTTTATTTTTTGTTTTATTCATTTTGTCATTTTTTCAAATGATTATTTATTTATTTATCTACTTATTAATTAACTCATTTGTTTATCTATTTGTGAATTTTTGAATTTATTAATTTATTTGTTTATTTATTAATTTATTAAATTTTTTTTAAATGAATTTTCGTGTCATAATGAAATTTGGTTTTTGGTGTTTTTTTTTTGACGTTTCTCATGCGAGTAAACGCTACGATTTGGTACGTGTCATTAACGATATTAAAATTGAGTTTAAATTAATTAAGGCGATTGAAAAACGCGAAGCTCAAAGCCGAAGCAATTAAAAATAATGATTTAATAGATTTTGAGAGGTTTTGGGGAATAATTAAACGAGCGTGTTTATTATTCAAATTTGACAAATTTCGGAGCAACGATTACGAGCTCCGCGGAAATGCTGGACTATCGTTTTACCAATGTTTCGAAATTGGCTTCGTTGCTGGCATCATTTATGACGACGTTGATTTCGTAACTGTAGCCTCGCTCTCGTACATTTTCCATTTATTCGCGCGGCGCGGGCTTGTTACACTTCGTATTTATTATTCAAGTTAACGACACCACCAAATTTCTCGGCGTTACGAATTTCCGCCGGATCAATATCCTAGTCAAAAGTCATGATTCATTCTCCATAATTTAATCGTCAACACACTGGCCAATGGCCACGAGGCAATGATTCAGCTTCACCTCAATTATTCCAACTGTCATAAAAGTCTTTATCACTTTTTTTACATTATACACTATTATGCACTTTTCTACTGTGAGGATACGAACGCCTTGGACCTCGAACAGCAACGACAAGGATTTTAATCAAATTTTTATTTTCCAAATTAATAAATTTAATTATTTTATTTTATTTATTATTTACTTTGGAAAATTCTTGGATTAATTACGAATTATCGACAAAATCGTTTTTTTTATGGGACGTCATGATGTGTGCAGAAAAATATTTCAAGAAATTAATAAATTCGTAAAAATAAATGAATCGCGTAAAAATGCACGAAATTTGTATAAAAAAAAAGTAAATCCGTAAAACAAAATTGAATTCCTAAAAATAAATTAAATTCATAATTATCTTGAAAAATTCTCGGATAAATAGCAAAATTGTGGAAAATCGTTTTTTTTTTTACGTAAAGTTATCATTTTTCCATAAAAAAATGAAATTCGTAAAAATAAATAAAATTCATAATTGACTTCAAAAATTCTCGAACAAATAGCAAAGTTGTAGAAAATCGTTTTTCTTTTTTACGTAACGTTATGATGTTTGCATAAAAATATATTAATTCAAAAAAATAAACAAATTCAATTGAATTCGTAAAAATAGTTAAAATTCCCAAAATGATGTAAATTCCTAAAAAAAATTGAATTCGTAACAAACTTTCAAAATTCTTCCGTCAATTACCACTTTTGTGGAAACTCGTCTGTTTTTTTTTTTGTTTTTTTTTTTTTTTTTTTTTCGNTACGTAACGTTATGATGTTTGCATAAAAATATATTAATTCAAAAAAATAAATAAATTCAATTGAATTCGTAAAAAATAGTTACAATTCCCAAAATGATGTAAATTCCTAAAAAAAATTGAATTCGTAACAAACTTTCAAAATTCTTCCATCAATTACCACTTTTGTGGAAACTCGTCTNTTTTTTTTTTTTTTTACGTAACGTTACGATGTTTGCAGAAAAATGTATTTACCAATCACAAGAAAATAAGTGATTAGGAGCTTCTGGAGAAAAGAACCAACGAATGGGCTTTTCTCGAGGAAAGCGTAGGATTGTTTGAGCCTCGGAAAGTCCAGAGGGATTCCACACGTGCTGCGGTGTCACTTACACCCCTTCGATCTCCTGTTTAGCTCGAGCCCTCGTCGCGTTTTATTCAATCAGTCGAGAAGGAACTCGATTCCATTAGACCGTTGGAAATCTCATTGAAGCTGAGAGTTGGTTGATAGGAAGAGCGAGAAAGAGAGAGATAGGGAAAGGGAGAGAGAGAGGGATAAAAGGGAAGAAACTTGAAGGATATGAGAGGCAGAGGATTCTGAAGATTCTGGAGGAACGTTGAATGAAGCAAGTATCTCGAGGATCCAGAGCCCCCGAGATTGGGATCTCTCGAAGTGTGTTTACTGCCAAGATCCTTGAGAATCCCGATGTGCCCTCCGGCCTCACTTTACCTCTTTCGAAATGTCGCGAGAATGCCGCCGCTGACGAGTCGCGACCCTCTGAATCCTCGCGTCATGCGGCGCCTCGTATTTTCTGACGTCGCGGCGCCGAATCCCGTTCATCTCAATTCTGCATCATTCTCGTTGGAATAATCCCCGCTTGTCTTGACGACATAAGAATCGCAAATCGACCGAAAACGCACAAAAAAAAAAATTTCCGGACGTTGTAAAATTGCTCGAGCTATTAGGAGTCACTATTTTCTGTGTGTTGCAAATTCAAAGGAATTCTATCGATAAAAATTGTCCATACAACGTCCTTGAGAAAAAAACTACTAAACGTTTGTTTTTTGTTAAAAAAAATGGCGAAAAATTAGGAAAACGTGAAAAACTCTCGTTCACGACGAATGGGAATAGAAAGTTGTCAAGAGTTTTGAAAAATCCTTGAAAAAGCGATAAATCGTAAGTTTATGGTGAACCATGGAGGATAAGGATTGCTTGGTCCTAAAAATAAGAAGGGTCGATGTGTTGGCGAGAGATACGTTTTCCAGGAGATTTCCTGGACCCAATATCGTGAAAATCTTATGAATTCCCAAAGTTTCCACAAAATGGCAAACGAAACGATCATTTAGTGAGTTATCGCCAAGGATCTTTGGGATGGATTGATGGGAGGAGTTGCAACTTTTGTACAGCGATAAGCGAGTAGATTTGCTGAGGAGCCTCGAGGGTGTCATGGGTTCAGAAGGTTCTCGCTTCAAATAGCAAAAAGAAAAAAAAAAGTAGAGTCAGCCATAAAAAAAAAAAAATTTATTAATGAGTGAAAATTTGATTAAAAATGCTGCAAATTTTTTCTTCAAGATATTTAGCACGATGTTGAAAGCTTCCTCCATGTTTTCCCCTCTCTCTCTCTCTCCCTCTCGTTTTCTCGTTAAACTGAGCCAAAAGCTTCGCATGTGCCTGGCTCGTGTTGGTCCATCGGTATTTCTGCTTCTGCCTCATCGCAGTAGTCGATCCTATGCCTGTCAAGCGTTGACGGTAACATTTATTTATTCAAGCCTGTCGCACAGCCTCCGAACTATGCTCCACACCCCTCGCCATGGGCTTTCATCTCTCTGTAGCTGATCCAGTCTCCGTGACACGTTTAACCATAAACTATATCTGTAGGAGTTGCTGGTGTACAGCAACATGGATACACGCGGGCAACGCGATTCGTACATACGGCCCAAACGGTTTCGTCGCTCTCAACCTCCTGTCACGAGGTCCCGATTATTTTTTTTTCGCTTTTTCTCGAAAAAAAAAAAAAAAGCTATAACACGTTCCNAAAAAACTATAACACGTTCCAGAGCCGATGGGTGGGCACGTATGCAGAACGCGGAAAGACCATCGTACGAGTCCCACCGACTCGACCGCCTGTTCATTATTAACCGGCTCCCCGTGTGTGTACTCTTCTACGTAAACATCGCGGCTCCAATAATCTCACGTGTTTTTTTTTTTCTGTTCGTCCACGTATTCGCACTGATGGCTCTCCAAAACGAATTAAATATCGGAGTCATTGATTCGATACATTTTTCTCTCTATTGCGCTGTCCAGCTGTGCGGGGGAATATTTGTGAAGAATTTATCGCGAAAATTTATTTTATATTCATCCTGAATAGAGGAAGCTGTGGGATGGTCAATTTTTTTTTCTTTTTTCAATGCCAATGTGCTTTAAATTTCTTGAAACAGAGAAAAATCGTATTTGGACAACATTTCTGGATTTTTGTGTACTTTCTGGCTATGGAAAATTCAAACTTTTATTACTCGAGAAAGGTTCGAGCTACAGCGCTCCCGTTGCGCACAGACGTTAATCGAGACGAGCTCTTGATTCTCTGAAAATTTTGTTGCAATTGCTAAAAAAATACAAATTCTACGGAATTTTGAAATTTCTAAAAAAATCGTGTCGACGCTCTGACTTCCGCAAATTTTAAGATTTATTACGAATTGTTTTTTTTTTATACATAGAGCATCATAATAGGAAGGTTGGCATTGAATTTGGAAAATGTCCGTTGAACGCTTGAAATTTTATGATTTTTTTGAAAAATCGAGTTTTTTGAAAAATCGTTCAACCGCTCCAATTTCTGCAAGTTTCGTAAAATATTGTGTAAAAGTCTGTACTTCCTGTTTACTTTATAGAAAAGTGGGCGGAATGATNGGCACGAATAAAATGGCAAGAATGGATTCGATATTTCGATACATTTGAGCCCATGAACTTTTTATTAGAGGATTACGAATTGTTTTTTTTTTTATACATAGAGCATCATAATAGGAAGGTTGGCATTGAATTTGGAAATTGTCGGTTGAACGGTTGAAATTTTATGATTTTTCGAATTTTACGAAAATTTGAGTTTTTTTGAAAAATCGTCCAACCGTTCTAATTTTTGCAAATTTTGTAAAATATTGTGTATAAGTCCGTGCTACCTTTTCACTTTCTAGAAAAGTTGTCGGAATAAATATTTTTCCATATTTCTGCGGAGAAATTTATGGACTTTTTGGTGTCTTTTTCCTGATGAACTCGCGCGCGATGTCAGAGGCTGCGAGGAAACTTTGCGAAGCGAGGTTCTGGAGGGGAGAGTAATGTCGAGGAAATTTAAGTTTATTCGGGGCCTTTTGGTGGATGATGGAGGTAAAATATTGAGCCTATATTTTTCCTCATCGCGTGTTGATGTTGAGCAGGGAGACGAAACTCGTGCCGAATATGAATGAAACAAATTCGAGCGAGAGATCGAAGAAGGGAGCGCGGAAAAAGGAGGAGAACGAGGCGAAGATGCTGGCAGGAATAATCTGCGAGCTCTGCTGTTGGAAAAGGGGAAAAAAAAGTCAGGCATGTGACAAGATCGAGTTCGGTGTTCATGATGAAAAAAAAAAAAAAAAACGCCAGGGGCTTTGATGGCATCATTTATTTCCCCGCATTTACAGTCATAATGAAAAAGTCCTGTCTACACTCCCATAACATCGATTCCGGAGCAAAAAGCTGTACGAGAAATAATCAGAATTGTTTGCAACATTTTTTTTCCCATTTATCTCGAAAATGATAAATTTTCCATATTTTTAAGCAACAAATACTAGAAATTAATTCAGTGACAATTCAGTGGCAATTTATGAGAATAAAAACATTTGAAAATTGCAAAAAAATCAAATCGTTGGAGTGAAAAAAAAGAATATTTATTTCTGAATAAAAATTAATAATTGATGAAAAATGTTGGAAAATCGATAAAAAAAGTAAAATCGTTGAATAAAAAAATGAATTTATTTATGAATTTGAACCAAATTAATAAATGCATTTTTTCGGAACTGAAAAAAAACGATAACCGAAGAATTAATGAAAGATCTTGGAAAATTGAATAAAAAAATGAATTTATTTATAAATTTAAAGTGAATTAATGAATGCAAATTTAATTAATGAACTTTTTCGGAACTGAACAAAATCGATGATCGAATAATCCATGAAAAATGTTTGAAAATTGATAAAAAGTAAAATCGTTGAATAAAGAAATGAATTTATTCATAAATTTAAAGCGAATTAATTAATGCAGTTTTAATTAGATCCTGGGAGTCTGTTGGAAGGAAAATGATGAAAAATCGTATGAAAAGCATGGTCGGAAGTGAGCAGAATCAATAACCTGTAAAGTTATTCGTACGAGGCTGGACCGAGTCAGCGTGGCGAGGTGGTTAAACTTTTTCAAAAAGTTGAATTTTGAGGGAGAGTTTATGGAAGAGTGGAGCGACTGGAAATTGGTGAAAACCAGCTTTAAAATGGGCAGCCTGGTGATAGTCAGAGTTCCACGTGAAATTCAGGCCATTAAGGGCTCGAGCAATAGCTCGTTGAATGCTCCTCAATTAAAAGTATCGGTGAATCAATTATTGCGTTGATGCAAAGTCGTGCAAGTTTCTGGGGCTGGTGATCCTGCTATGGGCGAATTTAACGAATCTGCTGAATCCATGTATCGATTATGTAGTTCGGCACAGAAAAAAAAAATTGTCACATAGCGAGGAAGCAAATTTTTTTCAAAATCAATTCAATTTTTCAAAAAAAAAAAAAAAAATTCAACACGATCGTTCAAACATCCTGGCAATCAATCCCTAGTTCCTCGGTGATTGCGTCCAAGAGACTCGATCACGCAGTGACGAAATGTCCAATTCGATGGTTCAGCATCCCTAACTCTTGGTTTGCTCCCACAGCTGTATCATTTGATCCAATGAAGATACAAGCTTCCCAATGCACTCGGTGCACTCCAGGTATGTGTTTCGAGGGCGTTGAATCGAGTGACGTCCCTGAACATGCGGTCAGCGTGGTGTGCAGCTTCGTGGACATTCGTATTTCTTCGTAGCAGCAGGATGTTGCAGGAAACTGTCTCGCTCTCCTGCTCGTCGTCCACGTTCCATGGGACAGTTCTCTTATCGTTGCTCCGCATGGAATGAATTTATTTTCGAGCTCCGGAGTGCATCAGACTTTTGGCCAATCAGCTGCATTCTCCTGCAACTCGAATCGTTAGTTTTTTGGCTTTTTCTCATCGACTTTGGCATCAATCACGATGCTGACGATTGTGACATTGACTGTTGGTCGTCTTGAAAGCTCCAAGTGATTCTATGGCTTCCAGGCTGCTTGGGGGCTGCTCAATTCGTCGCTCGGTCCATATACACTAGTCAAAGGACTATTATTGCATTTGTCATGCGCTGGAGAGTCTCCGTGCGGGGCGACGCCATTAATGAGGTGGATGGGGTCGGCCGGGTCAATACTGGATGGAGCCATCGATAAATCTGTGAGTTCCAGATCAACTCTGGATTGCTATACAGTTGTTGGGTTGGTTGTTTGGTTGCTTGCAGGATATTTCATGAACAGGTCGATAAACACACTTGCTGGCGGTGGGAAGTAGAATTCTCTATGGCATGGCCATGGAACGTTCCATTTTCTTTGGCTGGGCTGCTTGATGGATTTTCAGAGAAAATTTCGAGAATCTTCATTCATTTTTTCTAGAAATGATTTTTCGATGTTTCGTGAAATTTGAAGGACATTGACATTGACAACTGGCAGAAAGAAAAATGTTGACCGTCAAAAATCTTGCTCCTTCCGGAGCAAAAGAGTTTCTAGTCCTGGGAGATCCATATTTCCTTTTTTTCAATTTCCCTCTTCTCCGTAATCCCTCGTGACTGACCAGGCAATTAGATCGTCCCCGGAACTGGCTACATAGCCCGTTGATTCGTCCTACCAGTCAAACCTTTCTCTCGAAACGGTTTCCCAATTGAAAATCTCGTCGGAGCTTTATTTGCAGAGTTCGATGTACACAGAGGTTTTGTTTTGTTTTTTCTATATCGGAGTCGCTGCGGAAAAGAAGCTACACACTGCGTGAGCTCGTTGCTTGTAGTTTCCACTCTGCGATGTTTCTCCGGGGCGTTTTTTTTCTTGTTCATACTCGGCCATCTCAATCTTAGTTCTCCGTTGCTGGAGCTTCGTGTTCCAACGTTTTCTTTTCTCTTTTCCTCTCGGGCGTTCTCTCGTTCAAACAGTAAACAACGGCGCGCGTAGCAATTGGACTTTTCGAGACGGAGCTTTCCCTCTGGTAGTTCCTTGCCTCGATACTTTTTCGTACAGGATACGAAACGTCCTGCCACAGCAGCAGGAACAAAAAATAAAATAAAAAAAAATGGAGAAAGGAGATTGTCTCATTAAGACGACGTTATTTTCGTGGAAAGATGAAAGAACGTTGCAAAGAGAGTCGGATGAGAAAAAAAGGGAACGAAGGACTCAGAGAGATGCGGAGAAAAAATTGAGGAGGCTGCTGCGTTGGTCGAGCAGACGAGCAGACGAAACGACATTTTATTTGATGGTCGCGAGTCAGAGGACAGTTCTATGTAATTCGGAAGTAATCCACAGGGTTGCTGGCTCGGACTATGGCTTCATGGGGAGTCGTACGAGGTCGTAAAAAAAAAGAAAAAAAAAACAAAGCGATTTGTGAGGATGAAAAAAAATCGCTGATGATTTTCTGAGCAGAAAAGTTTTCATTTTGAAATTCCAGTGAAAATGCTTCGGGGACTCTATTTTTTTTCGCACCATTTTCCGGTTCGCTCGTTGGTCCAAAGATCAGCATAAAAATAAACTCGTCGCAGCCACTGTTTGAGGCAAATTTTTTTTTTCTTTTTTTTTCGTTTCGTTCTCGTTGAAAATTCTACCTCGCGGTCAATCTGCTCGAAAAAGTGACTCGTTACGAGATTCACCTTCGAAATATTCCCCCTCCCCATCAACCTTTCCGTCCCGTCGAGCTTGCTGAATGAAATATTTAAAAAGTAAAATGCTCCCATGGAATTCTCGAGGTGTTTTCGTTGCAATGTTTTTCTCCTCGGCCTCGCCGACCTTTTTCCTCTTTGTACTCACGCGAAAAACGTATGCGCCCCGGCACCAGCAATATGGACGCATAGTTATGCTGCACCCTCCGCCAACAGCTTTTTCTTCTCTGGAGATTTACAGCGGCCCACCGCAGCAGTTACGTATACACGCGTTTCTATATATTTTTCTATTTATGTTCGTAAACGTATGAGGAAAGGAGCGAGTGCTTTGGAGCATCGTATGCGATCGAATGCATGCGTGTTCTGTGCGTTTACCGAGGTCCTTGAGACCCGGAGGAGATTTTCAAGAAAAAGCAAAAAAAAAAGAGGAAAAAACGTCGACGAATTTTTTTTTTTTCAATTTCGTGAGCAATCGAGTCCGTGGAATTTGTGGGAAAAGCAAAATGAACGATTTTCGAGGGAGAAATCGTGAGAAATTTGGATCGGGGTCAGAAACTGATTAATTTAATATTTTGATTAAGAAAAATTTGATAAATTTGTTAATTTGTAAAAAGAAGGTTGTAGAAATTATTGGAAATTAGAAAAATTAGTTAAAATTTGAAAAATTTGAATTTTTGAAGCAACAACGAAAATAAATTTTCCTTTAAATTAATAAATTCGTAAATTAGTAAAAAAAAAAAAGGCCTAAAAAATGATGCAAATTAGAAAAATCAGAAAAAGTTAAAGAATGTGAATTTTCGAAGTAACAACGAGAAGAAATTTTTCTCTAAATTAGTAAATTCGTAAAATAGTGAAAAAAAAACTTAAAAAACGAGGCAAATTAGAAAAAAGTAAAAAAATATGGATTTTCGAAGCAACAACGAGAAGAAATTTTTCTTTAAATTAGTAAATCTCTAAAGAAATAAAAAAAAAGTTTAAAAAAATTAGATCAATTAGTAGAACGTAAAAAAAGTGAATTTCCAATGCAACAACGAAAATAGTTTCTTCACTAAATTAGCAAATTCGTTAAGTAGTAAAGAAAAAAGTTTAAAAAAATTTTAAAAAGTGAATTTTCGATGGAAAATAAAAATGTTTCATTCCATCAGCTGCTTCGATGATTTATGGAAGGCAAGAATTTTATTGGTTGTTTCTATGTAACGCACAGTGTTGCGGAATATTGTGTATACAAAACGTTTTTCAATTTTGTGTACGAGAATTCAAACAATAGTTTGTTGGCGAAGGGCATGAAATATGGAGGCAAATAAAAAGTAGTTGCTTCCATATACAGAGTTGGATGTGTTGCCACAGACATGGGAAATGTAGCCACGATCGTAGTGGGCCGAGATAAACGTGCGGAGGAGAAATGCAGAGGAGAAAAATCATTCCATCTCGCGCGGAGCGATATCTCTGGGCGGAGAAAAAGCTCACGAAACCGGAAGCGGAAGAACATTCGTCCGATCGCGAGCTGTCGCATAGATATTCGCGTATTATGGAAAAGCTAAAAAACCGGCAGCATATCTTTAGATCCGCGCTGAGGAATTTTGAGACTTCCGGATGTTTATTCAAACCTCGACACAGATATTGCGGTTAAGGGTGCAAAATTGAGGGGTAGTTTTTTATATTGGCTCGGTTTCTCGCGATAAGAACGAAAATTTGGATTAATCGGGAATTAATATCGTTCGAGTGGTTACGCAGACGAAAAATTCTCACCGAGACATTTTTTTCACGAGCTTGCAACGACGAGGGTGGAAAAAATGAGAAAAGGAAAATTTGGGGCTGGAATTTTTTTTTTAGAGTCTCCAGTGGATGAGTCTGTGGAATGACTTTGAACTGGGAAAGCTGGAGGTCGTCGAGAAAGCTCGTTAAAGAAAACGATTTTATTTAATTTTCTGAAAGAATTTTTCTTCATTTTTCATTTGTTTTTTTTTTTTTTGGAATTTTTTGTCCTGGGGATCGAAACTTTTGCTCGTGAATTTTGCTCCATCCCTCACCATATTATTTTGTGTAGATCGGAGAAACTACAAGAGATCTGATGCGATAAGACTTTATGATACTGTCTTGCCTTATCTTTTGGCCTGTTTTCTTACGAGCTTTTGAGGTCGAACTGCTGTGAGGATTTTGCAATGAGGCAGTTTCGTGGTCCAGAAAAGAGTTGACGTTATTCTCGCACGTAATAATTTTGCTGTGTGTTTCTTTAGACAGTTTGGCGAAGATAATCTCAGGCTGGACGGCGGGGAGAAAAGCGAGGGGGATGGAAAAGAGAATGAGAAATAAAAAGGAAGAAAAGTCATTTTTTGAAAAAACTTACGAGTGACCACAGGGTGATTTTTTCAAATTGATCGTACAATCTTTTAGTCGTAGAGTTTTGAATCGAGCGAAAGCCGGAAAAGAAGGATTTGATGTCATAAAGAAGGTCCGAACAGTTGGTCAGAATTTTAGGGTCGTTTTAAGGGGTTGTTTGTTTCTTTCGCGTATTTGACTCGCACAAATGTTCCGTCACGAATATGTAACTTGGTCCTGAAGCGAGAAATGGTATTTGCGAGGCTGCACACGTGTTTCGGAAAAATGCCATGCAAGGGAATCGAAGGCAGGGGTGGCTGAGGTCAGCGAGGGAGAAGGAAGGAAATGAGGGATGAAAAAGTGTGGGAAAATGGGGCAGGAAGGGGGTCGCGTAGTAAAGGAGTGGAAAGATGGTTGAAACTGTCGAGCCCCTTTCGCTTCTTTCCTTCCTCTCTCCATCGGTTTTTAGTTCGACCCCATTCAATGTTTGTCTTGGACCAGAAGAGGCGCTCGTAATTTAAAGTCCGACGCTCAACTCCCCCGTCCTCGGAGGGGAAACATTACGTTGCGAAAAGTTGGACTTGGTCGTTGCTATGAAAACGGCTTCGTGGAGACGACCACGTCGCGCGATAGAATGGTCAACGTGTGACACACACCAGACTGTCCGATACTTCCACGCCGAGCCTCCCTTTCTCCCCCATTCGCCCTTATTCTTACCGGAAATCGGTCAGAATCGATAAAAGGGGAAAAAAAAAGAAAAAAAATGCTTTTTTTTTTCTTTTTCTTCTTCGTTGTTCCGAGGGACAACGAGGCAACTCTACGATATCGGGTGCTCGTTGTACAACGATCAAGTTTTAAAATCACGTGTCCCTCCGAATATATCGTCATTTTCCACGAGCTCGTTATTCGATACTGCTCCAGGGAGTTTCACACTGGATGGAGCAACTTTTTTGATGGCGTACTTTGAAAAGGGGAGCGCCGTGTGATGGGCCACTACGTTCCAACCGCTTTTTCTTTCTGCGGTTCGGATTAACGAAATAAAAAAACTTTTTCTCCAAGTTTTTTTAAATTAAACCATCGATATAAACTTGCAATTGTTTGAATTACCAAACTTTTTGCTTCCTCGTAGAGCAATGTGACGCTGAAGATTTTTTTTCCGGTTTTTTAATGCCAATGTGTTTAAAATTTAACAAAACATCGAAAAATCGTAACTAGAAAAAATTTCCGGATGTGTGTGTACGAATTTTTTATAAATCGAACAGTATTCGACGTGCTATTTAAAAATCCATTATTAAGCACTCCTTAATCAAGTATTTTCGTTTTCTTTTGTTAAAGGCTTCTCATGGGAGTCTGAGGATGGCTGACATGACGGTCCTACGTGTCCTCCTGGCTCTCCTGGGAGGAACACAAATACTTCGAGCCGAACCGTCACCCTCGCCGACTGTCAAGAGCGCCGGTAAGTCCATAAATTATTTCCTCCCCCACAAAAACAGCAACAAAAAATGAAACCGTACGAAAGAGCAGACTCCATCGTCTACAAAAGTGTCTTTAAAAAAAAAAAACAAAAAGAAATCGCAAATTGCGATTATTAAGGATTCCAAAGGTTTCTGTTGGTCGTGACGAGATTTTAAGGGTTCCCAGGGTCATCGCGAGTTAGGGTGAAAATTAAAAATGGTCAAAACCGATCGACCAATAATTATGGATCAAGCTGCTTAATCGCGGTGTATACGCAGCGACCAATTGTCCAGGAAGTTTATTAAGGGCTTATGGGGGTTGGGAAGAGAGGGCTCGAGGGATGGGATTGAAAATGTCGAATCGTATGGGTGCGACGTAAATTTAAATGGGATTCAAAGTTTGATAAGCAAGCAGGGTGAAGATTCAAGAGAGATAAAGGGCAAGGACGAGGGTTGATAAGCTCAGGACACGGTCTCAAGATTTCCAGGACGTAATTGTATAGACGAGTAGACGACACATCACTTGACTTGCCACCAACCCACATCAGACTCTCTATACATGGTGTACGATCGAGAGAAGGTTTAGCTCGAGCTAACACCGCCAAAGCTCACGTGTGCGGTTCGATGTAAGGAGGGTGTAAACTACCCTGCTCGCCAAAGTACTTGCCATCGTCCTGTGCACTCGCTCCAAAGCGGCTTTTCTTCGACGACCAAGCGAGAAGAGCATGGAAACTGCATCGTGATCCCTCGCAGCGAACCGCTGACGAAAACTTGTGACGACCAAGTTTAACCCTCGCGTCGTCATCTATACTGAATGAGATTGACTTATGACCTTGGACATTATGGGGTTTGGGCGAAAACTATCGATCCGGAAGAGTGTCGTGATTTTTATGGGGTTTTGGGACAGAAATTCAGTTTTTTTACGTCCTGCGTATAGTTTTCTTCGATTTTTAATAACTTGCGACGTATGACCTTGGAGATTATGGGGTTTGGTTAAAAAATTTTTATACAGAAGGATTTTTATGGGGTTTGGGACGAAAATTCAGTTTTTTGACTTCCTGCGTATAGTTTTCTTCGATTTTACATCAGTTTCAACTCATGACTTTGGAGATCATGGGGTTTGGTTAAAAATATTTCATCCAGAAGGATTTTTATGGGGTTTGGAACGAAATTTGAGTTTTTTGACGTGCTGACAACAGTTCTATTCGATTTTTAATAACTTTCGACGTATGACCTTGAAATTTATGGGGTTCGGTGAAAAATTATCGATCTAGCAGGATGTGGTGATTTTTATGGGGTTTCGGAAGAAAAATCGGGTTCTTGACGTCCTGACTCCAGTTTTCTTCGATTTTTAATAACTTTTGACCTTCGAATGAGAATACAAAAGGAGTGTAAAAACTTTTTTACAAAAATGCATGCACGAAACATGAAAGTGACCAATTTATCCACTTTGGCTATGGACTGGAGATGACGGGGACTCTGGATCGAGCTTTCGAAAGTATACAATGGTCTTGAGCGGAGTGAGCGTGGATAAAAGACAAAAAAATAGTCAAGTGGCCTTTTGAGCTCGGAGCAGAGAACAATTGGTGAAAAATGAAGAGGGATGCAATCGAAAGATCGTGTTCACTTTATCTAGTATTTTCAAAGTTTGTACATCGCGTTGTAAAGTCTTCGATGCGACCGGAGGGTCGAACGAGATTTTTCGAAAGAGCTCGATCCAGTTTCTCGTTTCATTTATTTCGTCCTCTCGTGCCAGTGAGCCTCGGCGAGTTTAAAAAAACACACGCACTCGGAGATTGACAGAGGGAATTCCCTCGATTCGATGTGCTGCAGGACGTTGTATGCTAAATTTTTTATCCATAGAATTCCTGGGAATTTCCACCGCACAAAGAGAATAGTGACGACTAATAGCTTGCGCTATATTTCAAGAGGTTTCACGATCTAGGAGTCGAAACATTTATTTATAGAAATCGTAATTTTCAATAATTTCTCATAGGAGTGTGTGTTAAAAGTTGCAATTTTCAACATTAAATATTTCCATTTCTGAATGGTAAAGCCTCTTAAAACTTTGCATACACTTTTATGAAACATCGAAGAAGCTTTATTAATTTTTTCAAAAAAATGACTCGTAAATTTTTTTCGAAATTTTGTTTTTTATATAATACACACAATTTTCAGTAATTTCTCGTAAGAGAGTGTGTTAAAAGTTGCAATTTTCAACATTAAATATTTCCATTTCTAAATGGTGAAGCCTCTTAAAACTTTGCACACACTTTTATGTAACATCAAAGCAGCTTTGTTAATTTTTTCAAAAAAATCGCTCGTAAATGTTTTTCGAAATTTTGTTTTTTATACAACAAACACAATTTTCAGTAATTTCTTATAAGAGCGTGTGTTAAAAATTGCAATTTTCAATATTAAATAATTCGATTTTTAAATTGTGAAGCCTCTTAAAATTTTGCATACACTTTTATGTAACATCAAAGAAGCTTTATTAATTTTTTCAAAAAAATCGCTCGTAAAATTGTTTCGAAATTTTGTTTTTCATATAAAAAATACAAATTACCTCGGACAATTTCGGATTTAGAGTATTTTGTTGTTTAGTCAATTTTCAACAACTTTTTTTTAATTAACTCGGTCTCGCAAACCATTTTGTATGTAAGAAAAATGGAAAATAAAAATTTAGATTTTACCGTCGCCATAGAAGGTCCTTAATGATTTTTGCGACCTTTCGACATTGATCTAGGCGACGATTCCAGCGCTCTGTTTCGCTCCAATATCGTCGCTTTAACGATCATCAGTTACAAAGCGTTCGCGTTCTGTGAAACATTTTTTTTTCGCCTTTTAATCTTTTAATGGGAACGAGAGGAAAATGAACGATACAGAACGAAAAAGCGTCGAGGAAATGGGGACAGCGGAAGGGAATGAAAATAGTGAACGTGTTAACGGCGAACCGTACTCGTTAATACTCGCTGTCGGCTTGAGATACGATTTTAACGATATAGGGATTGCTCCGGAGCAAAATTCACCATGAAATAATTTCACCATGGTAAATTGAGCAGAAAACTAATTTTTTTTGTGTAATCATTTTTAATTATTTTTTTCTTGGGTCTGTGAGACCCTGATCTGGTCCCAGGCCTGGCTGAGCGGTCACCCAACCGAGTATTGACCTTCCTCACTCTTTCCTGGTCCATTTTCCACTCCCACTCAATGAGACAGTAAAAATCGAGTCGACCAGATTTTCGATCGCGAAATCCTGGATAAACGGCTGGGGATGGATTTTAGGAAAATTCATTCTCGAAGGGATTAGTCGAGCCTCGATGAGCAAGAGCCTCACGAGTCACGCCGTCACTGGGAGGCTCTCGCGGGTAATTAATAATCGTCTTTCGCGCTGTTGGGGATAACGTCCCATCAGGAAGATGGATTTGCACCTTCGATGGCTAAATATTTTCACACAAACAATTTTCTCCAATTTGCAAACATCGCAAACCTCGTATAATTTTGCTTCCTCATAGAGCAAACATGTGAAAAATTTCTTTTTCCAGTTTTTAATGTCAATCTGCTTCAAATTTCCCGAAACATCGAAAAATCGTATCTAGAAAAAATGTAGGGATGTGTGTGTGTATTTTCTGGCACTGGAAAATTCAAACGTTCATAACTCGAGAACGGTTTGAGCTACAGGGCTCCCGTTTTGCACAGATGTCGATCTATACGAGCTCCTCGTTCTCTGAGAATTTTTTCGGAATTGCTAAAAAAATACGAATTTTACGGAATTTTGAAATTTTCAAAAAAAGCGTGTCGACGCAAATTTGAAGATTTATTACTAATTGTTTTTTTATCAATAGAGTATCATAATAAGAAGGTTGGTATTGAATTTGGAAAATATCGGTTGAACGGTAGAAATTTTACGATTTTTCGAATTTCACGAAAATCTGAATTTTTCGAAAAATCGTCCAACAGCTTTAGTTTTCGCGAATTTTCTATGAAATTGTGTACAAGTCTGAACTTCCTGTTTTGTGAATAATTAAAAAAAAAAAATTCATTCAACGGCGTTTCCAACGCGCCAAACCCAAACTTTGGGGAGAGCGATCGATCGTGAAGAAGAAAGCGAGTCAGGAGTGATGAACGGATGTTGCAAAGGCGTTGGATGTCTATTGGGCGATTAAATTAGTGGAAGAGGAAGAAAATAGTTTGGTGGATATCCGCAGGAGCAAAGTATCCTCGAAGACATTAAAGTTGGCGATAAAAATGTCGAGTGGAGTTAACGACGAAATGGCGATTTTCGAGACGTTTTCATTGGCGCAATTGTCAATATTTCGCGACACTCTCGAAAGGAAACAGTTTGGTTACAAAACTTCAGGGCAATTTGAAAATTAACGACGTTTGGAAAGAAGCAAAAATAATTTCTCGTTACGTGCAAGTTTAACGGGCAAAAAAACAACGAGCTAGACAAGTTTCCTTCGTCTCGATGCGATCTACGGAATAAAATAATGGAAAAGTAAGGCGGAAGCATCGCGATGAAGAAAAATGAAAGAGAATCGAGAGTCGCGGCGATAAAAGTCGAGATATCGAATGGTACGTACCATTATTCTCGATTTTATGGATCGATTCGTCTTGGCCCAGGGATCCTCGTTTTCTCGTGCTGCGAAAAGCTGCCGCCCGCGTTTTCGCAGTCTAGTTCGGGCTCACTGAGTGCGCAAAGAATCTCTGTGTGGAGCAAGCCCAGAAAAGACGTAGAGACTAAGGAGAGAAATGAGCAAAAGTGAGAGACGCGAGGAAACGCGAGAAAAAGGAGGAAAAGAGTGAGAAAATAATAAAAAACGAAGAATAAGAAAAAAGCAAGTTGCTCGTATAGCGAAGCATCGATTTATCACCTCGTGAAGGTGGTGAAGAAGGAGACTGCATGCAGGGCGTTACACTGTCGTCGTAAAGGGGTGGTGAGATACGGAGGGTTGTAGATTCCAAACTTTTTCGTCCTTTGCTCCAAAGCGAGTCCTTTTTCGTTGCCAAGGATGTGGAAAATAATGAGAGTCTTGAAAAAATTCTGATTTTGATTTATTCACTTATTTCTATGGGAGGAGGTTGTATGGGCGATTCGTAATAACAAAAGATAAGGACAGCGAGTGGCATAAGCTCGTCTGGTTGATGGCGTGCATAGAGAGGGCGGAAATTGCGGTACAGAGAGCTTTGGCATGCGCTGAGGGTCGGGAGCACAAGGTTCTGCGTTGAACCGTGTGCTCCTCCAAACGCAAAGCCTCCCCAATGTGCCACAAACTCCTCTCGCGCTTGAGATTATATGCGATAGCTTGTGTATAATGCGTCTGACCTCGATGACCTTCGCTCGACCTTATGCAGGAGCTTGCAGGAGCACAAAGATCCATTTGCACTATTCATAATCTCTCTGCGTCCTCGTAGTGACTTCTGGCTGATTATCCGAATAATTATAATGAGTTGTGACAAAATTAGTGAAATTTCGTGATTTTTCGAATTTTACGAAAATTAGTTTTTTGAAAAATCGTCCAACCGCTTGAATTTTTGCAAGTTTTCGGAGATATTGCGTACACGTCGGTACTTTCTCTTTACTTTTTAGAAAAAATTGTCGAAATTTCGTTAAAATACAAATTTTTCGACATTTTGACATTTTCGAAAAAAGTTTCTCGACGCTCTAACTTTCGCAAATTTTAAGATTCGTTACTAATTGTTTTTTTTATGGATAGAGTATCATAATAGGAAGGTTGGTATTGAATTTGGAAAAAATCTGTTGAACGGTTCAATTTTTATAATTTTTCGAATTTCACAAAAATCTGAGTTTTTGGAAAAATCGTCCAACCGCTCTAATTTCCGCAAATTTTCTAAAACATAGTGTCGAACTCCGTCTTTCCTCTAAACTTTCTACTAAGTTTGTCGAAACAATGAAAAAATCCGAATTTTCCAAGATTTTCAAATTTTCAATAAAGTCCCATACATCGTGCTCTATTATTTTCCTCTATCCACATCGTCGTAGATCCTTAACTCCCCAAGCTACGGATTTTGCCCCGGAGAGATTTGCTTTTCCACGTGAAATTTCTTGCGAGCGAGCTGCATGATTATTTCGCCAAGAAAACAAGTTAACATGGAAATACACAACCCTCGCGGAGTTGCAGAGCGTCCAACGGCGAGGGACACAGAGCAGGCTCTTGCCAGAGTATCGCGCGCAGAGCTTGCTGGCTCTCACCAATCTCGAGACCCTGGTTGGTATATAAAAAGCAAGATTACAACGCGATGCAATCAGCGACTCTGTTGCTCGTTTGCCTCGCGCACAGTGCATGTCTCTTCCTGCTCGTTGTACCAAAGTCCGCAGCAGCAGGGGGTGCACGACGCCCTTTCTTTTGGATCGCAACTCCGCACACTCGGCTGGACCACCCAGGGATTAACAGGCGACACTGTGCATGGGAGGGAGGGGGGGAGAGGCTGAAATAGATCGAGAAATAAAAAGGAGGAGTTTGGGTCGGTGGGTCGAGTTGGAAAGTGTTGGAGTGTGTGGATCCGGGGCGAGGGAAATGACGCGTTTGGTTGGGAGCATTAGAGGGACGCAGCAGTTTGTTGGGAAGAAAATTGTAATAAGCGTTGGAGCAAGTTTTCTCCATCGGTTCACCTCGTGTGGGTTTTTGTGACTGGGTGTTCATTTGGCAACTGGGAAGAAAAAAAAAAGCTCGGGAAAGTTAAAAAAAAAAAAAAAAAAAAAANACGGCGTACGAAATGAGCAGCGGAAAAGACTGGAAAAAAGAAATTGCCGAACGCTGCTTGTGAACCCGACGACCAACTTTTCACTTTTGTATGCAAAGCCTCGAGCTTTTTTGCTTCCGCAATTTTTTTTTTTTTGCTTTTTCTACTGCTGTGTGTATTTTTTGTCTCTCGACACGATCTCGAGTGATGAATGCTGTTGGTTCACCATAATTATCCATTAATTTTGTCCATTTATTTGCGAGCCAGTGCGGAAGGGAATCCGCTGCTCCGGAGAAGAGAGAATTGATTTCGTTTTTTCTTGAGAATAGAAATTCTCGACTTCGAATTTGGCATCGCGACGACGCAAACGATAAAAATTTTAAAAAAATTTAAAAATCGGAAATTTAATTTTTCTCTCCGTAAAAAAAAAACACAAAAGATTAAGTGGCTCTCGGAAAACCGACGATTTTCCGAGTCACAACAAAATCCACGAGCAACTGAGCAGAGGAAAAAAAATTCAAAAAAAAAAACAAATCCAATGAAAAAAAACGAGCAACGCAAATAGTGAGTTTGGCATGAGCAACAGTGGGATCGGGGGCGAAGATTAAATCGATGAAAAAGGTTAATGAAAGAAGAGTTAAACGTGGGAAAAGCAGTGAGGCCAAAAAAAAACAAAAAAGAAAAAAGTGGAGAAGCAGAAATCGACTTTCATCCCGACGGAGGCAGATCGACGTGCCGGATGCTGCGCAAGGCCAGCGCCCTCATCCCTCTCTGTATGTCCGTGATCCTACCGTGTATCGTTGATAGTGCTGCCCTGCGAAAAGCTGCGATACATGTTCACAGCGGACAGCTGGCCATCGAGCGAGACACAAAAGAGAGAGAGAGAGAGAGAAAGAGAGAGAGAGAGAGAGAGAGAGAGAGGGAGAGAAAGATGGTCGTGGGGTAATGCATAAACAATGTGCCGCTTATCCTCGCTGGAAATGCAGCATCCCAATGAATAATAAACTGCTCTACAGACATGCCAATATGGAAGTGGATAGTCGGCCAGAGAGCAAGAGGGAGAGAGAGAGAGAGAGAGAGAGGGAGGGAGAGTGAAGGTTCTAAGGGTAGGAAAAATAAAAGCAGTAGTCGGTGTGACGACGAGGTTCACGTGGGAGGTTCGCCCACGAGTTCGAGGATTATCGACGATCGAAGTAAAAAAAAAAAAACAAATGTGGAATTAAAAAAAAAACAATCTACACACGGGCTCTGTGACGAGGCAAAGTTCCAGGGGATGAACGAGGCTGTCGCGTTGTGTGGATTGTGTGCCTTTTCGATGTCCTTTTACCGGCGATATTATATTTTGTCTCCTGCGAGCTTCCTAGCCCCTCGCTGCTCCCTTGCTCGCTAATAATAATGACTAAATATTCAAGTATTTCGATATGTGTGCACACTTATCCGCGTGGGTTGCGAAATATGGGAAAGAATGGCAGCAGGGGAAACAATGAGCTGGGCAGGATAATGGGACGTGAAGGCTTTTTCAAAATGTAGGCGGTTTCGATTTGTATAGAATTGCACATCATAATACACTCGTTTTGTAGGATTTTTCATTGTTATCCAGTTGCCAGGATTATCCTCGATTTTATGGTTTTTTTTTTTTTTTTGCTTTTGTTGTTGTGGTCGGAGGCTCGCGTGTCATTCCTGACAATTAGCTGACTCGACGTTTATCATCTCTCGTCCTTTTTGCTTCCTCATAGAGGAAGCTGTGTGACGGTGAACATTTTTTTTTCTTCCAGTTTTCAATGTCAATGTGATTGAAATGTTCTGAAACATCGAAAAATCATTTCTAGAAAAAATTTTCGGATGTGTGTGTGTGTGTGTGTGTGTGTCCTGGCACTGCGAAATTCAAACTTTTATTACTCGAGAACGGTTCGAGCTACAGGGCTCCCGTTTTGCACAGATCTTGATCTGTACGAGCTTTTCATTCTCTGGAAATTTTGTTGGAATTGCTAGAAAAATACGAATTCTATGGAATTTTGAAATTTTCAAAAGAAAACGTGTCGACGCTCTAACTTTCGCAAATTTTAAGATTTGTTACTAATTGTTCTTTTTTATAAAGAGAGTATCATAATGGAAAGATTGGTATTGAATTTGGAAAATATCGGTCGAACGATTGAAATTGTACGATTTTTCGAATTTTATGAAAATTTGAGTTTTTTAAAAAATCGTCCAATCGCTCTAATTTCTGCAAATTTTGTAAAATATTGAGTAAAAGTCCGCACTTGCCCCTTCCTTTCTAGAAAAATTGTTGAAATTGTAGATGAAAAATCATTTTGTCTAATTAAATTTAATTACGATTATTAAAATAATTAATAATCAAATAAAAATCGAAAAAATAATGTCCATCGATTTTTTTTCTCGAAAAATTGTCGAAATCGTATAATTCAAATGGAAATACGAAAAAATAAAAATATAGTTCCTCATAAAGGAAGAACATCGTGTGTTATTATTTTTTTTCAATTTTTACGATTTTTTGGGCATGAAAATTTTTTTTTATCAAGAAATTCTCGAGTAGGTTCATTGACGCGGGATTTGCCATCAATTAATTAGGTAATTAGGCGCATTAGCCAGCAAAGATTTAGTTGGCTATCTCTAATTCTCTTTTTGGCTGAATATTCTGGAGGCGAATACGAAGAGTCGGTTGTGAATCTCTTTTCCTTTATCGTGCGCATTTTCCTTCTCGAAGAAACTATGAAATTTATGTAATATGCAAATACCACGAGCCTCGCGAACCAAGACTCGTGCGCTCGTCGCTTCAAGTCTTGGGGCTGCTGGGCTTCTCTCGTTATGAACGAGAAGGAGCTGCGAGCTCGATCCACGCAGGGGTTGGTACGAATACACCGCGCGCGAGGGTAAGAGACGCCCGCGAGATATTTTTGCACGAGAAACAAGAAGAACGATGCGGCTGGTATTAAGGGAGAACAGAGGAGGATCCCAGGGCGCGAGATAATTCAACTGATTGCAATATAAATATACACGCGCACAAAGTTATTGCGGTCGTATTGCTAATTGGACAATTAAGTAGGTTCGAAATGAGTTTTCTAAAGCCCGAACATTTTTATCGTCATTTTTATCTGCTAATTTCGTTCATCGAGCTGGATTTTCTTTTCTACCCACGCAGCATCTTCACTTCTTCTCCTCGGCTTCAGCCCGATTCTCAACGATCGATACAATTCTGAAATTTTCTCGTCGGATCGTTTCGAATAAACAAATTTGAACAAATTTTACGATCGATTTTTATGGAAAATTGTATAAAGCTTCTTCGATGTTACATAAAAGTTCATGCAAAATTTTAAGAGGCTTCACCATTTAGAAATCGAACCATTAATAAATGTTGGAAATTGCAACTTTTAACACACGCTCTCACGAGAAATGACTGAAAATTGTGATTTTTATATAATAAACAAAATTTTGGAAAAATTTGACGACCGATTTTTTTGAAAAAAATAATAAAGATTCTTGGATGTTGCATAAAAGTTCATGCAAAGTTTTGAGAGGCTTGACTATTTAGAATTCGAAATATTTAATATCGAAAATTGCAACTTTCAACACACGCTCTTACGAGAAATTACTGAAAATTGTGTTTTTCATATAATAAACAAAATTTTGGAAAAATTTCACGACCGATTTTTTTGAAAAAAATAACAAAGATTCTTGGATGTTACATAAAAGTTCATGCAAAGTTTTAAGAGGCTTCACTCTTTAGAATTCGAAATATATAATATTGAAAATTGCAACTTTTAACACACGCTCTTACGAGAAATGACTGAAAATTGTGATTTTTATAAATAGAAACTCGATTTGTACATGGTTCTAAAAATTGCTCGAGCAATTAGTTGACACTATTCGCTCTGTGTGGTGCAAGTTTGAAGGAATTTTATCGATAGAAAATTTAGCATATACAACGTGCTCAAAAGTATTTTCATCGAATTGTGTGGGTTGCAGAATCGAGGAGGGAATGCCAATTAAATGCCAAATTAATGGGCGAATGAATACACAAAGCTTTGGAGGTTGCTTGGCCCCTTC
>JBAJMU010000008.1:7749385-7776648 GCA_037952995.1 Hyposoter didymator
TTCCGTTTGGGCTCTCGATCTGATGACTCGGAAAAACAAAAATTTCATCAATCATGAGACTCTCGCCCCGATTTCTTCGCAGCATCCTTTTTTCTCATTTCTCCAAATCCTTCGAATCCTAAGACAGTCTATTCGGGCCTCAATGTCCTTGGAAAGTTTCCAATTGTGGATTGAACTGCGGGTAACTGTTGAACGTGACTTACGACCGTTATTCGCTCCGACATTTTTGCCCCCTGCGCCCCTGAATCAGTGCCCTGCACGCTTATAAGGAACAGCTTTGCCTCGAAACATAATTCATAATGCAAAAAATGAAATCTCGCTGAATACGAAGCTCTGAGGACTCTGACGTACGATTCCATAAATAATAAAAAAGGAAAAGGCTTTTTTGCATCTCTCATCAATTGGAAAATTAACAAACGCAAACATAAATAATTAGATTTTATTAATAAATTGAATTAAAAATTAACAATTAATTGAAAAATAAATAAACGCAAACATAAATAATTGGATTTTATCAATAAATTAAATTGAAAATTAGAAATTAAGAAGTAATTGGAAAATAAACAAACGCAAACCGGAATAATTAGATTTTATTGAAAAATTAAATTATAAATTAAAAATTAATTGAAAAATAAACAAATGCAAACATAAATAATTATATTTTATTAATAAATTGAACTAAAAATTAAAAATAAATAACTAAAAATTAAAAATATGTAAATATATTATTTGCAACTTTAAATAATTAATGAAATTAAATGAAATAATTAATTCAATAACTGATTGAAATAAATTGATCATTTTCCACTGTAAATAATAAATAAAAATAATTTTTGTTTAATTTTTATTAATTTGGTGCTCTTAAAATTGCGCAAGCCATTAGATGTCAATATTCTTTCGGTGTGGTAGAAATTTAAAGGGATTCTATCGATAGAAAATTTAGCATGCAAAGTCCTGGGATTAAGTGAATATTTGATGAATGAATTCAGATTGAATAATTTTATAATTTTCGATTCATTTTTTCGCCATTGAAACATTGATGGTTTTTATCTGCAGAAGGTCAAAAGCCTTTCGCCACTCGTTGCATTTTGCTAATTTGTAAAAAGTTGTTGCTCGTGCAGAGGAGCACTCGTCGTCTCTAAATTGTCCAACGCGTAGAGCCTTTACGAAGAGACAGTTTTGGCTCAACTGGCAGCTCGTTGGAAAGTTTGTTGACGACGCACAGTGCACGTTATTACGGCGAGCTCCGAAGTATCCGATTAATTGAGCACGAGAATCGACTCTGTAACGTTAAAATAGTGACTACGGTGAATTCTGTGCAGCCCTCGCCGATGGAGAGTTTGAAAATGTAGAGAACGGGATGCAGGAAGGTAGACTGGATGCAGTTAACGTTGCCAGGATGTACAACACGAAGCATAGGAACGAAGCTCGTGAATGACAAACAAAAGGTCGTAACTCAGAGAATTTTGGAAGCAAGATTATGGGCGTTGGGGGCTCCGTTCGGTAATGCAAGGGCTTATATACATATATGTATGTTTGAGTACAGGAGCCAGTCGAGCAGCATTTCCGAATATATGCGCGAAACGTAGCGGCTAACTGAGCCAACTACCACAACTTAGCCAATTGCGGCAACGGCCCGTTCGTAACTATCGAACGTGAGTTATGGTTCCAGCATCCAGTCCAAAGAGAGAGCAAACCTCAACCTTCATCTCGCCTTCACCAACACGCGACGCAGCCTCCTCCTCCTCCTCCTCCTCCGCTCCGCTCCCGCTGCTCTCGCAGGCTTCAATGAGCACTCCCTGCGAATCGATCCAACTCCGCAACGCGTGACATCCTCGCCACTAACATACACCCAAATTACGACAGATGTCTGACATTCGTGTATGCCGACCATTCCGCTTGTCTACCGGAAGTCGATATTGCAATATCCAATCGGACGTCGAGCTACTATTTTACAATCCTCTAAGGATTTTCTGTAACGCTGAGTCCTTCTAAATTTTCCACAATTTTTTTTCAATTTGTTAACTCATTTCGGAAAACTCCAGCTAAAATATCGTTTCCTTGATTTTTTAACGAATTACTATAAAAAGAATGATTTTATTTATGGTTCTTTCAAAATTTTGCATAATCATCTCGTTACGATTTTACAACCCTCTAAGGATATTCTGTAACGCAGAGTCCTTTAAAATGTTCTACAATTTTTTTCGAATTTGTCAACTAATTTCGGAAACCTCCAGCAAAAATATCGTTTTCTTGATTTTTTAACGAATTACTATGAAAAAACAATTTGTTTCATGGTTTTTTCAAAATTTTGTATAAACGTTCTTGGCACAAAAAACTAACAGATTTCTGCCATGAAGAAAAATTTTCTGACGTTTAGAATTTCGGGAAATTTAATTTATTATTTTGGTGGCCAGAACGTTTGTAAAAAATGAATTTTGATTTAATGGGAAATGAATTTTTCATGATGGGAAATTAAATTATTTAAGGATTTTTCATCAGGAGAATTTTTGAGAAGCAGGAAACAGGAAATTGAGGAGAATTTTGGAAAGACAATTTTTCTGACAGTTGTAAGAAAAATATTCGAGAATAAAATCGACAATAATATGAGCGAAGGTCCCAAGAGACTTTTGGAAAGGTTCCAATATTCTGTAGTGCACTTAACGAGAGCAGGGAGATGAAAAATATAGAATGGCAAACTCGTACGTTTTTTCAGAGCGTCTCGCTATTATTGTTTATTTTTTGCATCATTTTTCGCCAAGTCACTCTGCGCCTCGAATGCGTTGGCAATTCAATCAACGAGATTTTGAAGGATATGAAAAGAGCTGCGATGACGGGCCAAGGATTCGAAACGTTTTTTCCCGATCACTTAGGACTCAAAAAAAAATTAAAAAATTAAAAAAAAAATTAACGAGAAAGTTTGAAGTGACGAAAAAAAAATTCTAGGTCCACGTTTTCATTTGTTTGTTTGGGGCAAAATGTTGGTTGGATAAACGCATTTTGTGGGCTCATTCCACAAGTGCTTTGAGCAAGTAATTCGGACGGCACGCAGCAGGTTTTAAAATATGGAAAGGCCTGCTTAACAGATGGATAAATAGAAGGGTCAGAAATTTTAGTGATCTTTATGTGCGGCGAGGCTGCGAGGAGCATCGAAGCGAGATAAATTGGACAAAGTTAATGCTTGGGGAGAATTATTTGTGTTGGAAACGAGCGGCATAGTAGTGTCGAGGTGAATCCAACGAGGAGCGATTCTTTTTCGTAATAGGATGTACGCAATCTCTTGTTTCTATGGAGTCTCTCTGAACTGGTGACTTCTGGTCCATTCATGGCTTTCTCTCGAACTTTTCATTATTCGGTATGACAAGCCTCGTGCCCTGTGCGTTTCCTCCGAGCAGCAAACTTTCTTCCTCCGTCCAGGAGCCTTGCTGTACTCTGCCTTGCCCTATACCTCTTTCGAGCTAGTTGTTGAATAGCATCGCCTAACCAAACGACGATTGCGCCTCTGAAAGTGTTTATCAGACCGTTATGTACGCCTGCTCCCTCTCTGTGTGCACATGTACACAATCTTCCCTCTTTTATGTCCTTCCGTTTTTCATCTTACAATGTCCTTCCGCCGTTATACTCTCCACCGTAATTTAACGCTTGCTATACAAATTTTTCCATCCACCATAAAGAAGCCACCTTTTGCAATAACTCAAACATCCTGTTTCTTTGACTCGGCCGCGTTTACTCAACCATTTGCCTACTTTTATGGAATAAAGCTGACAAAGTATTTCAGAAGTTCTCCGAACATGGTTTTTTTCATTGTTGTCAGATTTGATTAAAAATCCTAAAGAGCCATATTTTCTTTTTGCAAAATCATTTTTTTCTTGTCTTTTTTCATTTCTCCTTGAAATTTTTCCCAAATTTTGATTTTTTTTTTTCAATTTTTACTACCTCTTTGGGCAGAAAATGAAGTTTTTTGAAATTGGGGCTTTCTGGCATCAGGGATCTCTCGTAGATTTGTAAGGGGGTAAGATTTTCAATGTTTCGTTGTCTTATTTGATTGATTCTTTTAATTTTTCTGAAATTTTGATTTTTTTTTCTTCAAATTTTTAGTACCTCTTTTGGGAGAAAATGAATTTTTTTTAAATCAGAGCTCTCAAGCATCTGGGATCTCTGGTAGAATTGTGGCGGATATTAAGACCGCAATTTCCATGTCTTGAGAATATAAACATATGCATGTAGAGACATTTGTTACTTTAAGGATAGTGGAAGAGTGTGGAGTAGCAAGACCGTTAGCTGTGTTTGAAGTAACAAAGTGGATAGGTCGATGACGTTATCGTTGATGGCGGCGGAAGCGCGGCGAGGGCGAAACGATGAGACAGAGTCGAAAAGCCTGAAACTTTTATGAGTAGTGTGCATAGCGCGATAAGAAGCCTCGAGGGAGTGCATATCGTATAATTTCCCAGGATGGCGAGAATAAAATGTTGGATAGTGGAAAGTTGAAGAAAGTGAAGAATAAGGAGCCGCAGTGGCGGGTTGTACGGGACACAAAGGTTGACTGTACAGAAACGTTAAGAAGGGGGTGAAAAGTCAAATGCAAATATCCGTATATATATTTATAAGCGAATAAAGTGAAGATGGCGGGAGGATGGATCGCTGAAGACGGATGAGAGAGAAAAATTGATGTGAAAATGTATAGGGGAAAAAAGGAGGTGAACTAAAGGGATGGAAAGTGAAAGAAAGCGATTGGATGGGAATAATTTGTTGGAAAGGAGTTTAAATCTTGGCTGAGCTTGTTCGATTTTCTTAGAGGAAGTGAAACACTCGTTGCACAATTTTTAAAGCCTAGAATCGATGCGGATTCAATTATTCCGGGGCAGGATGAAAAGAGGGAAATGGTGTTGTTGGAAAATTCAGGATCGCATAAAAAAAGCTCATTCTGCAGCATTGAATCCAAGGCTGTAAACAAGGCAAGAAAAAAATTACGGTTCACATGTATTTGTTTATTGGATGGGACGGGGCATGATTGGTTGATGTGGTAATACAAAATGTGAGGAAAATAGGGGTGCAATAAAAAACGGAGAAAGAGGAATTGCTCTCGGCACACCAGTTTAGTGAATTGGTTCGTGAGCTATGGGGCGTAAAAAGACTTTTTATATATGCATATATACCTCTGAATATACATATATGTGTTTAACGATCCATCCTTTGCAACGAAACGAGGTAATTGCTTAACGGATTGGACAACGATCCACAATCGCCAGTAACGGAGCCAGTAGCGATAACGATTCTCCCGAGGGTGTACCAAGTACAGCCAACGTTTTCAATCCCTTGTTCCTCGATGCAGGGCAAGGCTTTACGTTTACTCTTTTCTGGATGCTCGTCGTGTATTTTTGTTTTTGTACGAAAAAAAAAACCAAAAAAGTGATTTTTAAAGCGAAGGCGACGTGGAGATGAAATTTCTTTGGCTGATGACGACGCATAAATGAAAATGAACAAACATTTTCCTCGATTTCGAATTTTCAACGGGAGGAGTCCCTTAAAATGAAAGCAATTAAGTCGATTTTGTTATTCAACGTTTTTGTGTTAATTGAATCAGATTGGAGAATTGATATCATCGAATTCTGAGCTTAAGGGTTGTAACAGCATGTTCGAGAGATACACCGAGGGAAGCGAAATGATCGATTGAGGAAGGTCCTGGAGGCAAAAGTGTTTTCACCTGGAGCGCTAGACACGGAAATGCTTGAGGGGTTCGTGCAAACTGTTCCTCCTCACGCTCGGCACACACAACATCCAGGATTAATAGGGGCTTATTTCGGTATCGGAGATACCGATCGCCGCGTGATTAACTCGATCGCTTGTCCAACGTCACGTTCGCGCGCCGTGCCCAATAGATGGCTCTTCAATCGTTATCATCGCACAGCCACTGTTAGACACGTGTATGTGTTGAAACTGATAGAGTGCTTTTGTCTACAGATTCTACGCATATATATAGCGTAAGAAATGTATATACACATAGAAGTGTACATGAAGCAAACATTTATAATCAGAAGTTTGCGAGGCCTTGAGAGCTGTTGGATCTCGAAATTCTGAAGCGAAAAGTCCTGAGTCATTTTTCTCTGCGACGAACCATTCAGGAGTTATCGATCAATGAGCAACCGCTAATCATGATCATTAGGAGCGGAGCGCGCTTCCCCCACTTCGCGTGTCTCCTCCCATTCGTAATTGGCTGGTAAGTCTTTTGCAAATATGTCGTGAACGACGCCCCGCAGGAAAAAACCCTAAAGGACTTTTCTCTTCAGAATTCCACGATCTATCTATTCGCTTAACCTGCCGCTCAACTTGCGGCATATCCAGTCCATAAATTGCCCATTTTCATCCATTCACTTCCCATATTTCTCTGCATTTGAATGCTGATGGATTATGGAAGCTGCAAACGGTTGCAAGTACCTTGCGGCTCGCGCGTGAATTTCTGGTATAGAACTAATGAAACACACTGCGCTATAGCTGCTCATCAAGCATTCAAGCAATATTGTATTTCAAGTAGAGAATCGACATCTCCATATATTGAAGCATGAATCTCGAACGCATCCACTTGCATTGGCCAATTGCCGAGGCGAGGCTCTCGCCGCTGGATCAATGAAGGTCACTCGGACCTGGGAGTGGGGCAACTAATTACTAAGCAGCTACGATCGACGTTGATCGATAACTGGCAATTGTTGTTGAACAAAATGACTCAAGGTCTGAATATTTTAATCAAATTACACGTTTCTGCTTCAACTTTTTTCATCGTTTATGATAAATGGTTGGAAATAATGTATCCACGCGGTTCTTTCAATTTGCTCGTATGATTGGGAGAGCAATCTTGAGATTCAAGGGACCATGGAAACTCTCGAGTCAGAAGAGTTGATCGTTCAAACTTCTTGCGTCGTTGACGTCAATTTGGCGCAGACAAAAATCAAAATGGCTCTCCTATTTCGATCCATGGGGTTGGATTCAGTTGGGAATGAGATGACGAAAGAGTCGAGTCTGCATTTCAGGGGACTTTTAAAAACTGAATAAAAGTAAAAAAAATCAACAAAAAAAAAAAAAAATTCGCACTGTTTAGCAAGTTTTTCATCAGAAGACACGTGCCAACAGAATTTTTTCAGCATCCCAGGCCAAGTGCAATTGACGTGGAATGCTGCATACGTATGTAAAGATTTAAAGAGTACACTGGTTGGCTGAAATGGAGGACAGGCAGAGGAGGCAGAGAAAGATCGAGAGGGTGAAAAGCCCACCGGGGGTTGTGAGCGTTGAAAAGACAGTCGGCCATTTAATCACACCCGCTGGCTTTGGAAAGCGTTGAGCAACTGTTCGTATTGTTCTTCTCGAGTCTTTACTACTGCTCGCTTCCACTCATTCATTGATAAAACGAGGGGGATGATTGCTTTTGGCTAAATGGATAGACTTTTAATGTAGAAATATGTGCTTAATGAATTTATATTCATAAAAACATATTACGCTAATTACCATTACTCTTTCAACCGTATTTCAACCCCCAACAATCCAAACACTGTGCTATTGAATGTTCCTTTTTTTTAACAATTAGAAGCTCATGAAAAAATTAATAAAAGACGAAAAAAAATTAAACAATTAAATGAAGTTGTTCGATGTCAATTAAGTTTTCGTCACTTATAATTAATGACTCATAAAAACTAATTAACAGCGACTATATTTTTTATTATTTTCGAACTTGTTAATTCCTCATAAAATTCAATTATTTATTAAATTGGATTAAACGTAAGCGCATATAAAATACAGTGTGCCATCGTAATCTCAATAAATCCTCAATTCATTGACATAATCGAAGCAAAAAGAATTCGAGGGAGGGGAGGGGCGTAATGGAGCTTATTGAGTGTCCGATACTTTTTTATGAGACTCGGCTGCTTAGGGGAATGAAGTTGAGTGTATTCTCGATTGGTGATACGGACGAGGCTTCGATCGGATTTATTGGCAATTGAGAGAGGTTGACCGAGATGAGAATTGACAGCGAGAGGGGATCGGGGGTCATGGATGGTCACGGTGTCGCGATTATTTCTCCGCGGGGCTTCGATACCAAACGTTTTACGATACGGAGAATGACGCGAGCTCCGGAACGTGGGACAGGAAAATACTACGAGCTACTGGCAAATTATAAAAAAAAAAAAGTCAAGATTATTAATTGGCTAATTAAAATTTAATTTATTAGGACGTTGTACAAAGTTTCTATATCGAGACAAAGTTTCCAGCGACAAAAAGTCACAGCTCCAAAAATCCATGCCTTCCTTAACGTGGTTTTGATAAATACAAAAAAATACAAAGTGTTGCAACTTTTTTGACCATTTTTTCGTATTCAGAATTAAAGCTAATTCGATGACTTCCGGTTACAATTTTTTCATTCTTGATTTTCGTGCTTAGCGAATTTTCAATCAAACAGTTTTCGGGAATCCCATCCCCCTAATTTTCTCACCATCACTTTGCGGAACAAGGGAGCTTTGTATCCAGGATTGTCGTAACTTCCGTCCGGAAGCATTATTTCGTCGAGACCCTTGGCTTGGCTTTTTTCAACCAGCACCACAGGCAAAATCGTACAGGCTGAGAGTGCCCCATAGAACTCTCTTTCTATCAGAGATTTCTTCAGCTCTGCCATCGTCGGTGGCTTCGTTTTGCAGCCGAGCTTTGACATCGTCTGCTTCAGAGTTGACAAGTATTCTTCCAGGAGGGTGTCCCGGTGATTGAGGTCCACGTCGTCGCTGCAACTCGTGTTCAGGAAGTAGAGCAAGTCGATGGCTGGCGACGTGTAGACGCACATTTGAAAATCGACCTAAAAAANAAAAAAAAAAAGGATTTACGAATTTTTCCTTAGAATCCTTGAAATTCATTTTCCAAGGTCCTGATTAGGGAAATAATTTTTATGTGACGACAATACGTGACGATTGAAAAGGGAAATGTTGAGGCTTCGCGGATCGTATGATTTTTTATGGCACCAAGGATCGTGGAGGTCCTTTTCGTCCTGCCACTTGTATCTCGCGTATTTGGGGAGAAAAAAATGTGAAAAAATTCTGGAATACTCTCCATTGATTCTACTTTGAGATTTCATAGTTTTTATAGTCGTTGAATTTTTTTATTCCAAATTAAAACGTTTCAAAAACGAGATTTTTGAAAAAAAAGTTGTCAGCTGGGTCAAAAAGACCCCCAGAGGTAAAAATGACGATTCTGGCGTTGGAATCACACCGAAATCGGCGAAAAAACGATGCGGACGAGTCGTTGATCGAAACGACTCATGAATATCGTAGATTTGATTTTTTCTTCTGTACAAGATCACAGGGTGTTGAATGTGGAAGTGATTTATGCTGGTCGATTGAATTGTAAATGAGAAAAAGAGGAAGATGCGTGGGTACGTGTGAGGAAGAGAAATGAGCGAGAAGAAGAAGAAGACGAAGAAACAGTGACGAGAAAAAAATGTGTGCACGTTGGAGGGGGTGGGGGTAAGAGGACAAAAATGAGTGTAGAATCCTCAGGAAAGAGTGATGTTGGGAATCGTGTTTAGGAAGTCGTGAAAGTCAAGAGAGAACGAGTAGAATAAAAAGAGTGCACGAGCAGTGTGTGGCTTTTGTTCGGAAATGCGGTTGATAGACGCGGAAAAAAGGAACGCGGAGAAGATGCGGCGCGAGGAAGCAGGAGGCAGAGCAAGCTTGATGCTCTGGGAGAAGTGAGGAACGAGCAGGGTGGATCTCTCGCGGGGATAGTGTACTGAGATTTTCAAGAGAAATCCACAGTCGGTGGCAAGTTCATTGCATTATTCACGTTGCATGACTTCCCGAGGGGTACTCGAACGAAAGCCAAGCGATTCAAGGAGACGCGATAAAAGCTTCGGGAGGATCGTCTTTCCATGCCCATATATATACATTCGTACATCCATACACATAAAAAAAAACACACACACACACACACACACACATGAATGTGCAAATGTTTCCCTGAAAACCACGAGCCAGGTCCATGCAGCTTGGCTGGAAAGCGGATGAAATTTCGAGTCTTTGGAAAAACTCGCTCCGTCATCGTTTAAGCACGTTGTATGGCGACGATCGAATCTTAATTTTTGTTTTTAATTTATCACACATACAAAATTCCTCGCGAGCCCAAGTTCATTAAAAAAAAGTTGTGACAAATTGACTAGAGGGCAACGTACTCTAAATTCACGATTTTCCGAGGGAATGTGTTTTTTTTTTTTTTTTTTTAAATAAGAAACAAAATTTCGAGAAAATTTTACCAGCGATTTTTTTGAAAAAATTAATAAAGCTTCTTCGATGTTACATATAAGTGTGTGCAAAGTTTTAAGAGGCTACACCATTTAGAAATCTAAATATTTAATGTTGAAAATTGCAACTTTTAACACACGCTCCAGGGTCCTCGATTTTTTTAATTCCACAAAAATCACGATTTTTTCATTGGTGATCAAGAGACGCGGTAGCGGCTCGACGCCAAGTATTAAAAAAAAAGCGTAGCGCGAGCCGGCCGCACTCTTATATACAGTAAAATAGGGGTTTTGTGATTTTACTTACGAATATATGTTCGAGGACTTTGCCTTGTTCGTCGTACCGGAACAACATATTGTTGACCCAAAAATCTCCGTGATTTATGACGTTGAACTCGTTGTCATTTCTACGCGCTACGTCCGCTGCTCTGTTGTAAGATTCCTCCCACAATTTCAGCATCTTTGCCGAGTAGCTTGACGCACTAGAAAAAAAAAAAAAAAAATGATCCATGGGGGTTTATGGGGAATGGTGAGCAAATGAGTACCGAAGCAAAAGATTCAAATTCTAATCGCGACTGATTTTTAAGTTGATCAGATTTTAATAGACGATTTCAAATTTCATTTCAAAACATGGTTTTTTTTTCAAGGCAAAATCTGATGAGGTTTAAATCATTTTTGGTCCAAAGTGTTGTTCTATGGGGTCTTAGGGTTTATGGGGTTTATGGGGTTTATGGGGTGTCTATGGGGAACTTACGCAGGTCCCAGTTCCGCCCAGTTGGCCACTTCAGTCCCTAGAGCCTTGATCCCTAGAATGAAGAACTGTTTCATCTCATCGGGATGACTCCTGTCGAACATACCCTTGTTGTAGGGCACTCCACCGTTCTTGAACTCCTGTGGCCAGAACAAAGTCACGCGGAACCATAAATTTCCCATAAAACGTTTTTTTTTTTTAAATACATTTTTTTATATTTTTGAATGATTTTTCGAAAGATTTTGAACGATTTTTTGTAAAATTTCGATTTTCTTGAATTTTTATGATCCTCGTGAATTTTTTAATCAGGAATTTTTATTTCTTCGATCGGTTTTATCGAAAAATACTCGAGAGGGAATTTTTCACTGACACGTGTCTCTGTCTTGGCTAATTCTCTTGGCAGGACGATTTTTCAAAAAATCTTTTCGTCAGCCATTTTTGAATGATTTTTCGAAAGATTTTTAACGATTTTTTGTAAAATTTCGATTTTTTTTTTATTTTTATGATCCTGGTGGATTTTTTAATTGAAGAATTTTATTTCTTCGATCGATTTAATCGAAAAACAGTTAAGAAGGAACTGTACCTTTTCACAAACAGCAACAGAGCTGGCGTGGAATCGGCCTAGTCCTCGGAGCGCGAGAATGCAATGCTGAAGGTCAAGGCCAGCGAGACGATCGGCCATGCGAAATCCGTACGGAGCTAAGTCTTCGATAACGAGTAGGGAAGGATCGCCAACTTCGGTGTAAAGAACATCGGCACTCAGGCGATTGCCGATTTTTTTCACGGATTCGTTCATTTTTTTCAGCGTCGTTTCCATCATGAGGATTTCCGTATCGAACAGTCCGACCTTCCTGATCTTCGGGAGATCGAAACAAGCAGAAATAACATTTTTAGCTTTATTAGCGTCGAGCGAGTGGTTAATTAGTTTCGTGGGTAATTAAATAATTAATTAAGAGGAGGAAATAGTTTGTGCAATTAATTGCAAACACATTTTTGTCTCCAGATAATATTTTTCATTTCCTCGACTCCATGCAACTCTCCCAATTACAAATAAACGACAATTATCATTATAATTAATCAAATTAATTAGAAAAAACGTTAATTACCAATTCTTTATGAATCCCTTCGACGTACGGAGCAATTTTCACAACTAACGATTTTTTTTCCACCTGTTTTTCACCATTTTTCGAACGGGAATATTCCAAGCTGACGCGAATCATTTCACTCGTGTAATTGTCACCTTTGGCAGTCGCAGGTTTGCAAATAATTTCCTTCATTTCGATGGATTCGTCATTCTCGTATTTTCTCAATACCTTAAGTGCGAATTCCGCGTTCAACCATTCTGGACCGACGGCCATAGTGCCAGAGTGCAAATTCTCACGGAGTGACGAGCTGAAAAATTCCTTAGCATGAGAAAATGAGAAAAACGATTTCCACTGGTCCACAGGAATAAAAAAAAAAAAAAAAACTAAAATTACTCCAACTTCGATGGCATTTTGTGGTTTTTTATTATATTTCTACAGATTATCCCACAGTCTCGCGAAATAAATTTTTTCACTTTTTGTCACCGTCAGCCTTTGCACTCGACTTATAAACCATTTTCTACGAATCACCATCACCAAATCTTTCCACATTGATAAGCGAGGATCCCTGATAATTACGTCACTTGAAAAAAAAAAAAAAAAAAAAAACGAGATTGAGAGACTTGAAAAAATATCATTTCCCGCACATTGTGCAATCACTCAACTGCCGGAAATGCTCGCTCAAGCACGTGGGACAATAATTATCGGCAATGAAAAAAAATTAATTCATTGAAAACACTTTTTTTTTCTTTTTTTTTACACTCGACGAGAATGGAATTTTTTTTTGTACCGTGACACGTGACGACACAGAATTCCTCCCTTTTTTTTTAATCCTCTCGATCGTCGATTGAAATCCAAGGCAACTTCGTGGACGCGGAGTTTTCTCTCCCGAGAATGCTCACTGTGTGCATGGAGGATCGCGAAAAGAATTATGAACATAAACTGCACGTTTGACAGCGGAGAACACGAGCCGAATGATTGGGACAACTCCGATGCATTCTCGCCTTATTTATACTCACAGCGAGCACGCTAAATTCGCGACAAGTTTTCCTATATTTTCACTCTGTCATGGTGCACTTTTCATGAGTATTTAACGATGTATGTAATTTTTGAGGGATCGCGTGTGACCTGTCACCGAGAGAACGTTGATAAGATATGAGCTTCTTGCTTTTTGCTGTGTCACTCGACATCGCAGAGCTTTTGTGTCCGATCGCTTGTGCCATAATTAGAGGTCCACCTGGCCCTTGCAAAGACCGCGGACTCTCGCTTAGGTAACCGAACCGTCTCAGCGTTCAGTTTCCTTCAAACTTTTAGTTTTTTCGATGGAAAAAATAAAATCGTGGCAAATTTAAATTCGATGACGAAAAATTCGTCGATTTTTCTTGTCATCGAAATTGAACCAACGTCCAAAATTCATTGACAGCTAAAAATTAGTTTTTTTTGTAAATTAAAAAATGCCTAATTATTCGTAATTACTTGGTGAAGTTTTAATGGAGAAAAAATAAAATCGTGTCGAATTTCAATTCGATGACGAAAAATTCGTCGATTTTTCTTGTTATCGAAATTGAACCAACGTCCAAAATTCATTGACAGCTGAAAATTAGTTTTTTTTTGTGAATTTCAAACTTCCTAATTATTCGTAATTACTTGATAAATTTTTAATGAAGAAAAAAAAATTGTGGCGAATGAAAATTCGATGACAGCGAATTCGACGATTTTTTTTGGTCCCTGAAATGGGACCAACGTCCAAAACTCGTTGACATCTAAAAAAACGTTTTTTCGTAAATAAAAAAAATCACAATTATTCGTAATTACTTGGTAAATCGTCGTGACGATTTTTGAGGCTGAAAATGGTTGAAAAATCTGTAATCAACGACTGTTTTTTCTGGCAGATGTTCCGTGCAACAGTTGTGAATCAATTTGCCTGATTGATTTAATTGAATTTGTCGACATCGATGATAACAGAGATAGCAACGAAATTGTCACATTGGATGATGGAAAAAAAGGAAAAAAAAAAATTGATTTTTCGAGGGTCGAGTTTCGAGGATTATTGAATAAAAGGCTCATTGTCGAGAGACAGACAGATCGTCAGTCAGTATCGTCGCGACTGTTGATTCATTGGAGTTGAATAATCATCGCGATGCCATAATGTATCGGAATTTTAAAAATCCTCACACAGATCGACGAGAGCTTGTCAAGCAAGGAGGTTCAAGGTGAACAACAATTGATCATTGTGCAATTATTATTTTCGTCTTCCCCGATTAATAATATTTTCCAAAAATCATTGAAAAGTCTCGAGAGACTCACTGTGAGACAAATGATTATTTTTCTCTGCCTCAGAGTCGATTATCATGCAATGACCTCGTTAGAGATTCGTTCCTCTTTCCCTCGCGACCTCGAACTCAATTTCTCACGAGACGATCAGATCGACTGAAAATTCTTCAAGGTTCTTCTTCGTAATTATCTCAATTTTTGTAGATCGCTGACTGTCGTCTCGCGACTGGAGAGTACAAATTTAAAGAGTTTCTTCACGATAAGATTAAATTTATTATCTTCCACGTTAATTACGAAAAAAAGAGACAATTTTTTTTTATCTACAAATTATTATCTCAAAAATTAAAATTTTCCAAATAAAAATACTTTATTTTTTTATTTTTTATCTTCCACTTTCAAAACACCTAATCAGCATTATTTTTAATGACTTTTTGATGAGATAAATAAATTTTAATCCATTGACACGATGATTGAGAAAATATCGAAAATAATTCGATTTTTCTCGCTAGAGCAATCGGATCTTCTACGTTTATTACGAAAAAAAAGACAATTTTTTTTATCTACCAATTATTATCTCAAAAATTAAAAATTTCCAAATAAAAATACTTTATTTTTTTATTTCTTACGTTCCATTTTTAAAACAGCTAATCAGCATCATTTTTAATGACTTTTTGATGAGATATATAAATTTTGATCCATTGACACGATGATTGAGAAAATCTCGAAAATAATTCAATTTTTCTCGCTGGAAAAATCGAAGCAATCGGATTGTGCAACAAATAAATACGCAAAAGTGTGAGTTCCATGAAAAATGACGAAAAAAAAAAGGAATCCAAAAAATAATGATTACGACGTTGGCAGCAATTTAATCACAGTGCCATGATAGTCGAGTCACGCTATCTGTGTCCACAGCTCACCTTCAGCTCGCTACGTGCACCAGCACAAAGCAGTGGCTTATTGTTGGGATCGCCTATTCCGGAAGTTTAGCCGGAGGCGAATTTTTTTTTTCTTTTTTTTCGTTTATAGTTTTGTATGTTGCATCATGTTGAAAAATCGCCAGGCCTTTCGACGCTGGATAATAAATCTTCGTTTTCTCGATCATCAATGACGTCTATTATTCTTGGGGAATTCTTACGAATTCTGTGGACAATTTTTTTTTTTTCATTCCTCGTTGGAAACGAGTTTTTTGCTCGAATTATTCGTCGAGGATTTTTCAAACAGTTTTTCATGTGGAGGCTGGATCCTGGACGAAGATCGATGACCTTGAAGGCAATTTTAATTCGATAATCGTCAAGATTTTGCGTTTATCGTCATTTTTTACTGCGGAATCGAAATTTTTTAAAAATGAATTATTAAGAATAATTATTTAATAATGGACTCGTACATATCTGCGAGTCCATCAGTGGATATTGCGTACACGTTTATACTTTCCTTTTACTTTATAGAAAAGTTGTCGAAATTATTTTAAAAAATACAAATTTTACGATATTTTGAAATTTAAAAAAAAAAGAATGTCGACGTTCTAACTTCCGCAAATTTCAACATATGTTACTAATTTTTTTTTTATACATAGAGCATCATAATAGGAAGGTTGGTATTGAATTTGGAAAATATCGGTCGAACGGTTCAAATTTGACGATTTTTCGAATATTATGAAAATTTGAGTTTTTTGAAAAATCGTCTAACCGCTTGAATCTTTTCAAATTTTGTAAGACATGGTGTACGAGTCTGTGCTTTCGAGATGAAAAATGAAGAAAAACGCTGCGAGTTACTTTTCAATTTCTTGGTGAGAAAAAATAATCTGAAAGATATTTTCATTTTGGCTCGTTAATCCTGACGTAACTGATAGTTTGCTCCGCTCGATTACCGAGCCTTCTCTGCTCCGCTACAAATATCTCCAATTGAAGTCAATTGCACAGCGACACGTGGAAAGACATGGAGCTTCGTGACACAGTGTCAAACGACGCGGAAGAGCGTTAACAATACAAACGGAGAAAAAAAGTGCAATAACGTTCGTACGAATGATCGCGCGATAGACATTCTTTCAATCTTGGAAGCTAAATGGCCAACTCGCGATAAACGAAGGGAGTCAATTCTCGAGACTGCAAAAAAAAAAAAAAAAAATCCGTCACNACGAAGCGACTAAACAATTTTTTTTATTTTTATTTTTTTATTTTTTATTTCTAAAATCGATTTTTTGAGTTGGTTGTGGTTTTTTTTTTGGACGAATGCATGGGACACCATAAGTCTCCACCATGACTCGAGGAGCTGAATTTTTTTTTTTCATTCAATTTATAAAAAAATATTGAAAATTTCAAAATTGCATAATTTTTTTGTTCCACGAGAAACGGACGAATAATGAATTTTCCATTCATAAGCCACAAGTGCCACTTTTTTCTGCTTGATACACGTGTCATTTATATTTTTATCCGATATATTCCTCGCGGTGTTTTGGATTATGTAACGAGCCTCCCATCCAACGGAGACTCTGATAATGGAACGCATTCGAATCTTTTGTAAGTGCACAGCGTCTCAGGCAAAATGCTCGTGTCATTCTCATGTGACAGTGATTTTTATGCTCTCCTCGTATCACACGCGGACGGAGATGGTGGAACGTAATAAAAAAATGCTCTTGAGTGCACACGTTGTCACGTTGGAGAATTCGCTACGAATCTGGCGCAACTTTGCAATTGAATTATGCGATTCGTTTTTTTTGTTTTATTTTTTATATTTTTCATGTTTTGCTAATTTTTTTCTCTTGCCTCCCTGTATCTTTGTTGCTGTTTGCTATTTTTGTATTTAGAAAATATTTTTAAATATTTTTTTACACGTTTTTATAAATTTTGACATTTTTTTTATTTTCGTTAAATATTTTTATTTTTTTCATACTTTGCTATTTTTTTTTCATGCCCTATGTCCTGTCGGGACGTTATAGATATCTCCCTCGCTCGCTTTTTCGTTGTTTGCTAATTTTACATTTTTTGAATATTTTTTTGTTGTTTTTTGAAAATATTTTTTGAAATTTCTCATATTTCGGTAGATTGAAAAATTACTTTTACGTGTCGATGGGCTAATTTTCAATATTTCAATAAATAACGGGGCCTGCTGTGGAAGGAAAAAAAATGTTGTTGTTCCAAGTGTAAAGCCTCGGGTGGCAGGAAATTGTATTTAGAGGCTCGATCCCTTATTTAATTTCCGTTGTTTCCTTGTGTTTTTCTCACACTTGACAAAGTGCACCGCTGGAAGCTTCGAATGGATCATCTTCTCGCTGTTTTCTCAGCCATTCTCCACCAGCATATTTCGGGGCCAGAGAATAAAAAAGACAGAGAGAGAGAGAGAGAGAGAGAGAGAGAAAATTTGTTCGCAGCTTTCACGAACTTCCGCAACGAAAGAGCGTTGAAACCAGACCGGAAATTGGAAGGTTTTCCAGTGTAGAACGCGCGCGAAGTATCGACCGGCACGATGGAGCCCGCGATGTGGCAAGCGCGGGAGGAGGATGGGATGTGAAAATTTTCACACGTTCAAGTGCAGTATTATTGACGCGTACGAAACAACGTGACGCCTCGATAAAATTTGCACATCGCACTCCATGAATATACGATCGAGTTGGATTATGTGCGAGCGACGCGTTTCGAGAGGAAATCGATAATTTTTATAAATAATATTAAAAATATTAAAATCCATTTGGAATATATTTGAAATATGACATTCAATTATTTTTATGAATATTCCAATCGTTCGATTCCCAATTGTCATGTTCAGTTTTTTTTTTCTTCATATTAATATTTTTTTTTTTTAATTTTTTTTTTAATTATTTCACATTCTTTTTTTTTATATTTCATTTTTTTTTATTTTTAAATTATTTTAAATTCTTTTTTTTAATTATATTTATTTATTTATTTGTTTATTTTTTGAACAATGAATCCGAATCGGAGGATCGCGAGCTTTATCGACGAAACGAGACACTCCCAACACGAGACTTTGGAAAGTGAGTGAGGTAATCGCTATCGTCGTTTTTGACAGACGATAAACTCACGAAGAGCGAATTTTCAGTGACACACCAGGGATTATACGGCTCGGTGATAAGGCCGAATGGCGGGCTACTCAAAAGTTCAAGAAGATTTATCTCTCGCAGTCCTGGACCAGAGACGTCTCTAATATTTGCAATCTTTCTTTTTTTTCTGAACGAGATTAAAAACTGTTATTTTGACTGTATAAACAAACGAAATAATAACGTCGTTCCAATTTCATTCTGGACCAAAACGATGGGAGCGTGAGATTATAATTTTATTTCCAAAAATCATCACGGGAATTAGTGAACTTTAATCGTGGCAGAGAAAATATTTAAAAAAAAAACAAGAAAAAAATGGATGGACATTTTTTTTTTCCATTTTTCGATTTTCCCAAGGACGAGAATTTTTTTCGTCCTTTCGATTGACCGAATAATAACGTGAATCCGATTATATTCCAATCGGAAGCGATCAGAGCCATTCTAAATTTTTTGTTCAAAAATATTTTCCGAAAAGACAAAAATTGCGAAAGTATTTAGAAAATTCGGAAAAAAATGGATGGACATTTTTTTTTTCATCGTTTGAGCTTCCGAAGGACGAAAACGATAGCCACAATTTTTTTCGTCCTCTCGGTTCGTTCATTTGGCTCCATTTCACCAGGAAAAGTGTTTCCACACTTGAGAAAAAATTTTTGCCCATTTATTGACATCCTCTCACAAGAGACTACGAATTTTTATGAATTCAAAGTCCCAACAAGCTTCATGTTGAATGTGCGATGCGTTAGTAATCTTCGAAATCGTGAATGGCCACGTTTTAGCGAAGCTGCTAATAAAAAAACTCAACGAATTCATTCAACGCAGACTGACGCAATATGTCGCAATGAAAAAAAAAACACGAACAGACACGATTATCTTCGCATCATTGATAACGAGTAAAAATTTGAAAGAAAAAAAGATAAAAATAGAAAAAAAATGAAAAAAATAAAAAAATTCATTACAATTGAAATTTTGGCAATTTTGAGATAAGGAGAAAAAAACGAATTCCAGTATTAAAATATTCTGTAATCAGTCTGACTGTGATAACGTCGGCAGAAATACATTTTCCCTTGAAAAGATTTCGTATTTTTCATAAATCGATATCTTACCGATTATTTTTACGATTACTTCAATATTTACTTTGAAATTAAGCGCGCTTGCCGTTGACGATGATATGGAAGATTTGATTGCTACGAGTTACGACATCGGAAAGAAATATTCTCAACGATACAGAGGCCTGGGACGAAGATAATTTTAATCGAAATCTACGACTTGATTTCCTAGCTGATTAGTTGGATGTTTATCTCGTTGTCAACGGAAACGGACGAAAGTAAAAACAAAAGAAAAAAAAGATTCAATATCGTATCGGTTAAGAAATTTTCGATCGTTAACCACATTTTTCCCTCACCTCATTAGTACGCAACAAGACGAAACATGACGACACAATTTTTCATTATTTTATTTTATTCATTTTTTCAATTATTATTTATTTATTATTTTGTTTTTAAATTAATATTCTTCGAATCCAAATGGACGAAAAATCGAAATTTTGAAAACTGTAAGGACCCCACGTCCTTCCTCCTGGAGGAAACGATATAATTTTTCATTATATTGATTTATTAATTTTTTGAATTATTATTTATTTATTATTTTGTTTTTTTTTTCAACTGATTTTCGATCTTTTGGAATTTTTAGCCATTTTTATTGAGAATTAATATTCTTCGAATCCAAATGTAGGAAAATTCGAAATTTTGAGAACTGTAAGGACCTCACGTCCTTCCTCCTGGAGGACACGAAATAATTTTTCTCCATTTTATTACGTTCATTTTTTGAATTATTATTTATTTATTATTTTGTTATTTTGTTTCTCTTTTTTTTTCAATTATTTTTTACAATAATCGTAATAAATGAACAAATGGTTGTGCTTTGGAAAGAAATTGTGTGCAATTACCTGACAAAGAAACGGTGGCATGAGGCGACTTGGTAGAGTCGTAAAAGTTAGTTTATTTCTTGACGAGTCGTTTAGTGCTCGTTTAAGGAGTTTACGGACCACGCAATTGAGGTGTAACACACAAGATCCGTTGCTCTACTGCACCGAGATGAAAATCGTTCGGCGCAGCAGTGAACCCCATGAACGCAGTTCCATTTTTTTCTCATGTCCGATAAAAATGTTGGTTACGATTTATCAAGAAGCACAAACTAGTCGATCCATCTAGTTGAGTGGCACGCGGGACTAAAACGAAACATAAAAATTCTACGTTATTCATTACTTTTCAGAAATGTCAAACTGCCACTAAAAAAAAAAAAAAAAAAAAAACAAAAAAATTGACAGGAAACCAAAAACGAGAAAAATTTCAATTTGCAACGTTTTTCGTATTCAAGCGGTTGGACGATTTAAAAAAAAACTCAGATTTTCATAAAATTCGAAAAATCATCAAATTTCGCAACCGGTCAACCAATATTTCGGAAATCCAATAACAACCATCCTATTATCATATGCTATTTATAAAAATTAAAAAAAAACTAATAATGAATCTTGAAAATTGCGGAATTCAGAGCTTCGACAAGTATTTTTTTTTTTTTTTTTTTTTTCAAAATTTCGTAGAATTCGTATTTTGAAATAATTTCGACAATTTTTCTATAAAGTAAAGAGGAAGCACAGGCTCATACACAATATCTTATAAAATTTGAAAAAATTTAAGCGGTTGGACGATTTTTCGAAAATTCAGATTTTCGTGAATTTTGGAAATTCATAAAATTTAAACCGTTCAACCGATATTTTCCAAATTCAATACCAACCTTCCTATTATGACATTCTATGTATAAAAAAAAAATTAGTAAGAAATCTTGAAATTTGACGTTTCTAGTAATTTCATGAGATGATGAAATTAAGAAAACCACGTGACAGAGCAACACAAACATTCCGTTTGTCTGGGTGTTTACTATAGTTTGATAAACTCGCCGTCGGGCTAAACGCGTTTCTGGAGAAACGGGATCGTGAGTCGTGAGTGAGCCTAACTGTCAAAATTCCTCCTCGTAGCAGGTTCAGTACACAGCGAGCAGTCATTGTGAGCGGCCGTTAATAATAATCGACAGAACTATGGCTCTGATTAATGAAAATCAGTTCTTGCCTTGGTTGATTCCTCACGTCGTTGAAAACATTCTGAGGAAATCGGAAAACGACGAGAAAATAAAAGTGTTGAATATTGCCTCAAAACCTGGTGCTGCAGGCGGCGATAATTACATGAGTGATGTTTCGAGAGTTCACGTCGAATTTACGCGGAGTCAGACACCGGACGATCAAGTAATCGAGAAGAAAACGTTGATCTTCAAAGTTTCGTTCAGCAAGGACAGTCCAGCTGGTAGTATGGTAAAAAAACACGAAAAATACATACGCGATTGAAATTTGCATGAATTTGAAAAAATACTAAAAAATAACGTGGATTAATCGAGAAGAATTAAAATCGAATTAATTGAGAATTAAAAAAAAAAAAAAAAAACAAAACAAAAGTTTACATTTTTTTGGCAGGTGGCCAGAAGCTTGTGATTTAAACTGGGATCGTGAGAACTGAAGAGAGAAACTAAAATAAGTCACTGACAAGTATCGTCATGGTTTATTTTATTTTCTCTTTTTTTTTGCAATTTTTTTTTTCTTCATATTTTTGCATCATTTTCAATATTTAATTAAACTCGAATTAATTATGAAAATTTTGATTTCGTGGTTTGAAAAAAAGGGCAGAGAGTGTCAAATCTTCGAAACGGAAATCGAAATGATAACAAAAACTCTGGAGAGCATGACCGCGATTTTAAACGAGAAAGATTATCGTTTGAGTCCTCGAGCTTTTCATACGGAAATCGGAGATCCTTCGTACTTGGTGCTGGAGGATTTAGCAGCCCGAGGCTTTCGCACCGCTGATCGACGTGTCGGTCTCGATCTCGATCACTGCTTGCTCGTCATGAGAGGATTGGCCAAATTTCATGCCAGCTCCGTAGCAGTTTACGAAAAGGTAAAAATGCGTTGAAAAAAAAAAAAAAAATTACGTTTTCACCTTGAAAACTTTCACTTTCGAGCTGCTTGTCCCAGCTTTTTGATCTTCGTTCATCGTCCTAGGTATTTCTTCTGTTTTTCACGCTGTTTTTTTCAAACCCAGGATCCAAATTCCACAAAAAAATATAACAAGGGACTTTATCGCAAGAAATGCATCGAAGGCGTCAGGGAAATCTTTACTGGCGGATTCAGAGCGCTGAGTACGGAAGTCAAAGACTGGCCAGAGCTCGGGTCCAGGTACGTATTCGTAAATAATAAGTGAATGCAAATAATCGTTCGATCGAATACGTGATAATTAATTAACTCCAAAAATCATGATAATCAATGGAAAAAAAAATCTAAAATTACAATTTGTACGGGAAAAAACTTTTTTGTTGTGACCAGCCACTACATTTTAAGCTCAGCATGATAATGCCACGTAAAAGTGTAAAATTTTGCAGTTACTCCGAGAAATATTTAAAATCGGCGGAAGTGTGTTACGAAAAAGGCGTGGAATGTGCTGAGCCTCGAGAAGATGATTTCAACGTGTTAAATCATGGCGACACTTGGGTCAACAATTTGATGTTCCGATACGACGACGAGGGCAAAGTCGTTGATCAAATTTTCGTGAGTTTTTTTTCGTGAAAAGCGTTAAAAAAAAAAACGAAAAAGGAAAAAAAAACATCGAATCATCGATTTTCCTGTTTTTTTTTAGCTCGATTTTCAAATTTCCGTCTGGAGTTCTCCGGCGTACGATCTCCATTATTTTTTGCACACGAGTCCAGTGGACGAGGTGAAAATTCGTCATTGGAACGAGCTCATCGCCGAGTACACGAGAACGCTCAACGAGACGATGTTGAGAATAAAGTGCAAGACCAAACCACCGAGTCTTGATTGGATAAAAGAGTGTTTGAAGAAACGGGAATTCCTGGGTGTATTAGCTTCGGTAATAACTTACCCTTTGGTCTTCGTCGACAAAGAGAACGTTGTAAGCTTCTCAGATCTCCTTTCCACTTCCGATAACATCAACAGTCAAGGACTCAAGGACAAACGTTACCGTGAGATCATGATTGGACGATCCAAGGATTGGAACTCTCGAGGAATCTTCGACATTTAGTCCCCACCAAAAATCATTCATAATCAATATTTCAAAATCCATTGTTATTAATTTTTACACTGCCCTTTGCGTTGTAACACGAAAAACAAAAAAAAAAAAAAAAATCTCTCCAATAAATCATTTTTCAATTCCTATTTATTATTGTTATTATTATTATTATTATGATAATAATCGTCATGCGAAAATATCGTTATCGTAATTAATTTTATCGATCGATTGATTTTCTTCAGCATCTATCGCGTGACAAAAAAACAGGGTCAACAGGCCGCTTTGAAAACTATTGATTTCTGGGAGTTAGAAAAGCACGTGACTAAGAAAAACAGACATTCCCTCTGACTGAGTGATTACTAGGCAGTTTGATAAACTTGTCCTTGTACCAATCGAATACGGAGAGACCGTACCGTGGGTGAGCCTAGCTGCCAAGATTTCTCATCGTAGATTCAGTGGCTGGCGAGCAGCCGTTGCAAGCGGCAGTGTTAATAATCGACAAAACGATGGCTCAGAATAACGAAAATCAGTTCTCGCCTTGGTTGATCCCTCACGTCGTTGAAAACATTCTGAGGAAATCGGAAAACGACGAGAAAATAAAAGTGCTGAATATTGCCGCAAAACCTGCAGTTGCAGGCGGCGATAATTATATGAGTGATATTTCGAGAGTTCACGTCGAATTTACGCGGAGTCAGGCACCGGACGATCAAGTAACCGAGAAGAAAACGTTGATCTTCAAAGTTTCGTTCAGCAAGGACAGTCCAGCTGGTGATTTGGTAAGAAAAAACGAATAATACATACGCGATTGAAATTTGTGGGAATTTGAAAAAATACTAAAAAATAACGTGGATTAATCGAGAAGAATTAAAATCGAATTAATTGAGAATTGAAAAAAAAAAAAAACAAAACAACAGTTTACATTTTTTGGCAGGTGGCCAGAAGCTTGTGATTTAAACTGGGATCGTGAGCACTGAAGAGAGAAACTAAAATAAGTCACTGACAAGTTTCATCATGGTTTATTTTATTTTCTCTTTTTTTTGCCATTTTTTTTTTCTTCATATTTTTGCATCATTTTCAATATTTAATTAAACTCGAATTAAGTATCAAAATTTTAATTTCGTGGCTTGAAAAAAAAGGGCAACGAGTGCGAAGTGTTCGAAACGGAAATCGAAATGATGACGAAAACTCTGGAGAGCATGACCGCGATTTTAAACGAGAAAAATTATCGTTTGAGTGCTCGAACTTTTCATACGGAAATCGGAGATCCTTCGTACTTGGTGCTGGAGGATTTAGCAGCTCGAGGCTTTCGCACCGCTGATCGACGTGTCGGTCTCGATCTCGATCACTGCTTGCTCGTCATGAGAGGATTGGCCAAATTTCATGCCAGCTCCGTAGCAGTTTACGAAAAGGTAAAAATGCGTTGAAAAAAAAAAAACAAAAATTACGTTTTTACCTTGAAAATTTTCACTTCCGGGCTGCTTGTCCCAACTTTTTCATCTTCGTCCATCGTCCTCGGTATTTCCTCTGTTTTTCACGCTGTTTTTTTTCAACTCAGGATCGAAATTCCATAAAGAATTATAACAAGGGAATTTATCACAAAAAATGCCCCGAAAGAGTCAGGAAAATGGTTGCTGATGCATTCAAAAACATGAGTACGGAAGTCAAGGATTGGCCAGAGCTCGGGTCGAGGTACGTATTCGTAAATAATAAGTAGATGCAAATAATCGTTTACTCGAATACGTGATGATAAATTAATTCCGATTATTGTAATGGGAATATTTCCATTTCAATAATAATAAAACAATTTAAAAAATAAATAAACTCGAAAATCACAATTTTAATGGGGAAAAACTTTTTTTTTGTGAGCAGCCACGACGTTTTTGGCTCGCGTTGATAATAACATGTGAAAATTTCAAAATTTCCAGTTACTCAGAGAAATATTTAAAATTGTCGGAAATTTGTTACGACAAAGGCGTGGAATTTGCTGAGCCTCACGAAGATGATTTCAACGTGATAAATCATGGCGACACTTGGGTCAACAATTTGATGTTCCGATATGACGACGAGGGCAAAGTCGTTGATCAAATTTTCGTGAGTTTTTTTTTTCGTGAAAAGCGTTAAAAAAAAAAAAACGAAAAAAGAAAAAAAGCATCGAATCATCGATTTTCCTGTTTTTTTTTTTAGCTCGATTTCCAATTGCCTGTCTGGAGTTCTCCGGCGTACGATCTCCATTATTTTTTTCACACGAGTCCAGTGGACGAGGTAAAAATTCGTCATTGGGACGAGCTCATCGCCGAGTACACGAGAACGCTCAACGAGACGATGTTGAGAATAAAGTGCAAGACCAAACCACCGAGTCTTGATTGGATAAAAGAGTGTTTGAAGAAACGTGAATTCCTGGGTGTATTAGCTTCTGTACTGACTTTACCTTTCGTCCTCCTCGACAAAGAGAAAGTTGTAAGTTTGTCAGATCTCATTTCCACTAGCGGTCAAACGAGCAGTCCAGGATTCAAGGACGAACGTTATCGTGAGATCATGATAAGACGATCGAAATATTGGAACTCTCAAGGAATCCTCGACATTTAGTCCCCACCAAAAAGCATCTATAATTAATATTTTAAAATCTATTGTTATTTATATTTACACTGCCCTTTGGGTTGTAAAATGAAAAATGAAAAAAAAAAAATGTCTCGAACAAATAATTTTTCAATACCCATTCATTCTTTTTATTATTATGACAATAATAATAATTTATTAATAATAATTATAATTATTTGAATAAAAATTCATTAAAAATTATAACAATTTTTGTAATTTATAATTATTCTAATTTCTCAAATAATAATAAATCATAAATCGTTATAATTATTTAAACAATAATTTATAAACAATTATCACAATTAATTGAATAATTATTCATCAAAAATTATTATAACAATGTGAAAAAAAAAAAAAATCATTTCGGCGGAATGCAATTTTGTCAACAAACTCGATGACAGTTCGAAAAAAAGTTTGAAATATTTCCATTCAGTAGGATGCAAGCAAATAATTATAATGACGATAAAAAATGGTAAAAATCTCGAGCACAGACGAACGAGCCTTTTGAGGGAATTAACAAAGATTTGATATCACGATAAAGCGTTATCTGTGGAGTACGCGATACGGAGGAACTTTCCTGCCCGAGTAATCACGCGAGAGAAACATTGAAGAATGATTTGTCAATGTACGAGAAATGAGGAAGTTCGTGTAATTGAGTTTGTCCTTGTGTGTGCTGGTCCAGAGTGTCTGTGTCATCACGTGTTCGAGATTGGACAATCGTTGGCAAAAGTAAAAAGCCATATGACCAGCTCCACTGCCTCACAGTGTTCGACGATCTCTCGTTGCTCGAGTTCCATTATAGTCGCGCAGTGTCGGTGATGACATCGAGTGATTTGAGCAAAGCTACGCCTTGGCTAACGCCAGGATTGGTAGAAAATATCCTCAGGGAATGTCAACACGACGAGAGCATCCAAGTTTTTTCTATTTCGTCAAAATCCGCAACGGTCGGTGGTGATAACTACATGAGTGATATTTCACGAATCACCGTCGCGTATACACGAGGCCACGCAGCAGTCAATGACGCACCCGAGAAAAAAACCTTGATCTTTAAAGTTTCTCTCAACAAGAATACTGCGGCGCATGATGTGGTGTGTAAATACGTTGCGTTCTCGTGTCA
>JBAJMU010000008.1:7778185-7792094 GCA_037952995.1 Hyposoter didymator
TTTTTCACTCCTTAGGACCCGAGCTGCATAACGCATTATCGGCGAGGAATTTACCACAAAAATTGTCCCCAGGCAATACAATATTTTGCCAAAGAAGTGTTCAAAGAATTGAGCTCCGAGGTAAAAAAATGGCCAGGACTTGACTCCAGGTACGTGTGTGATAAAAACAAATCAAGGGAATATTGAGCGGTTTTGCAGAGAATTCTCCGGAATTCTCTCCTGCTGGCTGTGAGTGCAAAGTGCATAATAAATATTTTGGAAAAAATTTATTCGCAGTTACTCGGAAAAATTGTTGAAATTAGCCGAAGTTTGCTTTGAAAAAACTCTGGAATCTGCTGCGTTTAAGGAAAATGAATTCAACGTTATTAACCATGGCGATGCCTGGATAAACAACTTTATGTTCCGATACGACGAGCAGGGCAAAGTCGTTGATCAGATTTTCGTAAGTTTTGGATTTGGCTCAAATTTCAAAAAGAATTTTTCGAAAATCGAAATATTATTAGAAAATCCAATTTTTAGAAAAATTAATCAAATATAATGATCATTTTATATTTCGATTTCTTAATGGTGAAGCCTCTTAAAACTTTGCACACACTTTTATGGAACATCGAAGAAGCTTTATTGAATTTTTCAAAAAAATCGGGCCTCAAGGACCTTCCTGTGCATGCTCCTCAATATTTTAACGTTTTCGTTGCAGCTTGATTTCCAAATTTGCTTCTGGTCTTCTCCGGCCTATGATCTCATTTATCTTCTCTATTCGAACGCGAATGACGAGGTTTATGCGCATCATTTTGAAGAGCTTGTCGCGGAGTATTCAAAGGACCTGAGCAGTACGATGTCGAGGATAAACTGCACGACGAAGCCACCGAGTCTTGACTCGATTCTCGGAGCTATGCGAGAGCGAGAATTTTTGGGAGTCTTGACTTCGATAGTTACCATTCCTTTCCAACTGATCGATGCATCCGAGGCTAAAAATTTTTCCGAGTTGGTTCAGTCCGAACTCGAAACTCGGAGTCCTGGCATGAAGGACGAACGTTTCCGGAGGATGATGACGAGGCGATTGCAGGAATGGAACTCACGAGGGTTGCTCGATATTTAATTAATAAAAAAAAAAATAACGTTACGATTTTAACGAAATTTACGTTTGGTCCTTTTCGTCCTGCCACTGTATCTCACGTATTTGGGGAGAAAAAAATGTGAAAAATTCTGGAATACTCTCCGTTGATTCTACTTTGAGGTTTCATGGTTTTTATAGTTGTTGCATTTTTTATTTCAAAATAAAACGCTTTAAAATCGAGATTTTCGAAAAAATTCTCGTTTTCGGCACAAGTCGCAGGACCTTTTCGTCCTGTCTCTTTATCTTGCTCATTTGGGGGGAAAAAAATGTGAAAAAATTCTGGAATACTCTACATTGATTCTACTTTGAGGTTTCATGGTTTTTATAGTCGTTGCATTTTTTATTTCAAAATAAAACGTTTTAAAATCGAGATTTTCGAAAAAAACCTCGTTTTTGGCACAAGTGGCTGAAAAAATGTGAAAAAATTTTGGAATACTCTTCATTGTTTCTACTTTGAGGTTTCATAGTTTTCATAGTCGTTGCATTTTTTTATTTCTAACTAAAACGCTTTAAAAATAAGATTTTCGAAAAAAGTTGTCGCCTGGGTCAAAAAGACCCGTGTGATCCGCGGAGGGTTGATAATTCTAGCTCCGAAAATTGATTCCATCGAAACTCTTATCCCCTGTAGTAAAAAAAAAAAAATATTTATGAAAAAATCGTCAATTGCGCGATCGCGACGGATTGACATGGAAATAAAATGAATATTCGTCGAGGCTGTGAGAGGAAAAAGTTTCCAGACGTTGGTATGGTGGCACGATTGAAATTTCAATACTTCGGAGACGCTCGAGGCCCCTGAGAAAAGCGACAATTGCCAGCACTTGATACAGCTCAACGCCACGCGTTAAGGTGATCCACGCGTTTTAGCTGAATGTCGTCGTAATGCGGGCGCCGGAGTGCGCTCTTCCCGAACTGCTCATCGTTTCAACGTCGTCTGACTCCCTCTCCATCGCCCCCTGGAGCAGCCCTCGTCGCGTTTTCACAGCCTCTGTATCGTCTCCATTTTGCCACGGTGCTCCTCATCTTTTCAGGAGCTTCTTGGCGCCTGATATTAAGGGCACAGTCGCCTGACGACACTCATTCGCTTCCCTACTCTCGTTCGCTACCCCGATTCTTATTTTTCAACCCCCACCCTCGCTTTTCCCTTCGAAACGTTAGAAAAATCGCTTCACATTCGCACATTCCCTTTGAGCAATATTCCACGTCGTGCAGAGCCTCGAATACGAAGAGTTCGGGAGGCAAAATAGTCCGGAAATCGATCAACTCATTTTTCTTCTCATTTTATTATTTTCCGAACGTTATCGTCTCACGAAGTTGATTCGTCTCTTTAGATTTTTCTTAAAACTCCATTTTCGGCGATTTTATTCTTGGAAATTATTTTCTATGGGGGTGGAAACTGAAAATATGGGATTCACTAGGAATTGGTTCGATTTTCGTTCCATGGGGAATCTCGAATCTTACAGACGGTTGAAACAATGATTTTTTTGTTTTTATAGAAAATGATTTTTCTCGAAATTCCATTTTTTTCAATTTTATTTTTCGAAATTATTCACCATGGGGGTGGAAATTGTGAAAAGTTTCCCTGGAGGTTGAAAAAATGATTTTTCTCATAGACTTGATGCCATTGTTGTAAGAAATCGATGATCGAAACTGTGTGATGAAATATTTTCAACCCCCATGATCGAGGGGACAAAGAGACGCATTTTCGTAATTATTGTGACAGCCAAACAGAAGTAGGTCAATTTTTTCTTCAATAAAAATTGAAAGACGTGCATTTAACTCGAAATTTGAGAATTTTAGAGTCACAAACTCGCGAATGGGAACACCATAGAAAATATGAAAATTGAACCCCCATAAAAAATGGACCTCTGAGTAAAATCCCATAGCGAAGAATTTTTTTTTTTTCATGGATCTTTTTACATTCGTCTTCGGATAGTTGACTATAAATTTCTCAATCTCGTGGGTCCATGGCGTTCCATCATCATTTGCGAAACCACCCCCATGGCTTAGAAATTCCAGGAAAACGAGGACGACGAGGAATCGTCCTCGTCCCTCTGCACATCTGGATTCCTCATCGAATAAAGTGACAATTGTTCGCTCATGGGCAAAGTCTCTTGTCATCCGATTGCAGCCTTCGAGTAAAACGTCCAAATGTAATCTCGATATCGCTGGATTAATTTTATCGAAGGCGTCGTGTGATCCTCCTCTCCCTCTGGCTCCCTCTCATCCCTTCGTTCTTATGCTCAAACCCTCCGGCACTATTTCCAAAGGGTGTGGACTAAAACGAGATCGAAAAGACTGGGAAAGAAACTCTTCGACTTGGAACGTAGTCCCTTAAACTTTATATATCGAGGGAGCGAGCAAAATCGAGGGAAGAGAAATTGACGCTTGGGCTCACCCTTTCTTCAATCTCTGTTCGTCACTCGGCCCCAAAATTGCTTTTCATAAACGACGCTCGATCTTTTGAGCAACGAGTAGTGAAAAAAAAATTTACAGCAATTTTTTTTTTTTCGTTTTTTATTTGATTATTAATTATTTTAATAATCGCAATTGAATTTAATTGGAAAAAATTATTTTTCATTCAAATTATATAATTTCGACAATTTTTCTAGAAAGTAAAGAGGAAGTACGGACTTGTACACAATGTTTTATAAAATTTGCAGAAATCAGAGCGGTTGGACGATTTTTCAAAAGACTCTGATTTTTGTAAAATTCGAAAAATCATAAAATTTAAACCGTTCGATCGATATTTTCCAAATTCAATACCAACCTTCCTATTATGATTCTCTATGCATAAAAAATTCATAAAGAGAATATCTTGGAAAATTTGAAAAATTTTAAGCGGTTTGACGATTTTTCAAAAAACTCAGATTTTCGTAAAATTCGAAATATCATAAAATTTAAACCGTTCGACCGATGTTTTCCAAATTCAATACCAACCTTCCTATTGTGATTCTCTATTCATAAAAAAAAAAAAATTAGTAACGAATCTTAAAATTTGCGGAAGTTAGAGCGTCGACACCTTTTTTTGAAAATTACAAAAAAAAAAAAAAAATATTCCTTACATGGCAAAATTGATGAGTTATGGTTCTCGTCTGTTGGTTATCGTTCAATCCTGTAATCTGGCTGCTGTTTATCCGATTAAGGAAGTCCGTCCTATCGCGAAACAAGATTCTCTTCTCATAATCCCTCCAGGTTGTTTTTTTCGCTATTCGCGAAATTGTTTTTCCATCTTTCTTCACGTTTTTCTGTTCGTTCGTCTCCCTCGTTTTGTTGTGCAGCACTGAATTACTTTTCCAAAGAAACGTCTCGATTCCCTTGATCTTCTCGATGGCATTGTGAGCGAGGGAGAGTGGAGAAAGAAACAAGAGGGACGGAGGGATCTTTGTCAGTGGAGAACTGCAGGAAGCAATGAAACGAAGCAATAAAGTGAGGGGCGACGAGAATAATAAAAAAAAAAACAACAACTTTGGAACATGATCTGTTTCGTTTATTTCAAGGGAAGCCCGATAGTCTTGATCGTGTAATGTGTGTGAGATATTGAGAACCTTAAGTTCTGTTTCGAAATATATTGATGAAACGAGATTCGTGTTTGTATTGAATTTCGCATTCGTTAGAGAAGAGAAAAACTTGAAAATGTCTGTCAAAATGAAAATTGAATTTTTGGAATTTTTATCGAGCCATTTGGACAGTTGGATTTGTTGTTTTTTTTGGGCTCATTTGCTTCGTTAATCGAGCTGGCATGGGGAGTAACGATTCAAGTGGAAATGGCCAGTAAATCGAGTCAAATTAATTTCCATTTACAGAAGAGTTCGTTTGAGAGAAAATATCGTTAATGACAAAAACATGTAACGTTTGGTAGAGACACAAATAAATTGTGATTGCGAAATAATTGGTGGTCGTTTTTCCGAGCATTCCATGTCTCGGTGGCTCGGAATATTTTTGGCACAAAGTTGTTTGTTCATTAGCAGAGAAGAAAAAGATTTTTCAACGCGAGGCTCCGTTTCGATTCTTCTTTTTTTTTCTCTGGTATTTCTTTTTTTTGCATTTTTGTCAATGCCTCCGAGGCATACAAATGGAACTGGGGAATCGGACCAATGGCCGTGAGAACGATTATGGCGGCAACGTGATTACGAAACGAAGCGAAGCGGATTATAATTTGATGTGGATGGAAGAGTGGATGAGGTCGTTCACCTGAGGGACTCTCGTTGTCCGATTTTATGTCCGAACGTGTATCCGAATTTACGTACACACGTGTATTTTTTATTAGTGCATTATGCGTGTGCTATAAAATGGAAATAAAAACAAGAGTTGTGTATGGTCCACAACGATTTGCCATTCCCTGGGGTGGTGGCGCTTTTTCATGTAGTATTGAAATGAGGGAATGGAGAATGAGGAATCCGGAGTGCGCGAAACATGAATATCCCATTGAGACGTTCTTGTCCCTAATTGCACATTCAGAATTGACTTTTATGTGCTCGTCGGCTTCAAGCTGTGACGCTCGACGTGTCACACAGTTCTGCCTCAATATACAGAAAAATATCTCTCCAATGGAGACAGAATTCTGTGGCTGGATAGCTCTTGAAATTCTGGAGAGAAAAGTATTTGGAATTATTTCTCTCAGCTGCGTAGATCGTGAGTTATCGACGTACGAAGTGACAGCCAATGAGGCGATGCGTCCGGGCACCGCCCACTTGGTCCGTTCAGCGCATGGCATTGGCCAACGTCGTTTCGATGATTGCCGAGCAACGGTGCATCGGAGAGAAATGTTCCAAAGGACTTTTCTTCCTAGAATCGGACGAGCTAGCAAGTCTGTAATAGTAAAATACGGAATTTTGAAAATTTTTAACAAAATTTTGGAAAAATATGGTCTCTCGAGTTTTTTTCCTTTTCTCAGCGTTTTTCCCTCGAATGGTGTAGCTCGCCTTTCGAGAATAGTTGATAGACTCTGGTTTATGTCCCTCGTACTATCACTGGAGCGGTGCTCGACCAGCTTGCCCTTCTGGATGCTCGTATAATTTGTTTGCTGCTTGGATTAAGGGCACTGGCCCCCGGTAATTTATATATATACATGGACGTACACACACATACCGATACGTTGGCTGGCACAGTTGCTTTAAGCTCTTGGGGCGAGTCCAAAGATTCATTTTCGGTCGTTTCTCCCTGGACATTGGACATACGTCTCTGTTTCTTCCCTCTGGGTATACTCAGGACTACGACCTAAGCGACTTGTGCCACAGTCTTGAAAGTATAATCAGCGAACAAGAGCCTTGAGAATCCTTTAACGAATGCAATGAAAAAGGGAAGCTCCAAAAGTCCTGTTGGTTGTAATTTAATAACCAAAGCAAATTGCCAACGTCTCGAGACCCAAATCTTTTGTTTTGACGTTAAAAAAAATCCACAAATTGTTTATAAAATATTAGCGAGTGCCTGAGCAACGCTTCGATGTTTCGAGGGGCTCCGGGGTATCGATAAAACGTGAAAAATGTTATGAATTGCTTGCCGCTTTCTAGCCGGTCCAATAAAAATTGTACGGAACAAAAAAATCGAAAGAATTCGATTCATCCGGATGAAAATTTTATTTGTCACTGAGATGCTTCGGATTTTTGACTGAAAATAAAAAATAATAATTCAGAGAACAAGCGATGCTCCGGAAGGAGGATTCCTCTGGAATTAAATTTATCGGTTCAGAAAGCACGACGGATTTGAGCACCTTTTTTGCACCCGGAGAGGGAGGAAGTAAAAAAAAAAAGAGAGAAAACACGAAAGAGGATAAGGTTAACGCTGATCCCTATCGACCTTGCCGAGAGTCTAATCGGAATCAAGGAGCCACCAGAGAGATGAGGATATCGAGGATATCTCCCTGTACGTCATGGAGCAAGTGAGAGAAATATAGGGCAAGCAAAGAAAAAGAACGAAGCAGAGAGAGCGAGATGAGAATCGCTCCGAATGGTAGGATCCTTGATCGAACCACAACGATTTCCTGTGCCAGTAGTAACCTCCCTGATATGCTCAGACCTAATCCCCGTGGGGCTTCTTAGGATCGTTGGTCGCAGAGGTCATTGAGAAGACAAAGAGGCTCTTTCTTCAGGGGATGAGACTCTAAAGGACCTGGGCATTTGATAAGCTTTTCACTTCGGACATCTTGACTAATTCAACTGCCTGAATCTTCATAAAATCACAAAACATCCACGCGACTTGTAGACATTTGTGAAAATCCCTCGAGGTCACTTTTCACTCGATCTCATCCAGTCAAATGGATCCTGGTCATGGTAAACGAAAAACTTACCCATACACACCAACTTCCTTCTGCGTGGGTGCAAATTTGCACTTGGAGTTTTCAAACCGTTCTGTCTCATCGACATTCGTACGGATTGGAAACGATAGGGGTACTTTTTAGGGGTAGCGGAACCTGGGCTATCGATTGCAATGATAAGAAAAACAAAAAATCTAATATTTTTCACAAAAATGATAAAATTCACAAAATAAATTCTAAAAATCTCGTCGTTTGGTTTCCGCGTGTGCGAATTTGCATCCACGTGGTGGCAACGAGCTAATGACAATTGCTCGGTATGAAATGTAACAAACGACGAGGCAACGTTTGGAAGAAAAGCACTCAATAACGTCGAAACAGGCCCTCGGCAAGGAAAAGGCCAGAATGAAAAAGAAACAAGTGTATCAAAGAGGAAATGAGGGAGAGGACAAGTCGTCAGGTCTATTGAATGAAGGACGTGGTTCGAACTGAAAGTTGGCAAAGTTTTCGAGCTGCGAAAGGGCGTCTCTTGAAAGTTGTGCTTGTCGAATGAGAGTACCGCTCAAATGAAGAGAAGGAACAAGAGTGTGGAGCTTGGCAGGGAGCACGAGTGAGAGAATCGAAAGAGTGCCTATAAACAGTGGCAGAGGGCGCTGCTGGAAATGAAACGGCGTGTAACTAACGCCAGAGGTAGTATAGCAACACAAAACCATATACTCCATGCCTCGACCTTTATTTCTTCCCTCAGCAAAGAGCCTTTTGCTCCTGCCAGCTGCCTATATTGCTAGGAGCAGGGATTGTGCAGAGCAAGCTCTTCTTTCCTCGCTATTACGACATTGCGGTCGTTGGACGACGAAGCAACCTTTTCCGGCTGCTTCGAGAGCTTTCATTTAGGAAAACAATTGTGAAAAGCCCAAGGCTTGATAAAGGAGACCAGCCGAAGGCTCACTTTTCAAAAACGTTCATAGAAACCTGCATCACACTCCGAGCATCTGTACCAAATCACTGAAGCGACCAATCAACCGGATTAGCCATTCTGGTGGCGCCACCTGGAGGGACGCTTTGGTACTTTTGCCTCTGGAGCTTCCAAACGCCTCGAAATCAATTTCGAATGCTCTGAGAAGTTCAGTTTTTTGTTTTACCATTTTTTTCACCCCCTTCCGACATGGTAAATGAATTTTTTTTAATTTTTTTTTTTTTTATGGAATTGCATGGAAAGTAAATACGAAAAAAATTATTTTATTCGTCACAAAGGTTTGGGTCTCCGGGAGCCCGAGAGTATAATCGATTTCTGGCGGAGCGGGCGATACACGGCAAGGCTATAAATAATTTCGCAATGTTCGTGTGGTCGTTGCGAGAAAAATTGTTTCTTCGAATGGGTTTCTTGACCCAAGTCTCTGTATAAATTCATAAAATGTGAATCTGCCGGAAGTTGATTTGGTGGAAGGAGGAAAGGAGTTTAAAAAACTTCTTGAAACGACTGCCTGATGTTGCAAGCGTCGCTCTTTGTCCTAAATATTAATAGCTCGGATTTTGCAGCTCGTGCGACGAATGAAAAAAGTTTTCCTTCGCTAATCTCACAATATAAGTTTTTCAACTTGTGCATGCACCGTAAAATTAGAATTATCCAATCATACGACTCGACGAAACGAGCCCGGTAATTAACTTGAAACTCTGTTATCGTAATCGCCATTCAAACGTCCATAAATATTTTTAAAGAATGAAAAATTGAATTTTTTTTTCATGATTCATCGACGAGGTTCATTATTTTTTTTACCTGAATCTGTTTCTCCCGAAAATATCGGTTCGAGCTCGGAGCCGAACTTTCTGTGATTTATCGAAAAACTAAAAATATCATCGAAAAATTAAAAACTGTAAAATTTAAACTTTTATAACTCGAGAACGGTTTGAGCTACAGGACTCCCGTTTTGCACAGATGTTAATCCATACGAACTCTTCGTTCTCTGTGATTTTTTTTTGGAATTGCTAAAAAAATACGAATTCTACGGAATTTTGAAATTTTCAAAAAAACGCTTTCGACGCTCTAACTTCCGCAAATTTTGAGATTCGTTACTAATTTTTTTTTCATGAATAGAGAATCATAATAAGAAGGTGGGTATTGAATTTGGAAAATATCAGTCGAACGGTTTAAATTTTACGATTTTTCGAATTTTAGGAAAATTTCAGTTTTGAAAAATCATCCAACCGCTTAAATTTTTTCAAATCCCCCAAGACATTCTCTCTACTTTCCAGAAAAGTTGTCGAAATTTGTTATTTACTTTTTAAATTTTCTCAAAGTCCCGCTACTGTGCACACAGACCGATCACGAAATTCTCCTTCTCCCAGGAATTCAATCTGCTGTCTATATATATATATGTATATACGAATATACAGAATATACATAGATGCAGAGTACATAGATATAAATTCTTGAGTCTGTGACACATTTCGTAGACTTTTGCGTCGCTTTCTTTTTGCATCGTTCGGTTTTTCTGTATTGTGCAGAGTTGGAATCGTGCAAGAACTTTCTATCGCTGGATAAATCCTATTTCATACCCCATCTATTTTCCCTCCTTTTTCGTTCTTCTCCTCTTCCTTTTCCCCCTTTTCTTATTCGTTTCTTTCGCTTTTTTTTATTTTATTTTAGTCTCGTGGCTTCACTCGATTCGTTCGCTCGGCTTCGTACCAAAGCAACCGTGCACATATTTATATAGATACCAATGGAATGGAGAGCAAAGACAAAAAGAAAGTACAACGCAGAGACAAGCGAGAGAGAGAGCAGGAAACCCCGCGAGCGTTCGCGAGAGACGAGGGTTTGCTAAAGCGATAAGAGAAGTGCAGGCGGCAACAGGAGAGCAACTTTCTGTCTCTTTTCTTCCTCGCAGTCTCTTTTCTCTCAACACGTTTCTATCATAGACATCGCGTCCTTGCTCTCCACACTGTCCACACACCTTTTGTCTTGTCCCCAAGCATAGCAACTCCCAGTTCACGAAATACGCGCTCAAACTGACCGCGAGAATTGTTACCAACTCGACTCTCCTCCAGGGAGCAGCGCCGACAACTTTACCCGCTAGATAAATCGTATTTTGTAAGTTTTCGTTTAAAACGTACGACAGGCCCACGAGAGCCTCAATTTTCACAAAACCAGAAGAAAAAAAAACATCGTGTCCCTCGTAATTAATAAAAATTTCTAAAATTTTATTTCCACGTTAAAAAAAAAAAATGAAAGATTTTTTTTGCTTCGAATCTGCGGAGAATTTTCTCCGCCACGAGAGACTCAATTTTCAAAAAAAAAAATCATGTCCCTCGTCCTCGAGAAAAATTTCGAAAATTTTCTTTCAATCCGAAAGAAAAAAAAACCAAAAAATTGAATTTTCATGCCTCCCGACGAAAATAATAGAAAAAGGATTATGCTGTCTCGCTATTAAGGTGGTTCCACCGCATGTTTACACTCCGTAGGCGTTTTCCTGGGAAACTGCATTTTTTTTGGCTTTTTTTCGAAGACCTTGAGCGGAGATTTAATCTTGTGTCGATTAGGAAAGTCTGGCAAGAAAACTTGGTTCAACGCACGGTCATGTATTCATGGTGCGCGAAGGTAAATCCATGTGTCGAGTTTTGTGGATATTAAATATGCAGAATGTGAATAAGGAGGATGTACGGGGAGTTGTTAGTGTATGGGGGAGGCTGAGGGTTTGTGGAGGGAAGGGGATGGTGCGAAAGAGAACATCGTGTTCGGAATAATAATGATTTTTGTTTGGAGGAGAGAAATCGTTAAAACGTGTCAGTGCATCTGGAGGAGCTCTCCGAGTTTGCTGTGGCTCTCTGTGTTGGTAGGTTTACAATACAATAATGAGGGGGAGAGAGAGAAAAGAGGCAAAGGAGGAGGAGAAGGATGCTGGGGGACCATGAGGGTCGCCACAGAGACGAGGACTTTGCCGCTGTCTGAATAATAATTCGGTTTCGTGCAAAATCCTCGTGGGATGTCCGAAAAGATTATGAAAAAATAAGCTCCGCACAAAGAAAGTACCTGCTCCGCTTAACACACACACTTACTCCCTCTTTTGCCTTCCCTCGCATCCGCCAGCAGATTTGAATATTTTAGAGCCACTTTATTCTGTCCTCATATCTGGCCAACAAAATTAGATGAAAATTACATCTCACGTCCCGTGCAATTTATTTATTATTATTCCCCTTAATGAGGACGTCCTCGAACGTGGAATTAATTTATTAAAAACCGCTGGTTAATCGGAGGAACACGATAATCACTTTTTTTCATTCATTATTCTCTTTATTTCCATTTCCAATTTTTTTTGTCCTTTTTTTTCTATTGGATTTATTTTTGTTGGAAAAAAAGTTCATTATTTTTCACGTCGAAATAAATGGAAATTATAAATTCGTAGTCCCGCGTGAATGAGAAAAAAAATTACCAACATTTTTCTCAACATTTTGCAGCTTCGAAAATTTTCGAAGCCTCTGCGAAAATTGAAATTCTTTTGGAGACCCTCTGGGAACTCTCACAGCGCTTAGCATCTCACGAACACGGTTCACACCCTCCTGACTCTCCACTATTTCCAACATTATTCCACTATATATAACATCGTTGAAAACTATTCTATGGAGACCAAGTATTCCCATTCGAATACTCGATCCCTTTAACGCACCAAACGAATTTATATTCCGAAGGAAAATTCGAATTCTTTCGACAACTAATTCCTGATGAGAAATTTTTATTCGGTACTGCTTCATTATCTATGCGAATAATGACGAATAAATTTTTCAATTCTTAACTTCGTACTATCGTCGTTTAGCTATTTTGTCAAAATTCCGACGAAAATTTCATTTTTATTTGAGGATTTGGTTTTTATTGGAAAAATGTGACGATCTCGTTAAAAAAATGTGAAAAATTATTTATTTGGACGTGAAGAATTAAAATTTTTATTGCCCGGATTGTAAATTTAATTATTTGGCCAAAATTTGGATGAATGTTTAATTTGCATCTGGAATTTCTTCTTTTTTTTTAATAGCAAATTGATCAGAAAATTTTTAATTTTCTGGACAAGTGTGAAAAATGATTTTTTCGAAAAAAAATGACATTCGATCCTGCTATTTTGTCAAAATTTGCATGAATATTCAATTTTCATCTGGAATTTGATTTTTGTTTTAAAAAAGTTTGAAAATTCATGCACGAGTGTGAAAAGTATTTACGGGAACGAAAAAAAAAAATTCCAATCGTTATTGCTCGTTTCATAAATTCATAATTTCATAAATTTCGTCAAAATTTTCACTCAAATTTAATTCTTATCCGGAATTTAGTTTTTTTTCGAAAAAATTTGGAAATTGATGAAAAAATTAGAAAATTCTTTGACTAATGAGAAAAAGTATTTGTTCGAACGAAAATAATTAAGATTTGCTGAGTTTTCGAAGCGTGGATTCTGCGGGGAAAATTGCAATTTGAGCTGAAAACGAATAATGCAGGAAAAGCGTCCTGTTGGTTCGTCCGACTCGTTCAGGTCATTGGGCTTAAATTTCGTTTGATATTTACGCTGATATTTGTGAGTGAATTTGTCAATTGCAAGCTCGGAGGCGTTTGCACGCAGGCAGGCGACCGCGAAAGCTCGACCGAGCAATTTTATGGGCTTGTGGCTCTGAAACGTTTTGAGGGAATTATTGTGACAAGACGTCAGCCTGGTACACGCAGCCTCTGCATTACCTCCCATAATAATAGAGCGTGATTCATCGAGCGTGCAGCTCGCAGCTCGGCCCGATTGTTTCCTACATAAATAACCTTCAGGCTCGTTCCTTCGGCAACAATTTGAGTGAATCAGTTTCCGATATTGCGAATCCTCATCCTCCGAATGCATCGTTTACCTCGATGAAAGAAACCTCGTGGTTTCGAGTGACTAAACAATGGATCGATAAATCCAAATCGTATATCGACTCTGCCTACAAAATGTCTGATTCGATTTTAAAAAGAAAAACAAAAAAAAAAGTAATCGAATAATATTTCAACACCTCCCTAGACACACATGGGTCTGGGGGACCCTGACGTTTTTTTACTGCACTTGGACTGGTTTAAAAAACGTGAAAAAATGCAGGAAAGTAGTTTCGAATCTCTGGAACGAGAGCCTGCACTGGGTGATGGCCAAAAATAATTTTTTATTAATTTTTTCTTTCATTTTTATTTATATTTTTTTTTAAATAATTTTTTTCAAAATATTTTTTTATAGTTAATTNATATTTTTTTATAGCTAATGGTAATAGATATGAGAAACGAGAAATTTACGCTGTTCCCCGAATGGGCTGGACACCCCAGACCCATGTGTGTCTACCGGGGGTCAAAAAATCGCAGATTCGGTCGAGAAATTAATTATTTCAAATTTTTACAAATTTTTTTTTTTTTTGCACTTCCGGTAATTTTTCAGAATGATCGAATGTGGAATATTGCGAGGTAACGATGCATGCTCGAGGCTGAGAGAACCCGAAGCAGAAAGGATTTTGTAGTGGAAAAAAAAAAAAGAAAAAGTTGACATCCTGGCGTGTTT
>JBAJMU010000008.1:7792104-7804015 GCA_037952995.1 Hyposoter didymator
TTTTTTTTGCACTTCCGGTACTTTTTTGTTCAAGAGTTTATCAGGGATCTGTGTATCTGTGTACAGAAATGTGTAGCAGTGCGGAACGACACGAATTCACCTCGCACGAGTTCTCATTCGTCGGAAATAAATATTAAAGTTGCTGGGCTGCGTCGTACGCGTGACGAGATTCTGGCAAGTAGTAGTGGCCGTGTATGGGCAGACGTGGATACTTAACTCGGTGGATTTGTAACAGGACGTTGGGGCTTGATCGTCGGGCACGAAGCTTGATGAAAAGCTTGATCGCAGCGGCGAAAACGGAGGAGGAAAGCTTTTCTCCGTCACGAAAGTTAATCACACAGACGAAGGAGAGAAATGGGCCGAGGGAGGAGGAAAAGAGAAATGGAAGTACTAACGAAGGGGTTGAATTTACGTCGGCAATGCTGAGCCAGAAATCTTGAGGCACCCGCGTCAAGCTCCATCGTTTGGGAGTTCGCGGTCTGCCATGTTCAATATTTAACGCGCCACCGAGTCGAGCCTTTCAACGGCATTTGGCTAATTTATTCCGAACACTGTTGCTCCATGTATATATGTATATGAAATATCGTAGTATTATGCACTCGAGATGGGAGGTAGAAAAAAAAGGAGAGTGGTAAATCCGCTGCGAGGGGTATTTTTATGCATTAAACTTTTCATCGAAGTTGACAGGGCTCTCGTGCTACATTCATTGGCACAGAAAAAAGGGGCTAATTCAACGTCCATTTATAATGAGTTTAAAAAGCAATTTGTACTCGTTGGACAGGATCTTTGAGTTTTCATTTTTTTGGCACGAAAAACGTTTGTTTTTATTATTTTCGTGGATCTTTTGTTGAGTCCTCATGAAGAAAGTTATGGGGCGGTGAATTTTTTTGTTTTTTACGGTTTTCAGTGTCAATGTTCCAAAATATCGAAAAATTGACAACTGTAAAATTCAAACTTTTATTACTCGAGAACGGTTTGAGCTACAGGCCTCCCGTTTTGCACAGATGTTCATCTACACGAGCTCTTCGTTCCCTGTGAATTTTTTTGCGATTGATAGAAAAATCCGAATTCTACGGCATTTTAAAATTTTCAAAAAAATATTGTCGATGCTCTAACTTCCGCAAATTTCGAGATTCGTTACTAATTTTTTTTTTTATGAATAGAGAATCATAATGGGAAGGTTGGTATTGAATTTGGAAAATATCGGTCGAACGGTTTGAATTTTATGATTTTTCGAATTTCTTGAAAATCTGAGTTTGTTTAAAAATCGTCCAACCGCTTAAATTTTTGCAAACTATTCCGAAACATTGTGTACGAGTCCATTCTCTCTCTCAACTTTCAAGAAAACTTGTCGAAATTATTTCAAAAATCCAAATTTCACGAAATTTTTTAATTTTTCGCCAAACGAAAGTGAACAAAAGGCACAGGGAAGTTTACGACGACCGAAGCGTTGCAGAAAGTGTTCCTGGAGGACTATAAAGAGATGTTTTCTCACGGTGTATTTATAACGCACATTTTGCTCAAGAAAACTTGAAGTTCCCGCCAGTAAAATGCACTCCGCAGTACCCACACGTCCTCCCCTCCCTTTTTCCATTTCTCTCTCTCTCTCTCCGGCTGCCAGGTCTCGTGCGGCTGGTAACTCAGCCAGAAATTTTCTTCCCCCACGCATAATGAGGTTCGTTACTCAGAACGTACAAGCTGCGAGTACGTGTGTTTCGTGAGGTTTATGGAGAATTAAAGAAAAGTATCGTCTCGCCTCGTACGCAAACTCCAAGGAAAAACTACCCCCAAGTATTAAAAAATCGGTCCTCGTCATAATTGTCCATAAATTTAGCAACAATTTGCACAGCATTTTATAAACAAAGTAGAGAAAATATAGTTCTACTGTATCGTTGGACGAATAAATAGAATGGATACTCGAGACTCGGGGGTAGTTTTCCGGAGGAGCAGAGTAAAAACCATTTCAATGTAACGCTTGGAAGGTGCTCAAGGGAGTCTGGGTTAGGCTGAGATTTAATGTAAATAGCAGAGAGATAGAAGGTGTGTAAAGGGATAATGGGACCCGAGGAAACTGTGCTCCATCCCCTGGTGCTTTGGCTTGGCCCTTTCCAACCCTCAGCCTGCCTCAGTCATTGGAAGAGTATGGGAGTGATAGCAATAGGAGAATATCGTTCAAGTTCTGCAGCACGAGAGCTACGGCGGCGGAGGATCCGCACGAATACAAGCTCCAGGAATACTCACCGATTGTGTAGAGAGGCTCCTGCAGCTAAATGTGGAACGGAGTGTGCGCAAGAGATGGCAGAGCCTCTCCAAGCGCGAATAAATTTGATCGGCAAACAATTAACGCCCGAACCATTAATTCGACGAGTGGAAGGAGGTGGAGGGCGAAAGAGGATGAAGGCCCGAACGAACGGGAAGAAAAATGGAACGCGTTTAACTCTGGCCTCGATCCCTGGGCACGAGGCTCTTGCTGGATACTCTGGTCCAGGCTGCTGGACCAGGTTTACCGGTTCTAACCCAGCCACCGTGTTCCTCTGCTTCTTTATTTTTCTCTTCACTCGCGCCTTCTTCCTGGATCGAGGGAATATATATACTTGGAGAAAATTCTCCACAGTGGACTCCTGCGTGTCCTTATTCACTGTCGAGAATCCATTCTTTCTCTTTCTGTACGGAATTCAAGGATGTTGAGTATCTATGACATTTTTTAATGTTTATTGCGCAACAAATAGCTTGTTAATCTTCGTGAAATTTCTACACGACCTCGTGAATACTTGATGTAAAAAAATACCATATTTAAATAATTCCATCATCATTACTTTAACCCCTTAAGGGTTGAAATTAAAAATGATAAGAAAATTCAGAAAATTTCGAATGTTTTTGTACCAAGTATTCAAGAGCTCGTGTCAAAATTTCACGACGATTAGGAAGCTCGTCATTAAAAAATAAACATTTCGTTAAAAACAATTTTTTAAACAAACACAAAAAATATTTATGAATAAACTTTTTTTTTGTTTTCGTTGCTCTCAGTGTATTGTGGATATTGAAAAATTGAGAGGTCGAAAAAAAAATGTATCGCAAAGTTATACCAGTTTCCATGAGCCTGCATTTGACGAAATTTAATTTATTAATGTTAATTGTTTAATAACGAGCTTCCTAACGCTCGTGAAATTTTTCCACCATCTCTTAAATACTTAATACAAAAAATACCAAATTTTATTGATTTATTTATTTATTTATTTCGGCTCAGCGGTGAAACGTCAGTCGACAGTGGAAAAAAAATTTCCACGACGTTTTCGAGGTTGCTGGACGATCGTGTTCCGTTTGGTCCATTACTGCCGAGCCTGGAAGCTGCCATTGTAAATGTCCTGGGTCTTCTTCAACCTCCAGCAGAGGGAAAGGGCGAGAGAGACTTTCCTTTGCTCCCTTCTACCCTCTCAAGCAACCCTCCAGTATTTTGATCCCTCCTCACAAAATATCTTGGCCGACATATCGCTCCGAGTAACCTCTCGATTCATGACCGCCATTAGTCTCTTACGAGAGGCGATTTCGCGTTGTTATCTCGACATCGTATCACAGTGCCCGAGACTACGCTTATTTTTGAATAAACGTTGTATTACCTTAGGAATAACCTCCACGATTTATTGCGAATATATATTTTTCTATGGGAACGTCAATACACATGCGCCAACGATAAGGAACAAGCCGAAGGTCGTTTTGTCACTGCGTTGCAAAATTGACACACATTTCTTTTCATTTTCGTCCACCGGACTCTGACTCGAGCTCCAGATCGAGTCGTTTTTTCCTTGTCCAGCAACACCTTTTTTTTTCCTCCTCTCGACAGTGCGGAAAAAATTTGATTAAGCGCGAAGAAACTTCTCGAGGGATTACGCTCGAAATAATGCGTCGATTCGACTTCGTGTCTGAAAATTCAGACTTTACTGTAAAACTTATTTGCTTTTAGTTCAATTTCAAAAAACGTGAAAATGTTGTCGAAAAAAAAGGCTAACTTGTTTATTTTTTTTTCACTTTTATTTCGAGGAATGTCAAAGTATTGGCGAAAAATGAATCAAACTCGTTTATTTTTTTACTTTAATTTAAAAAAGTATCAAAATATGGTCGAAAAAATGGATGAAATTTTTTTGGCAATTTCTCGATTTAATGGGCTGATCTGTAATGACAATCTTCCACTGGCTCATCGTCTAAGTAGAAAAGGCTGTGCAGGTCAGCCACGTCAAAAATAAGAGTCAGAGCCTGGAAATTTGAAAGCTTTGGGGAACGATGTGAACGGACCATGAGACCTGGAGACGAACAGAACCTCAGACACGTTGGCAAGCATGGCGGAAGACGAAGAGACAAGCAGGTACTTGAAAACATCAGCTCCTGCGGAGTGGCAGTTCCGGCGACTAGAATAGGGTGGAAAAGTTGAAGGGAAGAGAAAAAAGGTGTTGAAGCAAAGGAAACATACTGTTTGCACTGCCTTCATGGATATTTGAAGGTTGTGAAGTTTCCTTTGTCTCGTACAGTCGAGCCAACAGGCTGCGACGAGGAATCTCCATGGTGAGGCTCCCATTTAATTCCAGCGACACATCTCGTAATGTTGAAGCACTTGGGACACTTCTCGACAGGGCTCTTTTGCCATTGAGCAACGTTAACTTCTCCGGGGAGATAAGAACGAGGCTCGAGAGAGGGACAAAAATTTGCATGGCTCGTAGAACCTTTTGTTCGTCGTCACGTACTTCTCTTAATTTTCCAGAACTTCCTGCTGCTTCGAAAAATTGAAACAAAAAATTAAAATAACGTGAAAATTCATTGAAATTGTTTCTTGATTTTAAATCGACCATTTCGTTGGGGCCAAGTCGACGGTTTCGAAAATAACAGCAAGAAAAACCATTAGCAACAGGAAAGAACTACGTATCGGAAAGAAGCATCTACGGGACGCCGGAAATAAATAACAAATTATCAAAGCCACACTCCGGAGAAGCTTCCTTTTTTTTCTTTCCTTGTTTTGTCCTCGTAAATAAGAAACTGCCAGATCCCTCTTTTCTATCGTTCGACCATGAGAACCTCTTGCTTTACAGCGTTCCTCTCACTCTCCCTCCTTTTTCTCGCTTTCTCCGTCTGTTTTTACTTCTCGAGGTACTGCGTACACCGCAAAGTGGTTCACGGGGAAAATCAGATGGCTGTAAATCGTTGTTGGGAAGGAAACAGCCGAGCAGGGCCAGCCAGGCAGCGAGAGTTTGTGTTTGCTTCACTGGCTGGTCGTCCGGAGCTGCGATGCTTCGGTTTCTTGGACGTTTCCAAAAATATCCTCACGGAGAGCTCTCGTTTCTTGTTCCTATTTTTCTTCCTAAAGAGAAAAGTCGTTCGCGAGGCTTTGATCCTTCGATAGTCCTTCAAGGATCGCCCTAAATATTAAATATAAATAAATTCTGAAAATTTGTAATTTTTTTGTATCAAGGACTTAAGAGATCGTGGGAAAATTCCACGATCATTAGGAAGCTCGTTATTAAACAATTAACATTAATAAATTAAATGTCGTCAAATGCAGGCTCATGGAAACTGGTATAACTTTGCGATACATTTTTTTTTTCGACCTCTCAATTTTTCAATATCCACATAACACTGAGGGCAACGAAAACAAAAAAAAGTTTATTCATAAATATTTTTCGTGTTTGTTTAAAAAATTGTTTTCAACGAAATGTTTATTTTTTAATGACGAGCTTCCTAATCGTCGTGAAATTTTGACACGAGCTCTTGAATACTTGGTACGAAAACATACGAAATTTTCCGAATTTTCTTATCATTTTTAATTTCAACCCTTAAGGGGTTAAAGTAATGATGATGGAATTATTTAAATTTGGTATTTTTTTACATCAAGTGTTCACGAGGTCGTGTAGCAATTTCACGAAGATTAACAAGCTATTTATTGCGCAAATAACATTAAAAAATTTCATAGATACTCAACGTCCGTTTAGTCAGACAAAAAAGATGCAGAATCGACTCCGAGTCATTAAAACGGAGAATTTCGTTTGCACAATCGCCGGAGGTATCGGGGTGAAAAAATAAAAGTTGGGACAGAGGAGAAGCAAGGTCGGCGTGGTTTCGGGTCAAGGGGCGGGATTTTCAAGGGTTGCAAAATCCCCGATCCTTCTGTCTCTCTCCTTCTTCCTCCTCAACGCCTCGGCGTTCGCGGCTTTATTTTTCTTCCGCCCCGCCACCAGATCCGACTTGGCCGCAGCAGCCTTCATCACTCATAGAATCTTCGCCGACAATCTTTTCGTACAACGTGTGCATGTGTGTGTGTGTGGAGACGCGCAAATCCTCCAGCGAATCTCCCGAACCTGCTAAGCCACACACACACACACACTCGCGGAGATTGAGCTTGACAGGAAAGTGTAGAGTCTCTGCTCGCGCGAGGAAAAAGAGAAAAATGTTTCGCAAAGGCGAATCGATGAGTTTGCATCACCTCGGGCGATTCCTCTTTATTTTTTTTTCTTCCGCGATTCGTCGCTCTCAAATGCCTTTTTTTTAATTTTTCATCGATCTCATTTGCTTCGCGTGTGTGTGTGTGTTTTTTTTTGGGGGAATTTCCTGTGAAAATTGAGTTTGTGGAGATTTTTGACGTTTTCGAAGACTCTGGAAGGCGAAATTACGTGGCAGTGGACAGGCGAATTTTTCGCTGAGTGGAAAAATCGTTTGGATGAGTTATTATGAATTTTTGTTGTCTTGGAATTCATCGCAGCCATGGAACTCAAGGGGGAACGTAATAATCCATGGGGACGTTGAATTCAAGCGGCAGGAGAGGTGGAAAAATATAAATTTCTATCGATACACGCCTGGGACAATGTGACAGAGGGAAAAAGTTGAAACGCAATACGAAAAGCAATTATTTGTGTGGACGAGAATCGCACAAGTTGGGAATAAAATTTCCAGATCGAAATTGCGAAATTTCCTTGCGAATGGTGCAGCAAGTTCTTTGGAAATTGGAAGTGGAATTGAATCGTGGACTGCATTCCATTTTAAAGGCATCTACGTGCGTAAATATATACATTTTTGTATATATATATATTTTTTTTACATTTTTACATATATACATTTGTAAATATATACATTTTCGTTTATATGTGTGTGCAGGCACCCATAAGTATACGCCTGTCGTAAAAAGCTGCCCTCAGCCATTGTCGATCGAGTAGCAAAACGAGGATACGTATATGTTTGCTACTCGCACGAAAACGTTCTTTCCCAGCATGCTCCAGCATGCTATTACTGCGACGATACTGTGCTCTACCACCTCCACCAAATCCTCGACTTTCCAACACCCACACATGTCTCTCTGGATCTACTTTATGGTGGACACATATCTATGGAGTTTTTAGTGTGTGTGTGTGTTGTTGGTGAAGACTGAAATGAACCGTGACACCCCATGCATATTGAAAGGCTTCGAGTCTCTCACGATCTTGCCCTTTTCACACACTGCGACTCGCCTGTCGTTCTGCACAAGAAAAAATAAGGTGGACGAGCTGTGGTGTGGGGAGAGGAAGGCTTACTTGTGTTACTTTTTTCTTGTCAGTTTATTCTGTCAATTATCATGGACCCTTTACCAGCGACTAGTTTACGGATTCTATGGAAATTAAAAATTTTGTCTTGGATGCAAGAAAAGAAAATTCAAACTTTTATAACTCGAGGACGGTTCGAGCTACAGGGCTCCCGTTTTGCACAGATGTTCATCTATACCAGCTCTTCGTTCTCTGAGATTTTTTTTGGAATTGATAGAAAAATACTAATTTTACGACGTTTTGAAATTTTCAAAAAAAGCCTTTCGACGCTCTAACTTCCGCAAATTTTGAGATTTATTACGAATTTTTTTTTTTTATACATAGAGCATCGTAATAGGAAGGTTGGTATTAAATTTGGAAAATATCGGTCGAACGGTTTAAATTTTACGATTTTTCGAATTTTATGAAAATTTGAGTCTTTTGAGAAATCGTCTAGCCGCTTGAATTTTTTCAAATTTTGTAAGATATTGCGTACAAGTCTATACTTTCTTTTTACTTTATAGAAAAGTCGTCGAAATTATTTTAAAAATGCGAATTTTACGACATTTTGAAATTTTCAAAAAAATGGTTTCGGCGCTCTAACAACCGCAAATTTTGAGATTTGTTAGTAATTATTTATTTATGAATAGAGAATCATAATGTAAAAGTCGGTATTAACTTTGGGAAAAATCGATCGAACGGTTTAAATTTTACGATTTTTTGAATTTTATAAAAATCTGAATTTTTCAAAAAATCGTCCAACCGCTTGCATTTCTTTCAAATTTTGTAAGATATTGCGTACAAGTCTGTACGTTCTCTTTACTTTCTAGAAAAGTTGTCGAAATTGTTTCTAAAAAAACGCTGCGATTTGCAACTTTTAATTTGCAGCCTATTTTTCTAAATGCTTTTAGAAAAGTTGCTAATAATTGTGCAGAGTCTCCAAACTCGGGATTGTGTCTATGGAGAAGAAAGTGGAATTTGGCCCAGGAACGAAATTGTTGGAGGAAAAGGAAACGGGGGAAACGAAGCCTATGAAAATCTTGCTACAACCTTACAAGTCAATCTCCCTTTTTCTTTGGCTCTTCGCCCTTTTCCCTCAGAGCAAAGATACACCGCGGATCATACTGTCTCGTCTGTTTTGCCTGTTTCTCGCTTTTTCATTTGGTCCCTCTCGTCTCTGGCTCCCAAGGCTCTATACCCGTCTTATGTAAATTCAATTAAGCGTGCTCGAGTTTGAGGGGTGATAGAGGTCTCGATTAAATTGTTAAATGAACGCTCCTTTTGCCCTCTGCCATTGCAGATCGTTCTCCTTGGCTCATTTACGATCGTTCAATTATTCAGCACCCTTGGAAAATGCCAGTCTTGGATGTACGAATCACACAAATACGTGCATTAATCTCTATGAAGAGAAAATACCTTTGTCCATTTGTCAGTGTCTTCGAGTGCTTATGCCTCGATAATTAAATAAACAAACGATTTAAACAAATTTTTATTGAATTTTATTTAAAAATTCTATTATTAAATATTAAATATTATTAATAAAAACGAAATGATTAAATATTAAATATTAAAAATGAATAAAAATTTATTAAAATATTGAATTTATATTTTAAAAAGGAAAAATTATTTTTCCAGCCACCAAGTTGTTGTTAATTTCATTTTTTTAAATAAAAAGATTCCTGCACGAATCTCGAAAACTTTTTCTCGTTCGTTTTCATCTTTACAGGCAACAAATTAAAAAAATATCGATTTTTTTTTGCTACCAGGATCTTGTTCGTTTGATTTTGTTAATTAAGATCCGTCGACAAGTCTCGAAAAGTTTTTCTCGTCTGGTTTCATCTCCACGAACAACTAAAAATAAAAAACCATTTTTTTCTGCCATCGATCATTTTATTTTTTTAAATTAAGTCCCTTCGAAGAATATCGAAAACTTTTCCTCCTTCGGTTTCATCTCTACAAACTTTTAACATTTTTCCTGTTTATTTTTGTTTTTTTTTGGTTTTTAATTTTCTACACGTTATCGAGACTTTCCCATGAACTGTCCTGTCAAAAGTTGGTCAGCAACCTGTGCAGTCGTCCCACGGAGTAATTACTGGCGAACCACCTGGACCATCTGCAATGTGAATTTTTTTTTTTGCATATTAATTTGCACAAAAACGTTGAAAAAATCCGAAGAAATTGTTGGGTCTAAATATTGATACCAGATTTCTCTTTCCATTGGAATAGTGGATCCTTTGGTTTGCAGGGCTCGATATAGAGGAAATATGAAATTGATAGCGCAGGATATAGAGGAAAGGAAATATTTTCTAAAGACAAACATGAATGACGATAAATGTGTGTGCTGTGGCTCTAAGCCGAGCGAAGAGTGATGGAGATCGAGAGAGCTATGGGGATTTGGGTGCATGGGGGATGATGGGTGGGGAATACGTCGGTAAGATAGCTCGTCATAATGTTTATAACTCTATATATATAAAAATGTATAAATATGAATGTTTGTGCGTGTGTGTTTGTTTATTTATGAAGGTGTGTGTGAATGGGGTACGAGTGGCGTGATGAAATTGCGCTGAGGGTGGATGAGAGCGAGGAGATCGCAGCTGGTGTGATTGGCTTTCGTCCTTGCGAAAGGACGAAGCTCGATTGATCGAAATTCGTGCCTGTTCGTTTGGCATGAAGATTAAAATTGATATCGTCCTGAAAAAAGGACATTTTATAAATGAATTAATTGCTTACAGTTTGGGAAATGTCTCTACATGGATTGGTACACAGGAGACTTCTCTCTGCATAGTCGAGCAGGCTGGATATAGATTCTTTGTATATTCTTGGAGTCGTGGCTCGTTTAGCATCGTTTAATAATTCATGGCTCTTCTGGCTCTCTCCAACCAACAGGATAGTTGTGTAATGTGGCTGTGTGTTTACACGAGAAAAGTTGAATCTCGATGTCGAGTAGGGCCAGCTAACAGGTGGAATTTTAAACAATTCGACTTGCTCCTTAAATATACGTTCGCATGAACATTATTTTTGCACCTGTTGGCTCGTTAAATCGCCTTCTATACAGAGTGTTTTTTTTTTGTTATTATGAAGGATTTTGGTCTCGTGGGGTTAGTGTTTTTATTTCTAGAATTTTATTTATTGATTTATTTATTTTTAAAATTGAAGTAAAAAAATTATTTGAATTATAATTTATCAATAATTTTTTATTATTAACATTAATTATTAATTATTTAACTTTTAAAAATTATGAAGTAAAAATTGAATTAAATAAAATTAAAAATTGAATGTTTATCTTTTTATTTTTAAATTTAATTCAATTGAATTGAATTTTAAAAATAAAAAAGATAAACAATTAATTTTTAGAATTAAATTGAATTTAATTAAATTTCAAAAATAAGAAAATAAATATACAAGATACGAGACCACCGAAAAATCCTTGTTTCAATGAATTTCATTTAATTTTCTTTTTTTTTCATTTATTCTGTTTCATTGCATTTAATTTAATTTAATTTTTATTTTTATTTGGAATCGTAATTATTTTTTTGAGTTTCCAGTTGATTGGAGCAACTTGCAGATAATTGAATTCCCAACATATTGTTCACGTCCAATTTGTGTTTTTTTTTTTTTTTTTTTTTTTTTTTTTAGCAAGCTTGTTTGTTTGAGGAATGGTGAGAGTATTTCCTTTGTAGATTTGATACTCGTTGTGTGCTGCAGTAATGAGAGGTCGAGAGGGAAGAAAAGATAAAAAATATGAAACAAGAAGGTGTGAATATTTTAGGGAAGTATACATTGAACGAGGCGAGAGGTGGATGGATAGGAAAACAGAGGGAGAGTAAAGTGACAGGTGGAGAAAAGCAGTGACTCTCCTCACTTACGTTTTGCTGCTTTGCTCGTGTGTGTGTTGTTTCTTTTTTCTTTTAGTTTCTTTTTTCCTCTCTCCAGGGTGTTTAATTTTTTTCTCACGTTTTTTTCTACGTTGCTAAAGACACGAGGAATGTCTGTTGGCAAATATACAGAGGGAGGGAAAAACAATGGAGTTTAAGGAGCTGAGAGCTCGAGCCTCAAACTGGAGCTTTCACTTTGTTGTTTCCCCATTTTCTTCGCATTTTTCGTTGCTCCACTGTCGTCGCTCGAGTCGGACGAATCTTTCGATTCGAAAGGTCGAATCTCGTGCGTCTGAGAAAAAAATTATTTTTCCAAAAAGAGAATTTATTTGACAGGCCAAAAAAAAAGGAATTCATGGTCGAGGGAGTCGCATTTTCTGGCTCGACCTTTTCACGACGTTTGAAATGAATAAAATCCATTGTAACGGCCCCATTCCCTAGAAGGGCTCCTGGTCAAAAAGAAATATAAGCTCGTCGTGCTACTTGGCAAAAAAAAAAAAA
>JBAJMU010000008.1:7804085-7850591 GCA_037952995.1 Hyposoter didymator
AAAAGAGGCAGGGAAAGGCCGAAAAAAAATGAGATCGAAAGTGATACGCGGGCTGCTTGACGTATAGACTTCGAACGGCTGGTAATAATGAGAGAAAAGTGTGTCACCGCCAGCTGTGTGTTTCGCATTGCTGTTTTGGAAAGACGAACAAGTTTCGGTGCGGGATTTCCGGTGAGACGTAAACCACGAGCGTTCCGCCGCCGTTATTCGTGCGCAGTCTCTTCTTTTTCTCTTTTGCTCCCTTTTAATATTTTGCTCCTCGCTTCTCCTCATTTTTTGTTTTTTTTTTTCCGAGATGGACTTTTCTCTTTGGTGAATCTCGATGGACCACCGGCAACTGTATCTTCTCGACGAGCCGATACAACTGGAACGAGGCACAAAAAAAATAAGATAACGAAAAGAAAAATAAAGTTTGAGCTCGGCAAAGCCAGAGGTGCGAAAGCCCGTTAAAGCTTTTCGCTTTAAAGCTTCTCGCTCACTACTCGCGGATATAAAACTTTGCCTCATTCAGCTGCTCACGTTCGCGTTCGAACTATTGGCTTAAATTTTCTTCTTTTTCTATCATTTTCTCTTTTGCCCTCTTGGCTCTGTTCTCGCTGCTGCTGCTGCTGCTTTCTGGGTGTGCCGGACCTATAACTGCTGCTACTACTGACCATCGCTCATCTCTCCATACGAGCTCGTCCAACCTTTCGATATTAGTGCTCCTGCATGTCGAGCTTTTGCCATAACATTCAGGAGCTCTGTACACACGTACGTGTTGGCAAATCCATGATACATATGAAAAAAATTGAACTCGTGAGTCGTCCTCGTTGTAGAAAGCAAATTAAAAAATTTTTGGAGTTTTTATTTTTGTTTTATTTTTTATTTTTTAAGGACGATTATTTTGGGAGGAAATGAAGCGAAGTGAATGAGAGAGAGGATTGAGTGTTTCCTGAAGATATGGCAAGAAAAAAAGTGGCGAATCGATGTGGAGAATATTTTATCGTTGAACTGATTTCCGGTTTGAAAAAAAAACCATTTTTTATTATTTTATCGAAAATTTTCTCTTCGTATTCGAATTTGCGTGTGTAATAACTTTCGATTAGTTTGGAACCTCGTAATAGTCGCCTGTGCCATAATATCCTAATGGCTTAATATCCCATGGACCCCCATAACACTTTTAACAATATTGCGGGGTCTATGGTGTATGACGCGACCATGGTGGAGATTATGGCATGAAATAACTCTGTGGGGTGTGATACCATCCACGAGCATCAGTTTTTATTGTTTTTGGTTTATTCGAATTACTGTTATTTTTATTTTATCAAAATTCTCATGATTTTTATTTTTTATGAATTTTCGTTTTTTTTTTTATCGAAATTTTTTATTATTTTGGAAATAAAACAGGAACATCGACGAGCAACGTGGCTCGAATTTTTACTCCATGTGTTTGCTTGATAAACATCGAAAGTTATTGTTCAAGGGCGGAATATTTGAATGGGACGTCCTATGATAATGATAGACATGGAAATGCTCGTATCCACGATTCTGGCGAATATTCCGAGGCTAAAATTTCTCTTGCTCAATTCATAAATTGCAAATGGTACTGTTTGGCATAAGTGTAGAGAAATTCGCTGGCTACACGTATATGCACATTGTTCTGAATTTATTAAAGAGAGGATCAATGGTACGATAGAAATATAGTCCCAATAATTGCCCAACTGCTATTCGCTCGAATCTGCATGGGCAATTTTGTATCGACAGACTGGTACGTACAGGGCTGTTTATGAATTCGATGAAATAAAGATTTACTAACTTGAGCAATTTTTTTTCAAAATGATGAATTACGAAAATCGTATTAAGATTTTTCAATAATTTTTAGCAATTAAAACAATAGATTTATCTAATTTTGTTTGTTAATTTATAAATTTGACTCAAATGTTCATGACTGTGATTGAATGAGGCTTTGTTGACTTTGGGACAAAATTAGAAAAATTATTAATCTCGAAAAATCACGACAAGTTGCTTAATTAATTTTTATCAATAAAAAAAATTATTCCGGATTAATTATTATTATTATTCAAAATCTAAATGTTTTTTTGTTTATTTACAAACTTGACTCAATGGTTTTCGGATACGACAAAATGAGGATTCGTTAATTTTAGAAAATAACGTTTAAAATGATGAATTTCGAAAAACCACGACAATATTTTTCATTAATTTTTAACAAATCTGAAAATCCTTCCAGATTAATTAATATTATTGAAAATCTAAATTTGTTTCTTCATTTACAAACTTGACTCAATGGTTTTCAAATACAACAAAATGAGAATTCTTTAATTTTAGAAAAAAAAAGTTTAAAATATGGAATTTTAAAAAATCACATGAAGATTTTTGATGAATTTTCAGCAATTTGAAAAAGCTTTGGAATAAATTATGATTTTTGTTTCAAAATCTAACGTCGTTGGTGAATAAACAAACTTTCTGATTGGACGTGGAATACCTTTGGTAAAATGTATGTAGAGAGGTCAAACGTATTTAGCCAGAACTCCATTAGCATTGTGTTTTGCCATTAATGCAAAGACCTTTAAGGGCTCGGAGGCTCTGTCGCGCTTGGCATGGCACACAATCCATTTGGCCAACGTTGAATTTTCTATTTCGTAGCCCTGCGTTGTTAAATATTTGATCCGAACAAAGAGCATACGCGAAAGCTCATTAGCATACTTTGGCCTGACGAATCCAGGCGATGAGAAGATTTTTCGTTTTTTTTTTTTTTTCCTTTTTTTTGTGTGTGTGGTGTTTGCTTTGACCGGAGCGTTCGATAGGACGAAAATTGTCGAGTGGTGAAGGGGCAGGATGATGGTTAGAGTTGGTAAAAAATGAAGTAACGTTATAGCAACGAGTGGCAAATATTAACGACAGCCATATCGATACTTTGGCAAATGGAATTCATGGGGGAATGGAAATGGAGAAAAAATAAAGAAAAAATATTATTGTTGTATCTCGAGGCAGGAAAAAGTTGATGTACAAAGAGTGAGAAAAGTCGAGAAGGTATTTCGATCACGTTGGACCTTAATGGATGGTAAGTAACGAATGCCTCTGGAGGAAAGGACTCGCAGAGCCCTTAATACGAAGCCCAACATTGAACCTTGCCACCTCCCCCCTCCCCCATGCCAGTCGCTGCTGTGTGTATCGCTCTTCTCGTGCTGACAAGAAATACTACAGTGAAGTATGTTAGTCTCTGAACTCGAGGAGCACTACGAAACAACTTTTTCCCTTCAACTTTCACGATATTCTCGCTTTTCTAACTCTCTCGACCACTGTATATGCATTTACGTATTTCTTCTCACTGCTATTTCTCACTCGAGTTTCTACCTGCATCACGTGAGCATTTTAAACATTTTATACTATTCCGATGGATAAAATGCTTCGTGAGCTGTATCGAGAAACACGAAGACCTCGTGTGTGTCGAAAATTTTTTATTCGAGAACAAACAAAAATCAAACATTTCACTTATTTATTTAATATGGAAAAATTTATTAATATTTAATTTCAATTATTAATAAATAATAATTATATAGCAATAAAAATAAATAATAAATAAAAATATTAATTGTAAAAAAAAATATGATTGTGAAAAAATATTTGTTATTAATAAATAAATTTAATAAATCAATAAATTCCTTATTAATAAATGAATAAAATTACATAAAAATGCTTATTATTAAAAACAAATGAATACAAATATATTTATTAATATGAATATATTTTTATTCATATTAATAAATATTTGTTATTATTAATAAAAACATTTGTTATTACTAAATAAATATTATTAATAAATATTATTAATAAATAAATAAAATTACATAAAAATGTTTATTATTAAAAACAAATAAATACAAATATATTTATAAATGTAAATATATTTTTATTTATAATAATAAATATTTGTTGGTNAATAAATAAATATAAATAAATAAATAAATGAATAAATATTAAATAAATAAATAAATAAATATTATTAAATAAATAAATATTATTAAATAAATAAATATTGTTCATAAATAAATAAAATGAATAAAAAAATAAAATTGGTCATTAATTCATAAAATAATAAATAATGATGATATAGTTTAAAAATTGGTGGTGTAGAAATTTGACTGGAAAAGGATTAACAAATCGCTGATATTTTTATGCATGAACAAGAGCGCAGTCTTTCGAAAACATTTAATTATTAAGCTGCAACATGATAAAGATTCCTCAGAGATATACGAGAAACTTCTGCATAGAATTTGCATTTCGAAATCTGTTTGCAGAATGTATATTTACAAGAATACGCTGAAGCATCCAGCGAGTAGAATATTTGGCTTCCCACACGCTCGTGGTACGGAGGAGTTTCATCAGCTAAAGGAAATGTAACTCTGCGTGGAAGGCCCGAGCGTTTGGCACAGCAGGATTATTTTCTCATTTGCTTATCGAAGGATCGCTCTTCGCTCTCGTAAATTAAATCAGCAAACTTGGTTGTCCATGAGAAAATCCAACGACCACGCGTTTTTCTATTTACACAGGACGCGAAGCTTTCTCGTGCGGGTTGCTGACCCAAGTTCCTCCAGAAAAGTTTCATTCTATTCACGGATGTGACGCTCATCGCGTTTATAAACAAAACGTTTCATTCCATCGCTTCATAGGAAATGGAATTTTCGACTCATGACCATCAAGTCCAAGTTCGGAAGTTAATTAATCCGAACAGCAAGTTTGTTCCGGTTCGAATTAATAATTCAAAGTTCGCAAAAATTAATGTGGTTAGACGATTTTTCAAAAAATTCAAATTTTCATGAAATTCGAAAAATCGTTAAAATTAAAACGTTCAACCGATATTTTCCGAATTCAATACCAACCTTCCTATTATGATACTCTATGTATGAAGAAAAAATTAGTAATGAATCTTAAAATTTGCGGAAGTTAGAGCGCCGACGACATTTTTTTGAAAATTTCAAAATATCGTAAATTTTGTATTTTTCAAATAATTTCGACGATTTTTCTATAAAGTGAAGAGAAAGTACAGACTTGAACGCAATATCTTACGAAATTTAAAAAAATTCAAGTGGTTAGACGATTTAAAAAAAAACTCGAATTTTCATAAAATTCAAAAAATCATAAAATTTCAACCGTTCAACCGATATTTTCCAAATTCGATACCAATATTTCTATTATGATGCTCTATTGATAAAAAAAAAATTAGTAATAAATCTTAAAATTTGCGGAAGTTAGAGCGTCGAAACCTTTTTTTGAAAATTTCAAAATTCCGTAGAATTCGTATTTTTCTAGCGATTCCAACAAAATTTTCAGAGAATGAAGAGTATGTATAGATCAACATCTGTGCGAAACGGGAGCCCTGTAGCTCGAACCGTTCTCGAGTTATAAACGTTTAAATTTCGCAGTGCCAGAACAAACACACACACATCCGGAAATTTAGTCTAGAAATGATTTTTCGATGTTTTGTGAAATTTAAAGCACATTGACATTCAAAACTGTAAAAAAAAGTTACCATCGCAAAGTTTCTCTGTGAGGAAAAGTCGAAAAGTTGAATCGAGGGTAAGGGAGTAATCGTGTAAAGTGGCAGGACGACACGAGAGCTTGATTAGATAATATCCGGAAGGATGACGACCGAACGAGAAACAAGAGCCGGGCAGGAGAGCAGGGCGAAGCGGAAATCTGTTGCGGATATGTCGAACGAGCGTTGGAAGCTCGTTGGAAATGTTTGGCTTGGGGGAATCGTGATGGAAAATGGTGGAGTGCGATGAGAAAATTTGCACCGAAGGCGTCATGCTCTAGTCACGGAATCCAATGGTTCGGACAGTTCGGGCTATAATCATCGCTCGCGATCGAGTCGCAACAACTATCACGTTCGCTCCATGTGCATTCCGAACTGTCACACTTTCTCTCGAGCCCTTGCTCCCCTCGGCGCCTCTTTTCGGGCTTCTGCAATGGGGATTCCCATCGGACGATGGGATTTAGTTTCCAAACGTAATTACAGATCGTTGCACACAATTTCCACGTGTTTCTTCTAATCATATTTGACCCTTGACCTTTCTGGTCAGTGGACAGTTTCTGTGATGTCCATTCGTTCTATTTGGACCCCGAAGAAACGTGCCGTTTATTCTAAACGCCCAATTGTCACAATAAATCGATCATTTAATTGCGTTAATTGATTTATTCAACAATTACCAAAATTTCCCATGGACGAGTTTCCAAAATATTTCAATCGAAAGCTCTTGACACCAGAGTTTAATTATTCCTGTGGACAAGAGCCAATTAATGTTTATTAATCGATGGAAATGTGAAACAATGATTCGGACGTCAAGAGTGAAAATTAATTATCAACAAATGATCCACTGGGAAAGAAATTGATAATTTTTGTCGATAAAAAATTTTGCATGATATTTTATTTTATTTTTTTTTAATTTTTTTCAAGTTGAGAAAATTTTCGTTTTGTTCGGGAATGGGGGCTGGCGCATCAGTAATGTAACGGCATCGGGACAGGACTAGCCTGTGCTTCCAACTCTCGTGAATCAGTCCCGAGAAAGTGGAGCTTGTGATCAGAGCACGAAGCACGAATCTACGAGAGTTTTCTGATGTGAAAGATCGCGACTCTTGGATCGTCGTGGGGATGTGTGCAGTTGCTGGGGAGGAGGAGGCGTGCACGTTTTCTAACGGAAAGTCCCATAAATCCCATAGTTTTCTTTCCCCGAGGTACTGCAAACATACATTTCCCATAAGAATTATGTGAGCCCTCTCTCTCTCTCGCTCTCGGTCCTGTTTTTTTTTATCTCCCTCACGAATGGTTATCGCGCGGAAATCCTTCACCGGAGCTTGCAAAAGTTGCAAGCGAACGGGGCCACTACTTTTTGCTTAATGAATTTCGTGGCTCGAAATCATTTCAACGATTTCGAGGTCAATATGGAGTGGCAAAAAGCCTCGCTCCCTTTTTTTTCGTTTTTCTCATTCACGTTAATTTCGAAAATTCCTTGCGGAAAGGATTCCGAGGTTCTCGATCACGTTTTAATCACCTTTGTAATTAATTAACGTGCCTGACGAGATAAGCAATTTTTATTTTCCCATTTTCGAGAAAAAAAAATCCGAGATTGCAAAATTCTTCGTTTTTATCGATTTTTCCTTTTTTTTTTTTATTTAAAAAAATGAAGAAATTATTTTACTCTAAATTTTCATGCACGAAGCTCCAGGAAATCAAATGCCAACGACTGCAACGTAATTGTGAGAAAATTAAACGAATACCGCGTTTGGAGGAATTTTTGAAAAGTTTTCTCTCGCCCAATCCATTCTCCTCACCCTCAAAGGAATTTACACAATTCCTATACCGTTTCCTGATTCATGTAGAACGTAGTTGTTGGCGTAACGATCGAGCCTGCGACTATCAGGACCCAGAAAGGACGTTTATCGGATTGGAAAATTTGATAGTTGACTACGCGTTCGGTATTGCCATCCTCGGGGATTTTTATCCTTCTATTTTGTACATTTATTCCTCCATCCTGTCGTTCTTATTTCCACTTTCTCTGCAGTGGCTTCAAGGGATCCTGGATCAAGGATAAAACTCATGCATTTATACAGCGAAGGAAGTTGGTGGTGTTAACTGCAAATGAAAAGAGCTGAAATGCAAGATCCTCGTGAGATTATTTCGGATTTTATGGTCTGCTTCGTTGTGTCTGTGTTTTCTGGATTTTCCGAACATTTTGGAGCCGGAATAGCAATCGAATTCTTATGAAAAATAATTTATTTTTCAACGACTGTGAAATTTGACCGAGTGCTAATTTTTCAGAGGCTGAAAATCGATGAAATTCCCATCGAGGATGTTTAATTATCTCGAAAAATTTCTTGCCACGATTTTGTCGAATTAAAATATTGAAAAAAATGGAATAAAAAAAAAATAATAATAATTTTTAGAATTTCATTGTCTGCTTCGTTGTGTCTGTGTTTTCTGGATTTTCCGAAGACTTTGTAGCTGGAATAGCAATCGAATTGTCATGGAAAATAATTTATTTTTCAACGACTGTGAAATTTGACCGTGTGTTAATTTTTCAAAGGCTAAAAATCGATGAATTCGCATCGAGGGTTTTTAATTATCTCTAAAATTACAATATTAAAAAAATAAATAACAATTTGGACGTAATTAGCGAGAAGGATCGAGGATCGTAAATCGGATTGTGGGAATTTGTGAAAACGTTTGAAATAGTGGATATTGAATTTCGCGTTGGAAAAGCGACGAATAGCCGGGATGTTTGACATTATTTTTTAAAAGGAATTCTGCACGGTGTATTAAAAATTTAACTTTGGCGGATTCGCAGCGAATGTTTGGCAAGAAAGGGAAAAAAAATTGTGCAGTTGGACGATGAATGAAAAGGGAGAGAAATTTAAAAAATAAAAAATAAAAAAAATCTTTTATCGTAGCCAGGAAGGAAGAGAACAAAAACAAAATTCGTTTCTATCGACATTGCCAATGATTCGAAAAGCTTCCATGCTGCCCAACTCCCATACGTGGGAATTGGAAAAATTCGATAAATTCAATAGAAGAATTTACCGTTCCATTTTCTCTTTGTGATTCGGTGTCTCGCTCTCCACACGGTCTCTGGGTTTTGTTGCTGCAGTGATGAACGTTGGCAAACGCGTTGGGAAATATTACGAGCGTGTAAGCAATTTCGCCGCGTCGTATAATCGTTTCACGATAAACATGAAAATTCAATTTGAATCGATTGTGTTTTTATTTGCATTTTAATTTCGACGAAATATGAGGACGACTTTGTTGAAAGTTTAATAAATCCTTGAAAATGTTAATTACGATGAGGGATTTGTTGAGATTAAAAACAAAAAATTCCTGTTTTCATTTCGAACTGTCTGAAGGATAATCAATGTTTTTCCTGCTTTTCTCATTCAAGGCTCGAGTCTGGCGAGCGTCGTTGCCGGAAGTAGCAAACCAACGAGAGCGTTCGACAAGCCGTACTTTGACGACATTTCGCCAAGAAACGTGACGGCGATCGTAGGCCAAAAAGCGGAGCTCAAGTGCCACGTTAAACACCCAGGCAACCGAACGGTGAGTGAAAAAACATGAGCAGATTAAAAGTTGATGTGAATTATTGAGATTCCGGAAACATTGGCTCGGCAAGCCGCTGGATACTCGCCGAATTAATTTTCCTGCAAATAAAATGAGAATCAGTACAGAAAATGGAATTTCGATAAAATCGCAATTACATTTTTATCGAATGAAAAATAAGCCCCACATATTTCAATGCTTGTTGAAAAAATATTATCTTTAAATATTGCTGGGCCGAGAGGATTCAGCAAGAATAAACGAATTACGCGGCAACAATAACTCGGGATTGTGTTGGAAAGAACATTCCCCTTAATTAAAAGGGAAACGCACTCCGGGTGCATGCGGTAATTGTATCGCAACCCCGATCCCATGAAATTCAAACAAAACAAAATGCAATAAAAAAAAAAAAGAAAAAACGAGGCTGTGGTAGAGAGAATACAATAAAAGGTAAACGAGGAGGAGGTGAACCGAGCGGGAGGAGCAATAGGTTAAAGAGCAGAAGAAAGGAATTGGTCGGGGTGGAAAAGCGAGTGAGGATGGAGAGGGCGAAATTCGCGGCATGCCAGGCATGCCGCACTTCGCCAGTGTCGCCGATAAGCGCTTGGGGATTTCCATTTAATCGTGAATATTGTGACTGTATATGTGAATCCATATATAAGCTTCACTTACACACGCGAATCTACGGGAAACGTTACGTGGAGGGGGAAAAAAAATGAGAGTGAAAAAAAAAAATTCAATAAAAAAGTATGTATCCCTTTATGGCTTTTTCCGATTCGAATGAAAATTCCTATGCCTTCCATTTCGTAAACTTCATTTTCAATATAATACAATGTGTGGAGAAAAAAAAATGGAAAAAAAATGAAAATTTCCCGATATTTGACCGATTTTCAACTTTTTTTTCTATGCTACCTCTTTACGATTTAATGCACCGACACGTTTCTCAAGAGCTAGAAACTCGTTGAGGCTTCGTATTGGATCACTGTTCCTGGATAACGCTCCCTTAGCCTACACACGATTTGCTAACGAGATCCCCCNGTGTTCCCCGTCAGGCAAAACTCTGGAAAAATGTGTGTACATGCGGATTTAGAGCTTGATTTATTATTCAGGTTTTCTCATTTATTGTCGAGTCGATTGGAATTCTTAGTTCGGTTTCTTCCATTTTTAATGGAAGAAAATTCCTATAGCCCTGTTGACAAAATTTGGCCACGATTTTCCAGGCACTGTCGGTCAAAATGAATTTTTTTCAATTTTTTTTTTTTACGATATTTCATCCGAGCATATAAAAGTATTGGCATCACATGATTCGCATCATTTCGCGAATTCATTTCTGTTTAAGTTGCCTGCAACGTTTAATGCTGCCTCATTGGGGTTTGATTTCCCTTGGGACGTAAATGCAAATCAGTTTCAAACGAGAGTTATGAAAAAAAAAAACTTTGAGCCACCCCGAAGCAGACACATAGTTCACGAATGTACGAATAGAATTCTGTTCGACAGAGAAAAAAAAGTAGTAGAATGCTCCGTTAACGTTGGATCGTTGGTTCTCTGGCATGGAAACGAAACGGAACGAACCTAAGGAGCTGCTGAGGGAAGGGCTATGCAGAGGCATGTTAATATCGAGGAAAAGAGAGAGAAGGGAAATGCGTGAGCAGAAAAGTATTTGTAATAAAAGCCAGTGAGTCTGGATTTTCAACTTCGCTTTCATCGAGAGAGACAGTTATCGTGAAAGCTTGACTTTATGTTTTGTACATTTTGTGTCTGCTTAATACGTGCACGAAGAAAAGGAAAATGCTACAGAGCGACCTACTTTGCATCCAGGAACTGGATGATAAATCATCAGGAAAAAAAATTGTGGATATCATGAAAATCACCAATGTCTGGCATTAGAAGGGTACAAACGTTTGTACTTTTTCAGGCCATTACAGTATGGCTTAATTGCTTTTTAATGATAACAACCCTGTTGATATGAAAAAACAATGTGATCACTAAGTCAAATTCGAGAATTCGTGAGCCCTTAAGGCTTTTAAATAATTACAGCACAAGTGCTAATTGGCATGATGCATCATTGAAAATTTGAAGGCAATGCTAACAAATGACCAGATGAAAAATGACATTGTACAATGTGGACGAGTGTTTAAATATGTGTGATGGATTAGTAGCTGAGCAGGAAGGGCTTGGGAGGATTTGGAGGTTTTGCGGAAAACCCTTGTACAGCTCTGAACGTGGTTGGACTGATAGTTCTGGTGTAGCGAATGAACAGGTCAAGCTATGCACACTCGATGGCCACGAAAGCTTTTGTGCAGGCACTAGTTACAACAGCGGTTATCGAGCATGCACTAAAAGCCCATACTGGCTCGACCAATCATGTAGCATTTGCTATGATTCCACTGTAGTCACTTTTCTGCTTGATTATCCGGCTCATCTTGATTCGATGTTGATGGAATCAATGAGAAGAATCAAAATGATTCAATGATGTGGAGAAAAGTTTTCCCCGTCAACAGAAGAGACCATCAAGAGGATGAGAATGCCTTTCATTCTCGGGGGAATGTCCGGACCACACAAATGATGGGGAAACGTCTTTATGGACATGGAATGTGGAGTTTCAATATTGGTGGAACTTTCTGCTTTACCGATTCAAACCCAGACTGCCTTTGGCGAAATCCAACAAGTTATCATTGTAACTCTGTCCGTTTGAGAGATCAAAGTGTCCAAAGTATATTAACCAGCACAACAATCCGTGCAACTAGGATGGGAGATGGTGGATGCAGTTTCAGATGATGCAAATTTAGAGGGTTAATGGATGCAGTGATGGCAATGATTGGGGTTGGAATTTCAAGAGTTTATTTGGACCTGCAACAATCTAATTTTGTTGTGATGATGTCCATGATCATGTTTTATTATTTTTCACGTTTCTTGGTGAAATTATTTTGATGCTGGGAATATCGAGCTGGAGTTGCTGGATAACGTTTTCAAGTGGAGTCTCTATGATTGCAGCATCTTGGTAGGATATCATTGCAAACGTAACCTCCGGCCACCCGCTAATAGGAACAGTTGGACAGTGGTTTTGGGTTGATTCTATGCTGTGATAGCTTGTAATTATCTGCCTTGAATCCGTCTCCGATCCTCTGGGATATAGCCGGTTTGGTATGAAGCTCCCAGGAGGTAATGTATACCCAACGGTATATGAAAATGGTTGTGTTTCTGAACTGGTTATTCGAAGGAGGATTCCACGAGGGCGCATACTCTTGGTTGAGCCCTCTGTACTTGAGATAATAGGCGGTAAGCTTGTAGAACTTGGGGTCTTTGGTCCTTGGCAAGGATGAGGGCGTGTGGTTAGGCGAGGGTCGGAATGGAGGTCGGGGGGCAGGTGATATACGAATGTGGGATAAATGGTAACAGTGGATTGATGATACAATGAATGCTATTGGTCGTCCGAGGCATAACCGATGAGATGAGCGGAGTTGTTGGCCTCCAGGTCCCTTTGCTCTGATGTGATTTACTCCAGAAGCAGTAAATAACAATAGAGTTGGCAACAATCGTATCTGTGCGCATGAAGATGTGCAAGTTTCTATTCTGCTGGTCTACGTTCTGCTTCAAAGTTGTTATATATCCAACAATAGCCGTGGAGAACCCGGTTGCTGGTTGGTTATCAAGGCTCATGGGGTATTATACGTATGCAACGTGTAGGCGAGTCGGGTCGTTCGAACAACTTCGATAATTGATTTAGCACTGCGTATTTTGTACGTTGTACATAACTATACGTACCTTTGTACGGGACTTCCGCTTAAACTTAGTTTAATTGAACCGTGGATTTATTGGGGAGGGTCTGTACAGTCCTACCCCAGCGAGTCTGGTATAAGGAATGGCCTGGCACACCAGGAGTAGTCTGGTTACCGGTATATACCCCTTGAACCACACGAACGTGTTTAAACCAAGCTTGCTTGAGCTATATCTCATTGTCGGGGTTGCGGGACGATCGCGACGAACAACGGATAACCAAGAAATAGCGTCAACTCGTCTGCCACAAATTTTCCTTCCAATGTTGTCCATGGGGTTCCATTTGATGGAGAAATCTTTTGATTTCAAAGGTTTTTAATCGTCCTGGAAAGGTGGTAGGATTGTTAATGAGCATTCAACCATCAACCAGCAATGCAAAGTGGTAGATGGCTTAATGCCATTGGGGCGTTTGATTCTCAGTGCCTTTTGATTCTTAAGCTGTTTCTGATGTTCAACTTCTATGATTTAAGGGTACTTCCTTACCCGGTACGTGATTATCCCCATGAGATAAATGGAAGGTGGGTGGAAGTAGGCCAGGAGGTAACTTTTCCAAATGGATCGAAGTGCTATCGCCGAGCCGGTATCAATTGAGATAATAGCTTTCCACGCTCTTCCGCAGAGCGAGGAAGGGAAACGCTATAGGGTCGGTCCTCAAAGAATTTATAACCTTGGTGCTTGGGCTTGCTTCCGCTTTTCTTGGTCCTTACACTCTCTGATAATATAACTGTTGCAATAGAGAACTCTCTCGAAGAACGCGGTGATGATCGCGAACCACTTCTAGCTATTCTCCCGGAATTACCCCTAATGCATCTAACGGGAGAATTGCATCGTGATGAACGAGCTAAGGATTTCGTTCTTGCGATTCGCCAACAGGAACGCTGATGTGAACGCAGTTGTGCCGGGAACATGAGACTATACATCACGCAGAAACTACCACCGGCAGAATTGCACTTCATCACGGTGGGCCTGACAACGAATCCATGGGGTTCGGTGGCTGCGAGACCGAGGCTCAAGGTTCAAAACATCGCTAGCTAGAAAAGAAGGCAGAGTATAAATGACACGTCTGACGTTTCAGCAACTAAAATGATCATCATTGAAAGAGTTTCCTGACCTCTTTGGTCATCTTTTGATCACGTTGATCTCATCTGGATTTTACGACGTTACGGACTGGTATAAGTCCCTGTTTGTGTTGGAATCAGACTGCAAAGGTAGAGAGTCAACTTTGAGTGAAATTGATAGCTCGGATGTAGGATTGTTGGGCCTAGAAATACAGAAGCATTGCGTCGGAGAGGTTAGCCATGTTTGCAGTCGGACGTGAATCATTTCTCATCTGGACTGCATCTCTTGCACACACGTTTGAAGCCCACTATTCATGCTACTTGCCTCCTTCTCTTTCTCAGTTTGTCTGGCTGACTCTCGGTCTTTGTCTGGGGTTTGCTAGGGTACAGCGGGTCACCCGGACTAGTACGACAGTTAGTAACGATCGTTCGTGCTCGCCCCGAGTTGCCTCGCACATCGTAGTGAACTTTTATTTATCCCTCTGTCCTGCCTCCAGGTAGCCTTATAAATTTTCTAGATATACGTGTCACACGCTGCCTGCCTTCGCTCTCGCTCTTTCCCTCCCTCTTCTAGACCCCGGTGGATCAGACAGGCTCGGTATGTTGGCCAGGATGAAGGCTGAGCTCGTAGCACGAGTAAATTCGTTCGATTTTAATTACCGCACATACAAAAGTCACTGCCATGGAGATCCAGCACAGAAGATCAGAATGCTTGATGTAATGGCAGCTTTGGTTGGGGAATGTGATTCGATTCCCCATTGCCATACCGTGTTGACAGCTACACAGAGAATTCGCAGTCCTCTGTTTGAATCCTTCATTGACGTCGATCTCTGCCTCCACATCATCAGCGTCTTCATTATCAATTCCTCTCTCGATACCTTCGTATCTTGTCCCTCGTTTCATGCAATACTGATGACAATGCCATGCTGGGATTGTTGTTGAGTAGGACACATGAATAATTACATATCCATGAACTACTTGATCATGCTTTTAGAAAGCTTCGATGGACGTTTATTTTGAGGTTTAATATTCAAAGGATTATTTCGTGGAAATCGACTATGGAAGTTGCTCCTCATTGCTTTCTCTCATCCACGTCAAATCCAGGATACCGATGCCTGGGTATCTAAGGATTCCCATGCTGGAAGTGCCAAGGACAATTGAGGGTGAGGAAATGAAAGTGATTGCTCACGATTAGGTCGATTTGTATTTACGATGTCTCTGGAGGAAGCAGTACCCCTTAATTGCATTGCCCAACAGAGAGCTATTACTTTTTTCCCTCTTGTCCTCTCAGGATCAGGTCGTTTCAGTTGTTCGAGGAATGAAAATTTTGTCTTGTTAATAAAATCATGTGATAAAACTTGACACTTGGAAAAATCAAGGATGGAGGATTGTCAATTTAGTCTGAAGGTGTCAAAATCGAGGGAAATGCTGAGTTTGTAGCCAAACGAACGATAAACTCTTTCTCAAGAGTGCTCGTCGGTGAAATGTCTTTATTGTCATTTTCCCCATGGCTAAGAAATGTTAAAGTTTCTCGTGCGTCCAATTTTCCATCTCGCTCAGCAACGCGTTTTCTCAAGAGGGTTGTTGTGTTGCCTTTTACCCTCCGAGGCTTCAGAAATGCCAGGAAGAAGGAGAGGGAGAAGGCGAGAGACTAGAGATTGGGGTGAAGCGATAAGAATGCCTGTTACTTCATTGAAATCTGACGTGTAACAAATTGCCTTGTCCCTGATAGTTACGTCTCTGGGACAGTAGCAACGAGTATAACGCTTTTTGGAGAGAGGAAAAAAGAGGGATGGTGAAGGTTGGAGGGTGGAAATTCGTGGTGAAAAAGAGTGTGAAGGTGAGGCATGAGATACGCGTTGCTCACAGTTGAAGGCGCTACATTTCTCCGCGAGTTCCGACACTCCTTTCGGCTCACCAGGATCCATGTTTTTTTATCTTCATTTTTGTCTCCTCCCTTCTTTCTTTATTTATAGTTGAGGTCGTTGGAGAACGAAAGAGAGATTTCTCTTTACGGGGGGCACGATTTTATATCGTCACCGATTCCTCGGAATTAAGATTAGTGAGGTCAGCTTTATTTTCGTTTATTCCTTCCTGATAAATATATGTTCAAGCTATGTGCATGTGCCCTGCTCTGGCAAAAAGCTCACAGAGAGAAAATGCTTGCGGAAACAATCCCGACTCAGTCAGCTGGAAGGTGATAAGTTTTCAGTAGCGCTCCTGCTGCCTAGACCCTTCTCTCCAACTCTTCAATCCTTAAACTCTCACCCTTTACCACTTTTTATTGTAAAAAGAGAGCTGTCTCGAGGAAGCACAGATTTATATCCTGTCGCCAAGGATAATGTTGTTTCCCTCACGATTAATCGATTTTTCCATCGAATCCAATTTCATTATTCGGCATATGATAAACGGAGCTTGCAACAAATGTAGAAAAAATCAGATATTCATGATGATTGGTCCTTTACGAATGGCGCAAAGGATTGATTAATTGATGCAATATTTAAGCTTTGGTATATTCCCACCCCGAAGCGAATAATACAGATTGTTTACATACAAAAATATCAACAATAACCTCGTGAAAATTAGCCCAGAAAGAAAATTACAAAATTTTTAAAACTAAAAAAACTAGAAACTTAACGAACAGAAATGACAAACTGCAAACTGAGGGATTAGAAACCGTAAACTAAAAAGTTAAGGACTAGAAACTACAAACTAAAAACTCAAGGAATGGAAACTCGAAACTAAAAACTACAAACTAGAAACTCAGGATAAGAGGACGATGAGGTCTATGGGAGATGAATCTATGGGACGAGCTGAAATTTTCAATCTCAACGATTATTCACGTGAAATTTATTACAGTCTGTGTAATTTTTCAATTCTCATCTAATGTTGATTAAATTTTTATTGTAATTCCGAGACGCGCATTGATTCAATTGTGGCAATTTCTCGTGCCTTCGTTTTCCTGGATTTCTTCGTGCTTTTTTCTCTGCAGCTGTTCTCCTCTGACGATTTCATATCGTTCGGCCACTTTCGCGGTTCACCAGTGCGAGCATTATTGTCGTCGTACGCTCTTTCAAATTACGATTCAAAGGAGGTTTGTGGAAAAGCTCTGGCAATGGTATATTTATAAAAGGGAGTGTTCAGGGAAGGACGATGAGGGAGCATATTTTATCTTCTTGATATTCTCATGATTTACGAGGCCATGAGAATTCTTTTGCTCTTGCTGCTCCAATCGAATGGCGAGTGAATATCATTGCTGATAACTTGATAAACGTTTTAATGAGTTAATTACGAGGCATTGAGGTTCAAATCGATTCCTCAGGATTCAGGCGAATGAGGCAAATTTTAATAATCTGAATATCCAGGAAATAAAAACTGCAGCCTTGATGTGTGCAAATCGCTCGATGCAAACATTAATCTCGGAATGTAGCAACAAAATGTCTCGGAGGAGGATGGGAGAGTCGGGACTGACTTCCGGACAGAAAAGCACGAAGAGGAAAAAGGAAAAAGTGAGGGAGAGAGAGAGAGAGCAGGAAGAAGAAATTATTGGATATATGATTGGAATCTTCCGGCCTCTTGTACAGTCTCTCACGTTGAAGGTTTGAAATCAGAGCCCGAGGAAAACGAGGCAAGATATTGACCATCTTGTCTCGAAGGATACGTGCGTGTATATACCTTTCCTATTGCAAGCCATTTCTTCGAGCCCCTCTTTACCGCGATGCAATCGACGTTCGTTCTGCCTTTCTTTTTGCTCGCCCTCCTGCTGCCTCTTGCATCGTCTTTGCAACTTCCTTCTGACTCTTGAACCTTTTTTTTTTTTCTCTCCATTGTTCTCCGTCCTGCACTTTTATCTCCCTGCTACCTTTTCTTTTTTGCTTCTCTTCGTTCCTTTCTTTCACCCCCCACCCCCCTCTCCATAGCTCTCGTCTGCTCGATTCCTTGGCGCACTTCCTTTTTCTCTCTCCCTGCTCTCCTCTCCCAATCGTTTTCTGGCCTCATTCTTCGAGTCGAGCAAGCACTGGCCAGCTTTCAAGAACCATTGAGTCCACTCCCGATCAGGCTTCTTCTCCTCCTCTCCATCATAGACTCCCTCCCCTTTCTCGTCGTTTTGATAACACCGTAACTGGATCGCCGAGCTATAGATCCTTCCAGCCAGCTCAATGGGAACTGCTCGGGAACGCTGGAAAAAAAAAAAANAAAAAAAAAAAAAACTGCCTCCCGTGATGAGTAACTGGTCGTCCTGGCCAAAGGTCCTGTGGATCGACTCGGACTTGATAAATCGAAGCAAATTAGTTGATAAAAAAGTTTCAAGTGCCAGAAATAACGAGGATCAATTATTTCCTTCGTATCCAGAAAATATTTCGATCTGTATCGAACTTCACGTCAAATTTAACTCTGAATTGAGAAATATTTGAAAAGGATACGCAGCGGTTGTTCGTGAGGCAATTCTCGTGGATAGTTGGTTGAGGCAACTCGAGACTCTCTTTGCTCTTTGGAAATATCGGTGTTTCTGCTTCTTCTGCTTCTGTGCGTTCGTTTTATCGAGCGAAGTGGTCGGAAAAGGTGAATCTCCTCCGGGAATTTCACGTTTCATCCTCCGCCCTCTCCCCAGCACACACGTAGAAATATTTTAATGCGTACACATGCATCTGTCAATGCTTCACATGGAACCAACTCCCTGCACCATTTCTTACGATAGCGATTTCGTCTCTCAGATGCAATCTCGTCCCTCCCCAAATGCAGCGTTTTAAGCGGTAGAGCCAAATGCCGATTCACGACTGAGAAATAACCCAGAAGAAGCTTCCCCCGAATCTCAACATACAGAGTCGAGCTTTTTTATATTTATAACGTCCTTTTCAAAAAAGCCTCGTAGCTCGACTGTATTTTTCGTATTTGCTGCAAATATTTCTTTTTTTTCGATTTCTGCACTTTTTTTTTTAACTTTTATTTTATTTGGACAAAAAAAATGATGGAATCGTTTGATTGCGATAATTTCGATTTTGTGGTTATCAAAATTAAATAATGGAGAAATTGCTGGAAAATATTTTCGATTTTTTATTGGAAAGAAAAACCATTTTTTTCGGAACATAACCATTTGGGGGAGTTCGATGGTTATGTTTTCATTTTTATGAATTTTATTGAATCGCATTTATTGATTATTCGTATTTACTGCGATTATTTTATCTTTTCGATTTCTGCATTTTTTTTTAGAATTCTTTTTTTATTTGGACAGAAAAAATGATGGAATCGTTCAATTGCGATAATTTAGATTTTGTGATTATCAAAATTAAATAATGGAGAAATTGCTGGAAAATATTTTTGATGTTTTATTGGAAAGAAAAACTTCTTTTTTTTTTAACACAACGATTTGGGGGATTTCGATGGTTATGTTTTTATTTTTATGAATTTTATTGAATCATTGGCATGTATTTTATTTTCTGAAAATATTCGATTTTGTTTCGTCTCTCCATTGTGGTTAATAAATTCCTTTCATTTAGGTCAAACGGGTTTTTGTTCATCCGCATGGAATAAAATTGTTGGCATTCATTAGTCTGATTATTTTGCGGAATTGGAATAATCTAAATGTTGCTTTTACCTTTATTGGTATAGCGTCGGCGCGGTTGTATTGTTCGCGTCGAATGAGTATAATCTCGTTAGTCCGGGAGTCGCAAATTTGAGGACGAATTGTTTTCGGATTTTTGGTGAAAAAATTAGAAAAACAATTGGCGACGAAAATGTCTGCAAATTCGTTTCGTCTTCTCGATCTCTACGCGCGCCACCAAACAGCATTCCCAACACAGTGTCGCTCAAAATTGTCAGCTGGTCGATCGAGCAATTGATAAAGCGTCCGCGCATCACAAGCTCCCGAGGATTCATCGAAACGTGAGTATGTGCGTCTGCCCATCTGACCGTGAAGAGAGATTGAAATTTTAGCTGATATCGGAAACTGACGAATCTCGGAATCGCTAAATCCGCAGCCAAGTCATTAGCTCTATATTTTGTATTCCGAATGCAAATAGTGAAGGATATTGATCCAGGAAGTGCAGACGAGATTCCCTGCGCGATTTGATGCTCTGGATTGATCGTTCGATTAAATTTTCCAGCAAAATCCCAAAAATTGACAATTTTTTTTTTTTTTTTTACGTTTTTGAAGAAAAAAAATTACGGAGGGACGTTTCGCGTTTGTGGGTTTGTGAATCAATTCTGGAAATTCAGACTCAACTCACAGAAATGCAATGGAAAAAAAAAATGAAGAAATTCGCTCCGGGCGATGTTTCTTGCTCGAAATGGAAGTTAAGGTGATTTAGGTTATACCTGGGCACACGTTAAGCACGTCCTCTCTCTCGACAATGTAATATCATCACCCATCGTGGATAGATTCCGAATACATGCCTGCAACATATTGGCTTCGTGGTTCAATATACACACGCGCGTATATGTGCGAGCATATACGATAAAAGTTGGGCGAGAAGAGGTTATAGGAAATATATGGGTCTATGCTGGTGAATCTCTGGAACAAGCCCAACAGCCGGGTTCAGTCCTCGTAAAACAACGTTCCGGATATTCCGTTGCGCATACAGGGTGTCCCGAAATATTTCAGACGTGCAAAATTCTCTGGATGGCTTAAAAAAAATTCTCGAACGTAAAGAGAGGAAGTAAAAAATTTGAAAAAAATTAAAACAGACGATTTTTCGAAAAACTCAGATTTTCGTAAAATTCGAAAAATCGTAAAATTTAAAACGTTCGACCGATAATTTCCTAATTCAGTACAAACCTCCCTATTATGATGCTCTATTGATGAAAAAAAAAAATTAGTAAGAAATCTTAAAATTTGCGAAAGTTAGAGCGTCGACACATTTTTTTGAAAATTTCAAAATGCCGTAGAATTCGTATTTTTCTAGCAATTCCAACAAAAATCTCAGAGAATGAAAAGCTCGTCTTGATAAACATCTGTGCAAAACGGGAGCCCTGTAGCTCAAACCGTTCTCGAGTTATAAACGTTTGAATTTTGCAGTGCCAGAACATGCACACACACACGACTCCGGCCATTTTTTCTAGAAATGATTTTTCGATGTTTTGGGAATTTTGAAGCACATTGACATTAAAAACTGGAAAAAAAAATGTTGACCGTCACGAAGCTTCCTCTATGAGGAAGCAAAATGACTAAAAAATCAACTTTTCGACGAAAAAATATAAATTTTTTTTTTTTTCCATGGAATATTGATGTACATTAGATAATATTTGGCTGGCAAGGATTTTGCTACATCAAAGGTTTATCGATCTGGTAGCAGTCGTTATCGTCATCGCATGAACCAACTTCCGTAAACGCGAAATGGACTCGAGTGACACACACACAGAGATACAGAGACACATGTACATGGAGGGTATATATCCGAGGGATAGAGCCCCTCGTTTCGTAGCCTGAATCCACCAAGTGCCTTTTCACGAACGTCATTCAAGTTCTCTTTTTCCTGCTCCTTCTACAGATATACAGGTGTGCACGTACTTGAAAATATCTATGGCGAATATAAATTTGTATAGGTGAGTGGTTGACGTTTGAGCGAACGCGAACGGTCGCGGTCACGATTCGCGAAAATTTCGAATTCCCACAGCACTCTCGGGAAATAGTCCCATGAGCAAAATCACCCACACTTACTCGTCACACACACACACACGCACACACACACACACACACACACATGTGAATATCGTGTCTGGGCATGTACTCCGTCGTTCTAAAAACCGCAAACTTTTTACAAGCTCCTTTTTTTTACCTCACAGTTCATCGTTCATTTACTGATACCGTCAAATTTCAAGGAACTAAAATCAACGGATTCGTGGAGGTTTGCTTAAAAAGAAAAATACGTGGTGACGAATATTTTTCGATTTAATGCTTTTTTCCACTTTGCAGCAGCCACGAGATTTTTACTGTCAAATTATCTTGTGGTTTTTGTTAATTAATACGATTCTTCGGGATTAGGAATAATTGGATTTAATTTATTCTCGTTTATATAAACTTAATTAAATTTATTGGATTTATTTCGTGAATTTTAATTATATTCGTTGGATGAAAATTTATTTACATGATATATTTAGTTTTAGCTTTTATAATAATTGTATAAACTTTTTTCATTTATTCAAATTTATTAAATTAAATTAATTTAATAATTTAATAAATTAAACGAAATTAAATCTGAAAATTAATTGTATTCAATTTATTCGACAAATTTTGTTCAATTTATTCGACGAATTGTATTCACTTTATCAATAATTTCATAAAAATGAATTTTTCTTATTGGTTTTTTTTATTTTAATTAAAATTTATTCTTTTTTTTTTTAATTAAATTTTAAAAAATTTATTTTCAAGATTCCGATGTTTTTGGTGCAAAGAATTTTAAAAAGTACTGAGAAATATATTCAAAGTGTTTGGTCGATTATTTTGAAGGGACTTTCGAGGGGAAAAGTTTGGAGAGTCCGGACAGAAAATCAAGCCCCACAGAATTTTATTGGGTTCGTTTTTACGAGCTGGAGAAGCTGAGCTCGGGCAATAAGAAGAAGAATAAAAATCATTTTGTAATCCAGCGCGGAGAAGCCATGACTCGAGGAGGAAAAGGGTTTTCGAAATTGTCCAACATTTGGAAGACTTTAGGACGCCAGGGGGTTTGACGAATTTTAATTCCGGTCTTAAGAGTTACGTGGCTTTTGCTCGAAACTTTGTCAATGTCTCGGTGCACTCGTTTCTTTACCGCGCGTTTCGAACGTACATCTCCGCTCCTCTGTTTGTACAGTTTCCTTCCGGAAGTGTCATTAGAGGAAATGTGGGCTTGGAAAATGCTGAATTCCGAGTTTCCGCAGGTTGCTATGGTGTGGGATGAGAGGCGAATGAATGAGCGAATCGATGGAAACGAAGGATCAGGACGAAAAGGGTCCTTCGGGCAAAAGGAGCCGCTCGAAAATTTCGAATTTTTTTTTTTTTTTTTTTNTTTTTTTTTGAATCATTCACAATAAAGTTCGATGGATTAGTATGAGAAAAAAATGCGTAAAAACCGGTTCTACGTGTCGTTCGTCCTTCCCTTTTGTCGCATTTTGTCTCAGGCTCCAAAAACGTGAAAAAAAAAAGCAGAAATTTTTTTTTTTCACTTTTGTGTCCTGCGGGGACATCGTGGTTTTTGCGGAGGCTGAGCTTGCTGGTCAGAAATTTTTCTAATGACATTTTGTCGCCGGAGACCTTTATGGGGGTTGAAAAAAATGGAAATAGAAATTTTAGTGGAGAACGGAAATGGATGCACGTCGAGCATCAGGTTCAGCATGAAAATTCGTGTAAATTGCGTGAGTTATGAAAATGTAGGAAAAGAATGAAAGGGATCGCTCGGTCTCGCAGAAAGATAAACTCGTTGAAGCGGATAACTGCATTGTGTGCCAGGAAGACTGCAGGAACACATCCGATTATTGGGGGACGTCACGAGGGTGGGCAAAACAGTGAGAGAAGGAAGAAAAGGTTGGTGGCTTGTGAGGGGGGATGCGAGGAGGGATTTTGGAGAATTTCTTTAGTCGCAGGATCCGAGGAGGCTGGCCAGATGCCAGAGGATGTTGTTTCCTGTCGTCGTGAAGCAGCGACTCGGAAAAATCGCTTCGGTTATTGAAATAATGCACTTTTATTGCTATACCCTCTTGAAAGCTTCAGCGATCATTTGATACAAAAACTTTGTGATGTTTCATCTTTTAGGACGAAAATTTGTGTGCCCATTTTTTTTTCCTTCGCGTTCGTGTCTCTCCGAGAGGAATAATCTTTTTATTTGGATGTGTTACAAATCAACGTTTCCCCATAAACAATTTTCCATGTTATGGGAAACTCGAGCAGAGGAAATTATTGTTGCAGTCTCTTCTCTGGTTCGCTGAGCTCACAATGTGTGCGGTTTTCTATTCTCGAGCCACGAATTACGTTCGCTTAAGTTTATCTCTGCGCACTCGTGTATGGATATTCCTCGCCACACACTTTTCCTGTCCCTCGTTTCTTTTCAGCCTCTTTCTCTTTCGGTGAGCACCTCCGTCTCTTCGCATTCTTCTATTTTTATCCATTTATTTACTCTCTCTCTCTGTCTCTCTCTCTCTCTCTCTCTCTCTCTCTCTCTCTCTNGGGTGCTCCGTCATACAACGTACGAGACTTCTCGTTGCTCTGGCAAAGCTGAGGGCTCTGTGTCTTAAAATTTACTATTTTCAACATTTAATATTTCGATTTCTAAATAGTGAAGCCTCTCAAAACTTTCCATCCACTTTTATGTAACATCCAAGAAGCTTTATTCAGTTTTTCAAAAAAATTGATCGTAAATTTTTTCAAAATTTTGTTAATTATATAAAAAATACAATTTTCAGTATTTTCTCGTAAGAGCGTGTGTTAAAATTAGCAATTTTCAACATTAAATATTTCCATTTCTAAATGGTAAAGCGTCTTAAAACTTTGCAAACACTTTTATGAAACATCGAAGAAGCTTTATTCAGTTTTTCAAAAAAATCGATCGCAAATTTTCTCAAAATTTTGTTAATTATATAAAAAATACAATTTTCAGTATTTTCTCGTAAGAATGTGTGTTAAAAGTTGCAATTTTCAACACTAAATATTTCGATTTCTAAATCGTGAAACGTCTTAAAACTTTGCATCCACTTTTATGTAACATCGAAGGAGCTTTATTTAGTATCTCCTTGAAAAATTGACGCTTTAAATATTGACGTGTGAAAAAAAATGTGAAAAAACAAAATTCGCCATATAGTTTGCTTCGGGATTTTAAGACTACTGTACAAATGGCTAGGGGAGAATGAGAAGATTTTGAATTTGAAACTAGAGCTCGGATACGCATGAGAGACGCGATCGTATATTTCACGAAACGAACAAACTCTCTTGTAAGTGGTGAATCCCGCGTCGAAGTTGAGGAAGCGAACCTGAATGCCAGAATCCAGAAACCGGAAGGAGTTGAACTGCCGAAAGAGAGAGAGAAAGAAAAAGAGCGAGACAGAGAGAGCGAGAGGAGAATGTAAGATTGCGAGAAAGATGAGATATATGGAGAAACAGGAGAGAAAGCGACAAAAGGAAAGCGCGATGTGCTGGTAGAGAAGCAGGCTCTGAGTTTTTGGGTGTGGAGAGGATGAGGAAGGGTAATAGCGACGGAAGTTTACATCCTCGTATTTCATCGTTCACGAGCTGCAACCCGGTGCAAGCAACGCGGCTCCTGCGGAACTCGATCTTAACGGAATGTGTTCCCTCGAATATATATGGAGGGATGTGCCAGAGATCGGTGGCAGAATAAAACGAACGAGACACACCGAGAGACGTTTCATGACACAGAAACGACTGAGACACAAAGATCCACCATGAGAAATCAAGAACACGAGAGAGAGAGAGAAAGAGAGAGAGAGAGAGAGAAAGAGAGAGAGAGAGAGAGAGAGAGAGAGAGAGAGAGAGAGAGAGAGAGATTCGAATGGAAGTTGGTTGGGTGGTGGTTGCAAGGGTAACTCTTTATTACCAATGGGGATTCACAGCCCCGTAGTGTAGATCCTCTCCCCACGCCCAGATATTACCTTCTCGACGTTATTACATATGCTAATGCTTCACAAAATGGAAATCCGACCCTGGCTTTCGCCGTCATCGGGTTATCCCGTTTCTCGTCCTTTTCCTCGTCCTCGTTTTTCTTCTGTCACTTCTTCGTCGATGCAGGGCCTCGATCTTTTCCCAACTATTCGTTTCACAATTCTTTGGCACTAAATTTCTTCTCTGGTGCAAAATTAATTTGCAGCTTTTGATCGATCGGTCCTGTGGCACAGACTCCGTGTTATTTAAACTACGCAATTGTTATTTATTATTTACACGAGTTAAGCTTGATTTGCGAGTGCGTCCCTATTTCCAATGTTGATTTCACAATTATCCTGGACCGCAGGATCATTCGTCATCCGATTAGTCCATATGATTACGATTTACATTTCCATCTTTATTCCATTCGTTCGCGCACCAGCGATCTCTTGATCCCTTCGGAATTCGATATTCCCCGATTCAGTAATTCGCCGTCGTTGGATCACCCGAAAAAACGTATTTTTCTGAATTTTTTTGAAATTGAAATTAAAGGTTGAAAAGTTTTTTAAATTTTCGATTTTTTTTTATGCATTTCTTATTTTTTCAGCTATTTCTGGAGCCTCTCGGAATTTTTTATTCTCAGATTCATTAATTCGCCATCGTTGGATCCCCCGAAAAACGTATTTTTTGAATTTTTTCGAAATTGAAATTAAAGGTTGGAAAGTTTTTGAATTTTTCTTTTTCTTTTAATGCTTTTTTATTTTTTCAGCTATTTCTAGAGCCTCTCGGAATTTTTTATTCTCAGATTCATTAATTCGCCATGGATCGCCCGAAAAAAAGAATTTTTCCGAATTTCGTTCTGGACAAAAATCAAAGATCGAAAAATATTTGAATTTTCGACAATTTTTCGTTTTTTTTTTCTAATTTTTCTTTTTTTTATTCCATTAATTTTCCCAGCGATCTCTGGAGCCTTTCGGAATTTTCAATCTCCAGATTTATTAATTGGCCGATTTTATTGATGAAAAAAATTCAAAGATCAATGAAAATTTTAATTTGTCGACCTTTTTTGAGTTTTTTTTTTTTTTCACATTTCACACGTTCGAACCTGAAAAATAGAAACTTTCCAATGGTAATCGTGCCTTTGCGGAAGCATATATAGCAAAGTCTTGGGAAAAAGTCCGCGGACATTTTTCATTGTTCGCGTTCGAATATCTCGAGGATTCGCGCGAGACTTTCTTTCGATTGGTCGTTTTGAGTGAATCGGTGAAAAAGAAGCAGGCAACACATTCCCGGCTGGAGAAAGTTAAATTGAAAAGATGGTGAGGGGCGGATGGGATTTTGGGGGAAGAGAAGGCTGTGAATGCGTTAAGGAAGGAAAATTTTACGTGCAGTGCACGCTTAACAGCTCGACAGGATTTTTCCTGGAGAAGCAAAAAAGCGATAACGGATTTGGAGGAAACTCTGAGATTTTTTCGTTCCTTTTATCAACAAGATTAATTTTCCCTCAACTTTCGAAACGCCGAGAAAAAAAAGCAGTTCCATCGGATTTTAATCTTTCAGCTGAAAGTTTGGACAAAAAAAATTTCGAAAAATAATTATTACGACGAAGAAAAATCAAAATTTCACCCATGAATCGTCATTTTTTTTTTTCATTCACAATGGAATGGATTTTCAGGTGGAAACTTTACTGCCTGTCACACAATTTTTAAATTCTTTCAACGTTTCTTTTTTTACAACTCGTTTTATTAAATTTCTAATGAATAGCTTGATCATCCTCGAGAGTAAAACTTTGTCGCTACGACGTTAATTAATTCTGCTGTCAGCGTCCAAGCCTGACGTTTCAAATATTCGAGGGAATGATCGCGAGTGTCCTTGATAACTTTACCATTTAATTTTCCTCCATAATTTTCATTTTTCGTTACTTTCTCCAACAATTGGATCGAACGAGTGAAAAAGCTGAGGAGAAGTGCAATTCCCAGCAGAAACTTTGTACCGCAGTTTTTAATGGTAAAACGTTCGCTCCGCGATATGTAAATCGACGTATTACTTATACGAAGAATCATTAGAAAATTTTGAAGACTCTGATGAGCCTCGATTCACAAGCGAAAAAGAAAAAGCATCGGACGTGCTTAATTTTTGCAGGGAATTTTCTCAAGATGATCGTTGGATCGGAGATTCCATGGGCTTTCTTTGCCATTGGCTGGCCAATCAAATATTCATCGCTTTCGAGAAGAAAATTGGAGAATCAAGGACCAAGGATAATTATGAGGAAAAAAAACGTCGAGGAATAAATTGGGGCTAAAAAACGTTGAACGTTCGTTCAAAGTCTCACTGAGAGACAGACTCTCATTCGCACCCTTAAAACTCCCACTTTTCTTCGTCCCTTAATTTTTTTTCGCTTTGAAGAACCGAAAAAAAAATAAATAGCAATAAAAACGTTGGGGAAAAAAAGCTCAGGGTGGCCTGGGAAAAGGGAAACCCGATTGTCACTAATTGAACGTTTCATTGAGCCAAAAGCCATTTTTCACTCAACCCCAAGAATCTTTTTCGTTTCCTACATTTTTTTTTCTTAATTTACAGGAAATCGGATTCAAAGTTTCGATTTCATTGAGTGCGTCGATGTTTTTTGGGGATAATTGAAAAACTTGCAATACATTTTTAAATTGCGAGTCTATTTGGCTGACAAAAACGATTTTCTGCCTGTGGATTTGTCAAAAATGAAAAATCGATAAAAAAAATTTCATTTTTTCTCGAATTTATTAATTTTTTTTTGTAGAACACTCAAGCACCCATGTTTGCAATAGTTGTCATTTTTCAATTATTAAAAGAAAAACGTTCAAATATTTTAAAGAATATTTTCAAAAACTAAAAAATGTTAAAAATAAGGGAAATATTTAAAAAATAATAATTCATAAAAGAAGTCTCTCGTATTTTACTTTTTTGTAGGCTTTTCTCTTAATTTGCAGAAAATCAATTAAAAGTGTCGATTTAATTGAGTGCGTCGACATTTTTTCGGGATTATCGAAAAACGTGAAATGAATTTTGCGATTCCTGGAAAACCGGGGAGACTGACGATCCCTTTGGGATTTTGTATGAAAAGAGAACTAATTTGAGTTCATTTTGTCGGAATTATAAATCCGGACAAAATTTCGTTTGAAATGTTATCGTGGCGGAGGTGTGGCGAGAGAAACGTCGCGTTGCCTCGATGGCGGGGGGTAAAAAGGAACAGCAGCAGAGAAGAGGGTGTGACACAGTTAGCCGTGCGCAGGATCCTCGAAAATCCTCGGAGGAATGAGACTTGACAAATCGTACTATTTTCGACTGGAACTCGACGAATTGCCTTAGTCGGGCTTTCCTGATTTACTGTATATTTGGGAGCGATAAATATCCTTCAGCAGGAAAGCCTCGCTGTTCTTATTCTCGGTATTCCTACCGTTTGGTAAAAATTTCTTTTCACCTTTCGAGGCAATATGATTGGATGGGAGCCTCGGGAGAAAAAAAAATGTCACAAAACTGATTTTTTTTTTTTTTTTTTTAATCCGAAGCATGAATTTTTGAAATCGACGAAAAAAATTTTTTGGACGAAAATAACTCTGGGAAATGTTGTGGACGAGTTCATGGGACACCATGGGTGTCCACCATGGCTGGAGGATCTGATGAAACATTGGGAAATTTAAGGATCAAAAAAAAGGACGAGGACGATTGTTTTTGAGTTTTTTTTTCGATTTTCAATTACGTTTTGTTTTTGTTGCACGTTTATTCCAAGCGAAAAAGCAATATTGTGGCGAAAGCAATTCATTGTTTACGATAACCGACACGTCCTCGTGCGCTTTTCTCCCTTTGAGTCTAAAAATAGAAGAAAAATAATAAAAACGTTGAGTGGGTGTGACTCAAGAGAATTTTCCACGTGCCTCGTTAAAACGCGAGAAAGAAAAAAATGTGTAAACGAAAAATTTGTACTTAATCACGCCGCAGCAACAGGCGAAAGAAAAAAAATGAGTGGATCGAATGAGAAGGCGTTGAAGGAGTGAAAAATTAAAAGGACACAAAGGAACAAAAACACAAGAACGACGAGAGGAAATTGCACTCGGAATTTTATTTTATTTTTAGACTTTTCATTTTTTTTTATTTTCCGTTTATTTATTTAGTTTTTTCGCTCTCGCGAATACAATGGGATTATGGCTTCGGTCTGATTCATTTTTCTTGCGTTCGATCTTTTTGAATTTGACTGGATCATTGTCCTTCGGCCAAGTGCACGCTTCCAGCGATTACTTTCCTCCCCTCGGACAATCCCTCGGCCGAACACATCTCACTACCGGAGAGAGAGCGTTCAGTCTGAGGAATCCTGGATTACAGCGACAACCGGTAGTGAATATTGAACAAGCCTGTAAATCGAAAAAATTTGATGGATTTATTCAATGGGATTAATTAATTTTGGCCCTTCAAGTACACACTGGGTCAATTTGACCCGAACAATTTTTTCTCACCGATTCTTTCGCATTCGATGATTTTTTGGCACTGGGTCAATTTGACCCGAACCATTTTCTGTCACTGATTGTTTGCCTTTTGACAGCAACGAACGTTTTGGCATTTGATTTTCGTTTTGAGGCAAAAAATTCATTTGAGCCCATGAAATATGGATTAATTACAGCAGAAAACGCTTTGGGTCAGATTGACCCGAGAGGCATAGAAATCCTGACGATTTTTTCGCAGCAGAAAAAAAAACGATTTTTTTTTTTTTAACGAAAATTCGTGAATAAATTAATTACTCACGATTCTGGGACAATCAACTCCAGTTGGCCTGGGATTTGCGCACGTCCTGATACACAGCTTACCGCAATGTGACCAACTCGAGTTGGGATCGAAGCAAACAGTCGCATTTGCGTCTAAAATCGAAAAAGAGAAACAAAAACTTTCGTAATTTTTGAATTAATCACATCAGCACACGTGGAGGAAAAACTGATCGTAATTACGTACGTGCACAAAAGACCGTGAGGACCAAGCAGAGGAAAAAAATCTTGGACATCTTGAGATCGTTGACGATTCTTCGAGCCTGCGAGAATTTTTTTAATTCATTAAAATTCGGATTTAAAAAATTAAGCAACGACAAAAAAAATGATTGCAATTTTTCAAAATTTTGTTAAAATCCAATAAATTTATCGAACGTTCATTATCTTACGTTTCTAATAAAATTGACCAAGATTTTTTATAAAAACGATGAACAGAGACGAACTTGGAAATGTTGTTAGGTAGACCACAACTGATTGCCTCCTAAAAATTACAGCACGTATTAATAAAGCCCTGGGCCGAGTTGCAAATCGATGCAAAAATATGTAAATTAATGGGAAATAGATTTGCATCGAATTTGCTGTCGTGAATCAACATAAACCAAGTCCGTTCAATAATCAAGTTCAAGATAACAATAACACTTTACCAGTGTTTCAATGATTCTTGTATTTAGAGCCTATTTTGAGGCTCATTAAATTCCACGATTGTGAAACATGAGAGCCACGCACGTTCATGAACATTCATACAGAGACAATTGTGGATTTTTGTTGCAAAATCTTTGTCCACGTCAATGGAGCAATAAAAAATGTTTTCCTGGTCAAAAAAATGTCAATTTTTACTCGAGGCTTCAGGAAAACAAGAAAAAATGGAAACGATTGCGAAAATTCCCTGAAGCAATTTTTAAAAATTGTTAAAAATATCGTTTGGTTCGGAAATCATGAAAAGAGTCTGGAAAATATTGCACGAACAATAATGTTCGGATCCGATCGATCTGAGTGCGACTGGCTCGAGTTTTCTCCAAAAAAAATGATTCACCACTCGATAAATAATAGAGTCTCTCCGAATTATGTGTGCAATTTATTTTTCGTGCAGACAGCACATTCGCAATAAAAACTTTACTCATGCTGATGCACATTCCGAGCGATAACGATGGCTGGTCAGTCGCATCGAGACTGTTGCGTCAATTGCATTAAGTTGCCGTAACCGGTTTGAGGCATTCGACAAATTCCTATTTTTAACCACGAAGAAAAACACTGACGTTCGTTGAATAAAAAAAAAATCGTTTTTTCGATCAATTTTGTTTCTTTATTTTTTTTTATTTTTTTTTTTTCATAAATCGTCAAATTTATTTTTTCGTCGGAATCCGATTAAGTTTGCCACCCACTCGAGCGAATTTCTTCTTGATCCACAAAGAAAAACATCGATATTCTTTTGAAAAACAAAAAAAATCGTTTTTCCACATTTCCGCAAATTTGTTTCGCTATTTTTTTTTTTTTTATGCAATCAAATTAATCTTTTGCGTCAATTGCACAAATTCGATGAACCACTTGAGGTATTATTCGTGGAATTCCTATTTTTCGTCCACGAAGAAAAACTTTCGTAAGAAAAAAAAAACGTATCGTCGTTTTTTTTGTTGATAATTTTTTTTTTTTTTTTTAATCTAGTAAAATGAATTTTTAAATCTATTTTAACTTAAAATAATTAAAATACGATGTACGGGTTGTTGACTGATTTGTAGGATGTTGTCGTATCCACGAAATCGTGTTCACCAACATTGAGACGGTTTGACACATTTACGATCCTTCCTTAGCAAAGTTCCAGCCACACAAGTACAAGATGGAACGCATTGCTGCAATAAAAAAATTGAAAAAGTCATGTCTTTCCATTGACAAGGCTCTAGGAGCTCGGAAACAGAAAGTACGAACCTTCGTGCAGGCTCTTGCTTCTGGATGTTCACAAGTCAATGGACACGACGTCCCGCAATCGTTCCAAATTGAATTTGCCCCGCAGCATTCTCGAGCCTCGACACTCGTTTCTTCTAGTTCAGAAAAAAATATTGAAACACGAGGATTTTTCGTTCTGTGCGTTCTGGCACTGCTAAATTCAAACATTTATAACTCGAGAACGGTTCGAGCTACAGAGCTCCCGTTTTGCACAGACGTTAATCGAGCCGAGCTCTTCATTCTCTGAGATTTTTGTTGGAATTGCTAGAAAAATACAAATTTTACGACATTTTGAAATTTTCAAAAAAAGGTGTCAACGCTCTAACTTGCGCAAATTTTAAGATTTGTTACTAATTATTTTTTTATCAATAGAGCATCATAATAGGAAGGTTGGTATTGAATTTGGAAAATATCGGTTGAACGGTTTAAATTTTACGATTTTTCGAATTTTTGGAAAATTTGAGTTTTTTGAAAAATCGTCTAACCGCTTGAATTTTTGCGAATTTTCTAAGATATAGTGTATAAGTCTGTACTCTTTACTTTATAGAAAAGGTGCCAAAATTATTTTGAAAAATACGAATTTTACGACATTTTGAAATTTAAAAAAAAAAGGAGTCGACGCTCTAACTTGCGCAAATTTTAAGATTTATTACTTATTATTTTTGTTATCAATAGAGAATCATAATAAGAAGATTGGTATTGAATTTGGAAAATATCGGTTGAACGGTTAAAATTTTATGATTTTTTGAATTTTACAAAAATCTGAATTTTTTGAAAAATCGTCTAACCGCTTGAATTTTTGCAAATTTTCAGAGATATTGTGAATAAGTCTGTACATCTCCTTTACTTTCTAGAAAAATCCTCGAAATAATACAATTTAAATGCAAGTACAAAAAACGCTGCAAATTGATATTTGGAAATTCGCAAAATTCAAAAAAATATTATAAAAAAGCCGAAATATAAAAATTCCTTCCACATAGAGGAAAATTTGGACATTCTGCATATTGAGGAAGCAATTTGCAGATTTCAATTTGTTTTTATTATCGGCGGGAAATCTGATGAATATTCTTACGGAAAATCGTGACGGTAACTGCTGTGACGAAAAGGACGGAAAGAAGAGCACGAGCCATGACGATTGGAGAGTCGATCGGAGTGTGAAAACGAATGAATATTTAATTCCGAGGCCGGAATATTTATATCCCAAATTTTGTACTCGTCGCCGAGAAATTTTCACGTTCCCCCAGCTTGTTGTTTCGTGCGGAAACACGCGTTTCATTATTTGTCTGCGAGTCTCATTACTCAGCACGTGCCAGTTCGAATCGCGCATATCGATTGTATCAGACATTGAAGAATTATGCGAAGGAAGGCGGAAGAGTAAAGTTCTGTTTTCTTATCACCGTGAGTGCACCAAGGAAAGAGTTTACATTCAGTTAACTAAATTGTTTCGATCAATACCAGAGCTCCGAAGTAATATCGCCAAACGATTATTTATTTTATTAAGTTGAATTTATCGATTCGATGAGATGCAGACAAACAAATTTATTTGCCTCCTGTGCAAAAAAAAACATCGTACGCTTTTTCCTGAGTCGTTTCTTATCAGTCGCCCCACCGGGTCGCATCTTCGATAAATATTTCCATGCGACGTGCGTCGCAAACTTTCGACCAATTTCGACGTTGGTCACCTGCTCCCCACTTTCATCCTTATCTGTGAGTTTTTTTCATTCAAGGACGCGTTGCCTGCTAAATTTTCTATCAATAGAATTCCTCAAATTGATACCACACAAAGACAATAGTGACATCTAATTGCTCACGCAATTTTAAGAACGTTCACCATTAAGACGTCGAGATATTTATTTATAAAAATCACTATTTTCAGTAATTTCTCGTAAGATCGTGTTTTAAAAGTTGCAATTTTCAACATTTAATATTTCGATTTCTAAATGCTGAAGCCTCTTGAAACTTTTCATACACTTTTACGTAACATCGAAGAAGCTTTATTTAATTTTCCAAAAGAATCGATCGTAAATATTTGAAAATTTTGTTAATTATATTTAAAAAAAAACAATTTTCAGTAATTTCTCGCAAGATCGTGTGTTAAAAGTTGCAATTTTCAACATTTAATATTTCGATTTCTAAATTCTGAAGCCTCTTTAAACTTTCTATACACTTTTATGTAACATCGAAGAAGCTTTATAAATTTTTTCAAAAAAATCGGTCGTAAATATTCCGAAATTTTGTTTATTATAAAAAAATGCAATTTTTAGTATTTTCTCGTAAGATCGTGTGTTAAAAGTTGCAATTTTCAACATTTAATATTTCGATTTCTAAATAGTGAAGCCTTTTAAAACTTTGCATACACTTTGTCAGTTTAAAAAATATTTTTTCTGTTGATTTGTAGGGTTTATTTATTTATTTTTTTTATTAACGATAGCCACAGGTCGAAAGTTCATGATGATCGATCTCCATCGTGTTTACGAACGTGGGTACATTTGTTGCTTGGTTTTGGATCCACAGTCCGAACGCTTAACGCAGCTGCCATCACTTTTTTTCACGAATCCTGCCATGCATCGACATCCTGTCACGCAAACCTGCGTGGGAAAATGAAGAATAACGATTGGCGTGAAAAAAAATAAAATTTGAGGGAAAAATGAATTTTATTTCAATTTTTTTATGGACCGTGGCGCAGGCGAGATTTCTTCTGGGAATCGTGTTGGTTGTCGGACACTTTGGTGGACAGGAACTGCCACAACTGTCCCAAACCTCATTGGGGCCACACTCGTTCTCACTCTTTGCATCTGCTGGGCCCGATTGCATGAAAATTCGTTGGAAATTTATTAAAAATAAATTAGAATTCGTTTGGACGAAAAAAAAAATGTTTCGGTCTATAATTTTTGGAAATTTCTTACGAATGCTCGAGACGAGAAGCGCGACTGTAAAAACTGCTAAAACTGCACGAAACATATGGCAAATGTTTATCGTCGTTGCGTCAACGTTCAACTGACCAACAATCTACGCCGATCTGGCGTTTTTGTACGTGTCCGAAGGATCGTAAGTCAAGCAGCACAGTCAAGGAAATCGAGGATCGACAAAAAATGAATCAACGACTGCTTTTTAATGAGTTTCGTGGCTTTTTTTCTTTCGAAACTGTTTTTTTCTTCCTTACGGTTGACTTTAAATTATTCGAAGCTCGAAAATTCTTACACGCATAGGAGATAATGAGGATTCAATTTTTGTTCGTACTTTTTCATCATTTTAAATATTAAAAATAATAAAATACAATTTTTATCTGAATTTGCTTCCTCTGGCACTGTAAAATTCAAACGTTCATAACTCGAGAACGGTTTGAGCTACAGGGCTCCCGTTTTGCACAGATGTCAATCAAGACGACCTCATCATTCTCTGAAATTTTTGTTGGAATTGCTAGAAAAATTCGAATTCTACGGCATTTTGAAATTTTCAAAAAAACGTGTCGACGCTCTAACTTCCGCAAATTTTAAGATTTGTTACTAATTATTTTTTTATCAATAGAGTATCATAATAGGAAGGTTGGTATTGAATTTGGAAAATATCGGTTGAACGGTTTAAATTTTACAATTTTTCGAATTTTACGAAAATAAGTTTTTTGAAAAATCGTTCAACCGCTTTAATTTCTGCAAATTTTGTAGAATATTGTGCAAAAGTCTGTACTTCCTTGTTAGTTGCTAGTTTTTATTACTGAGAGCTCCCAATATGCACGAGAGATTCTTCAAGCGGAATATTGAAACGGAGGCTTAATTTCTTGTTGTAAAGAAAAATGAAGCAACAAACTTTCCTCACTGAGCACAATGCATGGATTCATTCGACTAAAAGCTCATTACGCCCACGAATCTCTTCCGCGAAGAGTGCAGGAATTATGAAAATAAATCCGACCGCTCACGAAGCCAAAAACTTTTTGATCTCCTCGCCAAAGAATAAAAAAAAACAAAAATTATTAGCATTTTAAATTAGGAGTTTGTAATCTCGGTGGATTTGGTTTTGTTCATTTTTTTCCATGCGCAGAAAGGATTTCCGACTGTGAAAAAAATCGCATCAGAATTAAAAAAAAAAAAAATTCATTAATTATATTTTTCATTCAAAAAATTATTATTTGAAAAAAAAATTTATTGAATTTTTTTTAATTTAAATATCTTTCTCAAAATAATTGGATCCTCGTTAAAAAAAAATGCACTCGATAAATTCGAGAACAATCCGAGTTTTATTCATAATTTTTTTTTTCACCAATTCACATCCCTCGCCCCCTTAATCAATGTCACAGGGCGAAGAATCGTTTCGAAAATATTCTCGAAAGGGATTTTTGAGAGAAAAATGGAAAAAAAATGTTTCACCTGCCTCCCGCACTCTCGTCAATGAATCATGTGTTCGCGAGTGAATCGTGTGTAATTTTTCGTACGAAACAGCAGTGTAAAAATGAAAAAAATATTGTGACTGCAATAAAGATGAAAACGGCAGCGATGTTTTTGGAGCACTGAATAAATGAATCGCAATCGGTATTCGGTGCATAAATCAATATTGAATCAACACTGATACTCCGGGTGAGCTCGCGCACAATATTGATTCGCCTGCCACGTATGAAAACAATATTTCGCTTCGAATATTAACGGAGTCTATATTTTTTTTTGCTAAAAGTTGCATCGACACGAATCGGTCCATTGTGATGCTGTAAATTCTCATTTCGGACTTTTCAGTCGACGCTTTTTGTTCATCAACATTTCGGTGTGTAAAAAAATTTTTAATCGGATTGAAAAAATTTATTTTTCCATTTTTTGAATGTTTTTTTATTTTTTATTTTTTTTAATTTGTCGCGAAGGACGAGTCGTGGAAATTTGACATTTCGAAAAAAAAATTCTGCCACGAAAAATGGAGAGACAACTTTTGACGTCCAATGAACGAGCCTCCGGGTGGCTTTCTGGACGGCAAATAAATATCAAACCATCTTGGAATTATCTCGGTCCGAGAAAAGTTTGTTACAAAGGACCTACGAGGACGAAGGATCCTTCAGGATCTCCAAGTGGCATTAAAATCAAAACAATGAGCTCCAGAGATAACGAGTAACTTGTTGAAACTCGGGAGCGTGGAGAATGGATGGAGATTGGAAAATAGGTGGCCATGGTTCGAAGGAGGATCCTTGGAGGAAGCAGGAGCTGCAGAAAAAGGAAATTCCCATTTTTCTCTCGTTTTTATTCGATTTATTGTTTTTTTACAATGTTTACAACTCGGATGAATCGTTATCTGTGGGAAATGGATTCACAGCCTTGTCGGAAAGCTGCTAATGAGTTTTGAAATGAAAAAAAAAAAAAAAAATCGTCATAATTAGTTTGTGCAGCCGAAGGAGCCAGTTGCCATTTTCTTCGACGTACCGGGGAGCTTCGTGCTATGGAAATTTGAAAGGTTAAAAGTTTTTTGTTGGGCCAACAGTTGAAACTGCCGAGGAGGAACGAAGAATGTGGAAAAAAAATTGTGAGACTTTTTCTGATCGTGTACAACGGTGTAACGTTGATTCGACCATTTCCAAGATTCCAAAAGGCGAAAAGCAGGCAAGGGAGGGAAAGGACCTTCTTTTATATTCACTCGAGTATATACGCGAGCCGGCAAAGTAATTATCTGCTTTCGTATGGCCTGACTTGAAAAGGCAATCAGACCCTTGAACTGCGAGCAGAAAGTTTACGCAGCGCGATGAGAGTTACGCGGGGATTCTGGACGAAAAAATACCTTTTTTTATGTTTTTTATTTTCACTTGTTTCTGTTCGTGTTTTTTTCATTCAGTCGAGTTTCAATTATGAGTTATTTCTATGCAAAATCGCCATCTTTGCAAAAGTTTCGGGACGGTAAAGTTGGAGAGACGCGAGGATTTTTGTAGACGGATCAAAAAATCCCCTGAATTTTTTCAACTTTCCAACTAATTAATGACATTTCGAAAAATCTTTGAGACCGATTTTTTTGAAGAACTGAATAAAACTTCTTCGATGTTTCATAAAAGTGTTTGCAAAGTTTTAAGAGGCTTCACTATTTAGAAATCGAAATATTTAATGTCGAAAATTGCACCTTTTAACGCACGCTCTTACGAGAAAATACTCAAAATTGTATTTTTCATATAATTAACAAAATTTTGAGAAAATTTACGATCGATTTTTTCGAAAAACTGAATAAAGCTTCCTCGATGTTTCATAAAAGTGTATGCAAAGTTTTAAGGGGCCTCACCATTTAGAAATCGAAATATTTATTGTTGAAAAATGCAACTTTTAACCCACGCTCTTACGAGAAAAATACTAAAAATTGTATTTTTCATATAATTAACAAAATTTTGAGAAAATTTACGATCGATTTTTTGACAAACTGAATAAAGCTTCGCTTCGATGTTTCATAAAAGTGTATGCAAAGTTTTAGGAGGCTTTACCATTTATCAATGGAAATATTAATGTTGAAAATTGCAACTTTTAACACACGATCTTACGAGAAAATACTGAAAATTGTGTTTTTTATAAAATAAACAAAATTTCGGAATATTTATGACCGTTTTTTATGGAAAATTAAATAAAGCTTCTTCGATGTTTCATAAAAGTGTATGCAAAGTTTTAAGAGGCCTCACCATTTAGAAATCGACATATTAAATGTTGAAAATTGCAACTTTTCACTCACGCTTCTATGAGAATCTACTGAAAATAGTGATTTTTATAAATAAATATCTCGACTTCTACATGGCGAAAGCTCTTAAAATCAAAGGAATTCTATGGAAAGGAAATTTTGCATACAACGTCCTCAAACTTATTTCTGAAGAAAAAATGTAGAATTTTCATTTTTCTGGACACTCCTATGCGTACGACGTAGAAAAATGATTCGTCCAGCTCCTTTGATTATTTATCTCCGTCTCTCTAGACTGGGTGGACGAGACTCTGCTGCTCCTTTGCCTGCTCCCGAGCTGCTCGACAGGTTGACGTACGTTCTCACGTTGGAAACACCTCTCACGTTTAGCATGTGTGTGGTTGTTCATGCATGTTCGTAGAACATGCAGCAGGGGCCAGCAGGGGGTTGTTTTACAACGTTATGCCAGCAGAGGAAAAGCGACCACCATCGCACGATTTGCCAGCAGCACAACCAGCCTCGAACGTGCATGGTGCGAGAGCCACAGACTTTTGCTATAGCTTTTCAGTCTGCTGGTCACGTTCTCGTGATAAATGCAATAACATATAAACTGCGGCGAGAATTAGAGCCCCATGACGATTTATATCGAGAGCCTGCTGGGATTCTCTTCACCCCTTTGCCCCTGTTCTTGGGCCTCGACCTTCTCCGCACTCGTAAGTCGTTCAACTCGAGCTTTTCCCCTGGACCAAAGCCTCCAGAAACCGTGAATACCTACTGATCCGTAAAAAAAAAAATTAAAAAAAAAAGTAAAAAAAATTAAAATTAAAATTACAAAAAAAAATAAAATGGAATTCGAAAATGCAAAATTAAATTGAAAATTAAATTAAAATTAACAATACAACATAAAATTAAAATTACAAATACATACATTAAAAATAAATACAATAAATTAAAATTAAAAAATAAACAAATAATTAAATGATTAATTATTCAATAACAATAATAAATAAATAATTGATTATTCAATAATAATAATAAATAATTAATTAATTATTCAATAATAATAATAATAATAAATTATGAAATAATTATAAAATAAATAAATAAAAAACATCCAAAGAAATAATTTCCATAAAAAATTTGCAAATCGCATCCCGGCGAATCACATTATTTCCCAAATTCGTCCTTTTTCTTTATATCAGTAAATTTGTCGCATCTTCGCGCGACCTATTGTGTTTCATCGCCCAGTAACTGATTCGTTTCCTCTCGCGAAGCTCGCAGGAGCAGATGAAGAAAAGCGAGCGCGAGATTTGACGGGCGAAGGAGCAGGTTGAGAATTCGGGTGGGTTGCTCGAGTCGTCGTCGTTGTCGTCGTCGAAACAAGGTCATGGCTATAAACGTGCTCTGGGAAATAACTCAAGGGGATGAGACTCCCCAGGGAACTGGAGGATATGGCGAAGGGTGTGGGGGGAGGTNTAAAATTAAATGATTAATTATTCAATAACAATAATAAATAAATAATTGATTATTCCATAATAATAATAAATAATTAATTAATTATTCAATAATAATAATAATAATAATAATAAATTATGAAATAATTATAAAATAAATAAATGAAAAACATCCAAAGAAATAATTTCCATAAAAAATTTGCAAATCGCATCCCTGCGAATCATATTATTTCCCAAATTCGTCCTTTTTCTTTATATCAGTAAATTTGTCGCATCTCCGCGCGACCTATTGTGTTTCATCGCCCAGTAACTGTTTCGTTTCCTCTCGCGAAGCTCGCAGGAGCAGATGAAGAAAAGCGAGCGCGAGATTTGACGGGCGAAGGAGCAGGTTGAGAATTCGGGTGGGTTGCTCGAGTCGTCGTCGTTGCCGTCGTCGAAACAAGGTCATGGCTATAAACGTGCTCTGGGAAATAACTCAAGGGGATGAGACTCCCCAGGGAACTGGAGGATATGGCGAAGGGTGTGGGGGGAGGTTTGCTTATTCGTGTGTTTACGTCGAACCTCATTCTTCCCGAGACAGCTGTACGAGCTTGTAGAGGAATTAGATTAAATCGCTCCATCCCGAGGGATTTGCATTAGGAATCGAGCAGCTCCGAATAAAATAAAAAAAAAAAGCTGTATATTCGTATCGAGGGATCGTGGGACTCGTGGGGGAGGAAGAAATCTTCGTTTCTCCACTTTGTTTGTCCGCGTGGGATGTAATTACAGGAGATGCCGAAGAATCGACAGTAAGACGCGCGAGAGGGAGAGGCGGCGAGAGAAATCGAAGCGCGAGACTTTTGTCACACCCCGAGCCAGAGAAAGCTGTAAGCCGATCGGTCAATCAATTTCAATTCTCTCTCCTCCACGACATTGAGAAGATTGCCGGATTGGAGGGAAAAAAAAAACATTGCTTCGGGTTTCAAAGACGTGACCCTTTGGCCAGGCGAACAGATAATTCTTTATCTATCGCCCAGCAAAGCCCCTCGGTGCGGCGCGTCGACTCGAAGCATTTTCCACTACCGGCTCCGAAAATCCTTGTAGGAAAAAAAAAACAAAACGATCGAATCTTGTGACGAAATGACCTTTTTCTTTAGGGTAAACCGAGGCGTGCGGAGAAACGCGAAAGATTAATTTACTCGGCAAGCAAAAAAGTTGCAATTATTTTTTATTTCGACTCTCATTGCTTTCTCTTATAATTTCCATTCTCCAGGACACACTGCGCGTTCCGGATACTCGGGATATTAAAGTTCAGCCATTTTTTCAATCATTCTCCGCACCGGCGATACTGAATCATATTTTTCTTTTTTTTTTTTTGACCAAACTTATTCTTACCCCAGGCGAATTCTGCAGATATTAAGAAATCCCTGGACTCCTATCTTTTGCCTCTGGCGATGCAAACGGCTAATGAGGAAACAACGCGCTTTCTGTTTTGTTTATTCCCTGACCGCAGAACCGCATTCTTTTGCATTTTTCCTTCATTTATTTTTCTTTTTTAAATAATAAAACTCTCCAAAAATTTAGGATGAAAATCTGTGCCCAGCGTTTTTGCAGGGAGTCTGAAAATAAAAATTTAAATTCAATTTTTTTTTTTTTCTTTTTTTTTGGTCCATCAAGCCGACGCGTCGATCTCTCGAGCAAACTGTCAGACACTCATCAGCAAAGTGATCGAATGTCAGGTTTCGTCTATGCCATTATTGGAATGACGAGACGTACGAGCCAGTGACGAGGACGAGAGAGAGAGAGAGAGAGAGAAATGTTCGTGTATTGCTTGGCTGTTATTTCTCATGTATGCAGAAGCAGCAAGGGGATCGCGACGGTTGGGTACAGTTGGACGAGCTGTGGCCCAGAAAGAGAGAGAGAGAGAGAGACGAAGAGAGCTGAGTCGACACTGACTCGTGAAGCACAGCGAAGCGATGCCGAGGAAAAGATCGACGTGACGAGAGCAGAGAGCCATCTCTCTGCACACATCAACGTGTATAGTTTAATGTTCACACACACACACACACGTGAGTGTGCGATAACACTGGAGAGTGAGGCTCGTCGTAGCTTCGGTTTAATGGCCACGTTTTGTCTTCTCTCTCTGGCTCCGGCTGGCCTTGTTTCCCTCCGCAAGCGAACTAGACAAATGCTCCCGCGACGAAAACGGGTCATGGCACACATACCAAAAACCCAAACGAGGAAACGTATCATTTTCGTAACGACCATAACCGATCCGAGCGTGTTCCTACCATCAAAATTCGCCAATTCAACAAACTTGTCATTTCCATGCAGAATTTTCGGTCACCGGAGAGTCAGAGAACAATTCATAGTCGCGCGATGGAAAAATGAATCCAAATCTTGAAAAAAAATGAAAAAAAAATAAAAATAAAAATTATATGAATGCATCGAGCCATTGAACGTGTTGTTAAGGAAAAGACGTCGATTCGACGTTGCACTTTTCTTCAATAAAAGCTGAAACAAGCGAAACTTTATTAATTTCTAATTTTTTATTTGTCAATTTTTCATTTTTTTCATTTCTTGATTTATTTCTTTATTTTTCAATTTAATTTTCCATTCCCTAATGCAATTCTCTATTTTTCAATTGAATTTTTAATTTTCTAAAAAAATTCTCTATTTTTTTATTGAATTTTGAATTTTTTAATTGAATTTTTAATTGTTTAATTGAATTTTTAATTTTCTAATGGAATTCTCTATTTTCTAATGCAATTCTCCATTTTTTAATTAAATTTTCAATTTTTTTATTCAATTTAAAATTTTTCAAATTAATTTTCAATTTTTTTTCAATTTTTTTTTTCAATTCATCGTTGCAAAAGATTCGTGGCTTACGATTCAGTCGATTTAGCAGTGGAGCATCGTACAGAGAATCGCAAATTTGTATATTGCGATAATTTTTGATGATTCCATTGACTGAATGGACAACGAGGAATTTTTTATTTGTCGAGGACTTTGCAGGCATTCGTGGAGGACTTTGCTCGGCGTGCATCGGTTTTGGAATCGCTCCACTGCTCGATTTTCTCTCGCGCTCTCGATCTCTCCCTCCCTTTGGCTGTATCTTGATCATCTATTGGTGAACGATGAGAAGAGCAATACACACATAGCATCAGATGGAATGCAAAGCACGACAGACTGTTTCGTTGCTCGTGGGCACATCGAGCATTGTTTCGCTTCTGCAAATTGTACACATTCGTGCTATTTCGTGGAGTTATTCGTAGAGACGAGGAGCACGCTGGTAAAACCACTTCCATTATCTCGCAGCATCCCTCACCATTTTCTACCGATGAGCCTCGATACGTGTGTGCAAATAAATTTATTTACTAAGAGATCCAGTCCGGAGTCCGGAAAATTGTCGCACACATTTGTGAATAGGGAGAGACGTGCAATTTGCCACGACGAAACAAACACCTGCCTATCGGGCTGCTGGGGCATTAAATCAATGCCAAACGAAATGGCTTAGGAAAGGGGCTTATACGCCTCATGGTGAATGTCTCGCTGAACATGTAACCTGCGAGCGAAGCGAATATGCGCTGAGATTTATATAAATGTTGCGAGATATACATTTGTATCGATACTTCCGGGTCCTTGGGGAAGGGAAAAGGACTAAAAAACGTTGTAGAGTCAAAATTAAAAATAAAGTTCCTCGTAGAGGAAGATTTGAGGAGCATCTTGGAGAAGCAATTTGCAGCGTTTTTTGGGTTTGCATTTAGATTATATAATTTTTTAACTCAAAAAACTCATTTTCGTAAATTTCGAAAAATTATCAAATTCAAACCGTTTAATCGATATTTTTCAAATTTAATACCGAGCTTCCTATTATGATGCTCTATGTATAAAAAAAAAATTAGTAACAAATCTTAAAATTTGCGGAAGTTAGAGCGTCGAAACCTATTTTTGAAAATTTCAAAATTCCGTAGAATCTGTATTTTTCCAGCAATTCCAACAAAAATCTCAGAGAATGAAGAGTTCATCTCGATTAACATCTGTGCGAAACGGGAGCCCTGTAGCTCGAACCGTTCTCGACTTATAAACGTTTGAATTTTACAGTGCCAGAACATGCACACAGACACACATCGGGACATTTTTTCTAGAAATGATTTTTCGATGTTTTGGGGAATTTCGAGCACATTGAAATTAAAAACTGGAAAAAAACATTTGTCATCGTCCCATAGATTCCTCTATGAGGAAGCAAAAGGGCGCGTGTGCAGCCAAGACTTTTTGTCTGGGCGAGAATATTGCACCGACAAAAAGGCACGCAGTTTATTTTTGTACCTGAATATATTTTCGATCGACACTCACTCTGGGGCGACGTATTGTTGGCTGGAATTTTCGTCGTCGAAAATCAAAACAAGGAAAAATTTGCGCGACCATTCTCTCGATTTTCTGTGTAGTTTATTATTTTGTTTTTATTTCGCTACCTCGGTGCACTGAAAAAGCTCGTGCACTTTTGTGCATAGATGCAATTTCTGTTGCGTCACTATTTTCATTGTTTTTCCGAGCCCTTCTCTAATTTCCTCTCGTCGAGCAGCCCCGAGTTATTTATTGATGCTTTTTTTTTTTCTTCCGGAATTTTTGTTTTTCGTTGAACAGAGCAGGATTCTGTGATGCTGTTTTTGGGAGATTTTTTTTCACGAAATATGAGGCTCCATTGTTTTGCAAAGAGGAAGTAGTTGCCCCGGGTTACAGGGAAAAATTGCCGATCAAATTTTCCTCCTGGAAGCTCGTTTACGAGAAAATTTATAGCGTTTTGTCGTAAAAATATTAATTTAAGGCGGTTGTCGCAAAATTTTCAATCAATCGAATTCCTTCAAATTAATTGCAATTTTCAACGAGAAAAAAATTTTCATTGCTCGCATGCTTCTTGGTGTTCTTTGCCTGGATCCTCGAGAGAAAATGGCGGCCCGGAAGCAGCGCACGAGAAAAACGAACGAATGAAAAAAAAAAATGAAAATAAAAATTAAAAAAAAGAGCCGAGAGGAGGGACGAAGGAATAAGAAAATGGCGGGAGGATGGCAAAGGTAGGGGATGGAAAAAGATGCAAACTGGAGGCTCGAAGCTCTCCAACTAACCGCCAAGGGTTGTAGAAATTGTCTCAGCGTTCGAAGCGGCCAAACTCGAGGCTGCGCAGATTTTCTTGTCATTTGTTTTATTTTTTAATTTTTGATCTTTTTTCCTGGCGTTTTCTCGCCCGCTCAGCCGAGCGTCCATTCATCCTCCATCTCGCGGCGTCACGGTGCCGGACTGTTTATTTTTTTGCAACCCCTTCGAGGCCACTCGGAGCGCGAGCCACTTGGCAGGCGTTCAGGAACGAGAAAAAACTTTTGCCGAAAGCTCGTTACACTTACCTCGTCGCCACCGTGAGCCGCTGCGTCCAAAGAGCATTTTTTCTCGAACCCACAAAATTTTGTTTTGTGGGTTGGTGAAAAAAAATTTTCACGTAATCGTATAATTTGTTAATAATAATGATTCGAGCAAATCCGACGATCGAGCTTCTGGTTTTTGTCAAAGGGTCACTGCGAGCTTTGATCATTCATTCAGAATGAAGATGAAGTTGCCGAGTGGCGTATATTCGACTCGAATGGACTCTGAAAGCCTAATTCCCATCATTGGAGTTTGTGGCACACACGGAATCGCCGTTATCAAATGATAGTGACATAGGGGCAAACTGCTGGGAGCATAACCATTCAACGTGTTCAATACCCTCCTCAAACGCAACGCCGACCCCGTAGGATCACTCTGTAACATCGGTTCGCCACCAACACCAAACTCTCGAGTTCCAATTCCCATAATATCGCCCCACGTATCACGATAAGCAATTATTTCTCCATAGGAATTCGTTCTTTTACATTCAATTATTACGAAAATCCCCTGGAGACACGTTTTCGACTCAAAAGCAAACTTTTCAGTAACGATATCTGATTCTGATCATTACTGCAAAGTCAAAAAGATATTAATCGTTATTGTAATGAATTAATTGTTATTATTACTTGAAAAAATAATTGATAATAATTAATATAATTATAAATTATAAAAATAATAAAATAACACCTGGAATAATCATTCTTTGATATTAACTGCAAAAACTGCTCATTACAGCAAAAACAAAAAGACATTAATCGTTATTGTAATTAATTAATTGTTATTATTACTTGAAAAAATAATTGATAATAATTAATATTTATTA
>JBAJMU010000008.1:7850692-7868455 GCA_037952995.1 Hyposoter didymator
AAAAAAAAAATTTTGCCCCATTTTTCGGAAAAGTCATCAAACTGCATAATTACCGAAAAAATAATTGATAATAATTAATATAATTATAAATTATAAATATAATAAAACAAAACCTGGAATAATCATTCTATAATAATTGAAAAAACTACTCATTACTGGAAAAACAAAAAGATATTAATCGTTATTGTAATTTATTGTATAAATAATTGACAATAATTAATATAATTTCAAATTATAAATAGAATAAAATAAAACCGTGAATTCTATAATAATTATAAACAATTAATTACAATATTAATATTTAAATACACGCAAATTTAATTGTTGGCAATATAAAGTGGAAAATCTTTTAACAAGTGTTTTTAATACTTTTTACAACAATTTTCAAGTCGAAATATTCACCAGTTCATTTTTTATAACAATTTTTGTCACTGGCGTACAAATCAACCCCATGGTTGCAAGAACGTTATTCTACAGGGTTTGGCAAGTGAAAGACGTCAGGGTAGTTCGTAAGGAAAACTTGTTGTCACTTTTCCATTTTTTACCTTTTTTTTTTTTTATTCAAGTCACACATACGAAATTCTCTTTTCGGGGGTTTCACACTCTTGATGATTGCTCGATTAACTATACAACGAATATTTACCCTGGATACACTGTTCTCAAAGGCTGCTTAGCATTTATATACAGAGGGAGATGAAAAGACCAACCAGGACTACGAGGACGCTTGTACGCTTCTTGTCTTGTTGGCCCTCGTGAGATAATCTAATTGTACCACTTAAGAATCGCTTTCGAGTTCCAAAGCTTTCACCCAATTCTTGCATTATAAATGCGCTCCTGAGGAGACAGAAATCTCTTCGAGTTTCCATTTTATTTTTCATGTTTGTTAAATTTGTTTTTTTATTCGATTTTTTATTGCTCCGTTTTCGGAAGCAATTTTTTGTCGTTTCAATCGTTAATTTTGCTGACAATTCCGTTAGAAACCAAATATACTGCCAAAGTAAAGAAAATTTTGAAATTATCGAAAAATATTTAGTTTATCGCGTTTAACAAAATTTCGGCCTCTTTTTACGAAATTTCATTTGCAGTGTTGTGCAGGTAATCCCATTGTGGATAATGAGCCTATGGTGTGTGAAAAATTCATTGAAACGGTCTCGATGGGTTTGGGGTTGTAGGCATTAGTCAAACATACAAACAGACACAGTGAGACGAGCGAACAAACAAAGTTTCTTTTTTTTTGCCTGGGATGGAGCTAACACGAGGAACCCCGAGCAGCAGAGCAGCAGATCGGTCGGTGAAGTAAATCATTGAAAATTTATCGTGCACAAAACGCGATCCTATATATTCGAGTTGAGCAAACTATGTGGGTAAATAGGGAAACGCCACTCGTCTGTGCAAGATCGAAAAGGTTGCTGCTTTCGTTATTAGTCGTTGGTGAAAATTTCCCCATGAGAGGAGCTCCGAACATAGGAGAGCACAGTTATTTGGATATTGGCCAAATTTCTCTTTCTATTTAATTTATTTCGTCCATCAGTTTTTCCTCTCGGATCGTTGCTGGATGTTCCCATTCGCTTTGTAAAATCGAGAGCGATTCAATTTCCTTTCATTTTGAACAAATTTTTCAGCCCCAAAAATGTTTCAAATCGGACGAATAATCACAAAATTATGGAGGGATTTTGAAATGTTTAATAAAAATCAACGAAAACGATGTAAAAATGTAAAAAAAATGTAAAAATTAATTTTTTTTAAATTAAGCAAATATTTCATCCCGAAAAGTATTAAATCGGCCGAGTAATCACAAAATTGTGGAATGATTTTGAAATGTTTAATAAGAATCGACGAAAACGATGTAAAAATGTAAAAAAAAATGTGAAAATTCATTTTTTTTTAATTAAGCAAATTTTTCATCCCCAAAAGTTTTAAATCGGACGAGTAATCACAAAATTGAGAGATGATTTTAAAATGTTCAATAAGAATCGACGAAAACGACGTAGATATTAATTTTTCGTGCTGAAATTTTTTTTTTTCAATTTTCCGGAGGATCAAAATTTCTTTTTTAATCGAAAAAAAAAACGAAAAAATATTTTCCAGTCCCCGAGAGTTTCGGATCAGCAGGAAAGTGTGGAAAAAACAAGTGCGAAAGAAAAACGATTGCACGAAGTAAAGAGGTCGGTTGAAACGTTGCTACACCGAACGGAATTGACGAAAAAAAAGGAAAATGAAAAACAAGAAACTCCCCATGGAGCATGACGATTAATCACTCAGCGATGCTGCACAGCTTCCGAGGTTTTGCTCGATTTTTCATTTCTTATTGTTTTTGCTCGGTTCGTTTGATTGTTTCTTGGGGGCGAGAGAGCGTAACGCATAAACGATGTTACATTCTCGTGTAGAATGAATTTTTAACTCGACACGAAAGCCGATATTTTTTATCCCTCAATTCATAAATCCAACGTCAAACGAACTAAAATTATTATTTTATTTTTTTTTCATTACCATCGTCAGATCGAGATTTGATGCAAATGAAAATTGATCCTGATTTGAAACGTTTAAACGTTCGACGATAATTTCGACGACTTTTCTATATAGTAAATTGAAAGTACAGACTAATACGCAATATCTTACAAAATTTGAAAAAATTCAAGCGGTTGGACGATTTTTCAAAAATTCAGATTTTCGTAAAATTCGAAAAATCNCTTCCTATTATGATGCTCTATGCATAAAAAAAAAATTAGTAACGAATCTTAAAATTTGCGGAAGTTAGAGCGTCGAAAACCTTTTTTTGAAAATTTCAAAATGCCATGGAATTCGTATTTTTCTAGCAATTCCAACAAAATTCTCAGAGACTGAAGAGCTCGTCTCGATTAACATCTGTGCGAAACGGGAGCCCTGTAGCTCAAAGCGTTCTCGAGTTATGAACGTTTGAATTTTCCAGTGCCAGAACATACACACACACACATCCGGACATTTTTTCTAGATACGATTTTTCGATGTTTTGTGACATTTCAAGCAGATGGACATTGAAAACTGGAAAAAAAAAATTTTACCCTCACATATGACGAAGCAAAAGAAAAAAAAAGCAGCAGCTTTGAGAAGGCAATTGAACAGTGCCAAATTTTCCACTTTTGTTTGCAAGCTTGGAAAATTAATTGCATCGTTAATAGCATCGAGATGGCGAATGAATCTGTATGTATGTATTAAATATACATACATGCTGCGTATCGTATTATCGTGTATGTAGGGGATTCGAATATCTACGCGTATGTGTACAGATATATTGGGAATTACATTTACATTAATGTCATCCACCGGAAGATATACGCCCTCCGGCTTGACTACGACTGGAACTAATTTGCGATAGTATTCGCAATATAAACGTCCTCTGCTCCTGCCGCCGCGGCTCTCCGCGCATGCATGCGGCTGCAGCATTCTCTGTCCGCCGCTTCACAGCTTGGAAATAATTTCTGCTAAATTGCTGGGCTGCTTGGTGGCGGAGGGTGTAGGCGAGAGAGCTTTCTGCTGTTTGGGCTCGTTCATCGACGATCGAGCCCATAAGTAGCGTTAGCTACGAACGAACGAACATCCCGAGCTGTGCAGAGATTTTTGAAGCAACAAAAAAAAAAAAATTATTTCATGGGGAAAAAATATTTTCCAGGCTTTTGATTCTTTTGGTGGAGAGCCTCGACCTGACCACGACAAAGCGTTGATTCATGGTTCTGGGGACGTGGATGGGAGGCTGGAAATATAACGAGTTCCATTTAAAAAAAATGTTTTTTAATTTCAAAGCTCGTTCATTTTTTTCTCGTTTTCCAAAACGATTATCTCGATCGTTATTGACCTTTTAATGAATAAAATTAATCAACCCCCAGCAATTTTTAACGCGAGAGTGTTAAATGAAAAAATGGAGATTTATTGATTGCTCGAAAAAAAAGACTCGCAGGCGACAGTTTTGTATAAACGACAGTGAATTGGCGAGAGTCAAAGCAAAAGTTGAGACAATGGGGACTCGAAAGTCATCGTGCCGGAAGCAGAGAGGGGTGGGTGGGCTATGAAAATTTAATTTTCGTCGAATGTGGGTGTCTCGTGAAGCGCCGAGTGAGAGTTCGAGCAGGAGGTTAAACGGAGAAAGGGGAGAGAGCGCGGAATAAGTTGCTTTTTTATTTTTCAAGCCTCGCTCACGTCGCCCATTATCCTGCTGGCGCAAATCACTCTCACCTGCTTCTCGAAGTCAAGCCGGACGTGCTGCTGCCCCTTAAGTTAACTTTTCCCAGGAGCAGCCAAATTTAAATGGAACAAATAAAAATATTCCGAGTAAAATTCGAAACTGCATTAAAAAAAAAATATATAAAAAAATGGTTAAGAGTTGGAGTGGAAAGGGAGAAATTAAATGTTGCCAGTCAGTTCCGAGCTGTTACGCAAATGCCCGGTGCTTAATTAACGAAAAAATTGGAGCGTCGTACAAAAATAGGGAAAAAAATATATTTAAGTAGTAAAGGTCAGCGTCTGGTCAGACAAGCTTATAAAAAGTTTATCGCGCACCAAGGCTCGCTTCTCCTCGTACCAAGTCGATATTTATACCTTTTCCCATGTAATGCAATCGCTCCACAAAGTATATGACGTCCCAATCGATCGCGACAGATTGGTACGAAAATAGTGGAGCAGCAAGCACACCGTTGAAGCTCTCTGGTAAACATATATGAGTTTCGTACTTTCCGAGGCACTTTTACCCGAAAGAGTATCATATCGTACAACACTCGACCTGGTCTCGAGCAGCGAGACTCTTGCTCCCATCAACTACAGTACACTAACCTAGCTCAATATTTCTCCCTTTTTCTCTGTTCTCCTCTTCCATGCACTTCGGCGGCGCTCGGTCCAGCGAGACTCGGTTTTATCACAGGGACAGAGATGGACGAAATGCTTCGGTTCAGAAAGTCCCCCTTGGATAAGGGGATGCTTTGTTTGCCCTGTGCTAGACCGTCACTAACCCTGATACAACAACCACTACNGCGTCGGGCCGTTGTCATGACCAACGCTGGGCCAGTACTGTTCCCAAGCTGTAGTCAACCGTGGGTCCGTTGTTATCACTCCAACGCTGATCCAGTGGTTGGCCGTTCAGTTCCGCCAACGGTCGGACAACCGTCAAGCACGGTTGGCACAGCGCTGGGCGACGCTTGGGCCATTCGGTCATTTTTTCACGGGTTACTCGTCCGGACCTTCCGCACTGTTTCTCCGCATGAGATTTTCTACGTGCTACATTATTTGCTCCCTCATAGACGAAGCTATGAGACGGTGAATTTCTTTTTTTTTACTTTTCAATGTAAATGCGCTCAAAATGTCCCAAAACATCGAAAAATCCTTTCTAGAGAAAATGTCCGGATGTGCGTGTGTGTGTATGTTGAGGCACTGTAAAATTCAAACGTTCATAACTCGAGAACGGTTTGAGCTACAGGGCTCCCGTTTCGCACAGATGTTAATCTATACGAGCTCTTCAGTCTCTGGAAATTTCGTTGGAATTGCTGGAAAAATACAGATTCTACGGAATTTTGAAATTTTCAAAAATAGGTTTCGACGCTCTAACTTCCGCAAATTTTAAGATTTGTTACTAATTATTTTTTTATGCATAGAGCATCATAATAGGAAGGGTGGTATTGAATCTGAAAAATATCGATTGAACGGTTTGAATTTTATGATTTTTCGAAATTTATGAAAATTTGAGTTTTTGAAAAAATCGTCTAACCACTTAAATTTTTGAAAATTTTCTAAGATATTGTGTATGAGTCTGTACTTCATCTTCATTTTGTGCTAAATATTGAGGAAGCAATTTGCAACGTTATTGTTTTTATTTTTTATGATAAATTTAAGCCGCACCCTCCCTTCAATAATTTGGCCCAGATTTTTTCTCATTTCATCAGTTTTCCAATTTTTTTTTGTTTTCACTTCCTTTTTTGGATCCTTTTGAAGAAGCTCGCATTCGCCTTTCGGGAGTCGTTGATATTTTTTCGACTTCCGGAAGCTTCAGCCCCTCCATTCGCAGAGCTTCCCCAGTATTTTGTTGGCCCTCTGCTCCCTCGCCCTTCGCTCTCTGCTGCTCCCTTTTTCATTTGTTATTCACACCTCGGTAACTCTTAAAAGAAAGCCAGATAGAGTCTCGATCCCCATGCAGCATTTTCGTCGTCGAGAGGTCCCGCAATAATTATTACCGTGGGCAATCTTTGGCCTGCATTCAAAGTAATTCGCGACTCTGTCGTACGCCTCAGCACCAGACCAAATGGGAAACGCGACTGCGAACCTCCAGACCCTTGAATATCTATGGACACACTTCAATAAATACAACTATAAATATCTCTGCAATGTGGAGGCTTGCAAAAGTCAGAGCCTCGAGTTTGACGTTTCAGCAGCGCAAGCAGCAGCAGGAAGAAAGGGTGGTTTGGGCGTCGAGCTGGAAACGTTGACGAGGCGCCGAGGGGAGGGGAAAGACCTCGGGGAAATATAATGAGAGGCAAAAAGCTTTTGGCGGATCAGTCTGTCTTTTTTTCTTCGTCTTTTTCCTTTTTTTTTCGCCAAGTTGCACAATATTTGGTTCGTCATTACCGTCGTCGTCGTTCCGTCATTCCTTTCCCCCAGCTTTTCTCTCCTTCGCCTCCTACTCGCACATCTCAGGATGCTACAATATTTTTTTCCTGCTTTTCCTTTGATAACCCATTCATGCGAAATTCTTTTTTTTCTTTTTTTTTTTTCTTCAGCCACAAACCACCTGCTTCTTTTATTAAGTCATTCAACAATAACTGCGGAACTTGATTCATCCCATTGTACTCGCAAACCTCCTTCCTATCGTTTTCCGTCAATTTTAATAGATTCGATGGAAATTAAGACGAGACAATTTATGGATTTCTTTCGAGGATTGAATAAACGTTTCTCTGGCGACTCGAACTTGTTTTTTTTCTCAATTTAATGCGAGGAAATTGTGGAAAATTACTTGGGAACGGATTTTCTTGATTTATTTATTTAAAAAATAATAATTCGCGGTCCTGTCGAGTTTGGAAAATCGAAAAACACTCCAGACTTTTGTTTGTTTGTAATAATTCTGTTTTTATGGAAAACGACACGAATGGGAGTCGAAGAATTTTCATTTTTTGGGAATTTTCACGTTTTAAAACTCGCTAATTTATGGACTTCTTTCGAGGATTAAATAAACGTTTCTGTGGTGACTCGGATTTTAGGAAAATGTGGAAAATTACTTGAGAACGGATTTTCGTGATTTATTTATTTCAAAAATAATAATTCGTGCTCCTGTCGAGTTTGGAAAATCGAAAAACACTCCAGACATTTTTTTTTTCTAACAATTCTATTTTTATAGAAAACGAAACGAACAGAAGTCGAAATTTGTTTCATATTTTGAGAAAATCGTCGGTTTCATAGTCGAAAAAGTTGAGGAGAAAAATCTGCACGTGAAATTCTCAAAAATGCACAAAGAAAGGTGAGTTTTGAGATGCGACGAAGCCGAGGCTTTAAATTTTGAAAAATCAATGACGAAAAGGACGCGGCCTGAAACATCAGGCTGGATGGGCAAAAGGGATTATACATAATTTGGCGTGGTGAGCCTCGACGAAATGAGATGACGTAAAATACCTGCGGTCTCCTTTGACCCCTCGAAACCTTCGGCATATCTCGGAAGTGAAATTTCATCCGCAGGACCGGAGAGTATATTGAGGAAAACTTGGAGAAAACCGCAGAATCCCGTCATGTAAAATGCAGTGGTGAAAAATCCTGGATTCTCGAATCGAGGCGATCGTGACGTTGGTATCCCTTTAATTTATCATTTATCTCGACCAAACAAAATTCCAAAACTCGAAAACAAAACGTCGAGTAAAAAAAATACCAACTTTCACTTAAAAATCGACCACTCGGTATTTTTATTTCTTTTTCAAAAACTTAAACAGAAAAAAAGATAGAAATTCCTTAACGAGCTCAATATAAAAGGCGTGACAAAATAATAAATAATTAAATAATTTAATGAAGTGATAAAATAACAAAATAATGAAATAACAAAATAACAAAATAATAAATTAAACAATTAAATAATTAAATAATTTTAAAAAAAAAGTAAAATGATGAAATAATGAAATTCTTAAGTAATAGAAAATAATGAGTAATAAATGAAATAATAATGAAAAATAATAAATATTAATAAATCATAAAATAATAAAAATTAAAAAATCAAAAATAATGAAATTAATAATAAAAAAAATGAAACAAAATACGATAAAATTTCTATCCTTGACGAATAAATCCGTGGATCAGCAAGAGAATTGAGCACGTGTCCGTTACTTTTCCAAGAAGAAATATGAAACTGCGAGACAAAATTTAGTAATCTATCTCGCATTTATTTTATTTTATTTTTTGACATATTTGTTTTGTTTTTTTTTTGTTATTTTTTGTTGCCAACGTCTATTTTGCTTTTTCAATATTTCTCTGTCTTCGCGCACAGTGTTCACCGGTGATATTGGCCTTCCTGTTACGCCTTAACCATCCACTGAGTTAGCAGTAATATATTTTTCTCCAACGTCGTACAACATTTTACGCAGTCGCTTCTGCAACTCGAGCTCCTCGTGGTTTATATATTTATACATATAAACCGAGCTCCCGTGTGATAAATAATTCCTCCCGACATATTTCACATTTGCCTCGTTCTGCGTCATGGTTACGCCCGGGAACTTGTCCTCGGAGTTGCCCAACACACTTGCCAGCCCGCTACGTGCAAAAATATCCATACACGTGAATAATGTCTGCGAGGAAATTTTCTACGATACAGAAATATTTTTACCCATCCGAATTCCTCGCCAAGCCCAAATCCTTTTTTCTCCCCCTTCCCAACGACCGCCTGTCACTGCAAAATACAGAAATACGAAAAATTCTCCATATACACGAATGATGCCGAGTCACAATGACTCCAGGCTTGATTGATTGGTGTAAAAAGTCTCGTTGCCCCGAGCTGAATGAAAGAAACAACGAGACTCTGATAACTGATTGAAAAAAAAAGAGAAAAAAAAAATATTGCGCAGTTTAAAAAGCGGAGGAATAATCCGTTGACACTGCGAGCAGCTTTTTCCCCAACGATTCGCCAGCCGATAGTCAAGGGAGAGAGGAACATACACGAAGGAACAGAAAAGGAGGAAAAGGAAAATAAATGATGGGACAGACAGACGAACGCGAAGCCGATCCACTCGCTTTTTTTTTCCTCTGATGATGCAGTCGTCATATTCCGTCAACAATCATTAATAAAGCAGAGCGATAACGCACCAGCAGCAAACGTGTATCCGCTTGCTCGAGGAAATCACTTGAACGACCTGCAGCAGCCGAGCAACTGTGTCTGGCCCCAACATTGTCATCAGTGTTTCCACTTCTCTGTGCCTTTGCCATTGCACATGAACCCCGTGGGGCTAAATGGCACACGAGGAGAATTCAAATGGTGGAGTAATTCGAAGGATCTGTGATTTTTTTATTTTGGCTGTTTTGGATTTTTTAAATGGCTGCAAATCGAAAGTTGGGAAGTATTTCCTCAACGTTTGGCACGAAATTCTCGAATTTCATGGGAATTTTTACCAATTTCGATAACTTTCCTTCAAAGTAAAGAGAATATCTTAGAAAATTTTCAAAAATCAAAACGTTTGGACGATTTTTCAAAAAACTCAGATTTTCGTAAAATTCGAAAAATCATAAAATTTAAACCGTTCAACCGATATTTTCCAAATTCAATACTAACCTTTCTATTATGATGCTCTACTGATAAAAAAAAAATTAGTAACAAATCTTAAAATTTGCGGAAGTTAGAGCGTCGAAATTTTTTTTTGAAAATTTTAAAATGCCGCAGAATTCGTATTTTTCCAGCTATCCCAACAAAATTCTCAGAGACTGAAGAGCTCGTATAGATGAACATCTGTGCGAAACGGGAGCTTTGTAGCTCAAACCGTTCTCGAGTTATAAACGTTTGAGTTTTCCAGTTCCAGAACATACACACACACACACATGCGGACATTTTTTCTAGAAATGATTTTTCGATGTTTTGGGAAATTTTAAGGACATTGACATTGAAAACTGAAAAAAAAATTTCACCGCCATGTAGCTTCGTCTATGAGAAAGCGAAATTTGTATATATTTGCAGTCAGATTTTTGCAGCAACAATTGATGGACTTTTCTCGCTTCCTACTCCGTCCAGCTCTCGTCCCTTGTCCCATTTTGCCCCGCTCTATCCTGCGCGTATTTATCGACGTCCGTACAGAATATTGCGTGGCAGAAAAGTGCAGAGAGTCTGAGGCTTTGACGAAGTGGAGCATCTGAACGATCATCGTCGCCTTAATGACTCTCGCCAACGCCACACACAAACAATCGACGAGTGGATGAAAAAAAGGAGGAGGAAAAAAAATTGCAACGAGAAGAAATGAAAATGATGAGGAAATCGCGAGTGTGTGGATTACTTAAGCGGATATGCGAGACAAGAAAAAAAAGGCAGGGGGAAATGTAAAGAGGACGAGAAAGAAAAAACAATCGCGTTGCCTGCTGAGGAAGAAATTGAAAATGAAATTTTAAGAGCAAGCTTTAACGATCTTACCCAACGTTTAAATCATCGAAAGTCACATTTTTATTTTTCCGTACAGAATTCGTCGTGATTCATAACAGCGTGTGTTAAAAGTTGCAATTTTCAACATTTAATATTTCGATTTCTAAATAGTGAAGCCTCTTAAAACTTTGCATACACTTTTATCTAACATCGGAGAAGCTTTATTCAGTTTTTCAAAAAAATCGATCGTAAATATTTCGAAATTTTGCTTATTATATAACAAACACAATTTTCAGTATTTTCTCGTGAGAGCGTGTGTCAAAAGTTGCAATTTACAACATTTAATATTTCGATTTCTAAATGCGGAAGCCTCTCAAAACTCTGCATAAACTTTTATGTAAAATCGCAGAAGCTTTATTCAGTTTTTCAAAAAAATCGATCGTAAATATTTCGAAATTTTATTTATTATATAAAAAACACAATTTTCAGTATTTTCTCGTGAGAGCGTGTGTCAAAAGTTGCAATTTACAACATTTAATATTTCGATTTCTAAACGCGGAAGCCTTTCAAAACTCTGCATAAACTTTTATGTAAAATCGAAGAAGCTTTGTTCAGTTTTTCAAAAAAAACGATCGTAAAATTTTGTCCAAATTTCGTTTATTATATAAAAAAAAATACAATTTTCAGTATTTTCTCGCAAGAACGTGTGTTAAAAGTTGTAATTTTCAATATTAAATATTTCGATGTCTAAATGCTGAAGCCCCTTAAAACTTTGCATAAACTTTTACGTAACATCGAAGAAGCTTTGTTCAGTTTTTCAAAAAAAAAAACGATCGTAAAATTTTGTCGAAATTTCGTTTATGATATAAAAATGACAGATTACCTCGGAAAATCTTGGATTTTTTAATGAACTCGGGAAGCATTTCGCATGTAAGAAAAACTGAAAAGAAAAATTCAGATTTGAGCGTCGTCGTGCAACGTCGTTAAGAAAAATTCACATGTATAAATGCGGACAATATATATAACGAACCGAGTTGGCTAACCGTTACCGGCTTATACGATAAATACTTCCGTCCAAAGTTTCACCCTGTTTCTTCTCGACTGTATACCAACCGCCCCGTACACACAGGCAAACATCGCCTTTATTCTTGCTCTTTTCCTTCGCTCTGGCTTTCCTTCTCTTTTCTTTCCTCCTGTACACTTTATATAACGACTTTTCTACATCCTGTTCTCTTTTTATCCAGACAGAATTATTGTCGCTTGCGAGTCTCGCTGGCACCCCATCCTTGCACTATTTCCCTCGAACCTTCTCTCTCTCTCTCTTTTTCTCTCTCTCGTCCTGCACTTTGTATCCCCCAGCCCAAGAAGCTTTTGCTGAGTCCGAAGCGACCAAGACAATTCGAATTCTCGAAGCTGTGCGAGACCTGCGCAACTAGCAAAGATTAAGATGAGGTCGAGGTCTCATTTGGCAGCCAATTACAATGCCAAGAGTGATAGACCGGGATCAGAAGAGATCGCGAACGTCCCGAGAGTAAGGAGAAGAAAGCCTGATCGAGGATTCGGAGGTGCCAAGGTCGAGGAATCACTTCTCACTGAGAAATAATTAATATCCAAACCACCCACGTCACTCCCTGTTTTTTTTCTGGCCAGGAAGTTTCTCTGAGTCCTGAAAATAATTCTTATCTTCCCAACATGAAATTTCCCATCACCATGAAAAAAGTATGGGAGAAATGAATTTTTTTCAAGTTCCAAATTGATCCACGAAATTCTGGGGATTGTGGATTTTTTTAGTTTTATTTTCTTGGTAGGAATGGAAGGTCAGATGCGAAGCTATGGTCCCAGGAACAAAGCAACTGGTAAATGTAAAAAAATCGAGCTCGGCTGGATTAAACTACTTGGGTGTTAATTAAAGGGGATTTTCCAGGCATTGATCAGTCTCTCATGTGACAATGGTTCGTGGAATGACTCGGTGCACTCACGAGGACGTAACGATGGTAGGCAAAGCTCTTGAAAATTGATATGTAGATGGATTAAGTGACAATGGTTGGTGGGTACGTAATGAATGTAATGTGGGATATGATTGCATGGGAATTATTGAAATAACGCAATCGTATCTATGGGGAAGCTCGTATATGGAATAGGAAAACGAGAGACTCTGAGTTTGGGAAATCTACTCCCTTTAATCCTTCGTAAGCCTCATATCAGGAAAATTATTGAGGACACTGACAGCGACTAGTCTCTCTCTCTCTCTCTCTCTCTCTTTTGCTTGTGGAGTTCATTTATCGTTCTGCTTTTGGCTAATACCCCCCAGTTGGAATTCTCGTTATACCATCAACCATCATTTTGTGTGATTCATTGCATCTTCTTCTCACCCTCTCTCACCTCGTCCTTCCATCCTATATATCACGTTTGGTACTCAAGGGGCTGGTCTACCATCGTTCCCAGATTCCTGGTTTCCTCTCTCTGTCTCTCTTTCTCCTGCTACGGTATTACTGCTGGTTGGTTAATCAATTCATATTAAACTCGCAGAATAGTCTCTGAGCTGCTCCGTTTAAATTTATATTCTGTGGGGACACTGTATGCCACAAGAATTTTTTTGCAAACATATATTTTCAGTGGCTTTTTTTTTACTCGTAACGATTGACTACGATCGTAAATAATTAATTTTTCCTTTCCCATAGAAGAAGCTAAGTGACGGTGAAATTATTTTTTTCCAGTTTTCAATGCCAATGCGCGTAAAATTTCCCAAAACATCGAAAAATCATTTCTAGAAAAAATGTCCGGATGTGTGTGTGTGTGTATGGTCTGGCACTGGAACATTCAAACGTTTATAACTCGAGAACGGTTTGAGCTACAGAGCTCCCGTTTCGCACGGACGTTAATCTAAACGAACTCTTCAGTCTCTGAGAATTATGTCGGAATTGCTGGAAAAATACGAATTCTGCGACATTTTAAAATTTTCAAAAAAAAATTTCGACGCTCTAACTTCCGCAAATTTTAAGATTTGTTACTAATTTTTTTTTTTATCAATAGAGCATCATAATAGGAAGGTTGGTATTGAATTTGGAAAAAATCGGTTGAACGATTTGAATTTTATGATTTTTCGAATTTTACGAAAATCTGAGTTTTTCGAAAAATCGTCCAAACGCTTTGATTTTTGCATATTTTCCAAGATATTGTGTACAAGCCTGTACATCCTCTTGATTCTTCAAAAGTTTTCTCTGTCCAGAAGAAAGATTCAGGGAGAAATTTGCAAGTGACATTCAGACGCAAGTTCGTCGAACTTTTGTTGGTTTATCTCGGTAGCAATGGAGATGATAATGCGAGATGAAAATTTCATTACATCGGAAAAAGCTCGACTGTTTAACTTTTCGAGTCGAACGACTGGCAAGTTTGTTTTCCATTGTCGGGGAGCGTTTGAATTATCCTATGCAGTTTCTGTATCGTCCAGGAACGTTACAATCGTCACTATTTTCTTCTTTTCCTTCTCGCTTTTTCTAGGAACTTGAAATCCAAATCGAAACTGTGTGTGTGTTTTTTTTTTCAAGCTATTCCTCAGCTTTCTCAATTCAAACTCTTTTCAATCGCTTCTCACTCCTTCTGCAATCCCGCCGAAAGTCTGCAATCATCCTTTTAAGGATGAGGAAGCAGGAAGAGAAATTCCTGCCTTTATTCATCGAACCTTCGAGCCCCCCAACTCCTTCAACACTCTCGTGTAGACAGCGCTCTTAAATCAATTGATGCTGCTGGCACTTCTTGACTGCGTAATTGAAAGAGAAGATGTTACGTGAATAGAGAGAGGGAGAGAAAGAGAGAGCGAGAGAGAAAAAAAGTAGAAAATGTAAAAAAAGTAGAAAAAGTCAGTGTCTGGTCAGACGGGCATACAAAATTGAAAGTTTTTGGTGTAGGAATTGAGGAAACGGTTGAATGCAACTGGGTCTTGCATAAGGTTGCCGTTCATCTGAAAAAAAATAGAAAGCGAAGAAGCATTTGTGATTTATTATGTATTCCCGATCTTGGCATCAAAGGCTCTGTAGCTTCGTTTTTTTTTTCGATCGTTCCATTGAAACACGTGCCCAGTTTTTATTCCATTCGGACTTTCGGCAACCGTCCTGACGTCAAGTTCCTTCGGAGGACAAAAAACGAGTTTCCACTCGTTCGTTCCGTTTCGAACAGAAATAATTGCAACGTCGTAATTTCTGTAAGATCGGAAATTGCTTCTCGACGGTTGTTCAAATAGAAGCAAAGAAATAATCGACCAACAAAAATTCTCGAACTATCCGAGCAACCAGGAAATTCAATCGGAATCATGAACCTCCGAAAGTTTCTTCTCGGGAGATAAAAAAAAAAGAAAAATAGAATGACGTGAAAATTATGGAACCGAGTGCGATGTCCGGGTGGTCTTTCTGATCCACCAGGCGATCGAAGTTTCCTTTGTGTTTCGAGGACCCGATCAAGTTTTGGGGAATCCCCGCGGGACGCTCGCGAGAGTCGCCGGAGGAGGCTCCATCATAGAAATTGGAATTCCTTGCAGGCAAAGAGAAAGATTTCCCGTTGGGTTTTGCGAGTGTCTCGAATACACATTAATTTATTGCATTAATTTTAAAGTTCCTGAGAAATTCCCAGCGACGAAGAAATTTTTTTAAAAATCGTCAAGACGATGAACTAAATGTTTTTCGGTAATTAAAAATTATTCGTTATTTTAGCAGTATATTTGGTTTCTAATGAAATTGTCAAGAAATTTTACGATTGGAACGACAGGAATTTGCTTCCGGAGAGACTTACTATAATATTTCTTGCTGCGATGACCCAATTTTTGGGATTATTCGAAAAAAATGGTTAGTTGAACGTATCGAACAAAATATCGATAATTTTCGAACGAAATATTGTTAAAAATCGTCAATATAAAACGGTGAACTAAATATTTATTGATAATTTAAAAATGTCCATTATTTTGGCAGTATATTTTGTTTCTAATGAAATTGTCAGGAAAATTTACGATTGGAACGACAACAATTTGCTTCCGAAGAGACTTTCTATAATATTTCTTGCTGCGATGACCCAATTTTTGGGATTATTCGAAAAAAACGTTTAGTTGAACGTATCGAACAAAATATCGACAATTTTCCCCTAAAATTTTGTTTACAGTGAAGAAATTATTGCGCACATCGAACGTTCAATTCCTCCAGAAAAAATGTAGACTTGCTGCGATTCATGGAAAAAGAGAAATTTGTTGAAATTTGAAATGTTGCCGCACAGAGAGCAAAGCCGCGACGTTGGTGGAATATTTCTGCGAGATGAAGAGAAACACGTGTTCGTAGAGATTTTTTTCAGCAAAATAAAAGGCTGAAGAAAAAACGGAAATGAAGTCTTGGATGTAGCGAGAGAAACCGGATGGTTTGGCATGACGTAAAGCCCGAGGGTAGAAAATATTGCCGATGCTTTTTCTTCCTCCACCTACTCCACGATCTATATTTTCATACTCTCCAGTCTTCTTGATTTTTTATTTTCCTCTCTCTCTCTCTTTCGCTCTCTGGACGAGTGCATCTGCCATTGGGCGGTGGCTTGCTAGGCAGTTTTGCCGAGAAGGATCTCTGCAGGGCTGCTGTCGGGTGTACGTCAGGAGAAGATCAGCAACGGGTGAATTTATCCCATATTGGCTGAGCATTATAAATTTATATTGCATCCACCGATGTGCCCGGATCTTTCTCTTTCCTGCTCCTCTCGCAGCATCCGAGTTATATATCGTTGAGGACTCAACTACGTTGCTTGGTCGAGATGCGTCTTTCCGATAAAATCCGAAACTCCCAGTGGAAGCCAAAACCCAATATTTCTCAGGCAGTAAAGAGAAACGACGAGCAGAGGCAACGAGAAAAATAAAAAGAAAAATAAAAAATAAAAAAAATTGACGAAAAAAAGGGAAAGAGAGGAGGCTGAGGTTTCCGCGTGGTACTCAAACGTCTTTTTGCCTTGAATCACGCCTGCTTTTCCATTTTTGTGCAACTATCTTGAATTTGCAAAATCTCTGCGGAAGGCTCTGCATTTTTTATAAACCCGAGACAGCTGTCACGTTCGTCTCGTGAAAATCTTGGGTTTTTAGTCATCATCAATACTTTCTGCATTTCCTTCAACAATTTGGCGAATTTTTCATTTTTTTGACACAAGAAAAAGTCGAAAGTTTCGGTTCATTGAAAATTATTTGTTATTTCGTATTTTGGAGAAATTTAATTTTGTTTTTTGGAGAAAAAAGTTGTGGAAATAATTTTCCGATTGTCTCGACGAAATTTCTTTCAACAATTTTGCAAATTTTCCATTTTTTTGACACAGGAAAAAGTCGAAATTTCTTGTTCGTTGAAAATTATTTGTTATTTCGTTTTTTGGAGAAATTGAATTTCGTTTTTTGTAGAAAAAAGTTGTGGAAATAATTTGCGATCGTCTCGACGAAGTTTCCTTAAAAAATTTTGCAAATTTTCAATTTTTTTGACACCAGGGAATAGTCGAAAGTTTCGGTTCATTGAAAATTCATTGTTATTTCGTTTTTTGGAGAAATTTATTTTTGTTTTTTGTAGAAAAAAGTAGTGGAAATAATTTGCGATTATTTGGACGAAATTTTCGTGCAGGGAGTCCGGAATATTTGCACGTAGGAGGGAATCAATTTGTTGCAATGAAACTCTCAAAGAGAAATATTGGAGTTGGCATCTGCGAGGAAAGGAAGCAGCTCCATCCTCTGCATTGACTCGGAACGAGAAGAAGGAAATAAGGAAACAGAAAAAAGGTTTTGTGCAGGTTGGAGGAGGAAATAAAATGGGGCTGTGTGCGAAATAAGTGGAAAAAGCTTGTGGGAAAGAAAGGAAAACGGAGTTCACCTGCGCGGAGCTCGTAGTTTCTCGGTGAAAATTTAACTTTTTCCTTGGAGCTTTTCGAGTGTTAAGGACGTATGAAACGAGAATACTCTCTTCGAGAAAGGGTAATGAAAAGGAGATTCGCGCGAGGGAAGAAAAAAAACAACAAGAAAAATAAATAAATCCGTGAGTTTCTCGTGAAGCGTCTCGTTTTAGCTCGCGGCGGCAACTTTTGTTCATAATATTCTGGCGCGTTGGTAGGGCGATGGGGAAAAGAGGTGAAAAGAGAGGCCGAGACAGGCGGCACGATAGGACCCAAGTTCCTTGTTTGACACTCGAAAACCGACAGACTGTAAAAAAAAAAAAAAA
>JBAJMU010000008.1:7868473-7898430 GCA_037952995.1 Hyposoter didymator
AAAAAAAAAAAAAAGAAAAGAAAAAAAGGAAAAAAAGAGAGAAGAAAATTTGCAGTTGCTCTTGTCAGCCTGGTGAATCCTCTTCATTCGCGCTGCTGCAACAACCGTGCGGTTGACATCCTCGTTTCATCTTTACAGACATTTTTTTAGCCCACAAATTACTTGCCATTTGCAGGCTCTATCCTTGCAACACGAAAAAACGAATTTTCATCAGTACTTTGCGCTGCAAAGCTGTTCAACTTTTAACACACAAAGCCTGACCTCGCATTCGAGCAACTCTAAATAAACAAAAAGTCATTGTGTAGCTTAAGGACGTTGTATGCGGCAACGATCAAATCTTTATTTTTCTTCTCACTTTTTCCTTACATACTAAATACTTTGCGAGCCCAAGTTCGTTACAAAAAGTTGCTACAAATTTACTGAATAACAACATACTCTAATTCCGACATTTTACGAGGTAATCTGCATTTTTTATAGAATAAACAAAATTTCGAAAAAATTTGCGATCGATTCTTTTGAAAAATTAAATAAAGCTTCTTCGATGTTGCATAAAAGTGTTTGCAAAGTTTTAAGAAGCTTCACCATTTATAAATAAAAATATTAAACGTTGAAAATTGCAACTTTTAACACCCGATCTTACGAGAAAATACTGAAAATTGTGTTTTTTATAAAATAAACAAAATTTCGAAAAAATTTACGATCGATTTTTTTGAAAAATTAAATAAAGCTTCTTCGATGTTGCATGAAAGTGTTCGCAAAGTTTTAAGAGGCTTCACCATTTAGAAAACGAAATATTTAATGTGGAAAACTGCAACTTTTAACACACGATCCTACGAGAAAATACTGAAAATTGTGTTTTTTATAAAATAAACAAAATTTCGAAAAAATCTACGATCGATTTTTTTTTTTAATTACATAAAGCTTCATCGATGTTGCATAAAAGTGTCTGCAAAGTTTCAAGCGGCTTCAGCATTTAGAAATCGAGATATTTAATGTTGATAATTGAAACTTTTAACACACGATCTTACGAGAAAATACTGGAAATTGTGTTTTTTATAAAATAAACAAAATTTCGAAAAAAATTCACGATCGATTTTTTTCAAAAATTAAAAAAGCTTCTTCGATGTTGCGTAAAAGTGTATGCAAAGTTTGAAGAGGCTTCAGCATTTCGAAATCGAAATATATAATGTTGAAAATTGCAACTTTTAACACACGATCTTACGAGAAAATACTGATAATTGTGTTTTTCATAAAATAAACAAAATTTCGAAAAAATTTACGATCGATTTTTTTGAAAAATTAAATAAAGCTTCTTCGATGTTGCGTTAGAGTGTATGCAAAGTTTTAAGAGGCTTCAGCATTTAGAAATCGAAATATTTAATAATGAAACTCGCAATTTTTAAAACACTTTTAAATATTTTTGTGAAATAATTCGAAAAATCTTGTGAAATTTTAATCAAGTAATAAACCAGATTGAAATATTGACCAATTATAAAAAAATAAACAAGTCCTTAGAGGTCCCGAAAGAATTCTCCTCATTATTCCATAAAAATCCTCCCGGACGTTTTTGACAATAAAAATCGTTTCCCAGCAATTCCCAATATGTCCTGCTACCCAGGAGCTCCGTGGGTTCTCTTGGTCAATTTTCCTCCGAATCCCCATCGGTACGTACACCCAGATATTCTTTCGACCTGATCCATTGTTGGGACGGAGACCCAACCACTTAAAAAAGTCTCGAAAGTGAGGGGATAGTTAGGGGGGTTGGTAGTGTTTCCGGAGCTTTTGCTGGCGCTGTGGCGCAGCCCCGTGAAAGCGAGTCGAGCTCTGTTATCCACCGTATAGTTGCGAGTCCGCACACACGCGAGAGTTTGTTCGTCGCGTTACACACTCTTTGCTCGCGACGGTATCGTTCTATATATCGAAATAAAACAAACGAGAGGAAAACGGTAGGAGTAGTAACAGCAGCAGCAGTAGAAATCGTCGCTTTTCCTTTTATATACATTTCTCTCTCTCTCTCTCTCTCTCTCTCGCTCTCTGTCTCTCCCTCTCTCTGTATATAGAAATATATAAATGTATCTTGCAGGCTGCACGTTCCCACTTATTGGCCGCGTGCCGAGTGCACGCAATCGGCCAGATTTATGGAGACTCTTTTCTCTCAGTTGCTCTCGCTCACCTCTCGCCAAGCAGGAGGATGAGGACGAAGGGGTGCAGCGCACGGTGTCGCTAGCAGCAGCAGAGAGAACGCGAGGTTGGCAAAAGCGTACAAATTCCCAAAATGTATAGATATAGAAAAAAACCCCCACACACACACACACACACACACACACGTGGCTAGTTATTGTTATGTATATAGTTGGAAGTATAAAGGGGCAAAGGACCGCGAGTGGTTGCTGGCAAGCAGACCGCGGACGACTCGCCGCACCGGGAATATCAAAGAGGAAACAATAGCTCGGGCTGTGCGATGCGATGCGAAAGAGAAAGAGAAAGATGTTGAGAGGGAGGAAGAGAAAAATGGTGGTGCAGTTGCATGCCGTGCGGATGGAACTCGCCGCGAGAAAAATTGGAAAATACTTGGCGGGAGAGAAACTTATTCATCGTTCTCGACGGCAACATGATTTACGGCACGCTGCATGCACCATTTGTACTGCAACGTGTTAATATCGATGGAGAGAGATTCGGGGATGTGTGTGACGGATATTTTGAAAATTTTGGGAAGGAGAATCGATTTTTTTGATTTTTTTCGAGAGAAACTTTTTTTTTGCTGATGGGAATTTAATTTTGGGGTTCTTGATCAAGACTCTATGGAGTTTTGATCTTCGAGACTTTTTGAACGATCGAGCAGAGTCGAGAATTTATTAGTATGCGGAAAAAAAAACGAACACGTCGTTTTGCCAGGCTCATTAACCGAAACTACCCCCTAGACACCCCTAGCAACACCTTCCCAACCAACACCAATCCACACCAACCCCTCGATGCACTCTCTTTCTCCTGCTTCTGTTTATCGCTCCTCTCTCGCTTCCCTGTGGCTATGGAAAGGGTGGCTTGGTCGCATCGGTTCACCAGAGCGTGCGAGAGACGAACAGTCGTCCAATACTAATTAGCCCCGTCCCAGCGACCCTACTTTTCGTAGTAACGCCTTTCAACCCCCTCTCTGTACGTTTTACCTTCTCGTGGACATTTAGCTGTCTGCTCTCGCACCCTTCTTTCTGCTCTTCTTGCATTTGCTCTTTGAGCTTCTCGGTGTAAAAGTATGCATAGGGAAGCTCGGGGGAGAGTCAGGCGAAGTGGCTAAATGGGAGACATTAATTATTGTGGAGGACACAGACTTTTTTTTCTTGTATCTCGAACGATTTTGCTTCCTCATGGACGAAGCTTTGTGACGGTGAAACTTTTTTTTTTTACAGTTTTCAATGCCAATGTGCGTAAAATTTCCCAAAATATCGAAAAATCGTTTCTTGAAAAAATGTCCGCATGTGTGGTGTGTGTCTGTGTATGTTCTGGCACTGGAAAATTCAAACGTTCATAACTCGAGAACGGTTTGAGCTACAGAGCTCCCGTTTTGCACAGATGTTCATCGAGACGAACTCTTCAGTCTCTGAGAATTTTGTTGAAATTGCTAGAAAAATACGAATTCTACGACATTTTGAAAATTTCAAAAAAAGGTTTCGACGCTCTAACCCGAGCAAATTTTAAGATTTCTTATTAATTTTTTTTTTATTCATAGAGCATCATAATAGGAAGGTTGGTATTAAATTTGGAAAATATCGGTTGAACGGTTTAAGTTTTATGATTTTTCGAATTTTACGAAAATCTGAATTTTTGAAAAATCATCCAACCGCTTAAATTTTTTCAAATTTTATAAGTTATTGCGTATAAGTCTGTACTTTCTCTTCACTTCCTACAAAAGTAGTAGAAATAATTTAGAAAAATCCAAATTTCACAAAATTTTGAAATTTTCAAAAATTTTAAGATTCATAATTTTATTAATTACGTTGCAATTTGCAGATTTTGATTCCGCCCCAATTATCATTGATTTGACTAATTCCTCTTCGATATGTAAAATTTCTTTGAAATTCACATCCAACTTTCAAGGTTCATAAAAAAAAAAGATTTTCGCACGAATCTCGTGCCGGATCCATTATCACGGGAGGGTCTTTCGCTTTGGCAGTTTTTTGCTCGCACATAATGAAACCGAGGGATGATAAGGTTCTCCCTTGCGGAGGAGCTGCGAAAAATTGATGGGCTTGGTATTCATTTTTGTTCTTAATCACCAGAGCATAGCAGAGGGTTGTAGATTTTTCAAGGGTCGCGTATTATTCGTGCTTGGCTTTTCTGGCAATACGAGCATTCGAGAGCCGAAGGAGTGAGTATAATTGTGCATGAAGGGCACAAAAAGACGAGCGGGGGCGTTCCACCGAGCCAGAGCGAATCGTGATCGACGTTTTTTTGCTCGATGAACAATTCATTAGGTACGAAGACGCCCCAAAGAAACAGTAGCTCTTGTTGAATATTTTCTGCTCTCGTATAAAAAAGAAAAAAACAAAACAAAACAAAACAAAAACAAAAAAAAAATTAAAAAAACAAGAATAATTTGCTGTCCGGTCCTCGCTGCTTATTTATTTCATACACATTTTTCTTTTTTATCTCCTTCACTCTTATCTCCGTTTTCGCCAAGATTCCCTTGAACCTCCCTCGAGCCTCGCTGCACTGAGCAAAATACTTCTGTGTGTGTGTGCGTCCGGATAAATTGCAGTGTATCCTTTGCTCAATTTCTTTCTGTGTCCGTTCATCTCAGTTTGCTCGCTCTTGAGCCTCGCAGCTTTGCCTGCCTCTTGCCACGTTTTTCGTCTTTCTCGGTTGGTTCGTCTCGCTTGGCCACGAAACTCACTTCGCTCGGAGGAAGTGCCTTTATATATTTTTGACTCGCTGTCTCTTTCTCCATCGATCAGCAGCCCCCCGGCCCTTCGTCCTTCCTTCACTGGCTTTTGCGATGCTGTAGCCTTGGAGAAAAAAGCTCAGCTCCTTCTCGCTTGCTCCCGTCGTCTCTGGTGTGAAGAGAACGAGCGAGACGAGCGTGCAACGGTTTCTCGACGAATTAAAGGCAAATGGAGATTCACTGAGGAAATTCATACATTTGTGTGTGTGTGTGTGTGTGTGTGTTTTTGACGTATATACAGTTAGACAGAGCAGGGATAAGCAGCAAATGGGGAAAAAGATGGAACAGCCACAGTGAACATTTGAAAATGTTCTTTCGGGTTGACCTAAGCAGAAAATGGCAAAATCTTTTACGAGGAGAATTGTGGATACGTGTACGAATCGCTTTCTCCTCGCAAACGTCTGCAAAAGCTCCGACGAGAAATTCCACCCTCTGTCCGACCGTGGCAAATCACTTTTTTTTACTAAAACCTTCTTCTTCTTCCTTCTTCGTCGTTCGGTCTGCTTACCACCTGGCAAATTGCAATTCTCGTGGCTTTCCTTCCGGGTCAGGAAAATTAAGGGTGAGACTCGAAAATAAAGGAAAAATAAAGTGAAATGAAAAATTCACTTTTGTGGAACTGATTTTTTTGGACAATTTTTGGACACGGGACATTTTCTTGTGGCCAAAAAACTGTTTTTTTTTTGTGTAAAAAATAAAAAATTTGTCTCGTGCTTTGCGAATTTAAATTCGTAAACTCGAAAATGACGTAAAAAAATAAAATGAACGACAAATTTTGGAAAAATTGATTTTTTTGGCCAATTTTTGGGCGTGAGAAAATTTGTTGCTGCCAAGAAATTAGTTTGTTTGGGTGGAAAAAGAAATTCGTCTCGTGCATTTGTCAATTTAAATTCGTAGTGGAAAAAAAGGGAATGGGAAGTCCTGACGAATTTATTTGGACGGTTGAAAAATTTGAGGGTTGCAAAAACGTTGGTGAGCATGCAACTTCCATCCCCGCGTTCGGCGAGTCGCAATGTCAGCAATATTTTTTTTCATCCCCCAAGACAAATCTCGGTTTGCTTGGATTTACTTTGGTAAAGAGCTTATTTATCAGGAATCTCTGTGGCGAAGAGATTTTGCGTATTTTTCGCTTTTTCCACTTTTCTTTATCATTTCCTTTTTTTTGCAACCCCCTCCCTTGCTTTTTTGTTGCCTTATCTGGCCCCGAAGGGCACGTGGGAGCCTTTAAAAGTGCGGAGAAGATATGAGCGAGCGATAGAGCGCGAGCGTTGTCTGACCAGAAAAGAAAACGTGACTCTCGGCAGAGCGCGATATCATGGGGTAATTAACAACCCCGTGAAAATTTTTCATCGTCTCTCAAAATTCACGTTTCCCAAGAATTTTATGACAGAAATGGCTCAAGCTTGAGGAAACGTCCAGGCAGAATGGAAAATCGATTCTCTTTAATTCTATCGATCAAAAATTTTAAATACAACGTCCTTAATAATTTATAATTATTTTCAAATTATCTAAAATGTAAATATTCGAATTCTTGATTTAAATTCGAATTTAATTTAATTTTAATTCAAATATTTAAATGAATATTTCAATTTTTAATTATTAATTATTATTTTAAAATAATTTTTAACTTGAATTTAATGAAATTTGAAATTACTTGCAAATGTATTTATGCAACATCCTTAATAATTTATAGTTATTTCCAAATTTTCTAAAATATAAATATTTAAGTGAATATTTTAATTTTCTATTATTATTTATTATTTTTAAATAATATCCAATTTGAATCTAATAAAATCCGAAATTACTTGCAAACGTATTTATGCGACGTCCTTAATATTTTATAATTATTTCAAAATTATTTAAAATATAAATATTTAATTTTTTATTTAAATTCAAATTTAATTTAATTTTAATTTCAATATTGAAATGAAAATTTAAAATTTTAGTTTGAATTGAATAAAATTTAAAATAACTCATAAAAATAATTTATGTGAATTTTTAACCAATTTAAAAATCACATATAATTTATATTTAAATACATAATTCAAATGCGATTTCTTTGCCTTTCGAATCGATCAATAATTGCCCGTTGCACGTGTTTAAATATCAAGCTCTCCCGGAAGCTCCAGTATCTTAATAAAAGACGTGAGTCGAACAGACACTCTGAGGCAAAGGCACGTAGTCGCGACAGAACACGATTTCGTACTTCGAAGAAGTGCGAGCGACCAAAGAACCATTTCGTTTTCAAGCAGCAGCCCAAAGGTGGCAGACACGTCCTCGTGTAATTGTTGGGGTAGCTCAGGGACGTCGTGGGGTTGTTGGTGTTTGTTCTCTACAGTTTTCTCGACGACGAAAAAAATTATAAAATTTTTCCATCCGTTTATTTGACAGTAAAAAAAAAAATTGAAAAAAAATCAAAAGGAATTTAAAAAAATGTTTTTTGTGCTTTCAGGTGTCCTGGATGCGCAAGAGCGATCTCCACATTTTGACGTCGTCGATAATCACGTACACGAGTGACGCGAGGTTCTCGGTGAAACATCCGGAAGCCAGTGACGAATGGCGATTGACAATCGCCTTCGTACAGCCTCGTGACGCTGGTGTTTACGAGTGTCAAGTCAACACCGAGCCAAAAATGATGCTGGCTTTTTGGCTCAGAGTCGAAGGTAATTATTCAATTATAATAGAGCGTCTGCCACGTGTGTGCTGATTCGTCGCCTCTGTCGTTTTCCTCGTCTCCAAAAAGCAAAAAAATAAAAATAAAAATAAAATTAAACAAAAAAATGGGAACTGGATTTCTTTTTTTTTTCTGGCCAAACCGAGGGAACGACTGTTTTTTAAAAATTGAGGATGCACGAAGTAAATCGTAAAATGAGAATGAAAGTTTGTGGTTTCAATGCTAGTTAGTTAAACCATCGACGACGATACCCAAAAATAAAAAAAAAACGATCGAAAATCCTCGCACAGTCCACCAACACACGACCTCACAGCCAGTAAAGTACTGCTAATTAAATCGTAGAAATTTCCACCCCCGTAAGCATGATGGCAAGTTTCGAAAAGCTTTTTTCTACACTCCTCGACACTCGTATTCATCGCGTTCAATTTTTTTTTCAACTCTTCAGAATTTGTGTAATAAAAAAAATTCTGACTTTTGTAATTAAAAAAGATGAATAAAAATTCTCTGAGTTCGAATAACGTCGCTGTGCATCGCGCTTTTTTTTTATGGGAAATTCAGTTTTTGGAGGAATTAAAAATTGAGAAAAAAAATTGTCTTTTTATCCTGGAATATCGAGAACCTCGATTAACTCGGATGTACTTTTTCTCTCGTCCGGTTGCAGAGAGTGCCCCTGTCACTGCCACAACGACCAAAGCCTCTCGCCGGACGTTCACATCAGGTTAGAATGAATTTCCAAATAAAAATCGTAGTGGGGCATATTTCCATTTGTACATAAACAGACATAGACATTTTTCCACATAAACATATTTGTATATGAATAAAATATCGAGAAAAAATAAAAATGAAATCGACAAAAAATCAAAATATCGTAGTCCAGTGATTTCCTTTAATTTTAGAGAATTTTTTAACCCAGAAAATCGTAAATTACCTTCATTAAGGAGTATCGAATTTTTTTGAATAAAAAACGCGATAAAAAAGTTTTTCACCCTTTCAGCGAGAATCTTTTCGACAAATCCATCATTTTCGTGCTGTGAAAATAATTTTAATTTCAATTATTTCGTTAAAAATAAATTTATTCAAAAAATGGAGAATCATTTTTTTTATTCATTTATTTTGGGGAATTATTAGTAATTATTACATAAATTGCTAAAAACAAATAAAAATAAATCATTTGGTTTGGGAAAATTTGTTAAATATTTATTTTTATTAATTATTTCAATTTTGTTTTTATTCTTTTTTTTACGACAAAACTTTTAAGTTCGAAATTTAAAATCTCCGAGTCAAGGGTCACAATTAAATCCGTTTATCGAGGCTTTTTGCCACAAACAAAGAAACATTAGAACGAGGCTTCATACTCTTCATACTCTTGTTCCCTCTGCGTCGAATCGATTAACACGAGCGATAATTCATCTCCTCCGCAGCTCGAAAGCATTGGAAGCATTTGAACAATGGCTGCATGCTAATTAGACGCTAGATTCCTCCTCAAATCCCTATTTCGATTTGCACACGTGATTCCCATAAGTGCATCTGATCGATGAGTGCATCTAGGAACAAAGCATCGTGGCAGGTCAGGATTCATCACAAAAATGAAATCAGGGACGAGGAGCTATTCGAAAAGAAAAAAGAACGTTTTTTTTTTGTACTGACGTACAATTAAGTTGCAAATTGCAAATCGTTCGAGTGGTTTCCTGAATATTGACTCTTGGGATATAGCTCGAAGGGTCGTTGAAGGAAATTCTCAAAAAATCACTAAACTCGAGTCCAGATGAAAGTAAGAAAAATAAAAAAATTTGAGTAATGAAATTTATTAATGTTAATTGTTCAATAACGAGCTTCGTAATTGACGTGAACTTTTTGCACGATCTCGTGAATACTTGGTGTAAAAATTGCCAAATTTTAATAATTCTGACGTTATTTCTTAAATATTAAAATAACAAATTAGTAAATAAAATAAATGAATGAAAAATAATGGAAAACAATCGGAAAATTTTGTATGTTTTTGTACGAAGTATTTAAAATTTAATAATTCAATGTATAATGATTAAATTAATCTAAAATAAATTGAAATAATTTAATTAATAATTTGATAAATCAATTTAAACAATGTACGAAGTGTAAAAATTTCACGACGATTAATTAATGTCAATCGTTCAATAACGAGCTTCCTAATGGACTTGATAAAAAAAAATACGAAATTTTCCGAATTTTTTTATCATTTGCGATTCCGGACTGAACGTCCTTAAAGTCTCGAAAGTTTGGGACGATGTTTGGGTTCGAATATAGCAAAAGGGATTAGTCGCGAGAATCAAGGAAACGAAAGGGATGAATCGAGGGCTTTTGAGCCTCCAATTCGAGTTGCTCTCGAGTCGAAAGATTCCTAAGACTTTATTGTTTGTAAATGTTTGTTTATAAAAATGCGTTCGTTCGCCGGAGCAACGGTGAATCCCTGAGCTTCCAAGTTTTCGTAGGGTTGAGGCTTTATCATTCGCGTTTGTTTGCTTTCTCCCTCGACAACATTCTCCATCCATTTCTTTTGGTCTTTTCATTCACGACTTGCCCCTCAAACTCACTGGATCAAACAAGTCTCATTAAAGCGTGGCGCCTTGCTTTCTCTAATCTGTGTTGCAGCGGCACAGGCCAAAATCCACAATGCGGAAGGCGTGTACGTTAAGAAGGGTAGCACTATAAGCCTCACGTGCACGGTTAACGTGCAGAGCACACCCCCGAGCAGCGTAATATGGCATCATGGTGGAGCGGTCGTGGATTTCGACAGTCCCAGGTACGTCCGCAAAAACCTTTAATCCGACCAACACAATATCCGAATAAACACACTCGCGCGTCTTCTATTTTATTTCTATTCTTAATTGCTTATTAGTCCGGGGCTTACGACGCCATTTTTCTTTTTCCTCAAATTGCTTCGGCACTTTCTCATCCCTATTTTCGAGAAATTAGTCGGGCAAAGAAAACTCACCATTTTTTGTTAAAAAAATTACGAAAATTCTCGTGACACAAAAAAATGAGATATTTTGTATTTTTTTTTAGTCGATCAAATGCGTGGAAATTTGTGAACAAGAAACCGGGAGAAAAAAAAATGGAAAAGAAATAAAAATGAAATGAGATAAAAATTTCAAATTTAAAAAAAAATGAAAATTTTTCGTACGGAATAGAATTTGGGGGTGACCTTGAAATTGCTTTTTTTTTTGAGTCAATAGATTCGGTGGAAATTTATCGACTGGACGAGAAAACGTGAGAAAAAAAATTGTATGAAAAAGAAATAAAAATGAATGGATGAAAATTTCAAATAATTGAAAATTCTTCATTTTTCAAGAAAAAACGGTGAAAATTTTTCGCACAGAACTTCGTTTTGGGATGATTTCGAAATTCCTGATTTTTTTTTACTCAATTAATTCCGTGGAAATTGATGAACAGAAGGAGAAAAAAAATTGAAACAGAAATAAAAATAAAAGGAGAGAAAAATTGGAAATAGAAAAATTCTCAATTTTCCCAGAGAATAATGAAAATTGACGGTACAGCAGTGAATTAGGGGACGACCTTGAAATTCCTGATTTTTTCGAGTCAATAAATTCCCGAGAAATCGATGGAAAGAAAAAAAATAACACGAAAATGGAAAAAAAAAATCATTTTTCAAGAAAATAATGAAAATTGTCGATACAAAATAAAATGAAGGGATAACCTTGAAATTCCTCATTTTTCCACTCAACAAATACCCCAGAAATGGATAAAAAGGTGGAAAAAAAAATCCCAAAATAAAAAAGAAATAAAAATAAAAATAGATAAAAATTTGAAAAATCTTCGAGACTTCTGGAAGACAGTATGTTTGATAATACACAGCATTCACCACAGGGGCGGTGTATCCCTGGAAACTGAGAAAACTGAGAGTGGCACAACGAGCAAACTTCTAGTGACACAGGCGAGATCAAGTGACAGCGGAAATTACACATGCGTTCCGAGCAACGCGAATCCTGCGAGTGTCATGGTCCACGTACTGAATGGTAAGTGCCTTTTTTTTTTTTTTTTTTTTTAATGAGAAGATTTTTTTTTTTTCTTTGGCTTTGTGTGCAGCACAGTCTGGTCCAGTCTCTTAATTGAGTCGATATCGACGTCAACTTTTGCAGCCTATTTCCTGCTGCTGCTGCTATGACGTCCCGTTTCGTCATCTCCTTTAGCTCGAAACTCAATCGTGAAGCTTTCTCTTTGTCGTCGTTGTTGCACTCTTCTCCTGTGATCCTTAATGGAAACTCACTTTTCCAAACTCAATTCATTCGATTTTGACTGTGACGTTGAAATTTTCATAATTCCGTACCTTTTTTTGCTCCATCCTCTCATTTTTCAATTCTCGATCAATTATTTTGCTCTGGGTCTTTCCATGGGGTTCCCATGGGAAGAGAACAACCGGAGGCATAATTTCTGCTGCGAGGAAAATTTCAATTAACTTTATTTTCTGCTGCAAAATCTTTTCAACTTTTGGGTCCTTGCATGGACTTGGGGCTCCAACATTTTTGCTTCTTTCTTGATCTCCTTCCAGAGAGACTGTCTTTTGGGACAATGGGAAACGACTGTTTGATAATTTGCCATTGCAGCCAGTGACTCGTGACCTGCTACAACAGAAAAGTTGATAACGCAGCAGATTTTCACGATATGGCAACACTATGAAAACGCAACCTCCAACGAATTGCTACGGTGTATACGCGGAGAGCTCGTTACTCATGGATGTACACAGATATTTATATATCAAGGTCCTCCGTGTTACATGAACTTGTGTGTCGAAGCATCGGCATCGGTAGGAGAAGCACACGATGGCGTACGGGCGACGCCGCTAGTCTGACGTTATCGGGACTGACCTACTTTTGGGATTCAAGTTCCGGCTGGCAGACGCTCCCAGAGTTTTCGTCGCTTCCGCAAGAACCAGAAAAGCCGCGATGAAGTAGCGACAGAGAGAGAGAGAGAGCGAGAGAGAAAGAAGAAAAAGTAGAAAAAGTAGAAAAAAGTAGAAAAAGTCAGGGTCTTGTCAGACGGACAGAAAAAAATTGGAAGCTTTGGGGAGAGAGGGCAAGAAATTTGATTCGCTGCTAAGAATTTGAGAAAAATAGTTGTGGCCCCTTAACCCTTAAGGAGGTTGGACGATGAAACAAAAATAATCAGAATTTCATCAAATTTGAACATTCTTTGGCATCAAGAATTTTTTTTTTTCATTATTATTTACGAAAAATCGTAAAAAATTGTCGTCACGAATTTTGTTGAGAAATAAACCAGAATTTTTTTAAATTCGATTTTTTCAAATTCGGCACTCTTAGCTCGTGATCCCGGGAGCAAAAATTTGTTGAGTTGCCATCGAGAAACAGTGGTGCTGTCGCTGATATGCAGACGAAGAAGAAAGAGGCGAATTTGACGGTTTAGGAAATGGATAATGAAGAGAAAGGAATTAACAATCTTGTCCACTCTCTCTCTCTCTCGAGCTGTCTCATCAAGTTCCAACTTTCTCTGTTATTCGCCTCATTCCCTCATTCGCTCCAATCTCCGAGCAATATAACTTGGGGAGCGGGCGAACGGGTTCGTTCATCAAGTGCTTGGCGTGACGCCTCGTTGGGCCAAGTTTGACAATGTTGGGAGGTGGATTGACGTAATACCAGCGTCGCGTTTATACACCCAACGTGCACAAGCCANNNCCCCCCTCCTTCTGTATGTTGCTTCAACAATCTCTCGCTGTTCACTACTCCTGTCTCGTTAACCACAGCTCAACGGCCTCCCATATGTATACGTACAAAACACTGTGTATGCAACCGACGAATATTAAACATACATGGACAGCCTTACTAATCATCTTCCGTTTAATACCAACGGATCCACATCTGGAGCCATGAATATGAATATAGAGTGGAATATGGTGTTCTATAGCTTGGTATGGGGGTTGTGGATTATTTTATGGGGCCCTGGGACGGGCTCGTGGAGATCTTGAGGAAAATATCTGGGTGTGTGTATTTTTTATTCAGAGAGTGTTATAATGGGAAGGTTGGTCTTGAATTTGGGAAAAATCGGATAAACGGTTAGAATTTTATGATTTTTTCTACGAAAATCTGAGTTTTTCGATAAATCGTCCAACCGCTTTAAATTTTGATAACTTTGTAAGATTTCATTTATGAGTCTGTACTTCTTCTTCAATTTTTGAAAAAGTTGGCGAAATTATTTTTTTAAATATGAATTTTGTGATTTTTTGGAATTTTATGAAAATCTGAGTTTTTTGAAAAATCGTCCAACCGCTTTAAATTTTGATAATTTTGTAAGATTTTATTTATGAGTCTGTACTTCTTCTTCAATTTTTGGAAAAGTTGGCGAAATTATTTTTAAAAATACGAATTTTGTGATTTTTTCGAATTTTATAAAAATCTGAGTTTTTTGAAAAATCGTCCAACCGTTTTAAATTTTGCAAATTTTTTAAGATTTTATGTACGGGTCTGTATTTCTTTTTCAATTTCTAGAAAAGAAGTCGAAATTATTTTTTTAAATAAGAATTTTGTGATTTTTTCGAATTTTATGAAAATCTGAGTTTTTCGAAAAATCGTCCTACCACTTTGATTTTTGCAAATTTTCTAAGATTTTACGTACAAGTCTGTACATCGTCTGAACTGTCTAGAAAAGTAATCGAAATAATTGATCGATGGCTGTTGGAGGTTTGAAAGCTGCAAATTCGTTAGAGTCGCGAGGATTTAGTAACGAAAGAGAAAATCCGTAAAAGTTTGAAAGCTTTCAAAAAGGTGAATCCATGGTTTTTTTTTTATTGATATTTGTGAAAACTCGTTCATGGGCGATACGTGCACTCCGGATTGAGAGCTCGAGTGAAAAACCGTCGCGAATGCTGGAAAAATATGGGATTTTTTATATTTTTCCTCACGACAGTTCGATATGGGATTTCGGTCAAGAGCAATTTTACGTTCGAGGTATCAAAATGTTTGAGAACACACGTACCAAGCGAATCCCTGAGCACGAGATCGTAAAGGGACCAGGAGGAGGAGGAGGCAAGTGGGAGTTGGGCAAGTTTCTAGAATTCAAGCCCCTCATGGCAATCGATCCGTAGACACGATTTCGGATTCCAGTCAACGGACGAATGAGCTTGGAAAGCGTGGCGTTATACAACAATAGAGAAACATCGCTCCAGTGAGATTTCCAACCAGCCAACAAGAGCCCACCGTTGTTCCCTAATCCTGACACACACACACACACACACACACCCACGAAATATATCAACTCGCTACGGATTCCCCTTTAGGTTTTATATCGACGTACGAGTCATTCCTTAGCAGGATGCTTAACATTTATTTCACACTTTTCTTCGATTTTTCGTCAAACAGTCCGAAAGATTTTGATTAGTTAAGAATTATTTGAGAATTACTGAATAACTATTTGCTTTTATTAATTATTTTTGAATTAGAAATTTGTTTAAAAATTATCAAACGATTGTTTTTAATTATTTATTATTTGTAAGAATTATTTTCAATTTTTAATTTTTTTTTTTTAATTATCGACTGTTTTTGAATTATGAATTATTTTTAAATTAATAATTGCTTCGAATTATCAATTATTTTTGAATTATATTATTTCTGAATTAATAATCAAAACCGTTCTTTTTGGAATTGTAATTGGAATTTTTATTCTGAATTTTTTGTGTGAACAAAAAAAAAGTGTTTTGAGAAAAAAAAATTTTTTGGCCTCGAAATGTTTTCTGGAGATTTTGCTGTGCAGTTGGATTGATAAACATTCAATCGGAATAACCCGTATTACGTTTGTGAGCCTGTGGACAATTATACATGTGCATTTCAACGTAATAATGCGTGTGTGTGAAATTCACACACGAACTGTGGATGAAAATTAATGCTGCACAGAGTTCATGCGCATAATTAATTTAGAGGCTATACCCGGACGTTCGATGGCACATTGGCCATCGACGTTATTTCAAACACAGCTGATTACACTGCAAAATTGACCGCAAATTTCAATGATTTCAGGATAAACCCTCGACGTTAATAAACGTGTGTGTTCGTATGTATATAAAGATTCGGAATATTGAGCAAAGGGGAGGCAGAGGTTTGCTACGAAAACACAATGACATGCAGCACCTCGAACTTTACAATGTCTCACTAAACTTGCCTCATTACAGATCGTCCTCGCGTAATGACTTGGACTAAACATTCCGATTACGTGCAGAGGCCATTTCGTCAGAATCTGCTGAACTACATTTTTTCTATATCGTCCGATTTTTTTCCAATTCCGATAAATTGGAAATCAAAAATAAAAATCAGTTACGATCTAAATTCGATCGAAAAAATAGAAAATGGAATAAACAAGAATAAAAATAAAATAAACATGCAAATTGAAATTAAACAAAAATAAATATAAAATAAAACTAAAAATAAAAATAAATATAAAATAAAACCAAAAATAAAAATAAAATTAAAATTCAATAAAATAAAAATAAAAGTAAAAATGAAAATAAAAATAAAATAAAAATGAAAATAAAATAAAAATGAAAATAAAATAAAAATAAAAATTAAATAACAATAAAATGAGAATGAAATAAAAATAAAAATGAAAATTAAATAAAATGAAACGGAAACTTCAATTTATTTTCATAAATTATTAAACGTATAGAAACGGTATCGAGTTGACTAGAACGTCGATGAGCCGAGATGAGTGGTAATTCGAGTGAATCCGTTTAGTCCGCGTTGGAATCGTCTGACACGAATTCACGAATATATTAACGCCGTTACGGAGTGGCTTGTGTAATTTTTCGATAACGCTTATGTGGCCATAGCGAGTGTCACACTCTCTCTCTCTCTCTCTCTCTCTCTCTCTCTCTCGACCAGAGCCTTAATTTTGTACGTTTATACAGACCGAATGTGCAGTATCGCAGGACCACGAGGGAGGAAGCCAGAGATCCTGCGATACAGATAGAAGGCCTATTATAAGCCGCGTACCGCATATATATAAAGAGGATCGTAATGGCAACGCGCGCAACGCCAGATTAGATTTTCAATTCGCTCGTAAATTGCGGTCTCACGCTTTCCCTCCAGCCTCCGTCATCGCGCGGGGATGAGTTTTAGCCCAGCAGGAGAGAGAAGTATATTGTGCAAAGCCCGCCGCGCCTCGCGGTATTGCCAACCGTAAACAAATGGATGATGCCCGACGCGCAGCGCACAGAAGTACGCGTAAACCAACGCACTTAATGAGATGCATACCCTCCTCCACACACACACGTTCCATGTTCAACAATCATTGTAATTCTGACACTCTAAATAATTGCTTCACACTGTTACAAAAACAATAACAATGAGGAGGAAAAAAAAAAGAACAGAACAAAAAAAGTATGGAGGAAAATAAATGGGGATGGCCATTTGGCAATATTTCGGGGTGACTGAAATTTCGTGTGAGGGAGGAAATAATACAATTAGTTTTTAGAGTGAGGATCAATAAATGGGAGTCCTGTCGAGGATCCCAGAATTTTTTCAGATTTTTTTCTCCCCAAATACGCGAGATACAAGTGGCAGGACGAAAAGGTCCTGCCACTTTTGCCACAAACGAGATTTTTTCGAAAATCTCGTTTTTAAAACGATTTATTTGTAAATAAAAAAATTCGAGGACTATAAAAATGATGGGACCTCAAAATGGAATCGATGGACGGTATTCCAGAATTTTTTCAGATTTTTTTCGCCCTAAATACGCGAGATACAAGTGGCAGGACGAAAAGGTCCTGCCACTTTTGCCAGAAACGAGATTTTTTCAAAAATCTCATTTTCAAAAAGATTTATTTGTAAATAAAAAAATTTAATGACTGTAAAAATTATGAAACCTCAAAATGGAATCAATGGACGGTATTCCAGAATTTTTTCAGATTTTTTTAGCCCTAAATACGCGAGAAACAAATGGCAGGACGAAAAGGACTCATAAAATTCAGGGTGCCACAGAAAATCACACGATCTGCGGAGCCTTCATCGATAATCGTCAATTTGCAATAATAATAATTTAATTTTGTGTTTTTTGCTTTTTTTTTAAGGGGAACATCCAGCAGCCATGCAACACGGTGGGAGTTGCGGAGTCGCGCCAACGATTCTGCTCGCGACACTGACGCTCCTGTTCGCGAATCTACTGAGGTGAGCGAATCCGCCACGTTTCCGCGAGGCCTAAATCGACTATATATCTATATATATTTATATATACACCAAAAACACACACGCCATATATATCTATATATACGTGTATGTGCGACGGAACTCTCGTGCGTGTGAGTGTAAAAATCCTGTGCCCTAAAAATTCGTAATCAACGACAAGAACAAACATTCGAGAGGAGTGACCGAGAAGAATGTTGGATCGATGAGTTTCCAGGTCGTTTCGAATGCGAGATAAAAAAAGAAAAATTTTGCGGAGTCACATCGAGAAAAAATTTGAAAAATCTCAAAAAACCAAAAAATTTCGTTTTATTTTTTTTTCGGGACACGATGGAAAAAAAAACATAAAAATTCGACGTTCGTTTTCGATGACAGCGACAGTGAGTGTGCGGCAAAAAGCGTCGAAATTTTTTTTTTCTTTTTCGTTTTTTTTTCATAAAAAAAATAATTGCTCCCGCGTGGACGTGCTGCCTAAAAGGATATGAAGCGCAGTGAGCTATGCATCGAAGGACTGAAATATCTCATACGTAATATCTTGTGGCGGAAGGACAATTGAAAAAAAAAACAAAAAAAAACGAAAAAAACAAAAAAACATTCGCTCATCGTTTGTTTTTTCATTGAAATCCTACGAGAGCGAAATTAAGTTAAGCATAAAAAACATGTATCTATTTATTCCGAGAGGATAATATGAAATTTTGTGTAAATATTTGAATATTAAACGGGTAGATTGTAACGAGATATCGATTTGAATAATTGTACAGTCCATCGTATTGTTGATAAAAGAAAAAAAAAACACGAAATACCCATAAAGACAAAGGTCTTGATATTTACCGATTTTTACAGGCAAGGCCATTTCTTTTTTAAAATTGTTGATTTACCGCGAATGATAATAATAATCGTGACTGTAAATTCGGTAAATATGCGGCTATTGGATCGAGGATAAATGAGAAAAATGTTTATACGATAGAAAAAAAATTGACGGTGTAAAATAAATGAATAAATAAATGAATAAATAAATATTGGGTCGAGAGTGCAAGTTAAAATAACGCCTTGTTGTTACACGAAAGCTTGTGAAAAATTTGAATTTTTTTCAACTATTTTTTTTTTTTTTCGTTTTTTTTTCTTAGAGAGTTGATCAAATTGCAAAATCAAATGAAATTCGCTACTCGATCAAATGAACAATCAAAGTGTCGTTGTCAAAACGCCTGAAAATAATATTCCTCGCGGTGGGAATTAACGAAAATATGACAATGGACGGTGTGGCGTATCTAGGAACTGAAATATTTAAATAGAGAACGTAAATTTATGAGCAGGAGGAATCCCATTGAATAGACGATTATTATACACGATACGAAACTAATATTAATATTTAAATACAATTTAAAAGACACTAATTATTCGTTGTACGATAAAGCAAAATGTTATAGTCAAATTGTACGAATACGTGGGAATTGCGAGAATTAAGCGACTAACTAATTTATAAACTTGGTGAAGGGATCCTTTTTTTCTCTCTGTTTTTTTTTTTTTTTTTAAATTAAATATTTTTTTCGTCCTCGAGCTTTTATCAGGATTGAGAACAGCGTAAAATGGGAATAGACAAATAATGCTGGATCCTGAGAGACGGAAAGCTGGATAATTGCTGAATGTCCTTTGAGAAATCAAGGACGAATGTCCTTGCGAAGATCCTTACTGAGATTTTCACATTTTTATTTTCTCTCTCGCTGTCCCCGTTTCCAAACGCCTCAATGTAATGGCACTCGAGTGTGAGAAGAAAAAAAAAGGACGAAATTCAGAGCAAGGACGATGCGAAAAAAAGAGAAATTTTCGAGTTTTTTTTTTTTCTCCAGGAAATCGACAAGAAAAAGAGAGAAAGGATCTTCCATTTCTTTAATGATCGAGTCTTTTTTTGACAGCTCGTCCGATACGAGGAAACAGAAAAAAAAAAAAAAGTATTGTTGGTAATTTTTCGTTTGTTGAATAACGAGCAAGGATCGAGTTTCCTGACAAGAGAAATGATTTAATTGGACAATTAAATATTCGAGTGAAGTTTGTAGTCGCATGACGATGATTAAATTCCGAAAGAAGGAAAAAGAGAATGAAAAACATTGGCATTATGTTTTCTCTTTTGTACGTATATATAAAGTTGAATGAGTTAACGAGACGTTGTTAGCAGCGCGTGGCTCGATCGATCAAAGCGCTAATAAGGGCGCGTTTTTTCTCCTCTTGTCCCTTTTTCTCTTTATTCTTGGCTGGCTCCCTCCTCGACTGCGTTCTCTCTCTTAATTTGTCTCGAAACGATAACGGTTTCTGTGGTGAAACCCTTGGCCACGATACGAGATTTTTTGCCCTCTGCGTTGAACGAGCAAAAACGTGAGAAAAAAAAACATAAAACGAGGTAAAACAACGCTACCGAGTGAATATCTCGCGTAATTATAATCACCATGAAATATGTATTCGCACAACAACCACGTAATACGAATATTTCCAATCATTATTTTTTTTCTCACACTTTAAACTGCAATTGGAAAAAAATTAATTTTAATCGCCAATTAATTTCATCGGGTCCGCGTGTGTCTTTAGTAATTCATTAGCGTTCCATTGGCATTGGTTTGTAATTATAAATTGAGTAAAAAAGTCAAAATAATTTTTTTTATTTTTTTGAAAAATTCGATTTATGTGAAAATAAATAAATAAATTGAATAAATATTAATTTATTAATATGATTATAATTACGATTTTCAATTCATTAATTTATTGGTTTTTTTTTAAATAATTTGTTGGGGAAAAAAATGGCGACTATTGATTAAGAAACTCGATCGAATCCGAAAATTGATTTTCCTCGATTTATCGATCGCAGAGATCGTTCGCGGTGGCTGGTGAGACTCGGAGAAAGTACATGGCGAATTTGGAGACAAATGAAGGCAAAACAAACGTGTAGAAGGTTGAAAAGTGTGAAAACTGGACAATTTTTTTATTAGACGAGATTAAATAAATAAAAATCCTAAACCGCAATTGTAAATAAAAGAAAGAAAAAAAACGACGGGGGTAGAAAATGCTGAGGTGCTGGCGATATGCACGAAAAACCCACGATAATCGTATATCATGTCGTAGGAAAAGATAAATTTACCGGAAAAACAAAATGAGAGAATGTTTGTGTGTGTGTGTGTGAGAGAGTCAACTTTTTCGAACGAAATATTATTATACGTGCGTGGTGAGTGACGTATGCATTGTCAAATTCGAGAGATACAATGTAAAGCGAGGAAAAAAATATCCATTGACGTGACATTACTGTTTAAATAAATGTAACGATTATGACGAAAGAAATTAATCGCAAACTTTGTTCGTTATTCTCCTTCCTTCCAATACTTAAAAATATTTTTTCATTTTTTTTTTCTAACTCACCGATTAAAATATTTCATTTTTTTTTTTCCATGGGAAATGAAACGGAATTCATACAAAAAAAAAGCCCGAAGCCCTCTTTTCGTCATTTACTAATCTTGAAATTTCCTTTTTTTTTTGAAAAATGAAAAAAAAAATTGAAGAAGTAAAAAAACTCGATTTTTTAGGGTGAAAAATTTTTTCTCCAGTTTTCACTGATTACCAATTGCAACAAAGCAGGAATAAAAACTCAGCTGCGCAAGGAAAAAAGCCCAAAGCCCTCTTTTCGTTATTTACTAATCTCCTTATTAATTATTTTCCAATTTCTTTTTTTTTTATGAAAAATGAAGAAAAAAAAATTGAAGAAGTCAAAGAACTCGATTTTTTAGTGTAAAGAATTTTTTCTCAAGTTTTCATTGATTACCAATTGGAATGGAGCAGAAATAAAAGTTTAGCTGCAATAAAAAATGAAAAAAAATAAAAGTATAAAGCTCTCTTGTTGTTATTTACTAAAAACTTGGGTCTTTACGTCTCAGGATGTGTACAAGTTTTCCTGTGTACTCGGTGGAATGCCACCAACGTTTTATGAAGATGTACTATTTAATGAGACTCTCTACGTAACGGAACTCGACTGTACAACAACTGCAAAGCTTCATACAGTCTCGTGTATAAATAAAAGGTATATACTTTATAGACGAGGAGGAGAAGGACGACGACGACGACGACGACGACGACGACGAGCACCATTTTTGTTCCACAAGCTTGTTAGACACTGTGAGGGCTTGTATACTCGTACGTATACTCCCTTAAAGCCTGCAAAGCTCAAGCTGAACGTCGAGAACACGAAGCACACGTGAAAATAGTGAAAAAATTAATTTCATTTTCACTCGTCGAGACGTGAGCATGTAATTACAACAGGAGCCTCAGTGACTCTCTCTCTCTCTTTCTCTCTGTATATTTAATCCACTTACGTCGAATCACACGTGAAGCTTTTTCAAAAAACAAACTAGCTCAATTCTTCGTTTGTTTGAGTTCGTGTCATGCCAGATGCAGCTCTGAATGCACAAATTTACGACAAGGGAATGGATTTTGCTTGAAAAATCTTGTTTTTTCGATTCAAAAATATTTCGATGCGTTGAAAAAAAAATTGAATCAAATAATTTTCATTTTATTGATATGAAAGAAATTTTCTTGATAAATTGACAATCAGGATGGGAATCCTTTGCAAGTTTGTTGTTTAGAAGATTTGTGTAATTATTTTTTCCTCCAGCAACTGAAAAATATTTCGATGGATTAAAAAAAAAAAAAAAAAAAAATTCCTATATTTTTGATTCCATTGAAATAAACGATTCCTTTAGGAAAATTGGCAATCAGGATGGAAACCCCTGGAAAGTTCGTCGTTAGGAGGTTATCAAATTTTTTTTTCTCAATTAATTTAAAATATTTGAAAAAAAAAATTTGAAATATTTTTCAATTCCATGGAAATGAACGAGATTTTTATGGAAAACTGACAATCGGGATGGAAATTTTGTGCGAGTGTCTCGCTTCCAAGTTTCATAAATTTTATTTCGTCTCGAGTAACAAATAAACGTCAACGAAAGTATGGCCAAATATTTATAATTTTCTGCTCGAGAGTTCGGTAGGTTTGCAACGTTGGCGATGTATTTGAAAAATGTAACACACTCGTTTTCCCGGGGTAGAGGAGCCGTTGCGGAGAAAATGAAAAAACACATGGAACTGGAAGAAGAAAGGAAATTATTTTTTTGTGTATCGCGTTTCACATTCCGATAGACAGGGAGTGATATTTCGATGTGGGCATAAAAAATTGTCTGGGAAATGGCGAAATGAGTTACGCGAATAAAAAATAAAAATAAAAATAAAAACAGGCAGAAATAATGAAAAAAAAATAATAATAATAATAATAACGGGAATAATAAACGAGGAAGAAAAATAGTAGCGAGCAGATGGGCTGTGACGTGGAAAAATTTAGCCAACTCGTCGTCGCAACTGTTTGCCNCAACGAAAGTATGGCCAAATATTTATAATTTTCTGCTCGAGAGTTCGGTAGGTTTGCAACGTTGGCGATGTATTTGAAAAATGTAACACACTCGTTTTCCCGGGGTAGAGGAGCCGTTGCGGAGAAAATGAAAAAACACATGGAACTGGAAGAAGAAAGGAAATTATTTTTTTGTGTATCGCGTTTCACATTCCGATAGACAGGGAGTGATATTTCGATGTGGGCATAAAAAATTGTCTGGGAAATGGCGAAATGAGTTACGCGAATAAAAAATAAAAATAAAAATAAAAACAGGCAGAAATAATGAAAAAAAAATAATAATAATAATAATAACGGGAATAATAAACGAGGAAGAAAAATAGTAGCGAGCAGATGGGCTGTGACGTGGAAAAATTTAGCCAACTCGTCGTCGCAACTGTTTGCCCGCTGATGGGGAGGAACGAACCGGATGGCTTAAAATCGTTCGTCCGTTAATTGTCGAGAGACGAGAGGGTAAAACGGATGTGTAAAAGGTTTTTTTCTATCCATCATACAGATATATTCGCGGCTACATAAAAATGTGACAAATTTTTTTTTCTTTTTCTTTGTTTTTGTTTTTTTTTTACTTTTATTTTTTTTTTCACTGCGATTTTTCTCATGGCAATACGAGGCATGCACGTGTGTGTATTATTTGCTCTATAGATTTGCATATATGGAGAGCAAGTTGGAGAGAGGGAGAAAATGTGTTTGTTCGGTGTATGGAACACGAGAAAGTTCGGGGGAACGGGGACAGCGGACTAAACGAGAAATAAAACGCGCCGCATGGGAAAAAAGCTTTGGATCGAATTGCCAAGAAGAAAAAATAAAAAAGACGAACAGGGTAGAAAAGTAATAAAGGTTGACGCATGAGAACTCACGGGCACCGATTACTCGCGGGGGCGATTCGACGAAACCACGAAAAAGGGTTTGTGAATTCGAATTCGTTTTTTTTTTGTTTTTTTAATAAATTGATTTTTTTTTTTTTTTTTTAATTGAACGATCGAAATGGGAGTCAACTTTTTGAGGGATCGACTCACTTGCAGGAGAGTTGCCAACGAGCCCGAAGAACCCACGTTGGTTTAGGTCGATCGATCGGTTTATTTATCGGTGATAAAGTTCGACTCGAGTTTGTCGAGTGAGCCTATGGGGCTCACGAGGACTAATTGACGCACACACCCTTATAGAAATCCGCAGCGAAGGGTAACGAGCAAGTACGACTCGGTAATCAAAATTGAAAAGTTTTTTTTTGTTGAGAAGTTGAAAAGTTTAGCGAGCCCTTAAACTTTTGGTGCTAAACAGGAAAAAGCGAGGAAACTTCCAGTTTCCTCGCTATTGCAATTTGGATTTGCGAGGAAAAAAAAATTTGAAATTTGAGTTTTTTTGAAAAATCGTCCAACTGCTCTAATTTCTGCGAATTTTGTGAGATTTTGGGGATGAGTCTGTACTTTCTCTTCAATTTCTAGAAAAATTGACGAAATTATTTTTAAAAATACGAATTTTAGAATTTTTTGAAATTTTTAAAAAGTCTCATTGCTCGAGCGTCCGCAAATTTTGAGATTCATTACTAATGTTTTTTCTACACATAGGGTATCATAATAGGAAGGTTGGTATCGAATTTGGAAAATATCGGTCGAACGGTTTAAATTTTATGATTTTTTGAATTTTACCAAAATTTGAGTTTTTTGAAAAATCGTCGAACTGCTCAAATTTCTGCGATTTTTCAACAATATTGTGCCCAAGTCTGAACTCACTTTTCACTTTCTAGAAAATTTGTTGAAATAAAATAATTTCAATGGAAAAACAAAAATCGTTGCAAATTGCTTCCCCGAGATGCTCAAGTAAATTTTTAAAAGCGACCAAAAAAAACGATTGAAAATTTCGTGGGGGTTGATTTTTTTCCAGGAAAAAGTAAATTTGTTCAAAAGATCGATTTAAATTTCAGCAGCTCGAAATTTTTATCGGGAATGTTTTAATTTAGCGAAAATTGGGTCCGGGCAGAGGATGAGGCACGAGAGGTGAAGGGTGGATGCTGCATGGTTCTCCACTTTGTCCATGCCAACCTCTCGTATACGGTGTCGTGTTTTTGGAGGGGATGAAAATTGGAAAACTGCATTGTCCGGGTGGCTTGCTGCACATAGCTCTATACATCGTTCCCTTTTGGGACACATTGTCTAGCGCGTGGCACAACTATAAATTTAGCCTCGTCCGATCTATAGCGACCGTTTCCTTGTCGGCCTCCATGAAGCTCCAGCCCCAAAGCCGTGCTCTCTCTTTTCTGTTCCCCTTTTTCCATCCTGCGTGCACATTCGATCTGCTCCAAATTGAAGTCTGCTTTATTCCTCTCGATGGATATAAAGCCCCAAAAAAAAAAAGTAAAATTTTGGGCGAAAAAAAAACGAATATGAGGAAAAGATTGCAAATTTTTGCTCAGGCTCATTGAATCCTTTTCAAACACACTGGGTCAATTTGACCCGAACCAACTTTTCGACGTTTTTCATTCTTTCAACAGTTCTCAACGATTTTTTCTCGTTATTGAGATTTTTTCATTTCTGTCCAGAAACCACGTTCGCTCGTTCGAATTTAAAATAAAAAATTTCATTAAAATTTTTTTTTTTTTCAAATGCAACATTTTGTCGAGAAAGAATTTTTTTGGCCTCAACATGAAAAATGGAATGAACTGTTTTTATTTCTGTCCATAAACCACGTTCGCTCGTTCGAATTAAAAAAAAAATGCAATGTTTTGTCGGGAAAGAATTTTTTTAGCCTCAACATGAAAAATGGAATGAAAAACATGAAGCACGTGGAAAACATGGAGCTCTTGATTATTATAAATCAATGCAGCGTTTGTTTTTATTGCAGCTGCACGTCCCGTTGCCTTCGCATCGATAAAGCGCATGTGGTGAGCCATCTTGTACGGCGGGCAATTCAATTTTGCCGTAACAAATAGCTCCGGCTTGTTTCTATAGAAAGCACTAAATATATGTATACAAAGATGAAAAAGTGCGGAGACGGGAGGGCTATCGAAAAACAATTAAACTGGTAAAATATCGGGAAAGAGAAATCGGACGGACGGTTGATATTTTATCAGCAGCCAATGAACGGAGGCGGAAGTGGAAATGAGTGTTCTATGCTGAGCTATGAGGGAAACTCTGTTTGTAGGGGTTCCTCGCGGGTTTTCGTGGCTGAGCAGGGCAGCAGCGAGCAGGGCGAACGCCATCGAGAATATATTACGCCGGAGAGTCGAAACGTTACGTGTTTTTATTCTGCGCTGCGAATGTGCGAGTATTATCCACATGTATACATTTTTTTTCTGTATATATGTTTGAAGGATATCGGAGGATGAGGGACATCGCGGAGCTTGGAGCAATTTGCGATCGTATGCGCGAGTGCTCGCGCCAATTCACGCGGGGATTGAGGAAAACGATTGAGATATAAGCGCCGGGAGGAAAACGTGTACAGGATTTATAGAAAAACACCAAGTCTGCGAGAAATTTCCAACGCCGAAACAAATCATAACGAGCTATTCATTATTTTGCTCAATAATAAAAACTCAATCTTTTTTATCAATCTGAAAAAAAAATGACGCTGGAAATTGAAGTTTGGAAATTGATTTCTCAAAATACTCAAATCTTCCTCTATGAGAAGAACTCGTATAGAGGAATTTGCCAATTTTAAGCAGTTGGACGATTTTTCAAAAAACTGTGATTTTTGTAAAATTTGAAAATTCGTAAAATTTAAACCGTTCGACCGATATTTTAGAAATTCAATACCAACCTTCCTATTATGATACTCTATGTATAAAAAAAACATTAGTAACAAATCTTAAAATTTGCGAAAGTTAGAGCGTCGAAACCTTTTTTTGAAAATTTTAAAATGCCGTAGAATTCGTATTTTCTTAGCAATTCCGACAAAAATCTCAGAGAATGAAGAGTTCGTCTAGATTAACGTCTGTGCGAAACGTGAGCTCTGTAGCTCAAACCGTTCTCGAGTTATGAACGTTTGAATTTTCCAGTGCCAGAACAAACCCACACACATCCGGACATTTTTTCTAGATATACGATTTTTCGATGTTTCGTGAAATTTCAAGCACATGGACATCGAAAACTGGAAAAAAAAAATTTCACCATCACGTAGCTTCCCCTATGAGGAAGCGAAATTGAAAAATTGTCAAAAAAGTCAATAGGAAAATGACAGCATGGTCGACTTTGTGTGGAATGGCTCGTACGAATTTTCGTATTCGTAACCCACTGTTTAGCTCCTCTTTCGAAGAGAAAACCAAAATGTATACGCAAGCCTCGATTTCCACCTGAACGAGAGGAGAGCGTATATAGTTGCCCAAACAATCATAAAGCATGTTGATTCACGACCGCACCACCCTCGCGAATTTAGTGTTATTTTATTCCGTATTCGGGTGAGGGCGAGTATCTGCCAGGATTGCCAAACACCCTTAAGCGTTGGTATTAACGAGGCAGCAACTATTATCGATAATAGCTGCCGAAGTTGCTACTTTTCTGGACCCACGTCGAGCTTCCGAGTGACTGTTTTTATTTTTTCATTATTTTTCATGCTTAACACGCTGCGGTAATTTATTCACGACGTCCTTTTTATTTTCGAGTGGACTCAACGCCCAATTTTTCAGGAGAGAACACACGGAATGAAGAAACGAATTTTTTCTCTCATTTAATCACAGAATTTCCATAACGTCGCGTTTTCATAATTTTCCCAAATTTTTCCACGCTCCAGTTCCCAAGGAAACGATTTTTTGTTCAATCAAATTTCCACGAGAAAAATCCGCAGCTTCGTTAAACAAATTTCTTAAAATAGAAAAAAAAAATTCAATTTTTTTTTCTAAGCAATAAATTTTGACAGATGACCGAACTTTATTAATTTTTATCATGAAATGTTTCTCGAGACACGAATAAATATTCTGCACTGGGTACGTGACCACGGGCAATAAATAATTCTTGAAACAATAAATTTGCACCGAAATCCGAGGGTTTAATTGTGACAAGACATCGAACATGTACGATTCTCCTTTTCACATATAATTACTCCACGTTTTCCTATTTACCGTCTCCCTTTTCCTCTCTTTCTCTCTCGAGGTCCCAGTGGATTTTTTTTCCTTTTCTCTCGCTCGGACTCGTGGCGATCCCTCGTGAATTTATCCTCCCAGACGGGGGAACAACTATTCATACGAGAATGAATTATTCAGAGGACGTGCGAGCCAGGAGAATTCTGGCAAAGTATAAAAAATATAAAAATATAAAAAAATTTGCCAACGGAATAAAATGTGCAATAAAAAAAATTGAGGAATAGAGAAAAAATAAATATTCGTCCGGAACGAGCGGTGAACATCGTTGCTAGAATGACCAACGATTTTTCCGCTGGAAAAACGTCAACTAAATCGTTCCTTCCGTCCAGTCAAACTAGATCTATCGCAGTTTATGGCGAAAGAGTGGAAAAAACGAGTTTAATACTTCAAGGACTCGTCCCCGAAGAGTCCTTAACTGCGACTATTTTTTTCCCAATTTTTTTCACATTCGTTAATAAATTTTGAAAAAAAAAATATTTTTCATCATCCAAAACGGTTGCAAAATTAATTTCAACTCCTCGTCGAGTATTTTGGCCAAAAAAAATTTCTAAAGAGTGGAAAATTGTGCAGAGGCAGCGATAATTATTTTTCAAAAATCATTTTTTAGGAATTTCATCGGAAAATCGTGATTTTTTTTTTTTTATTACCTTCAATAAAATTCACTAAACAAGCTGAATCGTTATTCTGCCCTGAGCAAAATGATTTGCTTAAAAAAATTACTTCGACATTTCGCTCCGAGACGAAGGATCGTTTGATTTTTTGTTCAAGCTCCGGACTTGTTATAAATGGTTCTCTCCATATGGACTCGATAACGTTTATGGAAATCGCCACGGAATATATTTACAGTTTTAATTTTCAAGCGCTCAAGAGATCCGTGAACTATAAAAAAGTTTGTACAGTGCATTTTTTCCCATGCTTTGTTAATTGATTAATTATTTCCGAAGCGATACGTTTTTCGAGGGAAATTTTGTCTCGGCAGTTCTGATAAATGGAATTTGCGATTTTGTAGTTATTCGTGAAGTTTTGAACGTAGAAATCTCGTGGTCAGAAACATTGACATTGAAACCAGGAAAAAAAATTTTTTTAATAAAAAAAATAAAAATCGCGAAATAATTTAAAAAAATCGAAATTCCACAATTTTGCCGGACGATAAAAATGTTCCGGGGCGAAAAAGCAACGTGCTGCACATTCTCGACGATCCCACATTTATATCGCACTAGAGCGACAAAATTGTATTATAAACTCGAGATTATGGATGGGAGCGAAAACTCTCTCGAGTACCTTCGTGTCTCGATAGATTCTGAACTACGACCGATGTGTGTGAGTTTCTTGCTTCCTGTGTGTCCATGTGTGCGTGCATAAAACAACATTAAATTTTGAGGAAATTAATTGGAACCGCCGAAGGTGGAATGAGTGTAATTAAAAGTTTCGAGCTCGAGTATATTTCTGCACACAACGTAATTTACTAAATCATACACGAAATTCGGATCCACGCCAGATCAACAAACCTGGAGGTTTTCTTCAACTTTTTTGACGTCCAAAAAATTGATAAGTTGTTGTAACTTTTCACCGGGATCTCGAACATACGAAATTGCGGTTCTGGAGCTGGCGGAAATTTTTTTTTAAATTGTCATTCAATTAATTTTACAATTTTTTTTTTTTTT
>JBAJMU010000008.1:7909728-7957483 GCA_037952995.1 Hyposoter didymator
GGGGTTGTACAAAGTTCTCTTGTGCTGTTTGCGGCCAGTTTTTTTTTTCCGGTGGATGCTGCACCCTCCCGCTGCTTCTTTTTCTTCTCGAGCATGGACGAGAGAAAATTTCATCTCAACGAATTGCTATGCCAGAGAAAAAGAAAGGCGCGGAGGAGGAGAATGAGGAACTCTCGCGGTGCTTACAGCGATGTACTACGGTGAATTCCAGTGAATCGTTTATTCATCGATGCATAAGCAAGCTCGGTATCTTTCGTGGAATAAAAAAAAAATGCGTTCCACGCAGATTTATTATTGCGTTTTTAGTACGTAGCAAAATACGAGGAAAAGTAAACAGTGAAAAAACGCGTTTAATATATACGTAGCGATGCCCGAGTGCATAATAAAGTACGAATGGAATTGCGAGCGAAAGATTGAACGCGAATGAAGAGAAAATAAGTGATGCTCTCTCGTCCGGACTCCGCTGCTGCCGCTGCCGCACAAAGAGTAAAAACGTTATTTCTTGTTCAATGCGAATGAAACGGAAAAAACAACTGCCCGAGCGAGAAAACAACGAGTTTTATCTTTCCTACCAATCCTATTTTCGCTTTCATCATTTTTCACCCTCGGGATATTAAGATTAGAGAAATATTGAAAAAAATATTGCAAAATACTTTATTCCTCGATTTGGTGCTTCATTCCTGACGCTCTGTCAACAAAACACGAAATTCTCGACGTAGCCTCGGACTGAATAAACATTCAAACATCTGCCGATTGTATACGGCATTAAAAAAAAAATCGGGGTCTCAGAGACCCAGTGTGGCTACCACCGAACCAAATAACCAAATTCAAAGAGAAAATCCTCTGAACGAGTGTTTACATCCGACTGCTAGTAGCTACGGATACTATAAATAAAAAAAATAAAAAGAAGGGTTGAAAACCGAGGGTGGAAACTCACTCATTTCGTCTGCCGAGAGTGCGGCTCGTCGTAGCCCCGGACTATATAAACATTCGAACCTCCACCAATCATAAAAAGCGTAAAAAAAAAATTGGGGTCTCACAGACCCAGTGTGGCTACCACCGAACCAAATAATAAAATGCAAAGGGAAAATCCTCCGAACTAGTGTTTACATCCAACTGCTAGAAACTACAGACACTATAAAGAAATGAAATAAAAATAAGGCTTGAAAAACGAGGGTGGAAACTCACTTATTCTCGTCTGCTGAGAGTGCGGCTCGTCGTAGCCCTCCGGCTTGTCGGGATCTGGAAACAGGCAGAGCAACACTTACTCGAAGCTTGATCGAAATGTTTTCAAGGTTCAGACGAAAGAAAAAATGACGATCGTAAAAATCGTGTGACGAGGTTTGTCCATGAACATCGACCTCGTGATGTCATAAGACTCGCTGATGTTTATGAGACAGACTGCTGCTAGATTTTTGGGGAAATAAAAGCCTCGGGATGAAAGTCGTGACAATGAGGGTGCGCGAAGCGTGTCTGACCTTCCGAATGACACGGGGAAACCAGGAAGGTCAAAAGGATCAATTCGCAAGAGAGCGAAATGCTGCTTAGAAACGATTTGGGAATGACGGGACTTTTACCTCGAACTGCCAGTTGAACGGCGTACATAATTTTTGGCTCCGTGTTGACCTGGCACTCGTACCTTCCCGAATCACTCTTCTTGACCGAATCAAGTCGCAGCGTCCAAGCATCACTGCCAGGCATATGCTCAGGCCCGAAACGAGAATCCGAACTGAAGGCGAACTCGCTCGATGTCAGGATGTGCAAATCTCGGCTTCGCATCCACGATACCTGCGATTATAAAACGAAATGAGAATGTTTGTCCTTTCGAGATGCTGGATCAATGAGTCATTCGCTTATTCCAACTCGCTCAACCCCCCATCCCCTATATCTTTCCTTCTCACTTTCTCATTTATTTAGTTGAAACGCCTCGGGCTTGCGGGCCTGGTCGCATCTATCCGCGATATGATAAATTGCTCGCTACGAAGTTTATGAGCCCCGAAGCATCGAGCGCCAACCCGGAGCAACAGAATTTCCGGGCTCTCTACTCGCCTCGTGCGTCTTTAATCGACGAAGATGAAAGACCACGATAGAGCTCGTAGATCCTCAGATTTATTTCAGTTTTCGGGAATAAAGAATGTGACGAAGATCGTTTCAGTTTCTTTGGTTTTTCATTATTCCCGCATTAATGAGCTTCGTTAATTATTTATTAGAACGAGAGGATTGCGGCGAATCAATTCAGTTACGTGACCGCCAGGATTTGTGGTGGAAAATCCATAAATAACTGGTGCATCGCTGTCCATTGAGAAAGTCATACCAATGATCATACTGGAGACTTCCAAAATTGACATTTATGACACATGCACTGAAAACGAAATTTTGTTGAAAAAGATGGAAATTTTGTTCGATACGTTCGACTAAACGTTTTTTTGAAAAATCCCAAAAATTATGTCAATGCAGCAAAAAAAATGTTAGAAAGTCTCTTCGGAAGCAAATTTTAGTCGTTCCAATCGTAAATTTTGCTGACAATTCCATTAGAAACCAAATATTCTGCCAAAATAACGAAAATTTGGAAATTATCAAAAAATATTTAGTTGGTTGTGTTCAACAAATTATCGACGATTTTTAACAAAATTTTATTTCCAGTGTGCTGAAAAAATAATTTTCAAACGTTTGGATTGGTCGAGCCTTGACCCAATTCCTCGGAGACGAGAAGTCGAAAGCGTTATTACGACGATATGAAAAAAGTATTTGACAGTAATGTATGCACCGCGGTTGTTTGTGACTGGGGAGCAGGGAAACTGGTCACGAGCGATATGCAGGCTACGTGGACCGGAAAAACGAGACGAGCTTATCGGAATCTCATATTTTTTGTCTTTTCTGACTAAACGAAGCCTGACTTTGATATTAGAAATCAATTTATTTGCCGAGCTGTTGTTTTCATGGATTAATGACACTGCGAATACGAAACATTGAGATAGTTTGTGATGTTGATGAACGAATGAGAAAAAAGGGAGCGCAACGATCGTCGTTAATTGATCCTGAAACGCTGATGATCCTCAGGACGAGATTCGCAATAATTGAGCTTTTGGTTAAATGTTGAAGAATCTACAAAATCTTACAGCCTCGCTTTTGGATAAGTCGGATATTTGTTCTCAGGGCATGCCCTTCTGATTTATCTGCGATAATGTAATGGAGACCGTTAGCCAAGCGAGGTCCATTGGCAGAAATCGAGCAAGACGACGTTCCACGCTCCCCTCACTGTGAAATGAGAGATACGTCCACAAGAATATCTGATCCAAAGATATAGCCGAGGAGGAAAAGCTATGGACCTGGCACGACCTGTAACGACCGGTGATAATCTTTATCCTTCTCGAGGCAGGACCTCCAGCAGCTGAAACGAGACAGAGAGGGCGACCGACGAGGAGAAACGGAGGCGGAAAAAAGTAGGCCAAATGTTGAGGAGCCCAAGAAGCACTTTAAAGGGGACGAGACAGTATGCAGTTGTGGCAATTCCATGCCTGCCGTTTGTCTCCTGAGGATTTTAATCAGCGAGGAATGAAAAAGCGACTCGAGCCTGAGGAGCATTGACAGTGTCAAGGAATCGATTCCAGCTGGATGTATTTTTTTTTTCCTTTTGCATTGAAATTTTCTAAGGAACAAGAAAATTATATCGAAACTGTCTCAGCAAACGGTGTTCTGCCATATTAATTATTTTTAGTTATTATTTTGATTGTTGAATTAAAAAAATAACTCGATCTAGTGGTGCGCAACAAATTCACATAAAAAATTTCATAAAAACCTTCGACAAGAGATTTTTTATGTGCATAAAAGATTTACTACGACATCATAGTTCGCTGGGATCGTCCCTCTGAGAGATTTTAGCAAATACCTGATAATTTTTCATCTGAAATTTGACAAAAAGTCAATATTTGGCAATAAAAGTAAAAAAATTGCGAAAAATGTCAAAGTTTCCGGTATTCCCAATAGAATATAAATCTCTCAGAGATTTCAGCAAATACATGGTAATTTTTCGTCTGGAATTGGGCAAAAATCAAAAAGTTGCAAAAAACGTCAAAGTTTCTGGTATTTCCAATAGAAAATAAATCTCTGAGAGATTGTGGCAAATACATGGTAATTTTCCGTCTGGAATTAAGCAAAAATGTCAAAATTTGTCAATAAAAATCAAAAAGTTGCAAAAAACGTTAAAGTTTCTGGTATTTCCAATAGAAAATAAGTCTCTGAGAGATTTCAGCAAATACATGGGAATTTTTCGTCTGAAATTAGGCAAAAATGTCAAAATTTGTCAATCAAAGTAAAAAAGTTGCAAAAAACGTCAAAGTTTCTGCTATTTCCAATAGAATGTAAATCTCTGAGAGATTTCAGCATATACATGGACATTTTTCATCAAATTCAAAGTTTTCGTTATTTTCAATAAAATATTATTTCTCTCAGCAAGATGATCCCATTAGATGCCAATTAGTTGAGGTGTCGAGTAGAAAAAGATGGCGAGAGTTTCCATAGAAAAGTAAACACGTGAAGAACGTCGATGAGATGAGGTTCTGAACGTGTTTGATTTTGTATGAAAATGAAGGAACGAGGTCGTAGTGTGGACACAGGATGGCTGCGAGGAGAGTGTGAGGAAACGTAGCAAACAGGACTATTACGTTCATGAGGAAGCAGGAGAGGGAGAGGGGGGGGGGTAGTAAAAAGCGTGAATGTTGGTGGTGCACTGAGGATTCTGGTAGGAACTGTATGTGGTCTGGCGTGAGCTTTTCTGCACGATAGAACGAGGCATGACGTTCAACTCGAAAGCAAACGCGTATGTATGGGATGTGTATGGAGGGACGAAGCGACGTACACAGGGGCACGAAGAGAGCGTGGCATTTGGTAGGACGCCAGTGGCACGTTGGAAAGTCCGAAATAGAACTACCGGTTGGCTTTGAGGTCGCGCGGGAAAAAGGAGGGAAAAGCCTTTGGGAAGCTACGCGATGCAGTGAAACGCGAGCGATGATGGTAAAAGGCANGGGAGAAGAAAGAAGGAAGGAAAAGTGGAAAAGCAAAGGGCGCGAGGGCAGAAGTGGGAAATGGGGGTGTCATTGTGTATACAATTGAGAAAGGGAAGAGTGGAGTTTCTATTCGGTGGGATTCACGCTATTCTGCTCTATTCCTCGAGAGCTCATTTTATTTCTCTTACTCCTAAGTCGTTTATTCCATTTATTTCGTTCTGAAAACGTTTCCTTGGGGTCTAAGAAAATGTATAACGAATAAAAGTACGAGCAGGATACATAGGTGTGAGCTAGTGTAAGCCGCGTGGAAGAAATGCGCTGGTGGAGATAAGTGTATAGCCGAATGTGTGTCGTGCATCTCTGCTGGCTGCTCTGCTCTTGACTCGCTCCTTCCCCCTCATGATGCTGCTTCTTGGATCAAGCGTCTTGGCGTTTGCTCCTGTATCCTCTCAAAGTATTATTATAAAAGGAAGAAAAGGAATAAAAAGGACACGGTCGAGACAGACCAGAGGTCATCGCGAAGCAGAGACAGAGAGACACCAAGAGGAACAAGGCAGAGAGACAAAAGATATGGCAATAGAAGGAGGCAGCATAACCGCTTTCATCTGCTGCTGCTACGTCTGCACGGAGACAACCAGAAGGAGGAGAATGACGATGAAAGCACGAGGGATATAGAAATGCAGCCGCTCCTCCACTAGTTTCCTCGTTTTCTTCCTCCTCGTCCACGTTATACGAGAGCCAACCTCATCCTGGCCACCCACACACGATCTCTTGGCCTCTCGCCTACCCAGAACCTCCTCCGTTCCCTTCTCTAAGCTATTCCGCACTTATATGCCACAGAGGTAAAAGAATACTCGACGAAGGAAGGAATAAAGTCTACGGACGACCTCTATGCTGACTCTCACCATGACCATAAGATCGTTTCTTCTTTACCCGCGACGTACTCTTCCAAATCCCTACCGACGTTGGCTGCTTCGAAGAGGAAGCAAAAGATATAAAGGACATGGACTTAAAGCCGCATGGATAAGGCAAAGTGAGGAGAAAAGGGAATAAAAGAGTCGGAAAGATTGAAAACGTTCTTCCAACCAATGAAACAAAAAGGATGGTTCGGTCCAAGGCAGATGCCCCGAGCGGGATTTGCCTTAATTTTATTCAAGATGAATCAGCCTCTCGTAACTTTGGAAACTCTATATGAAGTAGTCCCCATGAGCTCAAATGCAATTTGGAGAGTTTCCTTCCGATGAGCGAGTTTGGCGTCTTGAGATTCTTCATCCTCGTGTCATTCGGCAATGCAAATCGTTTCGACACCTATCCCCTAATCCGATACACGTTCGAAATGCATTATCTCCTGGCTGGCAAAAGCTTTCCCAGGAGCAAGCAAAAAAAAAAAGCACAATTTGTGAATCGTGGCGATGTGCAGACACGAGCACGAATTTCCACGTAGATATTCGCGCGAGCGGTACAGCATCGCAGCAGGATATTCTGTACTATAGCCGTTCGAGTGAACGTAATCTCTGAAAGCATTTACTTCAGCTCTGGGGAAAGCCATAGACGGAGTGATGCTAATGGTACCTCTGGTACGCGGTACCACGCATGAATGCATCAAAGCAGCACAGTATGGATTCATTCACGTGTCTCATCTGATGAGAGAAACAGACAGAGAGAGAAACCGAAAGTTGTACGAAGAAAAGGCTTTGGTAACAGCCTGTAGTCGCGTTCTGATTTACCGCAAGCACAGGAAAAAGCTCCAACGATATTGGATGAGGTACACTCGGACTCCAATGATGTTTGCTCTTTTTAGTGCGATCCTAAGTCTCTCAAATGTCATCAGGTACGTGTCTGACTCTAGGTCCATCATTTCCAACCTTTTTTCATTGGAATTTTTTCATTTATAACGGATTTGAACGTCACGACCCAGGTATGAAGGAATTTGGTATTCGATGCAGCATTCAAAGGGGTCATGTGAATTCCATGATGTTTGGAAGTGGCAGAAGTTCGTTTAACCATCTTTTCACACGTCTCAATTTGTTGGAAACATGAGAGAGTTGGAGAAACTCATTTTTCGCCACTCATGTCTGAAGAAGCTCCTTGCTTCAAGTTGAAAATGGGAATTCTTGGAAGATACCGTCAACATGAGCATCTCAACAGACATAGAGTGAGGAACGAAGCCGTTGAAGGTGCTTTGCGCTTTTCATATAGGACAAAGCGTCATTGAGAGTCTTTCACATTGAGCCAGCAACAGAGGGATGAGAAGATCCAGAAGTTTGTCGATGAGAGGTAGGTACTCGTGTATATACACAGTTAGAGCACGTGAAAAGGCGTCTCTCGGGCTAAAGCAAATGAACTTGTGTACAGATATAGAAGATGGAAAAGAGCGCAGAGTATATGGAGCTGAAATAGAAGCAGAAACTTGCCATTTGCTTCTCCTCACGCGAAATTACAATGAATCTGGTTTTGCATTAAAGTAGTGTTTGACACTGAATATGAGTGACAAGGGAACGAGCAAGTTGAAGGAGCTTTTTTCGTGGAGTGAGCTGAGCCTGGAGGAAAACAAAACTATTTAGCACTGCGGAGAAGTACCTTAAGAAACGCCGGGACAATAAAGTCTCTAGCTCTCCATTAGCTGCGACAGAGGAACTCTGGTGGAAATTGTTGATGGTGCTGAGGTAAAGCGACGGAAGCATGAGGGTTGTGGCATAAAAAGAATGACATAGATAGTGCGAATAGGTATTTAGGCTTCGTCCTAGTGAACTCCATTCATTGGACATCCGGAATGTGACCAGCAACTTAAGAAGGTGACTGGGAGGATAGCTGAAGCGGAACAAGTGCGAGAACTCTGCCGGTTGCGAAGCTGACCTGGTAAACGACAGGCCAATATGAGAAACAAGAAGCAGCGAGATGGAGGGGAGCTATACATAGATTTGCGGAGGGAGAACAAGGGGTAGGGCAAATGGGAAATATACAAGACGGACCAGTGGCAACACCAGCAGTAAAAGTCGCGTGTACCCATCAGAAACGACGACTACATTTTGCATGCTGATGAGGCCACTTTCCAGCCACTCACTTCCCATTTCCTTTCTCCCAGCATTTCCTTGTCATTTTCCAAGTTTTACTTTGAAACCTCTTTTCAACGAGGTCTCTCCACCTTTCCCCTCATTGTAGGCACACTACCTTCCTCTTTTGCTAGCAGCTTGTACCACTTTGCCGTTTCCTTCTTTTGCTTAGGTGCCAGTTGACGCCTCGTGCGTTATTTCAGCTATTGGGAAAGCATTCTTCACTCTGTATAGATAATCAATCACAGTCCTCTATTGTTGTGGACACAAATATGAATGCTGCCAAGTCATCTGACTGTTCGATCAATGATCCATCTCCAAAACCAATGGAGCATCGCAACGATCAGCTTAATTCCTGACGACTTATCACAAAAGTAACCTCTTCTGACATCAGTCACGATGTCCTCGTAATTCTCTCTCTTTTTCAAGAAACCTACAGACACGATGCAGCAGACTTGACATAAATTCCATGACGAGGAATCTATTGCAGCTTACCGAGACGTGAATCCCGTTCCATGGCAAGTGCATGGCTGATACACATCCCGAGGAATGATGGTGGTAAAATAACGTCAAGATCTTGATCCAGAAATAGAAAAAAGTGGATGAGAAAGCTTGAAAAAAATAAGGCACGTGGTTCGAGTTAAATGCTCGACTGTAGAAATGTCCTGCGATTGAATTTCTCCGTCAACCAGAAATTCTGCTCAATGGAAGGAAGAACGTGTTTTCCACAAAATTCATTTCACTTTTGAAGGTATTTTCTTTTTCCTCAGAGTTTTCGTCTCGGTTCACTCCGTTCTTTTCTAATCTTTGTTTTTTTCTTCATAACCTTCCGAAGCTCTTTCCTCTCTTATTCGAACCGCGCCGGGAATCCGTATGGGGATTATTATATTTCGAATCAAACCATTCCACGAACATGTTTTTTTTTTTTTTGTTTTTTTTTTTCGTCCATCTCCATTTAATCCTGCCTTGGGAGGAGAAGCCCCGTTACACCGAGATACCCAGCCCGGACGATACGTGGCAAGGAGTCCATGATCGCTGTTGAGTCTTCGTGAACATCCCTCGATTGTCTCTATAAAATCTCTTTTTCTCTTGGTCCTTCTCTTCTCATCCACTCGCTCTGGCTCACAATCGGTCTGCTGTATTCCTATACCTTGTTAAACCTTGTTCTGCTCCCCGCTCGCTATCCTCAACTGCTTTTCATCGACTGCTCTCTAAGGATCTGGGTCTTCCATCTCTTTTTATGCTTCACCCTTGAGGATAGCGTTCTCGATTCTCTCGATTCCGTAACTCCTCCACCATACCTCCTTGGCTATCGCTTTCTCTGTCGTCTTCTTCCTGTCCGTTGGCAAGATTCTTCCTCCGTTGAAACCCTCGGTCCAGCCCAGCGGCACTGATCGAATTTTCTTCGTTCCCTTTCCTTCACGAACTTTTCACTGCTGCCCGGACTCCTCGCGGCAGATCCCAATTGACCAGAATCCAGAAAAGAGACATCCTTGGTGGCTATCGCCAATGACGAACTATACTACCGCTAGCACCAAAATGGAACTTCCTGTTGTTCGTCCTGGCTGCTGGTTGGGCAGTTTTCATTCCAGTCTTATTGAGACACTTATGGATTATAATCGCAAGCTCCACGGACGGCCTCCCATTGACGGATCATCAAGAACCGCTGAACTTTCGATCAGGACTTGGTCATCAAAAGGGTTGGTGCTTCGATAGAGAGGACTCTGGCAAACAGATGTCAATAGCCCTGGGACAAAGCAGTATCCAAGGAACTGGATCACTTTGCCCTTCGGACCCACTCCCTAAAGGATTGGTATGGGGTTAAAAAGGCTGTGGATAATAAAGTAGCCAAACGTGAGTCCGCCAGGCAAAAGGACCAAAAATAAGGCAAAAGCGGTAAAAAAAAAAAAAAAACAGAAGAAAAAGCCGTTTGTTCAGGACACACGGTAACATATACGAGAGGGTTGAGTAAAAGTGGAACTAGCGGGTCCCTGGAAGGAAACGGAAGGATATAACACGGTCGCAGACTTGCGGAGGAATGCGAAGAGAAGTTGAAGAGGGAGTTGGGGTCACGAAGCTCAGCAGGAGCAGAAAAGCCAAGGAAAAGATCCGGCCGTGTGGACGCGAGTCAGGATGGCATGGAATGGCGGTTGGGCGTCCAAAAATTACCATAACGACATACATATATGCAAGAGTGAACGAGGGGGGAGGCAAAAGGAGGGGGGGGAGGTAGGTGGAAGGAAAGTCAGAGGGAGGAGAAGTAGCAAAGAGAAAGCGAAGGAGAGAGAGAGGGACGAGAGGGGTTTCTACCGACCGTTAAAATTGCACGCCCGGCCAATCTCCCTGGGCAGGGTTGTCGATTTTGCCATAGAAAGAGCAAGCAGAGAATCCAGTTCAGAAATTTCCAGAATGGCTCTGAAGGGAAAGAAGTTAGCATGACCTTGCCCCCCGTCTACCAAAAACTCTTCACGTTTCTTCTCCTTCTCTCCCATTTCTTCCTCCTCCAACTTTATCGCTTCTTTCTCTGCTAACGCCTGTTTTATCCTTTTCCCGAGCTAGCAAGGGCTCTTATCGCAGAGGAGCGGCTAATGTAGGGCCCCATAAACCAATAAATCGCTTGGCTAGGGGAATGAGAGGGCTTCTGCTTCGGCTGCATTGCCTCACTCCCATCCTTCCCTCAATGTGCTACGAAAATGGCCAAATTTCGGATTTCCAAAAAGCACTAAAGAAACATAAGTACAGACGGAGTTATATACTTTGCTGACGATGTGTGCAACTTTCTGCTGGAGCAAGGATCGAAAATGGAAGGAAAAGAAAGTGAGACTGAGAGAAAGAGAGAGACAGGGATACATCAAATATGGGAAGGCTGGGAGAATGGAAGAAAGAGATGTGATGGTAGTGCAAGTCGACAGGGAGAATGATCGAAGCGATAAAGAGTGCGAGCTGGAGGAGTTGGAGAAGACGAAGGAAAACAGCCTGTCCAGAAAGAATAAGGTGGAGAGGAAAAGAGAGAAAAAGGAGGAACCATGCCTGGAGTTGGTTGTATGTGGTGTGTGTGTATAGCGGAGACGATGAAGATTGGGAGGAAACCTCGAGGGAAGAGAACGTCTACGCTGGCACAACACAGAACGTTCTCTTCGCTCAACGCTCGTTTCGATAGCAGAATTTTCTCGCGGCTCATTCGCTCGTCCACAGCCGATCAACTTTATGGCATCTCTCGTTCCACATGCTGCTACTCTTGGGGCTGCTTCTTCTACAACTACCTCCACCACATATCCTCCAGCCATGGAGCTTCCTCGCAAACATACAGCTGCAGAAATTGCTACACGTATCTTTCTTCGTACAAAATGGATTCGATGCCAATGAGAATATAAGGGCCACGTGCTCTGGACAAAAGATACACCTCATCCCCCAGTTTCGACTCTTTTGCTTTTCCAACACGAGGCTCCATTTGACAACAGCCAAATTTACTCCAGCCTCCATATCTTCCTTCCATTTGTTCAGCTCCACTGTCAAGAATCACCGAAACCAGCCAAACATCAACGACCCAAAAACCAAAACCACACAGTGTTACACGAGGACCAGAGCGAGAGACAGAAATCTCAAGGAAATTTGATTAAGGTGGTACTGCTGGGTTTAGAATAATCGTTCAGAATTTAATAAAATTTGGTACACACTGAAAACAAAATTTGGTTGGAAAAGATCGATATTTTGTTCGATACGTTCGACCGAACATTTTTTTGAATAATCCTAAAAATTGTGTCATCGCAGCAAGAAATATTCTAGAAAATCTTTTCGGAAGCAAATTTTTGTCGTTCCAATCGTAAATTTTGATGACTATTCCATTAAAAACCAAATATTCTGCCAAAATAACGAAAATTTTGAAATCATCGAAAAATATTTAGATGGCCGTTTTCAACAAAATATCGACGATTTTTAACGAAATTTTATTTCCAGTGCAGTGGTGGATCATGATGAGACAAAGATCAAATTATCAAGAGACTGCAGAGAACTAGAAAAAAAATATTCGCATTGGTAATTTCATAAATTTTAACATCGATTCCGTATATTTTTTCTCTCTGCAGCTTTACTAGGAAATTCTTGAGGATTTTTGGCATGAGAAACGTCGAAGCTAGTCGTTAGTTATCAAATGCACTCTGTTGCACCTTCAAGCCTCCAGCAAGAGCCTCGAATTTGTAGCTCAATATTTATACAATGTTGACAAAGTTTAATCCAAAGCTCTTGGAGCTCCGATGGAATTGGATGTTTGGAGGTTTCGTGCAGAAGCACGAATGGATCTGTTTCTCTTGCGGTAACCTTCTGACGTGTGCAGATACATATAACGTATTTACGAATGTGGTTCGATCTTTATTTACGTGACATCGTTTCACACAAATTTCAGCGTTTTGCTGTTCGTTGTGGCGAAGGGAAGGAAACAACGCCATCAAGCACCACGTTCACGCGAGGACGTGTTTTCCAATTTGCAATGGTCCAGAAAAAGGCAAGAGGATGCAACAGGAAAACGAGGCAGAGGAAGATAGTCGAAGAGGAAATTGATGACGAGTGCCGATGCTGCGGTCTCGATCCTCGGATGGAAGATTCCTCTGTGTGTGTGTGTGTGTCAGCGAACGAAACTGCAGAAACGTTCGAGACCGATTTTATTTCTTTGCCCTTCAGGAGTACCAAATGGCAGGGAAATTCTTTTGGCTTGACATTGTCATAGCAATGACCGAATACCTCTGGAGAGGAATCTTCTTTGAATCATTTCATCTTCGCCATCGAGTGATCGACAACAAACGACTTGAGCATCTCGAGAAAGCAATTTGCAGTGTTTTTTGTATTTTTATTTAAATTATACAATTTCAAAAACTTTTTTCAAAAGTAAAGAGCCAAGACAGACTTATGCACAATATTTGACGGAATTTGCAAAAATTACAGGCGGTTGGACGAATTTTCAAAAAACTTAGATTTTCGTAAAATTCGAAAAATCATTAAATTTCAACCGTTCAACAGATATTTTCCAAATTCAATACCAACCTTTCGATCTTGACACTTTATTTATGAAAAAAAATCAGTTATAAATCTTAAAATTTGCGAAATTTTGGAAATTTCAAAATATCGTAAAATTCGTATTTTTTTAAATAATTTCGACAACTTTTCTAGAAATTGAAGAGGAAGTGCAGACTCATACATAAAATCTTAGAAAATTTGCAAACTTTAAAGCGTTTGGGCGATTTTTCGAAAAACTCACATTTTCGTAAAATTCAAAAAATCCTAAAATTTCAACCGTTCAACTGACATTTTCCCAATTCAATACCAACCTTCCCATTATGATACTCTATTTATAAAAAAAAAAATGAGAAATAAATCTCAAGATTTGCGAAAGTTGGAGCGGTCGAAACATATTTTTCGAGAATAAAAAAAAAGCAAAAAATAATTGAAATTTTAATTGAAAAAAAATGTAAATATGCTGAAATAAATAAAGGAAAAAAAAGGGAAATTATTTGAATCTCCCGAATTGCCTTTTGAGTACCCTGTCACTGTAGACAAAGTTTCACGACTATTTTTGCTTCTGTCTCGTGTCATAAAAATATAAGCAACTACATGCAGCCATGCCATGGAGAAAAATGAATCAAAAATTGAGATTCTTGCAAGGGGAAAGGGGAGGCGAAGCATGAGTTTTGGGGAATCGGTAAAAACTGAATATAGCGAGGAATAGTAATAGATTTGAAGAGTACGGAGAGGGTTGGTAGCCGCAGAGATTTTACGAGGGTGTCGAGCGTGATGGAGGGCTGGAAACTGTGCGGGAAAGCATCCTGGCGTCGCCACGAACGAGAATATCGGGAAATCCATGATGAAAAGCAGATATATCGGTCGCGGAGAATATCTTTGGACAAAATGGTTGGGACTCGAGGTTATAACTCGAGCAAGCCAATAGCACTCATCGGTAAGAGTCTCTCGATTTTCGCATCCAAGATTCTCCCGTTCTTCTTCTTCTTATTCCGTCCGTGTGTACCGACGATAAATATCGGGGGAGTGTAACGAGATAACTTTCACCTATTCCGGTGGTGCAGACGAAGCATGAAGGAGAGCCAACTGTAGCAGGATCTTGAATGTCCTTGCTTTTGTCAGGATGGAACGTAATGCGTGTATTTCTGGCTGAAACGTTAAGCCATGTCTTATGGGATCGTGAAACAGGAGATTTTACGATTGTACCTTGTACTTTGCTCCCTTGCTTCCGCTCATTCTTTCTCCTTGTACTTAATCTTCTGCCGGTTTCAACGACGATTTTTCCGGTTGTGTTTACCAATGCAGAAAGTGTTTTCTCAAAGTGTCAATGTCCATCGGTCCTGGGTAAACAGAACCACGATATGACTCTTGCATGAAATGTAAATATCGTGCATGCGACACTGAGGAACTGCTCCATTTGTTGGCTCGTTGATCGGATCGATTTGGAAGAAGAAAAAAAATGATTTTTATTGTGGCAAAGATGCTGGGTGCATGGACGAACCCAAGTGGAAAGTTTTGAGGGAGATCCTTAGCAGAGGAAACATTCTTCCGATTGGCCACTCGATCCTGAATGGGGAATGTACATAAAACCAGCGACACGTATGACTCGATGTCTTCTGATGTCAGTATCGATGATTCGAGCTACGTTCGAACAGGGCGAGAGATTCAGCGAATCGCTGGACCGACAGACCAGTCACTGAGCTGCCGATCGTCACATCAATGTGACGAAACGTCCATGGGAGTTGCTCGAGTTGCTAGAACGATTGGTAGGTCAGGATTTGCAAAGCGGAGAGTCAAGCTCCCGGAAAGAGGAGGAGACACAAGAAGGATCGCGGGAGCACTCATCCTAATTCGAAAATTCCCACAGCAGTGAAAAGATGGAGGTCGATTGCTCTCTGGTTCGGTTGGATGTTCCAAAAAGTCGGGGGAGCCGAGTGAATACGAAATTTACTTCGAATTCGAGCTCCCCGACGATTCTCCTAAAATTTGCTCCGATCCTTCACATTTTGCCAGACGAAAAAACAATAAAAAATGAATAACAACAAAAGAGGTTAGTGGAAAAAAATAAATTGACCGCTAACCCCAGTGTAAAGTTGATCGGGAGTCTCGCTGCTGCTCCTACCGAGTCAAGAGTCCCATCCAAACTTCTCATCTCTATACTCTCTGTACGGAGGTATAATCCGGTCCATAACCTACACCCATATACCACTGTTTTACTACGCTCATATACCACAATGCAATTGCTCTCTCGGTTGCTGAGGACTATCTCTACCCAAGACCCAAAGATTTGGAGCCAAGCGATTTGGCAAGCAAGGACCAACGCATTACTAACAGTTCCGGCTTTTCTATCTTGCTCGCCCCCTTTTTCTCTCTCTTTCTCGTCCACTCTTCACGTTCCTCCAATTCTACTTCGACCACGTGCGCCACACTCGATCCAAACTTTCTTGCATTTTGCCTCTAAATAATCATACAAAGTTACGTGTTCCAGCTTCCTGAATCGATGAGGCAGAAAATACATTTTCTCGAGCGACAGTACTTCATTTTTTTTTCCTCCCAAAATCGTCGAGTTGTTGATGTTGTTGTGCACAATATCTTACAAAATTTCCAAAAATCAAAGCGGTTAGGACGATTTTTCAAAAAATTCAGTTTTTCGTAAAAATTGAGAAATTATTAAATTCTAACTGTTCAACCGATTTTTTCCAAATTCAATAACAATCTTCCTATTATGATACTCTATGTATAAAAAAATAATTAGTTATAAATCTTAAAGTTTGCGGGAGTTAGAGCGACGAAAACCTTTTTTTGAAAATTTCAAAATGTCGTGGAATTCGTATTTTTGAAAATAATTGCGCCAACTTTTGTAGAAAGTTAAAAAAAAGTACAGACTCATACACGATATCTGAGAAAATTTGAAAAAAATTGAAGCGATTAGACGATTTTTCAAAAAACTCAAATTTTCATAAAATTCGAAAAATTGTAAAATTCAAACCGTTCGACCGATATTTTCCAAATTCGATACCAACCTTCCTATTATGATGCTCTATGTATAAAAAAAAAATTAGTAACAAATCTTAAAATTTGCGGAAGTTAGAGCGTCGAAAACTTTTTTTTGAAAATTTCAAAATGCCGTAGAATTCGTATTTTTCTAGCAATTCCAACAAAATTCTCAGAGAATGAAGAGTTCGTCTAGATTAACGTCTGTGCGAAACGGGAGCTCTGTAGCTCAAACCGTTCTCGAGTAATAAACGTTTTTCGATGTTTCAGGAAATTTTGAGCAGCACATTGAAAACTGGAAAAAAAAAAAAATTCACCATCGCATAGTTTCCTCTACGGGGAAGCAAAATGAGGAACATTGGAAATTTTCGAGGAAAACCCAGTTGGAAATTCTTGCGATTCTTTCCTTCGTCCAAAGACACGTTAATTCATGAAGCTTGTGCATCCTGATAAAAGTAATTGAGAAGTTTGGTGAGGGAGAAGAAAATAATGTCATGAAACGGAGAGAAGAGCAGAGAGCGCAGGGGTAGTGAAGAATCCGTGGAATATGGGGCGAGGAATATTTGTAAGAATCCGTTAAGACGAAAAGACAGTGACCAGAGAGAAGAAGAAACTTTGGTGGATGGAAAAGTAAGGTAAATGATATATTTATATATGTGAGTGTGTGAAGCGAGTGTGGAGGTCGAGGGAATCAGGGAGCTATCGAGGCAGCAGCTAGTCAGGATGCTATGGCCCGTCGTGGGAAATAAGTTTCTGGGCGGAAGGGCCAAGAGGATCGAGGGGCAAAAGGAGTGGGAAAAAGCTTTTGGATCGTTGCTTGCTCGCCGATGGAATAACGCGAAACTTGAAGAAGAAACTGGAATGCAAGTTTTTGGAAGCATCTCCGCAACCTCCAATTATATGCCGAGCATGAGCGTCGTCCTTTGACATTTGCTCCTGCCGCACCAACAAAATCTGCAACGGACCAAAAGTTGGTTGGTTCTGGCGAGAGGATCGATACGCAGCATATTTTGATTATTTTTTCGAGCATTTCGTAATTCCCTGGCAATCTTTGCAATTTTTTTCCATCAGAACATCCTTCTGGTCGAAATGTTAAGAGGAAGTTATCCACGTGCAAGTTTCCACTGCAAAAAGCTGTTTTTTGTGTCTGTTATCGAGAAAGAAGTTTGGCATGGATTTAGCATCGCTGAATCCATCGGGTTATCAGCGCTTGTCCAATGCGATAACAAATGCTTTCGCGGGCTTCACAGTAGAGAGGGCTGGAGAAAAATCTCCTGCAAGATTCTCAAGTTTGTGAATTTTAATCCGCTCCGGTTGAGCCTGCGCGGGCGGAAGAGGACTCGCGTCCGGGAGGACACCGAGAGCTTGTAAGATCGCAAGGGAGGAATCGCGAGGATTCGAGGAAAGAAAGTGCGGAGAAGGTTGGGGCGAGCAGAGGCACTGAGGCCACGAGAGATCGACGTACCAGCATGCCGCCGCCTGCTACTCATAGGGATGAAGAACTAAATTTAGAGATAGTTGGTCGCGATTACCTCGCAGCGAGCTAGCGAGCGAGCGAACGGCGAGCCCACCTTGAATTCACCGCCGGAGGAAAATCTCGTAAAAAACACTATCAAATCCCTAATCAAGAAGTTGGCCGGATGGAACGGAGCAAGTTCTCGAGGGTAAGAAAAGAGGAAGAGGGAGGGAGGAGAAAGATCGAAGGAGCAGAGAGCTTGTTGGTAAAAAACGCAAAAAAGGGGAACGAGGTACGAGCTGCGAATGGCAAGTTTCTGGGAAGAAAAGATGGTGATGCTGAGAAGCAAGAACGTAAATAAATTCCAGAAGAATGTAGCACGATCGGTGAAAAAATGTGAAAATGAAAAAAAAAGAATGGACGAGTCTGGAAGGTGGCAAAAGGTTGAGTGCAAAATCATCCTGAGAGTATAAATTCGTGGCAACTCATTACCGAGCGAATAATCAACTCGTTGAACAAACCGAGTGATGTACAGCTAACTCGATAGGTATATACGAAGGATTTTCCTCCAGCTGAAAAGTTGGAGGTAAATCCTTTGCCCAGAGGGACCGAGAGAGAGATCGAGGAAAAAAGGTGTTTGCCACGATCTGACGAATCTTCAAATTGAGCATATAAAAAAAAGGGCGAGAAATAAGTGGATAAAGAATTTTCGATAAATTGAATAATCGCTGGGAAGGACGAGGATCTATAGTTTTCTTGAATCAATATTAATTATCTTGCCACTGAGCTTTGGCAGGCGCGATAAAAGTTATCGAAAAGTTGATTTTTATGGAGATTAAAAAATGAAAGACTACGCGAGCGAGCTGGATGCAAAAATACGTGTCGGGCGAAAGGATCTCCGTATATATATATAAAAGGGAATTTTCTTTCTTGACTTTACGCGAAGATTGGCATCGATAATCATTTTCAGAGCGGTCTATAATTATTTTTCTCGCGTGTCTGCGCGTCGCCGTGAGCCCCGCAATCCTCTTGGCGTTTCCTCGAGATTTTCACTCGGCTTTCCATTTTTTTTTCTCTCTCTTTTTTTTTGCTTTTCTGGAAGCTCGTCCGGACGCCTCAGACGCTTGGAATAATTAGATTTATCAACTCGGCCCTGTTTACACGCGGGGTGGCTAGATCTCGCGCCCTCAATGCTCTCCCCGACATGCCAGACTCTCGGGGGCGCGTGATTTATTGAAGAGGGCCCTTCGCCCTGTAAAGGGCCAGCAGACGACTGCCTCGCGGTTGGAAAAATAAGTCGAGGGTACCCCGTGACTTTGCGACGCTATATCACGACCTGGCTACGGGCTATATACCAAAAGAGGCTAAATATATAAAGGAGGAGACTGAAAAAGCTGCTTGTCACGAAGCAGATTATGAGGTGAAGATTCGCCCTCGTTCCCTTGTCCCCCGGATTCTTCAGCTTCGTTAGTCTCTCGCCTTTTTCTCTCCGCACAATCTTATTATTATTCTTCGGCTATTTCGTTTGCCTGCGGTGAGGAAAAAAAAAACAGATCGCGGTGAGTTTTAGTCAAGAACAAGGCAAAGTGAAGTGTTAAGAAATTGAGCCGTTCTCCAGTTGGCAAACTCCGCGTGTGGCCGCTAGGGGTTGAAAAAAAAAAAAAAAACGTAAAATATTTAAAAGTCCAGCGTTTTTAAAAAATGATGAGAATTTTTTTTTCTCCGGAAACTCGTAGCGCGCGCTGCAACAAGTGAAATTTCATGGGGGGAGATAAAAATTTCCCATAAATTATGGTGTTTTCACGTTTTTTCAAAAATACTCGAGAAAATGTCGAANCCTGCGGTGAGGAAAAAAAAAACAGATCGCGGTGAGTTTTAGTCAAGAACAAGGCAAAGTGAAGTGTTAAGAAATTGAGCCGTTCTCCAGTTGGCAAACTCCGCGTGTGGCCGCTAGGGGTTGAAAAAAAAATAAAAATAAAAAAGTAAAATATTTAAAAGGCCAGCGTTTGTAAAAAATGATGAGAATTTTTTTTTCTCCGGAAACTCGTAGCGCGCGTTGCAACAAGTGAAATTTCATGGGGGGAGATAAAAATTTCCCATAAATTATGGTGTTTTCACGTTTTTTCAAAAATACTCGAGAAAATGTCGAACTTTTCGAGCCTTAGAAAAAATTCTTCAGCTCTCGGAGAAAAATCCATCGCACATTTTCCATTTAATGAGAAAGAGAAAAACTGAAGAACGCGGTTATTGAAATTTTTATTGTATCGAATTACTGGACCTTTGGGCGTGTCCATCAGCAGATTCTCGATAACATGCAGCCTGCTTGCTCCTCTTGCCTACCCCTCAGCATCCTCCATCCTCACCTAATGCACTCTTCAGTCACTCCATGTAGTCGAGGAAGATATATGTTAGTGAGTATTTCTGTCTCGCTCAAATCCTCTCATGCCAAAGTGCTAGAAGCATCGAGCAGTCGTTGCCGCGCGCGCGTGCATAAGCCCGCAGCAGCAGCAGCAGCAGCAACATTCGAGAGGCTATGACCTGTCCTCTGGTTGGGGCTATATGGAGGCTGCAGTGTGTGCAATATTCGAAAAGCCGATACGGCGTCGTCGGGTGTTCGCGGACGTTTAAAATACCTCGCGGATTCCCCAATGAATAAATTAAACCTGAGTAACCGATAGAGTGATGGAAAAAATGTCGCATGTTGGGGCGATACTCGAAAAGCTTATTTCTCCGCAGTCTCATGAAAGTCCCGGGGGTTGTATAGCAAAATAAAAAGATTGCCGGGTCATATCGAAACCCGAAGAGTAAGAAAAAAAGAAAAAAAAGGGAGAAAAAAATAAAAGCTCGATATTTCTCGACTCGCATATTTTTTTTGTCGACTTTTAACGACTTTTCTCATCGTAGGACGAGTCCAAGTTCATATAACATGACGGCAGTTTTATGAACGTATCTTTCGACTGTTTTATATAGCTGTAGAGATATTTTCGGCTGCTCGCGGAGAGAAACGAGAAAGCTTTGTTCAGATGAAAATCTCGCAAAGCCGTTGAGAATGGGCGAAAGTGGTTGATGATTGTGGCATGAGGCGATTGCCCAAGTATGTATGTGTAGCCACGTGGAGTTACGGTTGCGACAACGTTTCACATGAATGTATATATGCCCGCGCGATCATAGCGGCAGGTTAAAGTGAAGCTGTGTTCTGGCTCTCTCTCTCTCGCTCTCTTTCTTTACAACGCGATGCGAGCGGCCGATATAGCGATGGAATGAACACGAGCGACCGAGCTGCTTTATATATACGACTGCCAAGTTATCCGGCCGGCTAAGCCAGAAATCTCCCTCATAAAAGTCGTAAGGACCCTGTTTGGGAAAACAATGAAGCAGACAGGCTAGGAAGATCTCTGGGTGGCGCGGCGGCGTCGCTAGCGACGCCACCGCTATTCCTCCCACTTTTTTTTATTCCTCTCTGCTTTCCCTTATTCTCTTCGGTGCCCTTTGCCACACTGGGATCCCGCGGTACGGAAACGGTTGCCATTTCTGATTATGGCACCGTGATCCCTGCGAGTCCTGCTTCTTAAGGACGACCTTCTATGCTGAATTTTCTATCGATCAAATTCCTTTAAATTTCCAACTCACTAAGAGAATAGTCACATCTAATAGCTCCCGCTATTTCAACAAATTTCGCTATGTTGCGGAGTTTCTCATAAAAACTTTGTGTTAAAAGTTGCAATTTTCAACATTTAATATTTCGATTTCCAAACGGTGAAGCCTCTTAAAACTTTTCACACACTTTTATGTAACATCGAAGAAGCTTTATTAATTTTTTCAAAAAAATCGGTCGTAAAGTTTTCTCGTATTTTTTATTATTAAAAAAAAAACAATTTTCCGTATTTTCTCATAAGAGCGTGTGTTAAAAGTTGCAATTTTCAACATTTAATATTTCGATTTCCAAACGGTGAAGCCTCTTAAAACTTTGCACACACTTTTATGTAACATCGAAGAAGCTTTATTAATTTTTTCAAAAAAATCGATCGTAAAGTTTTCTCGAATTTTTTATTATTAAAAAAAAAACAATTTTCAGTATTTTCTCATAAGAGCGTGTGTTAAAAGTTGCAATTTTCAACATTAAATATTTCCATTTCTAATGGCCTTGATAAAACGTCCTTAGAATCCTGGAAGGACTTGCCCCAAATTTTCGTGCATCTTTTTCGCAAAGAACGTCACACCGAATCTAAAAACTTGCTGGCAAGGATAAAGGGACTGAAGTCCTGGGAATTGGAATATAGAATCTCCAGGACACGGGCGCACGATCAACGACAAAAAAAAATCTCGAGTGCTTCACAGAGGCTGAATGGAGCAGCCTCAACGGAGGTCCATAAAGAATTATATGAACAGGGTGTTCTGTAAGGACGTCCGGAAAGCCGTCCAATAAATATCGTTGCTCGTTATTAGCGTTTTAATTCAGCGCGACGGCGGTAACTTAATCCCATGAAATCGGAAAAACGTCACGCGTTGTGCGGCTTTCATGCGGCAGAAAGCTTCGTTTTCGTAACGCGAACGGGGCACGTATTTTTGAAGAAGGGGAAGTTGGATTCGTTCCTCTGTGCAATTCCGTCATCCTTGCACCCGGGGAANGGGGGGGGGAGGGAGGGACGTAGACCATATAGTTTATCCGTAAAATACGATCCGAACAGTGGAGTTTGTATATTATTATACATGGAGAAGTCGGGGAAATGGGATCTGTAGGTTGGGGAGGTAAAGGAAGATCTTTCGTGGCGATGGGGTGTGCGCAGGGACACGGTACAAAATTCGAAACGATAAATAATGAAATAATACCGCGGCGTCATCGTTTGTAACTCGGGAGCAGAATCGAGAGCTTCAGCCTCTCGCTTTGGCTGTCATGATCAAGTATTGGCGGTGTACTCGTCCTTTTACCTTCACCACGAGAAAGAACAAAAACGTTCGGTTAGTTATTTATACGGAAAGCTTCTTTTTGCCTCGTATTTTTTTTTAATTTTTTTTTATTTTTTTTTTTTATGTATAAATATTTCTATAGCCACACGAATACGTGGGCTTTCTGGCTCGTACAGCCAGCTCCGTAAAAGTATGCGTAATAAACATGGCGTAGTCTGTAACACATATAAATTTGAGAATTGCTCGTTTTTTCGAGCAAAGGCTTCCCACCAGCCAAACCCCGATCCTCCCTGACCTGGACAACCCCCCCTTCCCCACCCCTTTTTACTATCCGGACAATGGAGACACGCCGGAGCTTTTCCCTCATCCTCCTCCTCCTCCTCCTCCTCCACAGCGCCGCACTCTCTTATTTTTCTTCTCGTTTTCTGGTTATACACTTTTCGCGAGCTCCCCGTATGAGCCCGACGACCGAACAGGACACACCAGAAAAGAGCGAGAAGGACGTTTGTAGTTGCGCGCTATATCCTTGCCAAGCAAAAATATCGCCGCCCCGTAACAATGCAGCAAGGCGATAATACCACGTCGCAAAACGCGCGACTACCACCTACACACCCTACGTCCGTGTATTTTCCCCCATAACTCCCCAGCAGGGTCTCCACACCGCCGGAGGGATGCTGCACACTCAGAACTCGCTCTGTACTTCCTGCCAAGGGTCAACTCGACTACGAGCTTTCTCTCCGATACCCCACCGCATTATGGCCCCTGCTACTCATCCTTCCAGCTTCCCCCCGCCGCCAACGGTACATACGAATATTACTCGGCAAACAACTTAATTCCTTGATGTACCAAAACAGGCGCCGGAAACTTCATTTGCCTGAATAAGAGACTCCCGAACTTTTGGCAGAAGGATTTTTCCACTGCTGAGAATTTTTTTTTTTTCAAAAATAACGATTTTTTTATTTTTTTCAAAATTTTCGTTATTTTTACAGGATTTTTGGTTTCTGGAGAAACTGTCAGCAAAATTTACCATTCGAGAGACAAAAATTTTCTATCTGAAGAGACTTTCTAAAATATTTCTTGCTGCAATGACAAAATTTTTTGGATTTAAAAAAAAACGCTTAGTCGGACGTATCGAACAAAATTTTCTTTAAAATTTCAAATTTTTACCAAATTTAATGAGTAATTGAATAATTTTCTTTAAAAAAATATCCGAAAATCAGCCAAATTTCCAGCGGTCACCCGAGTGTGGTCCCTTAACTTTGCTCAATTTTTGTGAATCTAAAGTAAAAAGTAGTTTACGCCTCGATTTTTCGTTTCATTTTCTTCGCCTCGTATTAATCCGCGCGCGATCGTCATTTTCTGGACGACGCGAGGCTGTGGGAAGTAGATTTTTCTAGCTGAGCAAAAGGGGCGCTTGGTGGAGGATCCGGAAACGAGAACATGGTGAAAAAAAGGGCGCAGGTTGTCGCGGGTGGTCGCTGGACAAGAGCGAGGCTCATTGGGGGATGTGTTGAGGGAAGAGGGACGGAGAAGCCAGCGATAAAAGTGTTAAGGGGCAGCAAGGGAGGGAGCAGGGGTGAGTTGAATGGCGAAACTTTTGTCCCCGGGGCGTAACCGTGTACGGATTGACTTATGGACGAGGCGGTTGTAATTAAAACGGTATCTACCTCGAAAACGTACGACTGGTTTTCGCGCCGCGGACAGCAGATCCAGGCTCGTCCTTTCGCGGGAGGGAGGCTCCGGGCTCGCCAGTAGTACGAGCCAGTTTTAGTCCGGCACTGTACCAGTTTTGCACTTTATACGTGGCATACAAGTTACTGAAAAATTATGGGCTCACTGGGCTTCGTGGAGCAATAAATGTGCGTGCTTTCCGCTGCAGTATCTTGATTCAAACGCCATTTTTCGTAATGCACGAGCTTGTCCAGATATTCCGCAGCTATGACCGAAATATTGTTAAATTTTTTAATTTTTTCCAGAAAATCATAAAAAAAATGTTGCTGGACGTGTTAATTGTGTAGCTTGGTTGAAAATGCAAGAAAAAAAAACTCAATCGATGCTTATGAGTCTCTCGAGTACACACTGGGTCAATTTGACCCAAAAAATAATTTTTCTCCGATCGATTTGACATTTGACGACAGCGACGGTTTTGGCATATTCGATTTTGTCGAAAAATAAATTCGGGGCCATAAAAAACAAACAAATGCCTCGGGTCAGATTGACCCAATGTCTGAACAAAAATTCGAAGAAAAAAAAATAGGTTCTAGTGGAAAAATGACGGAAAATTTCGTCGATAAAAAATGGCCCCGCGGGTCGTCGTCGCGATCGATGGTGATTCTTTTATTTTCATTAAGCCTACATAAATCCTGGGAGTCTCGATCGTCGAAGAAAAATAATAGAAAATGCCTGGAGCGTTGTTTCTTGGTTCATGGGAAAAATAAAGGGGTTAAAGTTGGTCCGTTCCAAGTTGTTGTGTATATAGAGAAGCACCATAAACCGACGTTGTTCGTACCGCGTTTTTTCTGGCCTAATTCGATTTTACCAAGACCTCACGTACCGATAACCGTCTCAAGTGAATTTCCTCGAGACGAGCGAGACGACGACTAAGCTCACGTACAACAGATATACAGATAAGTGCAAAAAGAACGCTCGTCTCGAGGTTTCTCTCTTTTCCTTTTTTCTCTATAAATGGGAGAGGGGGGGGGGGNGGGGGGGGGGGGAATATAGGGCAGCTCGTTTTCCGTCTTGAAATAACTGTGGATAAATATTATTGGTCTCGTAACAGCTGCGCAGAGAGTCACCACCCGACAGAGTGCGATAAACCCAGAGACTTTCTCCATCTTGCCTCCTTTTTTCTCTTCCCATTGCTCCCGAAGACTTTGCTCTTCCCTGCTGTTCAATGTGCACAAGGACCAAAATTCTACGAGCTCTTCTTGCTCGAATAGGCGAATACGATATTCTATACGGAATATCCACTTTACTTCAAAACACCATAGGATTATATGGGTATTTCAATACCCATGATCGTGCTGGAATATTCTACTTTAGAGTAGCAACTCCCCCCGACCCCCGAACTCTCGCCACCTTCCTCTGTATCCTCCAGCTATTTCCCTTCTATAAATTCCACTTACAAACAGGCTACTTATGCAGCGAACCTTCCTGTGGATTTTCCCATTCGATTTTACCCTGAAGTCTGTCGTTAACTTCAATTGTTCTTGCTGCTTCGTTTGGTTTGAAAATGTCGTTGGGAATGCACTGCTCTCTGTAAAGTTCAGTCACGCATTTTCATTGGCAGGGAAAGAAAATGGCGGATAATGATTTCAGCTTCTTATTCGAACTGGGACTTTTTTTGAATTATTTTGGATATTTTTCGGGAAAGTAAAGAGGAAGGAGGGACTTGTACACAATATTTTATTAAATTTGCAAAAATTGCAGCGGGTAGACGATTTTTTGAAAAATTCAGATTTTCGAAAAATTCGAAAAATCATAAAATTCAAACCGTTCAACCGATATTTTCCAAATTCAATACCAACCTTCCTGTTGTGATACTCTATGTATAAAAAAAACATTAGTAATAAATCTCAAAATTTGCGGAAGTTAGAACGTCGAAAACCTTTTTTTCAAAATTTCAAAATGCCGTAGAATTCGTATTTTTCTAGCAATTCCAACAGAAATCTCAGAGAATGAAGAGTTTGTCTCGATTAACATCTGTGCGAAACGGGAGCGCTGTAGCTCAAACCGTTCTCGAGTAATAAACGTTTGAATTTTACAGTCCAGAACATACACACACACACACACACATCCGGACATTTTTTCTATCCACGATTTTTCGATGTTTTGGAAACATTGGAAGCTGGAAAAAAAAATGTCAGCGTCAAAAACGTTCCTGCGTTTGTGAATCGAGGTTCGTGGGCTTTGTGCAAGGTTCACAGATCGACCTTTACTACTTGGGGGATGCGAAACGCGATTCCGAAACGTTGCGGGCCTCCAGGAACAATCCTTTTAGCTCAACGGGGTCGCTACGATCGTGCAATCGTTCGTTTGTACACTGACCATCACTTTGTACAGGCGAAAAATCTGATAAGATCGAAAGGGAGAGCTATCGAGAGTTTATACACGATTCGTAAGATCCTCGTGTCCTCTTTGATGTTTGCACCTTTACAATGTACATTTTGCACAGGGAGTTTGGTCAGGCAAGAGTGCTCGCGGCATTCGATACTCCTGTAGCCTTGACAAAGCCGTTTCGGATTTAATCTCCAACGCGGTTTGCTTGTCTCGATACTATGACGGGCCGCACGTGTACACTCTGTAACTACTGAGCCAGCTCGAGCTTTACTGCCTTCGTATCGTACGATCTTGGCTCCGCGGTGAGAAGTTTTCATCATTGCATTCGCTATCGCACTGAGATCCAAAGTGTACGAGATTCCCATAAACCCGACGAAAAAAAAAACCAACAGAAAAGAAGCAACAGGGAAACCACTTTGGCTGATGTAGAGAATTCAGTAGTAAAATCCAGTATTGGTCAGACAGAGGAATCGGACTGTGTGCACAAGGGACTCGGCGGGTCTGAGGGGCCCGGAAGTCGCTGAATCAATAAAGACGGACACTGCGGATCCACCGGATATTGTCAAAAACCGTCGACATTATTTTCAACAGGATAAACCAAATATTTTTGAATAATTTCTAAATTTTCGTTATTTTGACAATATTTTTTATTTCTAACGAAACTTTCAGCAAAATTTACCATTGGAATGACAAAAATTTGCTTTTAAAAAAAAAATACAGTTTGTACGAACGTTTCCAAGAAAATTTCGATCTTGAAAAAAAAAAAATCCTTCCCATGCCCATTACAAGTATTTTTGGATAATTTCACCATTTTCGTAATTTTAGCAATAATTTTTCAATTTTTAACGAAACTGTGAGCAAAATTTATTCATCGTAATGCCAAAAATTTGCTTTTCAAAAAAAACAAGTTTGTATGAACGTTTCCAAAAAATTTTCGATCTTTTAGAAAGAAATAAAAATTCTTCTCGGTTCCCCTGCCAAGTATTTTTGGATAATTTTACAATTTTCGTAATTTTAACAATATTTTTTTATTTTTAGCGAAACTGTCAGCAAAATTAACCATTGGAATGCCAAAAAATTGCTTTGAAAAAAAAAAGTTTGTACGAACGCAAGAAAATTTCGATCTTTAAAAAAAAAAAAAATTCCTCCCAGTGCCCATGCCTGNATCTTTAAAAAAAAAAAAAAAATTCCTTCCAGTGCCCATGCCTGCAAATGTTGGTGTTGCCCAGTTCGGAGACTGTAACGAGCGTAACAGAGGGCTCCACTGTATAAGCTCAAAGAATACGAAAGATATATCTGTGCTCGTACGAATACATAGATATTCGGAGGGTTTATATGGAGATGGTACGTTTTGTACGTGCAGCGAGTGAATTTAGTGGGCCGGTCACGCGAGCGACCGACAACCCCTCGTTACACGGAGCCCCGTAAAGATTATTCGTGGTTTCTCCTTCGGAGAGAGAGAGAGAGTGCATGGCAGTGAGCATTGGGAACATCGTGCCACCGCAAACACGATTCGCTCGCCTGCGAATCTCCGGACAAAATCGCGAGCGAGTGTTACTCTCTCTCTATACGTTCCTCTTATTACGAGCAGCGTGTTCCATACGTCCTGGAGTTTTGGGAGCCGCGCATGTCGTGTGCTTTATAACCGCGAGGCTTTCTCTCATGCAGCTGCTCGTACGCTCGGACAAAAGCTTCGAGGAAACTTTTACGATTCGTGTTGGGATCGAGGGCTCGTGGGTTCTTCGCTAATAATGTATTTGGATATTTGATGGAGCCTGCGAAAAGCTTGATTACGTTGGAAAACCAGCAAATCGATTGACTTTGAGGAGCAGAAAAAAAAAACAAAAAAAATTTTACACGTTGCTCGTTCGCTGATTTTTTTTCGCCATTTTGAAAATTTGATAAAAAATTTTTCCCTCGATATTCTTATTCGGGAAGGTTCGAACTAATATCCTGAATTTTTTTGGCTCATTCGGAACGATTTTGGCAATCGAGCAATCGAGAAGATCGAAAAGATGAAAAAATTTCGCAGTGTGGCTTCCGCAGACAAGTTTTTAAAAAATCATATTTCTTGGCACACTCGTGTTTTTTTTTTCCAGGTCCTTCAGCTCGTGCAGAGTTGATGCAGCACCCAGCAAGCTCCTGGCATCGTCCTCGCGACACGAAGAACGTCCGGTCCACTCTTCCATCTTCTTTTTTCTTTACAAGCTTTTAATTTATGTTAATTTATAAGGCCTCGCGTGGAAAGGACCAAGACGACGAACTAAAAGTTGGTATATTTCTGGAGAAGGTAAACGAAGAGGCAGGGGATCGAAGGCGTACAAGGACGAAAGGGCTTTACCGAGCGAGTTGCCTCCTGTAGACGCCGCCGTAAATTAAGATCCATCCACGAACCTCCAGCTCCTCGATCCCCTCCCCCTCCTTGCTCGCCCTTTTTTCTGTTTTTTTCCTTTGGAACGAAGAAAGTCTCTTTCTCCCGCCAACAATATCATGAGAAGCTTCGCGAATATTAGAATATGGAATACGTCGCTCCCATAAATCCTCAGCTGGGCGAAAAACAATGATCGGTCTGGCATCCGGTGTGCCATAAAAAGAGACGAAGGGTGAGCGAGGCGAGGGAGCAAGTGAGAGCAAAAGCAGAGTCTCCGAGAAACTGGAAGATATGAAAAAAAGGTTGGAATACCAGCACGACTGGTGGGAGCTTCTGAACCTTCGCTCCTGCTCCAGCCTTACTCTGCTATTTATTTTGACTTCATTATAAAGTCTCTCGAAAGCAATTACAGCCTTTCTAGTGAAAAATGTGAAAAAGAACAAAAAAAAAAGGAAAAGTTTTTGCTCAAACTTAATGTCTCAACTCGTTACACTCTCATCACTATTAATCCTTGGGAATTTTATCTGCGATCGTACAAATTCGGATTTTTTCATTTAGTCCCACAGGATCGTCGATTTTGCATCGTAATTTTGTTGGTGGAGAGAAAAACGAGGATTCGACCTCAATGTCGAGAAAATATGCGGAGAGAATTTTTTTTTTTTTTTAAACATCGATATTTGCTTGTTTAACTTATGGTGAATATTTACAATCACAACTTTTCCCAAAAAGGTTGCAAAATCATTTTCTAAGCATTATTATTAATAAAATTATAAATAATTTAATAATTAATAATTTTTGAATAAAATTATGAATAATATTAATATTTTTTTATTAATAATATTATTAACTAATTATTAATAAAAATTAATTCAAAAATCTTTCAACGTTAAACGTAAATAAATAATTTTCTATGCATTTTGGGAAAAATGACGATTTACTAAACGATTTTTAAAATAATCCCAAAAATTCGTCATTGCAGCAGAAATGAATTTCCAAAATAACGTAAATTTTGAAATTATCCAAAAATTATCGTGTTTGACAAAAAATTAAAGTTTTTTAAATAAAAAAATTAGTTTCCAGTGTGAGATAGCGATGAGAACTGGATCAGTTCGGTTTTCCAACTCAGTCAGCGCGAAACTGAATTTTTTGGAGGCTGGAAAAATGAGCGAGGCTTAATATTCTTGGAGAAATAATGAAAAGACGAAGGAAAGATGATAAAGCTGTTAATTGAAATGATTTGGTGTGTTTGTGGATGGGAGTGTGTTATCGAGTGGAAAACCGTATTCAAATCACTTCGATTAAGTGTAATTCGGTTATTCCAGGCTGTTATTCTTACGGGCTGGGGGCCCACGAGACAGAGAGGGAGAATTGAAATATTTCGAATTAATTATCGTTCGGCAATGAGAGGCTGGTTCGTTAAACTAATGACAAAATCGTTACAGTCAAACGAGCTCGAACAATGATAGCGGGGCGATAATGACTCATGAGTACTTTGGCGATGGGGTGGATTTGTATTTGTGAAAAGGTGGATAATGTCCTGGGAGAGGAGGAAGGGCGTATGTCGTCTAATTTGACGCTTGAATTATTGCGGGAGTTGTGTTTGTTTGGGTTTTGTGATTTATGTGGAAAGCCGGAGGTCAAAGGGTCGGTTGTGCACAAATTCGAGAGTCTCCTGGACTCTGAGGGTCCTGGAGATCCTGAGGATCGTGGAAAAAGAATTTTTTTATTTAAAATTTTTTTTTTTTTAATTTTTGGTTTAAAAATTGAAATTTTTTGGGTTTTGACATTTTTCTACAATGCAGTTCGTCCCGATGGAATGAAAAAGCTGGCGGACTCGTTTCGGAATCCTTGAAACGTCCGGTCACAATACGAGAACTCGATTCTTCTTNTTTTTGGATTTCTCTTCGCAAGCTCTTGTGCAACATCCTCTTATGGGATATTATATTTCAAACGGCAAAGAAGATCTCATTTCTTCACCATAATGGCGATGGGATGAGCATGGCAAAAGAGCACCGATCCCTCTGTGTTCGACGACTCTCGAGAAGCACTATTTCATTTCTTTGTTAAAATTTCTCAACGGAAACTGTTCAATTCGACGATAAAAGAAATCTGTGCTTATCCACAATTTCCTCATCCCTGTTTCTTTCTCGTTCTATCATATTTTCTCCATTTTCTCTTTTCCTTTTTTTCCTCCCAGTTTCTTTTTTTTTTCTTTTACTATTTTACCTCTTATTCTCTTATTTTTCAATCCTATTTCCTGTTTCGTCCTCCCGTTTATTTTTCATCCAGAAACACTCCCTTCCGGGGAGAGCAAACGTGCTTGCTTTTTCATCGGTTATACGTGACCCTGTATCCTTCTATTCAGGAGAAAATATTTATACCCTCCTGGACCTTCACGTCTGCTCATCTTTTTTCCCCCATTGCCTCTTGTTTGTTCAGTTTCAAACAAAAAAATAAAGAAAAAAGCAGCAGCATTAGAAGATGCAACTGTCAAACGTTTTTTTCAAACTTTCGACGATTTCGTCAATAAATTTGTATTTTTTCATTAAAATCATAAATTTCAGAAATTTCAAAAAATTTTGTTGTTCATTTTTTCAAAGTTAAAGATTTTCACGCTTCAATTTTTTGTGCTGTTTCAATTTTTCTTCGATTTTGCTTCCTCGTAGAAATAATTAAATTTAAAAAATGGTTTTGCAAGTTTTTTTTCAGATTTTTTAAGAATTCAGATTTACAATTTTGTTTTAATTAGAAACAAATGCATTTTTCCATTAGGTTCTTCAGTTTCGTGAATTAGCTGGCCAACGAGTTTATCTTCTTTTGAATCTTTCTCAAGCTGCAAAAAGTTGTTAATGCTCTTAATGGATTAAGCACGTTTTTGGCGTAACTGGGATAAACGCGATGACAGTACGAACCTCTCTCTGATGGCTCGGTGTGCTCTTCGTTAACGAGCATGTCCATAATGAATTTATACTCGCAGAGATATAGAAAAAGTTGAGCGCAAGGGAATTGGGGGAATCTCGTGCTCTTGATTCCCGAGAGGATACGGATCTTGAGACTATTCAGGTTCAAAGGATGGAAAGGCAGAAATCTACGAGCCACTCAGTCAAAAACGAAAGCTTTGCCGTCTCGCTTTCGTCGTCCAATTTCGACTTTTCTGCTAGTCCCTTCAATTCGTCTCCTACATCGCAAGGTCCGTCCTATTTCTTCACTGGAACTGAAATTTTTTTAAAAATCGTGGAAATTTTGTTGAATACGGAAAACTCAAAAATTTTGGATAATTTCAAAAAAATTTGGTTTCTAATGGAATTTTCAGCGAAATTTACGAGTGGAACGACAAAAATTTGCTTTCGAAGAAACTTTTTCAAATATTTCGAACTGCAATGACACAATTTTTGGAATTATTCAAAAAAATGTTTGGTCGAACGTGTTGAACAAAATATCGATTTTTTTTGACAAATTTTTTTTTGGCAAATTTGCTTTTTCCTACTAGTCCCTTAAATTCGTCTCCAACATCGCACGGTCCTTCCTGTTTCTTCATTGAAAATGAAATTTTGTTAAAAATCGTGGAAATTTTGTTGAATACGAAAAACTCGAAATTTTTGGATAATTTCACAAAATTTTGGTTTATAATGGAATTTTCAGCGAAATTTACGAGTCGAACGACAAAAATTTGCTTCTGAAGAAACTTTCTCAAATATTTCGAGCTGTCGAACGAAAAATCGATTTTTTTTTTTTTTTCAACGAAATTTTGTTTCCAGTGTTATTAAGCTCCAACGTCTGTGGAAATGACAGCGAGACCGAGCCGACAGTAAAGTTAATAAACAAGGATGAGGATCGCCTGGTTGATCGTCGGGCGAGGAGGCGAATGATCGATGGCACGAGCAGCAGGATAAATCGAACGGGCGTAGGAAATAGTATAATTCGTACGAAATGACTATTTGCAAACTTGACCTCACGATAAAAAGAGCTGGCAGGATTTTGAAGGATCGACTATGCCATCAGGATATTCCACACGTCGGTAAAGGATGCGCAAATGTCCTCCAACACCATCGATCAAGTTGAAAGAGTCCTGGGATCGTCTCTCTTGCTTTCCCAACGTTACGACTCAATTTCTGGCCAATGTTGGACCAGCAACGCTTCCTCCGAAGCATTTCGAGAGATACCCGAGCTTATAGTCTATTCGTGATACCTCATAGCCTCGCTGGGTATGTGGAAGGTGACTCGGAGATCTACAGGACGATTAAAAACTCGGGAGAATCCTGGAAAACTCAAAAATACGAAAATTCTCTCAAATTTCCAAATTGGCAGGATCCTGGGTGTCAATTTCTTTCGAAAATCTCTGTAGATCAAGATTCGTGACTGTGGATGGACATCGAGACAGTTTGAAGGTCATTAAGAGTCCTGGGAATCGAAAAATTCGTTCCTAATGAATTTTTATTAATTTTTTTCTAAAAAAAATTTTTTCATTGCTTCCCATGACTCTGCGCCATGGCAAGGAGCAAGGACGACATTTTTTAAAACTCCCTTGAGCTTTTTTGAGCATGGGACTGTGAATGATCCTGTAGGCCAATGGGAATCCTCTGTAGAAAGAGAAACACGACTCTGTCCTCGAGATCGCGGGGGCTGACTGTTCGTGCGCGTGCTATTGGAAAAGAAAGAGGAAGGTTCGCGCGCCGGAGTAACGCTCGAGTGTCACGAATGATCGAACGCCCTCGTGATGCACCTCGGACTTTTCTTCTGCACTCTTTTCAAAGCGTCCGCTCGATCTCCGGCTTTTAATACTCGGCTAACGCCAACATGCCCATCAAGAATATACGAGCAGCTTCTCGTGTGTAAATAAATGTCGGTAAATCGAGTAAAGTAGAAAACGCGTTTTATAAATATTCACTGAAAAGAAAATTTTGTTGAAAAAAATGAATATTTTGTTCGATACGTTCGACCAAACGTTTTTTTTTTCAATAATCCCAAAAATTGTGTCAATGCAGCAAGAAATATTTTACAAAGTCTTTTTGGAAGTAAATTTTCTCGTTCCTCTCAAAAATTATGAAAAAATATTTACTTTACGGTATTCGACAAAATATCGACGATTTTTAACAAAATTTCATTCCCAGTGTCCAAATTCTTAAGGACGTTGTATCGTGACGTTCGAATCTGAATTTTCCTTTTCAGTTTTTTTTCCCCGTTAATTTTGACGAGTAAAAAAAAAGTGACGTTTAAAAAAATGAGGAAAAAACTTACCACTTTGTCTCGCAAATTCCTCACCCTGCAAGGCAAATAAACAGTTTGTCCAACGAACGCCGTGACGTTTGGAGCAGTTTGTTCAAAAACTGGCAAATCCTTATCCCCGAGCGCAGCTCCAACGGTTTGCTCTTGGTCTCTCGATATTTCAGGTACTTGGAACGGCGCTAAAAAAGTGAAAAAAATAAAACCGATGAATTTTCATTTTTATTTTAAATTAATATTTATTTTATTAATTTCTTGCTTCTCGAGTGATTTTCCAGAAGCTCCTTTGCGGGATGCAACGTCAGAGACGTGCAACGAACGGCGAGACAGAAATGCGAGAATAAAAAACGCTGATAATTACAATTAAATGTGCAATTTTTTCGCGGATGCAGAAATGCATCTCATTGGGGATTTGCATACCCATCAAAATTCAGCGAGAGCCCAAAGGGCACAACTCGCCTGTATAAACTTTGGATGCGAACCACGAATCCCCCTATTTCTATGTCTTTCCGACCTCCGCATATACGAGAATGTCATCCACTCCAGAGTCATGCTGCTTGTTTCGGTTTCCACGAGAATTAACATTCCACATCAAAAACGTCGGCAAACAGAGTCCCGAGTATCCACTACTTTGGAATACAGTTTCCTTATTTATTCATATCACGATCCAATTACCACTTATATAATTACGCAACGTGACTTGCTTCGTGATACGAACAATCGAATTCATTCGAATTAAATATTTTCAATTTTTTATTTCTTATTAAATTTTATACATTTTCATTCATTATTTTAGTTTATTATTTATTATTATTATTGATAATCATGATTGGTTTATCAAAAGTAATAATTATGAATAATTATTATGACCCAAAATAATAATAAAATAATTGTTATTCAAATTTACAAATATTTAATTAATTAATCAATTTTTTAATTCATTTAATTTCTAAATTAATTTAATTTTTAAATTAATTCAATTTTTAAATTCATTTAATTTTGAAATTAATATAATTTCTAATTTAATTCATTTAATTTCCCAATTAATATAATTTCGAAATTAATTCAATTTTTAAATTAATTTAAGTTTTGAATTCATTTAATTTCTCAATGAGCACAATTTCTAAATTAATTTAATTTTCAAATCAATTAAATTTTTTAATTAATTAATTTAATTTCTAAATTGACGAAAACTTCGAACGCCATTGCTCGGGGTATTCGACTCTTTTTTTCATGGTTTTTCTAATGAAAATTTAGATTTATGGGAAAACCCCAAGAGCGCAGGATCGGGAAGAACGTGAGAAGAAAAAAAATGGTTTATTTTCATGTTTGAGAAAAAAAAATGTGGGAAAAGTATTGTAAAACAATGTGTAGGCCAGAAATGTGTGTGGAAACGTTTGACAAGCGCCCTTAAGATTGTCGAGGAGGTTGGGATGCATACTTGTGGTCGCGGTGGAGCAGGGCTGACTAGGGTTGGCAGTAGTTTGACGTTAACACTCGCAGGCGAAATAAAATCCACTCGGGTTAACAAGTAATGAGGCGTATTCCCAGAGGCCCTCGTGCCAGAGTATAGTTTCATTTTTAACTCGGCCGAGCCGCACTTCTGTCCTCGTAAATCCTCGATTCTCCGTCAGGCTGATTCGCAAAGGAGTTGTTGTGATTATAAGGTCGTGGGCTATCAAAATGAAGAAAAAAAAAAAAAAAAAAAAAAAATTCCAATCGCGTTTTCAAGCCTCGGAGACGAAGCGAGCGCGTCCATATTTATTTTCTCGCAGTGGGAGTGCGTTGGTCCCCCTGGGAGTTGCATAAAAAGTCCATAGCCAGCCTTTAAGGTCGTTCCCTGAATTTGCAGAACGTCACGAAGGACCCACACACCCACCACGTGAATCGGACGGACCGTGCGCAGCGAGGGAGGAAACAAACCGCCCTTTCGCGTCATTCATCGTGTGCAGCAAATTGCTTACCACAGCGCGTGCTTCTGTATCTTTTTCCGGAGGCCTGACTCTTCGCCCCTTAGCGATTCTCGTTCCCGCAGAGTAAAAAGCCTCTCAGCCCCGCATTTTTTTCTTTTTTTCTCATAGATTTTTTACAACGCGCAACCCTTTCGCTCGACTCTGGACTGTCAAGCTCGCGAGACCGAGAGCCCGCACAGGATTATAAAATAAACTAGCCGTTAATCTTACGTTTCGCTGGATACGTGCGCGACGATTCGCGGTCTACCACTCGGCTAAATCCCAAACGCGAGGCGCAGACCGAGAGAGAGAGATTCCCATGTATGCCACTTTCCTCCTCATCCCTCTATCCCTTTCCCTCGCATCCTTTCCTTTTCTCTCGTAACGCGCGAGAGAAAAGAAGCAGCAACGAGACCAAGAGCCCCGCACCGAGAGCGCGGCAGGAGGAGACTCTGCGCGCTTCCTCTTGAAAACAATGCGAGGAACAAAGTTTACGATTGTGGCGAGAGGAACGAGAGGCAAAGAGCTGGGGGCACGAGGTGAATCATACATTTTAACCGAAGCGAACTCACTCTTGCTCATAAAGTGCGGTTAACTGTACACGTGAGCTTTGTATACGATATTTTATCTAAATATGTGTTTCTCCTTGTTGCATGTGTGTGTGTGTGTGTGTTTTGTATGGACAGGAGTGATGTGCGATGATTTGTGAGAGCGATGAGTCAGCGTTCGTCTTGTCGACGCGCGCGCGACGGGTAGTGGGAGCGCAGGGCGTTACGGTTTATTGGCGCGATGACAATTTCGGTCGGTTGGCTAAACGAAAAGTTATCTCGGCCTCGGGAAGAGAAACCATCCGATGGATATTCGTTAGGGTGAATTATAAATTTAGTTAGTTAAGAAAATTGGGGGGGGNNNGGGGGGGGGGAGGAAAATGGTTAGAAAAATAAAATAAAAATGTTGCGATGTATTTTCAAGTCTTGGGTAACGACCACGATGGTTGTGTTTGGGTTTGTATAATTTTTAGAATTCAAAAAATGTTGAAACAGAAAAAAATCTGGAAAAATGAATTTTTTTCGAGACAAATTGTGCAGGGATTGTAATTTTTTAGTGAAATGGAAGGAAATCTCTTCGTAAGGGTTTGTTAAGGGTTTATTGACTCGTGCGAATTTATTGACAATTTTTAAATATTTGAAAAATTCAATTTTATTGGTTTTCTTTTTGTCGCATTTTTTAGGCTTAATTACCTCGTTCATTTGGTCCCGTAAGCAGGTTATTTCTTGGTTTACTATTATTAGATTCTTTTTGTTATTCTTTTTTCACGAGTAGCCATAATTGCATTCTAGTCTTTACCGTGAACGTGTTATGTGTGCAAAAATAGTATTAACGGTACGTTAATTGAAACCGCACGTCGTGAGGGTATAACGAAGCTTGGGGGAGCAGCCACGAGAAGCCTCGCGAGAGAGGAAGAAAGAAACGCGAGGGGAAACGAGAGACCGGAAACACGCGCATTCTCTTATCCCGGGAGGAAAGCTCTTCTTTAAAACGAACTGCGCGCGTGAGGCCAACACGTCTTCGTGAGTCTGCACTTTTCGATCGCTAAACCAAGACGTTAAGGATCTTCGATTCGCGGAGATGATGCCGAGATTTTATGGGGAGAACGGGTCGGGGGATGAAATTGTAAAAATAACGACAAGCTGTCGAGGGTAGAATTCGTTTTTTTTTTTACGATTTTCGCTTCCTCATGGAGCAAACTATGGGACGGTAATTTTTTTTTCCAGTTTTCAATGTCAATGTGCGCAAAATTTCCCAAAACATCGAAAAATCATTGCTAGAATAAATGTCCGGATGTGCGTGTGTGCGTATGTTCTGGCACTGGAAAATTCAAACGTTCATAACTCGAGAACGGTTTGAGCTACAGCACTCCCGTTTCGCACAGATGTTAATCGAGAGGAGCTCTTGATTCTCTGAGATTTTTGTTGGAATTGCTAGAAAAATCCGAATTCTACAGCATTTTGAAATTTTCAAAAAAAGGTTTTCGACGCTCTAACTTCCGCAAATTTTAAGATTTGTTACTAATTTTTTTTTTATACATAGAGCATCATAATAGGAAGGTTGATATCGAATTTGGAAAATATCGATCGAACGGTTTGAATTTTACGATTTTTCGAATTTTATGAAAATTTGAGTTTTTCAAAAAATCGTCTAAACGCTTTAATTTTTAGGAATTTTGTGGAAAATTGTGTGCAAGTCCGTACTTCCTTGTCACTTTCTAGAAAAGTCGTCGAAATTTTTTCCAAGCTGGATTATTCTCTTAACCAACGTCCATCATCGTCCCCAGGACTTTTGGTAGTTTTTTTTGTTCATGGGATTTATGGAAATATGGAAATACACGTGACTGTCACGTGTTTCCGTTAAACCGTGGAACCGTTTAACGGACCATTTGGCCATGTGCTCGATTCGCGAAAGAGTGCGAACCGCATAACATTGAGTTTTGCCTTGTAAATGCATCGATATGGGGGAGCGCGCGGGAATGCACGAGAGAGCCATTCGTTTATTTGTTTATCCGTGGAATAGAGTAAACAGGCGCTGCTGGGCTAATCGTTCGTTAGGTTTGATGCACTGGATCGCTCGGGGAATCTGTTATTTGGCAATAAGAGCGTTACGCAGAGAGGAAAAGGATTTAACGCGGACACACGTGCATGCCTACGAATCGCACACACTCGTTTCCGCCCGAAACAAAAATGGCGTGTGCCAATTCCGTTGACGCGCGTGTATTCCGCGGAACAATCAACAAAACTCTTTCCCCATGTGCGTCACACGGATTTGACACTCGTGGATGGAAAACCTTGGTTCCGGAAATAACGGTTTTCAATTATTTCGATTGCTGCTGAATTCCATTTAAAATTCAATTGAAATTCAAATTTTTACCATTTTCACGGTCAATTTATTTTTCATTTTTAATCGACCATTTTGGAAGTTTTTCCGATCCACGGAAATCGGAGTGCGTGTGGAAAAAAGGCGTAAATATCGTTCAACGTTCTGGAGCTGTTCAGTGCGACGTGAAAAAAAAAATCAAATTTCAATTTTCAGCGATTTTTGTATTTCCATTTGAATTGTACAATTTCGACAACTTTTCTATAAAGTAAAGAGGAAAACATACTTATACATAATGTTTTACAAAATTTGCAGAAATTAGAGCGATTGGACGATTTTTCAAAAAACTCAGATTTTCGTAAAATTCGAAAAATCGTAATATTTAAACCGTTCAACCGATATTTTCCAAATTCAATACCAACCTTCCTATTATAATGCTCTATTCATAAAAAAAGCATAAGTAACAAATGTTAAAATTTGCGGAAGTTAGAGCGTCAAAAACTTTTTTTGAAAATTTCAAAATGCCATAAAATTCGGATTTTTCTAGCAATTCCAACAAAATTCTCAGAGAATCAAGAGCTCGTCTCGATTAACATCTGTGCGAAACGGGGGCTCTGTAGCTCGAACCGTTCTCGAGTTATGAACGTTTGAATTTTACAGTGCCAGAAAATACACACACACACACATCCGGACATTTTTTCTATCCACGATTTTTCGATGTTTTGGGACATTTTGCGGCACATTGACATTGAAAACTGGAAAAAAAATGTTCACCGTCACGTAGCTTCCTCAGCGAGGAAGCAGAAAAAAAATCCCGTCGCGAAATGCGAGGAAAAAAGAAGGCAAGTGAACGATCGTTCAAGGTGAAGAAGCAACGGCAAATGTGCGTATCCGCGTATGTCTACGTCCACGTGCGTGTGCACATATCCGAGTAATTGATGTAGCGAAGAATGAAAAGGAGAGCGAGTGTGAAAGCTGGAAAGGAATGAGCAGAGCAAGTTGAGAGCTCGAATGAAAGAATGTGCGAGGCGCGAGATCGACGAAGAAACGGCGAAAAAGAGTCAAAAAACCTTGGACTTTGCCAGCATCTCGTATTTTTTTTTTTTTTTTTTNTTTTTTTTTTCTATTTTTCCTCTCTTCCTGCTCGCGCTTTCTAACCTCTCGCGGGCATGGATTCTCTCGCACAGCTCTCGGAGGAAGCGTGCACATTGCATTGCCGAGATTCCAAAAAGCTTATTTGAGATCGAGCAGGTTCGGAATTTAACGGCATCGAGCAAGTGATAAAATTTGATAGAAATTGTCGGACGACGACAATGTGAAAAAATGTCACCCCTTTAAAAACCCGTTTTAGGAGGTGACAGGAATTTTTTTTCTCATCAACAACAAATTTTTATATTTTTTTACATTTTTCTCTGCATTTTTTCATTCATGCTAACATTCCATAAATAATCATTTCATTATTATTGTTATTAATCATTTTTTTAAAAGATGAAATATTGAAAATTATCATTGACCCAAATTCCATTCAATTTCTTCGATCGTATTATAAAAAACGTGCTTTTGTATTTTTTTTTTTTTAATTCGTACGTTTCCGTATTTTTTAACAATCCAACATTTTTAAAAATAATCAAAACGTGATTTTGTATTTTTGTGAAATTCGTAGATTTTCGTATTTTTCAATAATAATCCAAAATTTTTTAAAATAATTAAAACGCGATTTTGTATTTTTTTTGAAATTCGTAAGTTTTCGTATTTTTTAATAATCCAACATTTTTCACAGTAATTAAAACGCGATTTTGTATTTTTTAATAATCTTCACATTGTTATGAAAAGTCTCGTTATTGGATAGATCGCGAGTCGACGAATTGACTAAACGATGGAATGCGATAATTCGTGAGGTGGATTCGAGCGTAAATGGAAACAAAAAGATAGTGTAGCGCTGACATTTTTCGTTTCTCTCTTCCTCTTTCTGGCTGATAACGAATGGACGAATGGAACGAGCCCAAGGGAGAACTAAACGCAACGAAAATAAATGGACAAAATCGAGAATTGGGAACTGAAATGCAACAGCACGAGCGTTCATGCACATCTGCGTGGAACGACGAAAACGAGCAAGAGAGAAAGAAACAAATACATAAAAAAATAAAAGAAAAAAAAAAGCATTTGGAAAGAATTGGGAGACACGATGACAAGCGAGTCAACAACGAGCCGGAAGCGCTTTACTGTTGGAATGTGTTACATTGTGACTACACGGAGATAATCGTGAATACCAGCCTGAAAAGCTCCGCGATGCTTGTCGTCAGCTCTCTATGACACAATTTGCCTGCTCGTTGAAGGACGCGCCTAATTATAGTTCTGGATACTTTTTGTTTCGCTATTTTCTTCGAGCTCGAAATTCTCGTAAAAAAAAAAAAAAAAATACAAACTCGTAAAAATTCCATAAATTTTTTGTGAAATTTTTTTTTTTCTCAATTACGAGATTTTACGATTTGGGGCACGAAATATTTTTTTTTTCCACTATCACGTCATCAGTTTTCGAACAAAAAAAAATAATACAATTGTCAGTGCTATCGACAGTGGAAGTTATAAAAACTCGAATAATTGGCTCGAGGGACAGAGAGGAACGAAAATATGGATTGGAAGTTTTGGGGGACGGAGCTCGGGATCGGATTGCACGAAAATAAACGCCACAAAGCAGCAGCCACGAGAATCGATCTAGAAACATGGTCAAATGGTTTCGTTCGTCTCGCACAGATATTGGGACAAATAGAAATGATGAGAAAGCGAGTAATTACGATTTGGGGAATGGAGTTTTTATCCTCGTCTTCGTAAATTCACTCTTTCGACTAATTTTCCATTTCTATTTTCTTTCCGGACGATATGTCGGTGACGAGAACTCGATATCCGATGGCCCGAAGCTTTGGGAATGGAAATTCCATGTCGTCGAAAATCAAAACAGAAATAAAAACAATTGATCGAGCAAAAAAAATTGAAAAAAAATTTTTTTTTACCCGAAATTCTGTTTTTTTTTTTTTCAGAAATCTTTTTTCCTTTCACGAACTTTGGACAAGACGGAAAAGAGCTGTAATGATTCAGCGCACGACGATACAAATGAATGAGAAAATTCAGTGGAAAGACTTTCTGCTCGAATCGCGCTGCTAACTTTTTCCCTCGCCGCGCGTTGTTAGCGCGTGTATACAAAAACTTTTGGCACAGTTAAAAGGGACTGGAAGCTAAGGGAAGAAGAAGATTTGACGTAAGAAAAAGTTTGGCTTGTCCCAGGCGTCGGCATGCAGGAACAGGCTGGCCATAAATTTGCCAATAGTCCATTTGAAACTATCCGAGAACGTGGCCTCTCCCCTGAAGCCCCAGCATCCACGTGGATGGCAATTCGTGTACCGACCGAATCACCACAGTGACTTAACGAGAACGTAAATAAATACCAGCAGAAAAAAATCAAACTGGACCAAAAACGTGGCCTGTTTAAGGAAAAAAAAATAAAAAATCCAAATGCAAATTAAACTGAAGACTCGTAGTTCCTCATAGAAAAAAAAATTGAGGATCGTGGTTCTCGAGCATCTTGAGAAAGCATTTTGTAAATTTTGTTTTTTTACGATTTCTTGGAATTCAATTTTTTTTCCTTCGACACCACGTCTCTAGCTTTTTCTAATTTGTTTCTACATCGAAATTTGCTCGTTAATAAATCCTCGTGCGAACCGGAAGCAGGAAAATTGGAAGAAAGATAAAACGGTGCGGTCGAAATAGTGACGAATAATGTTGATACGTAGTTAGTATGAAAGCTCCGTATGAGAAGGAGGGCAAATTACATCGGGAATTCGACCTACATGAACAGGAAAACATTCGTTTGTTCGCGGTCCCCGAAATAACACGAAAGCCCTAAATCAACAAGCGCGCGCGGCGTGCACACAGCGAACGGCGAGCGAGTGAGTCGGTAGCCAACTCTTTCGCTTCCTCTTTCGACAAATACCTTGGCGAACGCGTGCACACACACGAAAATTGATCTACGGGGTGTCCTAGAGAGTGGAGGACGACGACGACGAGCCTTTGGACATTAGAAAGGTTCGATTTTGTCGAGAGGATCGTGGGGACACCCGAGGAGCATAAACACAGACACAAACGTGTGGAAAACGATCCGCGACCACTGAGAAAGTAGAAAAAGCCAAAAAACGATACTCACACGGACGCGAATCGGTTGGAAATTATTTGGGAGTCTTATTCGTGTGTGTGAACCGGAAAAGAGTGAAAAAACGCGAAGCATCCGGTCCACACACAACTTTACAAATAAATGTGCACGCGCCACGATTTTTCGTATTTTTTAAAATCTTTTCCTCTCGATCTTCGTTCATGTCGCTCGCTCTTTCTCTCTTTTCCTCGCCCGAGAGCAGCCTCGCGCCCAGGTACACAATCACGGCTATAAATTATTCGCGGTATCGCGCAGTCAAAACCTCCCGAGCTCTTTTCCCCTTTCGCGGCTTTTCCCGCGTTTAATTCGACGCGTCTCCACCTGTTTATGGATTAATTGGCCGCATTAACGTTACATCCGCGTGGGACTCGCCATCCCACTGTTTTGTTGCTTCGGCCCCGAGGATTCTGTCGCGAAACGGAAAATATATACAATCTCTATTTCCACCTCGTGCATTTTAATATTTAACGCGAATTTCCACGTGTTGGTCAATTTACAGGAGGGTGAGAGCGAAAAGAGCGAGAGAGAGAGAGAAATACCGAGAGGGGGGGTTTGTAACTTTAAGGCGAATAAATTTGTGAACTTGAGCAAAAATAATGTAAAAGGTTGAGACACAAAATGATAAAAATCGAGTAATTACTCCACAAAAATAATAAAAATAAAAATATAAAACATAAAATAACGGAAAAAATAAAAATTACAGAAAAAAAAGGAATAACGGAGAAAATAAAAAAAGTAAAAGGCACGAAGAGACCGAGAACCAAATCTTAAAACTCCAAAATTACACAATTAGGAACTAGAAACTAAAAATTGGAATAGAGAGAGTGAGAGGGAAAGAATCTTTTGAATATTGTAGCTGAAAATTTGCAGAGCGCACAGAGTGTCGACCCGAAGCTTTTGATGGACGAAAATCCGGCCGGAACCGGCAGATTTATCGATCGATGAGCGCTGGAATGAAAATTTACAAAACCGCTCGCAGTCTCTGTCAATTTAGCGAGAATGCGATGAAATCAACGAAAAAAAAATTCATTTTTCGCCTGCACGAACGTTTCTAGTGATTTTCTTTTTTTTTTAATATATTTTTTTTTTTTTATGTACGAGCCAAATGTTGCTTGAGATAACAGAAGAATCTGCACAAATTTCCAGCAGTTGAAACAATTATTTCTAGTATATTTCTCGCGAAGCATATTTGCAGCTTATTTTCATTGTTTCATGTGGAATTTGCAGGGAGCTCGAGAGCAACTATTAATGAAATATTTTTAAAAAATGATGCCCGCCGGGCAAGCTACTGCTCCGCATCGACCATTCAAACATTTATTTCGTTTATTTTTCGTGGCGTTTCGAACATTTTTTTGAACGAAGCTCCGGTAATGTAATCTTTGTTTAATTTCTCGTTCTAATGTTTCTGGCTCGGGCTGCTGCTGTTGCCAAAATCTACTGTCGGCGTTAGGCAAACATCGGATTCGTACTTTCCGAGATTGAATTCTCCATCGCGGAAAGCGAGGAAGGTGTATAATTTCGTATATTCGGAAATCCCGGGACCGGAAATCGATGCAACTCTCGCATGGTCTTTACTCGCACGAATCGGTTAATTAAATAACACAGCGAATGTTTGATGCGCGGCTCATCGTTTCCGGATATAATAATTATTTTATTCCGAGCGTGCTTATGAAAATAATACCAAAGGGATTCGCTCAAATCGCTATCATCAGCTTTTCCATATTAAATCCAATTCAGAGAATTTATCATGCGCACCCATTTCCGAGGATTTTGCGAAAAATAATTATTTATAATTAACTTCAAACGCACTTGCGAGAAATTAAGAAAAATTTGCCGCCAGCTCGTGCAGAATAATTTCTTAATACGTGGCACAGAAATTTCTGCATCATTCGGTTTTTTACGTAGAAACAGCGAGAGAGAATTTAAATGAGAATTAAAAAAAAAAAAATCATTGAATCGAATTTTGGAATTTTATTTTTTTGAGTAAGAACAAGTTGAGGGAAAATTTTGAAAAAATTCTGTCAGGTTCCTCGGAGTGTGCAAAATGCGTGAAAAAATCGGCATTTCGATATTTACAAAATTCAGTGAAAAATGACGATTTTGATGGAAAAGAAGGAAATTCGATTATTTATTTGTTTAGAATCTGTCCAATTGACAAATAAGGTTCGTGTTAACGGAAAATTTTGAAAAAATTCTGTCAGGTTCCTCGGAGTGTGCGGAACGCGTGAAAAAATCGGCATTTCGATATTTACAAAATTCAGTGAAAAATGGCGATTTTTGTGAAAAAGAAGGAAATTGGATGATTTATTTGTTTGGCATCTGTCAAATTAACAAATAATTGTTGCACGTACTTTCCTACACTCAGAGAAGTCCTGGGAATCGGTAGAACATTTGAAACCACATATTTTATTGTGTCTGTGGGATGGTCTGGCCTGTACTGGCCGTTACCACTGCGGGGCGATACGCCCTACGTTGAGCGTGTACGAACATACCGCGGAGCGGAAAGCGCGTCAGAGCTCGGATCCGTCTATGCAGGCCAAACGTCATACGAAGAGGATATTACGATTTATTCACGTAAATAACGGTACCACTTGTGTCTGGGTACTTGAAGCCATTCATAGATGAACCCGTAACAAGTATTACAGCGCTGTCAAATAATTATATCATTGCCTACGACTAACATTCGTTTTACAATGTCAATCTCGTTCACACGACGTTAACTCCACGAGCCATGAAACAAGTGAATTTAATCCCATCGTTTCCTATAGCACGATCTAATTAAATTAATTAAAATATTATTTTCATTAAATAATTTATAATTTAGAATTTTCGTAATTAACAATAAAATAATAATTAAAACAATAAAATTATTTATTTAATTTAAAAATATTTGATTATCGAAAAAATTGAAACGAATAATGATAAAAAAATAAATAAATGAATGAATGAATAAATAATTAAAGAAATGAATAAATAAATAAATAAATAAATAAATAAATAAATAAATAAATAAGTGAATGAATAAATAAATAAATAATAAAAAATAATGATGAGCGATAATAAATGAAATTAATATTCGATTGAGTTAGAAATTTGGAGGATTTTCGATGTTTTTCGTATCTTCTGGTATTTCCTATCGAGACTGAAATAATGAAAATTTTTGTTGGAGGAGAATTTAATCTCGCAGGAGAAGGACTTAATTCGTTCTCGTTTACTTTGGCTGCTCCATGGCTCGACTGCGGGGCCATTTATACTCCAGCACATGTCTCATAGATCCAAGTTTAAATCTGCGGTAAGTAGATATTATATACAGAAACTTTGATCTTGCCTTTTTCCTCCCTTCTTCTCGAGCCGCCGCTTCATCCCTTACTGCGTGCGGTATTACGCTTATATAATATTTCCCTGCGGAGCAGATTTATCGAGAGACTTAAAGTGTTTGAATGTGCCTTCCAAGTACTCGCGAGCTCTTCTCCTTCGTATATATTGATATACACAGACACATGTACATGTGATGTAATGCCCCGGTCTCCGGATTAAGAAATTATCCTCCGCATATGCTTTACCAAGTCTGCCGCGCGGAGGTCCATACTTTACAAACTTTAAATATCTGTATATAGATGCGCGCAGCTTGCGAACCAAATTTAGATTTATAATGAATCTTCTTTTTTAAGCCCAAAGCAAAACGAGTGAAAAATTAAATCGTACACTTCATGGAACAACAAAAAAACCATCCCTTACAGTCCTTGATACGTCGATTTTAATCCTTTGGCCTCCATTTTTCATTTAATTATTTTTTCCCTGATAGTTTAATAATAATTCAAAATATTTATTGATAATAATAATAATTAATCATCGTAATCAGTTTAATTAACTAATTGATCATAATACCAATAATTAATTATTCAAATTATAATTTATTTATTTATTTTATTTCAATCCATTAATTAATTTATTTATTTATTTATTCAAATTATTTATATAATTGATAATTCTATTCCAATTATTCAATTATTTTAATCGATATTTGATGAAATATTTTCAATTAAGTGAATCAACTATTTTTATTTTTAAATAAATTCAATTTTATTGCAACTCCGTTAATTGATTATTATGGAAATAATAATTTTGGCAGGAGGTTGTTTCAATGTTCAGAGAGTCGGAGCTCGGTGGATAATGATTTTTTTTTCAATCATTTTTATCCATTTATTCATTCATTTACTTATTTATCGAAATTATTTATATAATTTATAATTTTATTTCAATTATTTGATTATTTTAATCGATATTTAATGAAATATTTTTAATTGACTGAATCAATTATTTTTATTTTGAAATCATTTAAATTTAATTGCAACTCCGTTAATTGGTTATTAAGGGAGTAATAATTTTGGCAGGAGGTTGTTTTAATGTTCACAAAGTCGGAGCTCGGTGGATACACTACTAAAATGTCTGATTGGAAAGGCAGTTTTGGAAGGTTGCGGAGGGGTGGCAAAAGAAATTCACCACAAGGATGAAAATTCCATTTTCTATACGTCTGTGAGAATTATGTATCGATGGCTTATTACTTTTGTGCATGTATGGATATTCGCAGCCAGTTATATCGAACCCTTAAGCTCCTCCCCCCCCCCCCCCCCCCCCCCCCCTG
>JBAJMU010000008.1:7957562-7985323 GCA_037952995.1 Hyposoter didymator
CCCCCCCCTCCCACGCAGTCACTCCGTCTCTTTTGGCGTGTCTCACTCTCTCTTCATTTTCTTCATCGAGCAACTCTCGAGGCTCAACAAAACCGCAAGTTTGCCAGGAATTTCCAATCGCGAATTATTGGATGGTTTAGCTCTGAGGAGTTGGCAAACTCGTACAATAGTTTCGTGTAAATATTTCGTTCGTACGTCGCTTATTTTGTAATGAAAAAGGACGAATATTCATTAGGAAATTGTTACGTGAACGAGGAATATTTTTCATATCGATTCAACGAAATTCACACAATCAACCGGATGCTTCACATTTTTTGCTATTTCCATTTACACTCCGGAATTCTCAATCGCGATTTTCTTTAATTTTTTTTATTACTAAAAATGAGTTTTTTAATTTTTTTATTAAAGACGTTGGTTGCTTGATTTTCTAGCGATAGAATTCCTTTAAAAGGGCACTGGACAAAGAGAATAGTGACGTCTAATAGCTTCGAGAGATATTTATTTATAAAAATCATAATTTTCTGTATTTTCTCACAAAAGCGTGTGTCAAAAGTTGCAATTTTCAACATTAAATATTCCGATTTCTAAATGGTGAAGCCTCTTCAAACTTTGTATACACTTTTATGTAACATCGAAGAAGGTTCATTCAGTTTTTCAAAAAAAAAAAAACGATCGTAAATATTTCGAAATTTTGTTAATTATCTAAAAAATACAATTTTTAGTATTTTCTGGTGCGTGTGTCAAAAGTTGCAATTTTCAACATTAAATATTTCGATTTATAAATGGTGAAGCCTCTCAAAACTTTGCATACACTTTTATGCGACATCCAAGAAACTTTATTTAATTTAAAAAAAAAAATCGGTCGTAAAATTTTTTCGAAATTTGGTTTTTTAAATAAAAATTTAATTTAGAGTGTTTTGTTGTTTGGTCAATTTGTAGCAACTTTTTTAAATGGACTTGGGCTCGCAAACGATTGTTTATCTGTGAGAAAGATGGAACACGAAAATTCAGATTTGAGCGTCGCCATACAAGGTCCTTGAATTTTATTTTTTAACAAGAAGGACGAAAAATAACGACAAGAATATGAAAATTTTAAGTGCGAAAGATTCATGGCTCTTTTTTATCGCGAGCACTCTGCTCGAGGGGTTGACATTCACGAAAAAAAGCGGACAGGACTTCTCGTCGGTTGAGAAAGTATATGGAAGAAAAACTCTGCCACAGAGTCGCTAGAAGTGCAGTGAATCATTCCATGAGCATAAATTAACGTAACGTCACAGAGCTGGTTAATTAATTGAGGCAAATTTGTCCTAAACGTGAGTAACTGCCCCGACTATGTAGCCGGACGAACGAAAGTGAGAAAAATTTGAAAACGGTGAGAATCCCAGCAAGGACTCCTGACGGACGTCACTTTGCTCCCGACACTATTTGTCATTTCTCGCAAAGAATCCTCGTTTGAGGAAAAACGATTCTCCAAAGACGAGACAACCGCTTTTTTTTCCTCCGTTCATTTCACCGTCAAGAATTCGCGACATTCGTTTTTTTGGCAAGAATTTTTAAATTTCGAACGTGACAGTTGATCGAAAATTTAAAATTTTGAATTTTAATCGCGACGTTTCATGATTTTTTGGTTTTTTTATAAATCGTCCATCGTTTTGCTCGAAATTTTTTAGCATTCTTTGGGAAATCCATTTTTTTAGAGGATTTGTTCATCTCGAACGTGACGATTCATCAAAAATTTACAATTTTGAATTTTAATCATGACGTTTCGAAGTTTTTTTTAATTTTTTTAAATCGTCGATCGTTTTGCTCGAATGTTTTTGTCATTCTCTGGAAAATTCATTTTTTTCGACGATTTTTTAGTCTCGAACGCGACAAGTGATAAAAAATTAAAAAATTCGAATTCAAATCGCGAAGTTTCATGTTTTTTTTGGATTTTTACTATGTATGTGTATGTATGTAGTGGAGTTTTACATGCATACCCTTAGCGGGTTTTTACATGGTGTGCTTCCTCTGACCCCCTTCTTTCATCTTTGTTCCACCTTTTTCTCTCATCCTATTCCACCATTCACACTTCCCCATTTGTCTCCTCTCCACTACGCACACATGGACCTACTATTTCACGTGGGTTCCGAACCACAGAGAGTACAGCTTGGGACACTTAGAAAAATCCATTGGTGTCGGCGGGAATCGAACCCGGGNGAAAATTCAAAATTTTGAATTTTAATCGCGACATTTCATGATTTTTTGGTTTTTTTTATAAATCGTCAATCGTGTTGCTTGAAATTTTTTAGCATTCTTTGGGAAATCCATTTTTTTGGAGGATTTGTTCATCTCGAACGTGACGATTCATCAAAAATTTACCATTTTGAATTTTAATCATGACGTTTCGAAGTTTTTTTAAATTTTTTTAAATCGTCGATCGTTTTGCTCGAATTTTTTTGTCATTCTCTGGAAAATTCATTTTTTTCGACGATTTTTTAGTCTCGAACGCGACAAGTGATAAAAAATGAAAAAATTCGAATTCAAATCGCGAAGTTTCATGTTTTTTTTGGATTTTTACTATAAATCGTCGATCGAGTCCCTCGGATTATTTATCTGGAAAAAGTGGACGCATATCCGACAAACGGAACGTTTATAGTTTCGTCAAACTGAACGATCTATCACGCTGGGGCAAGCCCAAGTGCCGAAAACTTTTCTGGCCGAAAACCACGCGGAAGCCTAGACTTGAAAACAGCGCTTCATCGGCTAATTGCCACGGGGAGTTAACCTGGTACATTAAACGTACTTCCAAAACTACTTATCCGAGCTCAAACCGTGGTTAACTGTAAAACTCTGTCTATGTGTACATGAGCAGTATGGCGGGCGGTTTACGGGGTACGACACGACCAAACGCAAAAATCGTTCAGCGCAGCCTGAGAGTTTCCAAATTCTGTAGGAGTCACGTTTAATTTTCTGCTTCCCAGTTATTCCACTGCCGCTGCATCTCTAATTAGCAGATTTCCATTTTTTTAATTGTTCCGAACCGCTCTGTCGGAATTTTTGCTTTAAAAACAAAAATTAACGCAATCGATAGAAAAAAAAAAGTTTTGCACTCGTTAGCTCGATCGTTGTTGTTTTTTTTCTTTCTCGTAGAGGGAACTAGGTGACGGTGAAAATTTATTTTTTCCAGTTGTCAATGTCAATGCTCTTAAAATTTCCCAAAACATCGAAAAATCATGTCGAGAAAAAATGTCCGGATATGTGGGTGTGTATGTTCTGGCACTGTAAAATTTAAACGTTCGTAACTCGAGAACGGTTCGAGCTACAGAGCTCCCGTTTCGCACAGACGTTAATCTAGACGAGCTCCTGATTCTCTGAGAATTTTGTTGGAATTGCTAGAAAAATCCAAATTCTATGGCATTTTGAAATTTTCAAAAAAAGGTTTTCGACGCTCTAACTTCCACAAATTTCAAGATTTATTACTGATGTTTTTTTAATACACAGAGTATCATAATAGGAAGGTTGGTATAGAATTTGGAAAATATCGGTGGAACGATTTAAATTTTATGATTTTTCGAATTTTATGAAAATTTGAGTTTTTCGAAAAATCGTCGAAACGCTTTAATTTTTGCAAATTTTGTAAGATATGGTGTTCAAGTCTGTACTTTCTGTTTATTTTGTAGAAAACTTGTCGAAAGTGTATAATTAAAATGCAAATACCAAAAACGCTGCAAATTGCTTCCTCAAGTTGCTCGAGATGTTTTTACTTTTTGAGATCGATTTAATTTTACTCACCCGATGCGGCAGGCTTCGGAGCAAAAAAGCAGCAGCCCAGAAGCAGAAGAGGAAGGAAAAATTGTGAGATTCCTGGTCGTCCATCCCGAGATCGTAGTGTCGAAGGTTTTTGACGCAAATTTTGGAGGATCGAGATGAAGGATCGTGGGCAACCAATATTTGGGCCCTGCATCGTCATAAGTTCTGCGTCATATCTGTCGATTTGAAACTTTTCACAATTTGCACGAAGCTCCACTAAATATTTCGATGTAAATAAACGTTCGAACTTTTTTGCACTCGTTTGGAATTTTTACAAATGTTTATCCATTTTTTTAATTAATTTTTGTTTATTAAAAAACGATTTTTAAATATTTTTCCAACGACACTGGGTCACAAAGGACTTTGCCGACGTTTTCGACGTTCTTTTCGACTCGAAAAAATAGTTTATTGTTAACCTCAAGGCGAATTATATTTTCTGAGCTGCGAACGTAGTCTCGACTAATATTTTCAGTCTATCGCGTTGTTCGGGAAAACAAAAGATATTTGAACACTGAATTCTTTGTCCCAAGACACAAACACAAAGCCACACACGACCTCGATCTATTTTCGGTGTCGGAGAGTCAGAAGATCGAACGGAATTTTTCGGCGATCGAACGAATTCCCACCAAGATTTATTCCGGACCCAAAAACAAGGAGAAAAAAAAGCGATTTTTTTCAAAGGCTCGAAAAAAAATTGATCGAGAAGTTAAAATTTGATGGGGAATTATTTTTATTTCGTCGGAGCATTCCCTGCTGCTGCCCGATGAGTTCTCATCGATGACGTTTTTACGCCTTCAATTACGAGCAGATGCGATCGAAATATTTGGCAAGTCGTTTGGCTCGTAAAAATATATTTTCTGGAGCTTGGTCGATGGGAAAAAAAACATGGTGGTCATCGGGATCCGCAGCCTCGAGTAATCGCGATCCGGGAACAGCTCCTCGTACACACGACGCGATGCAATTTTTTTGTGTTTCTGGAAAAATAAAATGACGAAAATATCGATGACCATCGATCAAGGCTCGCTGAGCAAAACGTCGGGAATAACAATACAACCAACGGGAAAATAAAACAAAGGGAGGGGGGGGGGAGGAAACACGAAAATCTCTGCAGTGTATAAATAAACGCACGTAAAAATCTATGTATAGATATCGAGAGTTTCATGAACGTGTAAAATGGTGAAAAGGAGCAACTTTGTGAATTGAAAAATCGCGTCACACCAGCAAACCTTGTAGAACGTACTATGCCAGCGGAGATGAGGGGAACGAGGGATTCTTGGTGATAAATGAACTACGAGTCTGGCGTTCGGCGTGCGCCGCTCTCGCCTTCATATAATAAATGTTTTTCTCCGTGTAAAACTGCAAAAATATAGAGAGCATTGGGGCGACGAGAAATGAGGGAAAAAAAATGGATTTCGGAGTCGAAAAAAATTCGATGGCGGAGATTTGCAATGTCAATTGTTTGCGATCGTTTCGCAGCGTCACGCCATGTTTTTTTTTCGTGACGCGATAATTAGTCGAGAAATTTGAATGGCCAGAGTTTATGGGGATTTTTTTCCCATGCTCAATTTTTTTTTTATGGGTTTTGAAACAGACTCGATCTTCTTGCTCGCCCCTGCTCGGGATGCTGCCGAGGCACGTCAAAGTTAAATTTAACCAGCTGTCACTCGAAACCCGAACAGTGATGGGTCACGCGTTAACCGAACGAACGAAAACACACGTTTTCGAATAAACATGCGAACCGCCCACATCATTTTCCCATGCCATGGGGATAGGCTTTTCAACGTTGGTTATCAATGAAAAAAATTCGACATCGAACGAGCAGCCGGTCGAGTTACAACTTTTGGAAAGAAAATATATGCATGATACTCAAATCTTGCTCTATGGGGAACTATGTTTTTTATTCTGGCTTGAGGGAAATTGCAAATTTCAGTTTTCAGCGTTTTGTGTATTTCCATTCAAAGTGTATAATTTCGACAACTTTTCTAAAGAAAGTTAAGAGAAAGTAGAGACGAGTACACAGAATCTTAAGAAATTTTCAAAAATTAAAGCGATTACACGATTTTTCAAAAAACTCAAATTTTCATAAAATTCAAAAAATCATAAAATTCAAACCGTTCAATCGCTATTTCCCAAATTCGTTACCAACCTTCGTATTATGATACTCTATGCATAAAAAAAACATTAGTAACAAATCTTAAAATTTGCGGAAGTTAGAGCGTCGACAGGCTTTTTTGAAAATTTCAAAATGCCGCAGAATTCGTATTTTTCTAGCAATTCCAACAAAAATCTCAGAGAATGAAGAGTTCGTCTAGATTAACATCTGTGCGAAACGGGGGCTCTGTAGCTCGAACCGTTCTCGAGTTATGAACGTTTGAATTTTACAGTGCCAGAACATACACACACACACACATCCGGACATTTTTTCTCGACATGATTTTTCGATGTTTTGGGGAATTTGAAGCACATTGACATTGAAAGCTGTAAAAAAATGTTCACCGTCACAAAGTTCCCTGCATGAGGAAGCGAAAGCGAGAAATTTGGAATTCTTCGTGATGGAGACTCGTTTTTGATGTTTATTTTTGTGTTTCTGTGTTTCTTCATCTGCGTGCGGGAAACGAATGAGATGAATGGTCGTTTTGGAAGGATTTTGTATCGAGAGGATCACGACTGAATGAATCTGAACGGCGTGTAAATTCGATTGCACTTTGACTGCGATTAATTAAGTCTGAATCGAATGATTACTTTCTAAATAAAATGCGATCTGTAGCGAGGACGGGAAATATATGGTGACCGAACGGTCATCAGATTTTCTGCTCCTGAATGCATACACATTCGTTCGCAAACAAATAAGCTTTAGAATGGCGAGAGAGTAAGGAGTCGTTGAATTAAATTCATCGCAGACGCCCGACAGCTAATTAAATGTTTGGCGCATCTAATTAACGTCATGCGGTTGACACGTGCTCGATTACTTAGTGTGCGAAAATGCCAATGCGAAAGCTTTGAGCCGAAGAATGGTTAAGAATGTGATTTCGAAATGTATGAATCGTGTGGACGGAGTTGGAAAATTAATGAAATTGGGTGTTTGGTGGCTTGCGATCGTCCTTTTCGTCCTGCCACTCGTATCTCACGTATTTGGAGAAAAAAAAATCTGAAAAAATTCTGGAATACTCTCCATTGATGTTACTTTGAGGTTTCATAGTTTTTATAGTCTCCACATTTATTATTTCAAAATAAAACGTTTTAAAAACGAGATTTTCGAAAAATTCGTCCTGCCACTTTTATCTCGAATATTTGGAGAGAAAAAAATCTGAAAAAATTCTGGAATACTCTCCATTGATGCTACTTTGAGGTTTCATAGTTTTTATAGTCTCCACATTTATTATTTCAAAATAAAACGTTTTAAAAACGAGATTATCGATAAATTCGTCTTGCCCTTTGTATCTCGAGTATTTGGAAAAAAAAAAATCTGAAAAAATTCTGGAATACTTTCCATTGATGGAACTTCGGAGTTCCCTACTTTTTAATAGTCATTGCCTTGTCGAATTTGAATTAAAACGTTTTAAAAACGAGATTTTCGAAAAAAATTTGTCGCTTGGGTCAAAAAGACCCATGTAATCCGCTGGGAGGGATATTTCGCTGATGGCGTGTATCACATTATCAAGCCATCAACAAGAGAAAAAGGGTTTTCCAAATTATTCATTTTTCCAAGCCTGGAAATTGAATAAAAAAAAAAAAGTGAAAATTTCGTAGATTTTTGCTCGTTTGAGAAGCCTCGTTGGAAAAAAGGACGTTGAGTCGACATTGCTAGAGTGTAGAGAGTTGTGACGATAAAGAGAAATCCGTAGCCGGTGTGCAATTAATTAATTCGGTTAGTACGGGAGTGTGGGAGGATTGTGGAAAAAGCAGAATGCTCCATGTATTTATGTATGCAAAGATCTTGCAGTGCACACTCATTACGTAAGCACAATGTCGAGCTCTTGCGCTAAACGTCGTCGTCGTCGTCGTCGTCGTTCGTCGACGAGGAAGACGTTGAAAGACAAGGGCGGAGAGGAGGAGGATGAGGAAAAGGAGGAAGAGAGGACGACGACAGCTAAAAGACGAGAAGACGACGATGCTCTCAAAGGCGGAACCTTTGCTGTGAAAGGTCATCAACTCTCGCGAACAAGTGAGACAGCTTTTGCTTGGTAGCCAAGAGAAAAGAGGCGACAGGAGCGACTTCTTCGAGATAAAGAACGAGAGCACAGAGAGAGAGAGAGAGAGAGAGAGGGGGGCAAAGTCAGAAGGAAAAGAGGAGCGGAGGGATAATTTGAATTGAAATGCAGCTAAGTACGTAGGTAATTACATCTCAACGTTAATTAATGCCCCTCGGTATGGTGCTGTCGGTATTCTCAGTGTGTATGATGTGCATTAGATCCAGCACACAGACAAGCGTGTACGTATAGATTCCCAAGCACAAGGTTAGTCCTCTTGGAGCTGTAACACACAGTGCAGTTTTCTTCTTTCACGTATACGCACTTGGACCCTCGACAATATCCCGAAGTAGAAAAAAACCCTCGTACTTCAAACAAATCTTTACACTAATGTTAAATGGTTTAAAAAAAAAACAGGAAGCTCCTCGGGTTCTCAGGGAACAACGTGACCATGCAAACTCATTTGAATCCCGTGGATTATTACTCAGGGTCACTGTCATTCACGCCGGCTCCAAATCTCAACTTTTCGAGACTCTGTATTTCTCAAAAATGTGTTTTTTTTTTGTAAATATGTCGAACCAGGGCTGGGGCTCGGAATGCATGGAATTTTTTTTTAACGCTCGGTATCACTCAATGAAAACCATAAAAATTATGAAAAACCCCATAAAAATTGTGGAAACCCCATAAAAATGATGGAAAACGCCATGAAAATTAAGAAACTGACATTCATGAATAATACAAATATCAATTATAAAAATAATGAAATTCAATGTTGAATATCAGCTCCAAATATTAACTTTTCGAGGCTTTGTATTTCTCAAAAATGTGTTTTTTTTTTTTTTAATATGGCGAACCAGGGCTGCGGCTCAAAACGCATGGCATTTTTTTTTACCGCTCTTTATAACTCAATAAAAACCATAAAAATTATGAAAAACCCCATGAAAATTGTGAAAACCCCATAAAAAATGAAAAACCCCATAAAAATTATGAAAAACCCCATAAAAATCATGAAAAACGCTATGAAAATGGAAAAAATGTCGCTCATAAATAATACAAATATTAATTATAAAAATAATGAAATTCAATGAGGAATCTGAACGTTCACACATTCTCTGCAGTGAAAATTAACAAAGTAACCGAGAGATAATTGTTTATTAATAATGCACTTTGATGTTGCACGCAATTATTAAGCTCGCTGCACATGAATTCAGGCTCGTATATTCATTCGTACAAATATTGAAATGTATGGTGTGTGTTGGTTGGTGATATATTTATACTCGTACAGTCGGATAATAAGGCAAGGAGATGCGCACAGGTGCAACGAGGCGTAGATGCAAAACGCACGTGCTCACTCGCAGAGCTATAGCGTGTACTATATTTTGCATGTAGTACGATTATACTACGTATGCGCGCGTTTCGCGTTCCTTCTGCCTGCCGAATCGCGTCCCAAGCGCTTTGGCATACTGACAATTCCATACGAAACTCGTACGGCGAGCACAACACTTTACGAGCTTAATCCCCGCGATGAACACGAGCGCGCGCGGTCTCGTGCCCAATGCTTTCTAGAATCACCAATCTCGAGACTCTTCCTATGGTTCGATTTATTTGGATTGAAAATTTCTGCAGACTAAATTGGTTTTTCCTTTGCCCCACCAACTCATGGGGTTTGACAGCGAAATTTAATGAAAAGTTTGTTAAATAATTGTCGAATTCTGAGTCAATTTGATGATTAACAAATGGCAGAGACGAGAGGGACAGAAAAACGTTGTTGATGAAGAAATTAATCGAAATTAAATGATTCGGCAGAGAGGGACAGAGTGCACCTCCCAGAAAATTCATTGCGAGTTAATTAATTATCCTCGTAATGATATTCCGCGATGTTTATCAACGAAAAGTGATCGAGCAGGAATGTTTGCAATTGCAATTTTCCGTTTGCCTCAAAAATCCAATAACGTCGATGGGTTTTCGTAAAATCGTTCGAGACTTGGTTACCATCGTTCGTAATGAGCGACCATTTTTTTAGCTGCAAAAATCGATGAGGCACGCGTTGACGAAGATCCGAAGCAAATTGACGCGCGCCAGAGCGCGCCACGTCTATGTCGCTTTGGCCAAGTTTTCGATGCCATAGAAAACAGTTGATTTTATGCAATAGTTTCGTTTGCACGACAAACTCTCTACAGCTTGGGTGCCGCTCGGCGCGGACGATACGACTCTTGGCCTGTGGCTAACAAACACGTAGACTCGGCAAACCGATAGGGTTTCGGCTTGTATGATGTTTACACAGATTCGTGTGTGTCAAAGCGCAACCTACTAGTGCATATGCACATGCATCAAAACTCGATACACTCTGTACGTATATAATGAATGACCGCGTGCAGTAACGAGTCCTCGTACGCCATGAAGCCCCATATAAATCATAGAACCGATACAAACGAGTCATTTATTTATTACGAACATATGCAAACGCAAATTTCATGTGGATTCGGAATAAATTAATAAATCATGGCAAACAAGTCCAGTAAAAGTTCCATGGGAAACTTTTAAAAGTTGTTGCGAATCAGGAAACGTCTTTGCAAGGGAATTGGCGAAAAAAACGAATATGAGTTGTTTAAAATCTTATGGGGAATTTATGGGGTTTTTATGGGGTTTTATGGGAATCTTATGGGGTTTTATGGGAAATCATGAAAATCAGTTCTGCTGATGTTGAATTTAATTGGAGGTTAAAATAAAAAGTTGTTGAATTTCGTTTTTTCTTACGTTCGAGCCTCGATCGACAATATCCAAATTACTCGGAGACGATAATTGGTGGAAAAAAAAAAACACTCGGGCAGGTCGCGGTCACGAAATTCGCATAAAAATTTCACACTGTCACTTCCGGTTTTGCAAATGCGACGGTGTAAAAGAAAAACACTTGTTTTGTTTTTTCTCACGTCGAGCTCGAATGACAAATGATCGTGTCTGCAAGGGAAAATGTTGTCGTTGGGGATCTGTGGTCGATCTAAAAGAACGCGTGATACCGGTCTAAGCGTACAAGACGCACTGAAACCTCAAACCTCGGCGAGCGATGCGTACACCTCGTGTCTTTTGTCCCTGTCACTCTCTCCATTCCTCTTTCTCGATTCTCTCCCTCCGACAATACGCACTTGAGTGTCTTTCTCGTTCGGGATATGCGAGGGACCAAAAATACGTGTTACGTGCACATGGGGATTTCGTTCCGAAAGTTTGACAGCTCCGAAATGTTTTTTTTTTTTTATTCTGACAGAAATATTGTCCCTTGTTATGGGGCCCCATGGATTTCACCATAAAAGGGAAGCTTGGGGTGAAAAAATGTAAAATAATGAAATTCTCTTGAAAATCGATCGATTTCTCGATAATTTTTGAGTTTTTTTAAATTTCGACAAAATTACGTTCAAATTTTTTTTCCTCTTCCCTGGACCATGATTTATTGGAAAATGCAAGCGGGACACAGAAAATGAGATTTTTATTCAAAATCCCCATAGACTCGATGCACTCGTTCATTTCTCGAAGGGACACGCTCGAGGCTCCACTCTCGCATGTTTTTTTTGTCTCTCGTAATTCTCTTGATCTTTCCCTCTTCTTTTTTCTCCGCACGTGAATTATACTGTATACCAAGATCTCTCGCTCTCTCTCGAGCGAGCGGGCGAGCGCTCGGATACGATCATCTTGGATTCAGTCAAAGGCCCTCGCGCGACGAGCGGCGTTTACACTGGTGCGTGTCGCCCCTGCTGTGGCGAACGCGCGAGAGATTTGTCGTCGTCATTCGGTATATGTGCTGCGTCCTTTTGCTCCGTGGTACGGACGTATGTATGGGAGCTGCGTGGGCGGAGGGTGAGAGCTCGCTTCAGGCAAGATCAGAGGCGAGCCCCCTCTCTCTAAAAAAAATTATACACGAGCGTATACAGTCCGAGCTCTGTCGCAGTTCGTTTTGTTGATTTTTTTGTTTACCGAGTTGGATAGTGTGAATGAATGGAAAATAATGATTCGGGCGGATTTTTATATATTTTTTCACGAATTCTCGAGCTCGAGTGAGTCGATGAAAAAAAAAAAAAAAAAAAACAAAAAAAATCGCGAGCTTGGCATTCCGGGGAAAAAATCGTCCCGAAAGTTCGCACGATCCATGGAGCACGAGGAGGAAGCGCAGAATGAGCGAAAGGGAACGAAGCCGCACGCGAAAAAGAGCAAAAACTCTTCTCGGGAGCAAACGCGATATTATGGAGATAAGATATTCATAGCTATCGGAACTCTCGATCGCGGGCTTACGCCTTTATTTTTCGTGATGAATAGAAATGAAGGTACCAACAGGGAAGCAGTTCTCAAAGGTTCTTTCGGACAGTGCCATTTATACGTGCATTTATATTGCATCGTGCAGGAGGGTGAGAGCCATAGAAAACATAATATTTCCGTGGGTTAAAAAAATGAAGGGATTCGAATTTTTTCAATGATATTTCCGCGAGCCTTTGGCTGCGGGAAATAAATTTGCATGCTCCGAGGGCATTCTGATTATTTTTCCCTCGAACCAGAACGAAAACAAAAATTGTCCGGAAGAAAAAAAAATGAAAAAAAAAGTTATGGGAAAAATCTATGGTGTCCCATAAAAGTGAATTTTTTTTTTTATGGGACACCATAGATTTTGCTCATTCAGAGGGTGAAAATAAATGAATACTCGGAAACCCCGTGCTGGCCGATTTTTTAAATATTCAACTTTTATTTCGATCGAAAATAAAATGTTTTCAGGAAAATATGGGAAAAATGTTGAGTCGCGCGAATAAAAAGTGCAAATTTGTGCCGGGAAAAGTGTCAATGCGGAAAATGCGGTTTTCTCGCCAGAGAAAATTCCTTTGAACGCATTTTTTCACGTGTGACATTTTGCTCGTTGATTTTTCGGGAAACGCGGTAAAGGAAAGTGGACGATGGCGAGTTGGCCTCACCCGGGGATTCGACCTCATCATCGTCGTCGTCGTCGTCGTCGTCGTCACGGAGAAATCAGTACAGAACGAGCTTGCAACCCAAAAAGCACGGCTTCCCTCCAATTTACCGGTCTCGTCACACACACGCACACACCTCGAGCACAGTGCAGTGCTATAATGGGAAGCCAGCGACGAAAAGGCAGACCGTTTCAGTTCTATTCTCTTCTGAGCTTATTTCCTCTATTTCGGTTTCAAGTACTCGCTCTGCACTACCGTACAAATGTATTTATATGTGTATGAGATGAGGGAAATAAAAAAAATGGCCAGCCATGATTTCAGGTGTAAAACAATTTTTTATACGGAAATGGGAACGAAATAAAATTTGGAAAAAAAGCAGAAGCTGTTAAGAAAATTTCGATGATTTTTCTAGAAAGTAGAGAGGAATTACAGACTTGTACACAGCATCTTCGAAAATTTGGAGAAATTAGAGCGATTAGACGATTTTTCAAAAAACTCAAATTTTCATAACATTCGAAAAATCATAAAATTCAAACCGTTCAACCGAGATTTTCCAAATTCAATACCAACCTTCCTATTATGATACTCTGTGTATAAAAAAACATTAGTAATAAATCTTAAAATTTGCGGAAGTTAGAGCGTCGAAAACCTTTTTTTGAAAATTTCAAAATACCATAGAATTCGGATTTTTCTGGCAAATTCAACAAAAATCTCAGAGAATGAAGAGCTCGTCTCGATTAACGTCTGTGCGAAACGGGAGCTCTGTAGCTCGAACCGTTCTCGAGTTATGAACGTTTAAATTTTACAGTGCCAGAACATACACACAAACACACATCCGGACATTTTTTCTCGACATGATTTTTCGATGTTTTGGGAAATTTGAAGCACATTGACATTGAAAGCTGTAAAAAAAAAAGAAAGTGATGAAAATTGTTTTTTATGGGTGGTTCCTGAAAAAAATTGTACAAAATAAACAACGACAAGTGGCAATTCTAGAAAAGAGACAAATCATGATGGAAATTGATAGGGAATCATGTAAAAGTCTGTAAAAAGAGTATGGACTCCACTCTGTGTCTCGAATTAGAAACGTTTAATCGTTCCAGAATATCTCGTAGTTATTTATCTCCGGGTTGCGCTGCTCTGCTGTGTGTCTCGAATCCCCGAAGCTTGTATCGCTCAGTCCCAATCTACACACATTCTGTGGAATTTATTTCGATCCCAGTGTCTCCGATCTTGATTCTTGGTGTGTTTCGTTTTGATGAGTTTTCGAGTTGGTGCGCGCGGAGAACAACAAACGGAAATACATGGAGTCTTGGAGCGTCGAGTGCGGGGATGAGCGGAGCAGCAGAGCGATAACGAGAGAACGACAGAGAAAGAAGAAGAGTTGTGCTATTTTATGTGTATAATTTCTAGTTCTCGAGAAAGCTTCGAAACGAGGATGAGTCTCGTGTTGTGCACCCAAGACACTTTGTTGGAGCTTTGGTGTAATTTACAACGGTTAATTGCACCAAACGATCGAGCTCTTCGTCTACCAATGTCTCTGTACATTCCCCATATACATTTACACCTCCATAAATATATGTATACGCGTGTGTGTGTGTCTGTGGAATATGCACTGGCATCGAAGCTTGTTTACTGTGCATGGGGGAGGGAAGCGGAAGTTATATATACGTAGCGGTGGTACACACTTATCTAAACGCGCGTTACACGCGCTATTCCCTATTATCCATTGTCTCGAGAACTTTGCCAAACACTTCACAAACTCCAGACACTCCTATTATACTAAAATCCCATGTATTCCGGGCCATTTAAATACACAGATGTATATAGGTGTATGGGGTAGACATAAGAGTCTAATTATGAATATGTATACATGGGGAGGAGGAGGAGAGGGCTTATTACTTTATGGGGTTGATGTTGGTTTGTATGGCAAATGGAAATAACTCGATCAATTTGGTCGGCGATTGGAAATTTTCCTAGTGTATGGAAAATCGGTTTTTTTTCTTTGAATTTCGACAAATTTCGAGACTGGGTCTGTGAGACCCGAAATTTTTTTTCGACCGCAATCGATCCGTCTTGGCGAGAAATGTACGAAAAACACGTCGGGTCAAATTGACCCAAGTGTGGTAAAGTATGTTAATGGCATGGTTTTGTGCTGCTGCAAGTTTTTCTACTAATTTCGAACCTTATGGGGTTTCGATTTTGTTGAAATTTGGGCACGTCTCGAGACTGGGTCTGTGAGACCCAAATTTTTTTTCGATCGCAATCGATCCGTCTCGGCGAGAAATGCACGAAAAACACTTCGGGTCAAATTGACCCAAGTGTGGTAAAGTGGGTTAATCGCATGGTTTTTTGTTGCTGCGAATTTTTATACTAGTTTCGAACGTCCAGAGAACCATCACAGATCGTGCCTTGCGTTTAAAATGAAACACCATAAATCTTATGGGGTTTCTATGGGAAATGATGTGGCGTCTGCGCCTGACGCTATCTTGTGGTTTGTTTTCGGAGCTGCATGCGAGGAATGAGTAACAAAGCCAGGATTATCCTTCGGCGCACTGCGTCGTTGTTCGTTAGGGAACTCGATGTCAACCAGAAGGATCATTCCCGTTCTAAACTTGATCCAATACGTTGCAACTGGAACGAGACATCATCTCCTGTTTCCATCTTGGTCGCTTGTTACATTGCTCGGATCCTTGCCAGGCGGAAACGCAAGAGACCGCGGCCCGACGGTAAAGCCTTCCCCGCGCGTTTGTTCACCTTTTGTGTCTCGCGCTTTGCAGAGCAGTATACAAAGCTGTAAGTTGATATCATTGCAAAGTCATTCCGCAGACCGGAAGTTGCGAAAACCGTGCGAACGAGAGACAACCGTCTCCAGGACTCAATGGGAAGCTAAATAACGAGCAGCTCCTGTAACGCAACGGCGAATCCCCATGACATAATTAAATAACGATGACAGAGACGCAGGGGATCGTGAAAATCGCAAATTCCATCGAAAATCGTCCCTCTGCAACGAACAGTCTCCAAGATCGACTCAACAACCTCAAGAAGTAGACAAACAATTTGCAGCGTTTTTCTAAATAATTACGACAACTTTTCTAGAAAATAAAGGGAAAGTACAGACTTGTACACAATATCGCAGAAAATTTGCAAAAATTGAAGCGATTAGACGATTTTTCAAAAAAATCAAATTTTCATAAAATTCGAAAAATCATAATATTCAAACCGTTCAACCGATATTTCCCAAATTCAATACCAACCTTCGTATTATCATACTCTATGTATAAAAAAAACATTCGTAACAAATCTTAAAATTTGCGGAAGTTAGAGCGTCGAAAACCTTTTTTTGAAAATTTCAAAATGCCATAGAATTCGGATTTTTCTAGCAATTCCAACAAAATTCTCAGAGAATGAAGAGCTCGTCTCGATCAACGTCTGTGCGAAACGGGAGCTCTGTAGCTCGAACCGTTCTCGAGTTATAAACGTTTGAATTTTACAGTGCCAGAAGATGCACACGCACACACATCCGGATGTTTTTTCTCGACACAATTTTTCGATGTTTTGGGAAATTTGAAGCACATTGACATTGAAAGCTGTAAAAAAAAAAACATCGTCACACAGCTTCGTTCCATGAGAATGACAGAATTTCCGAGTTCATCGAGATGTGAGGTCGCACGTACGACACGTGTGTTGCGAGGACTAAAAGCTCGTAATGCGAGACAGTGACAGGAGACTCCGCAGTATTATATCCACCAAAAGTGTCTACTGCGGAGAAAGAAAAAGCGAGAAATACTGAAGCACAAGAGACGACGAACCCGAAGAGAAACTGAATGAAAGAAATGCGGAGTAATTGACACCTATTACGAGGTGTTTACGCGAAGCGTACGTGGGAGAAGGATAAAGCCGAAGAAATCTGGAGTTGATGATGGTGGCCGATGCTCCGGTGTCCGGTAATGAAATACACACAGTAACGCAATATCCGGCGTATATTACGCTCGCAGGGCTGACGATATCAAATTTCGTAGTGTATCCGCCGCGTGGCATTTCGCGAGCGAGCATCAAAAGAATAAGAAACTTGCGTTCGTCGTCCGTGTCGGTGGCAGAGAGTTTCTCCTCCGCAAGAGTAAGACTTCGATACCGCGCGCGAGGCTCTGGTTAATTCGGGTTAAGCACAGCAGCGAAGGAAAAAAAAAAACAAGAAAAGAAGAAAAACCAGCGACAAGGCGAAACAATGGGACGAACCGGAGCGAAGCAACAGCAGCAACGGAAACCCCTATGGCACTCTTCCGATCAGGATACAGTATCGGTTTCTCACCTTTTCGCCGCGCCCCTCAGACTCGATCGAAAAGCTGCGATGCGATCCCGCCGCGCTGCCGGAGGTCTGTTCTCTCCGCACCACCGCGAATATCCGTTAATCCTATAAACTATACGTTCTCTTTCAATTTCCTTCGCTTCCGTTCTATCGAGCTCGATTACGACGTTTCGTCGTGATTCTCGCTGCCCCTCGACGTATATTTTTCCTTGATCGAAACACCTCTTCAGAGACTTCTTTCCGAGCATTTTGTCGTGTGCAAAAAACTCAACGAAGCCCTTGAGTGAGTGATTCTCGACGGAGGAACCTCGTGCGCGATTTTTGAAAAAAATTATTTTTTTCCTCTTCGTCTTTTTACAAATTCGATAAATTTTTCGATAATTATTTATGCGGGGACGACCCGATGCAACGACTATCGCGCGTTGCTGCTGTCGCTACTCGCTCTCGTTCGAACGAACGTGTATCAAAGCATCACAAGGGAGAGATGGGGATTGTAAACGAATGGAAACGAATAGGACATCCTATCATTATCCAATGATGACCGAGTGTCTTTACCGCCGCAGAGAGAACATGATACTCTCAATATACACGGGCAATGAAGGGAAAGAGACGCACCGGGAGAAAGAGAGAAGGAGGGAGCAGAGAGCAAGGTTGCTGGAGAATATGAGCCTCCAGGCCTTTTCTCGTGCGTTCGACGTGCTCTTGAATCATTGCGAAAAGAAATTCTGTTTTATTTTTGCTTCCTCGTCATATAGAGGAACCTATGTGACGTTGAAATTATTTTTTGTTGGAATTGCTAGAAAAATTCGAATTTTACGGAATTTTTAAATTTTCAAAAAAACGTTCTCGACGCTCTAACTTCCGCAAATTTTAAGATTTGTTACTAATTTTTTTTGTATACATAGGAAGGTATGAATAGGAAGGTTGGTATTGAATTCGGGAAATATCGGTTGAACGGTTTGAATTTTATGATTTTTCGAATTTTATGAAAATTTGAGTTTTTTTAAAAATCGTCTAATCGCTTTAATTTTTGAAATTTTTCTGCGATATTGTGTACGAGTCTTTTCTTTCTCTTTTCGTCCTAGAAAAATAGTCGAGAGGATATTCGAAAAAAAGTAAAAAATCGATAAATTATTGAAAATTTCATGAATAATGAGTTTATTTTAATTTTTGTGTGTTTTTTTTCAACGAGTTTAATTCTCATTTGGATTTTCATGAAATTGCCATGTTAATTTATGCGGAAGATTAATAATCTCAACGATATTAATGCAATTAACTGTTGCAACGTGCCATTGGCTGAAAATGAGCGTTGAGCTCGTATTTCCATGAGATTTACAAAATCTATTTTTTCATGTCTCGAGTATAAAATGTAGAAAAAGCTCAGGATGCACTTTTCTATTTTCCAATTCCTCTAGTGACTTTATTCCCTGTTTTTTTTCTGTTTTCGTGAAATCGATTTTCGTTTTTTTTTCTTGCGACTAATTCTTCGCAGGAAGCTGTGCTTTTTACTCGTGCGTTGCACAAGTTTTCTACATTTCGCTCGGTCTCCGCATTTCGTGTTATCGATGCATTAAAAAATTAGCATAGAGAACATGCCCCGGCTTGGCGCTCGCCACAGAGAATGTAAATGAGCGTTTGCATGGTGACGCATCTCGATGCTGCTGACTTCTCTCTGCGCGCGATATATTATCCGGGCTATACGAAAAGAGAGACTATGCTTCGGATTTATTCGCCAGCCAAGTACACATTGTTCGTATATATTGACAGGTCTCGTAGAGCTCGAGTATATTTATATTTATGGAGGAGCGTTTGGTGCTACACGAGCCTGTCAATCGGTGCGACATTTTCAAATTATTTCCCCGATTTTCGAATACAAATTAATCCTTGAATATTCAGTGATTCGGGATTCGAGTTAATTTCTTTTTTTTTTTGGATTACGAATTTGTAGGTCGTCGTGAAATTATTAGTAAGCAGGTATAGTTGATTAAACGAGATTTTTCGTTGATTTTCCCTGTGCCGAGTCCGCAGGAACACGAGGATGCAAATTGGAAGCTGCAAAAAAATGGACAATTTTTTTTTTTCGGGAATTTAGAGGAGGATGAGAAATTTTATGGTGCAGTGGACCGGAAATTAAATTTTTTTGGAAAACGTCAATATTTTTTTGAACACCATCAAAATTTTTGGGTTATTTTAAAATTTACGTAATTTTGCTATTATTTTTGGTTTTTCACGAAAATTTGAGAAATTTTTTCGAAATTTTTGCAGTTTTTTGGTTTTTAACGAAATTGTGATAAAAATTTACGATTGGAATGACAGGAATTTGCCTTCCGGAAAGACGGTGAAAAACGTCGATATTTTTTTGACCACGATGAATATTTTTGGATAATTTCAAAATTTTCGTTATTTTGACAGTTTTTTTTTTTTGGTTTCTGACGAGACTATGGGAAAAATTTACGATTAAAATGACAAAAATTTGCCTCCCGAAGAGACTGTCGAGAATGTTTCTTGCTGCGAATAAACATTTTCGAAAAAATTTTAAAAAGAATTTAGTTGATCGAACAAAAATTCGATTTTTTCCAGCAAAATTTTTTCTATCCAGGGAATTTTTTACTGTAGTTTTTTTTCAAATGCTTCGTAGAACGGTGGTCAAAAAATGCTAATAACGTTAAAAGTAGCTGGTAGCCGGTCGTCGTATTTGTAAGCTCAGCAGCAGCAGCAGGCAGAGAGGAACCGTTTTTTACGAGATCGTTAAAAGGGATTTAAGCGTTTCCTGAAGGAAAAAAGACGGTGACTTTTATTAGGAAGATTACGAGCATATTTTTAAGTCGAAAAGTTAAAGAAGACGAACGCGTTTCTAGTGAACGGTGAAGAGAGCATTTATCTTTGAATAATCGAGTCCCCCGTGAATTCCTTTAAATTGACTCAATTTTTATCGATTTTTTTGTTTCCCTTTTTTTTATTTTGCTTCCAATGCTTTGACGTATAAAAAAGCTGCTGGAAAAAACGTCGAATGTACGATCAATGCCCTCAACAAATACTGATGAAGAATTTGTTTAAATATTCATCGAAATAATTATTAAAAACTTTATTTAAATATTTCATTAAAATATTTGTTAAAATGTTTATTGAAATATTTATTAAAATATTTATTTAAATATTTATTTAAATATTTATTTAAATATTTATTTAAATATTTATTTAAATATTTATTTAAATATTTATCTAAATATTTATTTAATTATTTATTTAAATATTTATTTGAATATTTATTTAAATATTGGTTTGTAGTAACGAAGTTGTTGGAAAAAACGTCGAGTGTACGATCCGTACCCTCGAAAAGCAAGCCTCTGTCACACATTGCTGGGGTAATTCAAAATTTCGAATTCCAGACGACCGAGAGAACGGAAGGTGGAGAGGATAGACGTATAGACCGAGATACTGCTCCTCTTATTCCTCGTCCTCGTCCTCGTCCCAGTCTCAAGCGGTAGTCACGTGCTCGACCCAGAGACGTGGCACGCCCTCTTCTGCCGATATAATTTATGGGGTGCAACTCTCGCTCGTGTTTCTACCCCTCGAAACCACCAAGAAAGCCAACAGACGTTCTTCTTGCCCCCCTACCAGCCTTCATCCTACATTCTCACTCGTTTGTTTCATTCTGACTTCTTATCTCTATTTTTTCTTATTATTACCACAAAAAGCTATAAAAATAGGAGATAAAAATAAAATTTCGACAAAAAATTTTTGTGGAAGTGACGAAAATTTAGGGAAAGAGTTTTTTAATCCTTGTGATCCCTTAAACACGCTCTTAATTATCTCGAGAAAAAAAAATTATTCCGAATCATTAACTAAGTATTAATAAATAATAATTAACATATTATAAATAAATTAATTAATAATTCAATAACCAAATAGTTGAATAAATAAATGAATAGATAAATAAATAAATTAATGAATAAATAGATAAATAAATAAATAATAAATTAATAAAATAATAAAATGATGAATTAATAAACAAATAAATTCGTTAATGAATAAATAAATAAATTAATGAATAAATAAATAAATAATTAAATTATTCAATTCCTAAATTCTGACATTCTTCATGTTTTTTTTTTTTTATAAAACACGATGGAGATGAAAGAATTATTGTTGCATTTGTTTCATAATTATTTCAAAGTTCATTGATGCGTAATTTAGTTTTTTATCAACGTTTTTGACATTACTGGAAAAAAATTCTTGTCACTGGTTGTTCGAGGCCGAAATAATAAATTCAGAGTATTTTCAAAACATCGTACGATATTGTAATATCGTTGGATTCATTTTTCACGCATATTGTGTTACGTCGCATCGTTTACGCGTCAGAGACTCGAGAAACGTGTAAAAATCCGGAGCGAGGTAAAAACGTCTCTGATACGATGTTGAAAAAATATACGTCGGAGTAATTTTTCAGAGTTGCCATTACGGATGACCCCGTGGTATGAAACATAGCCTGTGATGGAATATAAGCAAAATGGCTTTTCCTCCACATATCGGCTTTCTCCTCAGGCTTCGTGCAAAATTCGTATTTCCTGAATTTCACAATGGAAAAAGCTTTTCGTATAATGAGTTCCAGGAGAATATCTTTTCGATCCTGACACCATCCTGCGCCCGAATCTTTCCCCAAATTAACCACAATATTATTCCCCCATATTTGCAACGAAATGGCGAGGATTAACGATTTTTAAAATACAGAATATCACCCACGGAATGAAATGATAGACGTGGAAGAGAAAAATCGGATTCGGTTCAGAAAAATATTCATAATAATATTCATAAAAATAATTATAAGAATTTTTATTAAAATATTTATGAAAATATTCATAAAAATATTAATAAAACGATTTACAAAATTATTTATAAAGGTATTTATAAAGTAGTTATAAAAATATTTATAAAAATACTTTTAATATTTTAAAAACGCCATATTCGGATGTTTGATATTTTTTTTAATTTTCATAAGAATATTTTGAATATTTGATATTTTTGAATATTTATAAGAATATTTTTAATATTTGATATTTTGCAGATGTTTATAAAAATGCTTTTAATATTTTTTAAACTCAATATTTGGATATTTAATATTTTTTTGAATATTTATAAGAATATTTTGAATATTTAATATTTTTGAATATTTTTAAGAATATTTTGAATATTTTTAATAATCAATATCCAAATATTTAATAATTTACATATCGACAAAAAATATTTCCAATATTTAAAATTTTTGGGAAATATATAAAGATATTTTTCTAACGAATCAAAAAACGATTTTTAACAACGAAAGTCAATTCTTCATTTCCTCCTAACCCTCACGACCAATAATTGAGTTTAACGTTAAATTTTCAAGATCCACAGATTGTCTTGCCAATAAAGTAGGGCCTCTGGGCGCGAGCGAAGGGATGGCCTTAAGGGATGAGCCATAGTGTTGGGTGATTGTGACAGGAGCTTTCAAACTAGCATTAAGGCAAAAGATCGCGTTTCGTGCATGTAGCAGCACTTTGTACTTGTGCGACGTAAGCGCGTCGCTAAAAAAGGCAAGTGGTGCTCGCTCGAATCTTTATTAGATTCGAGAGCCTTACCCGCAGCAGGAGATAAAAGGCTCGTCGGGTGATACACTTTTCCACATCGGTTCGTATGGGCCTTGCCGCAGTTTTTTCCAATCGCTCATTTCCGCGTGGAAACGTTTTTTTAAAGTGACTTTTTCCCATAGGGATTACACGCGAGAGCATTTCGCAACGAATTACATTTTTGTAGCGCGCGCCACATTTTTTTTTGGACGCCCCTTGGAGGAGCGTAATAACAAATTTTTCCCAACGCCTTTTTTTGTGGTATCGATGGGATACTTTGGGCAAAGCCTCGATATATAACTCGAAATGCTCTCGATGATCGTGACAGAGCTCTTTGGAGGTTGGGCTGCTCCTGAACCTCGCTGACCATCGCTATATATGCCGCGATAAAATTCCTTCCCTTATATCTTTATTACCCCATTCCGGAGGGAAGAAAAAAAAGCTTCGAAATTCCACATTTTCTTCGATGTACTCGATGTATATTGGAAATCCACAGGCCGTTTCATGTCGCACGATCTTTCCCACACTTTGCACGCTGATATTTATTGCTCTGTCTATTTTTTTTTGTGGGTCCAATTTCTACTTGAGGAAAATTTGGACGTCGAGTAAATTAAGTAAAAAAATGAAAAATCTCGAACGACTTTTTCCAGAGTTTGCTCGGTACGACGATTCAGAGATAAATCGGGATGAGTATGGGCACAAGTTGCATAGACAATATTTTCGTAACGTGAGCAAGTGATGACCGCGGCTGCGTGTCAATGCGGAGCTTTTATTGCGAGGCATCGCTCGCGTTTTGGTCGAGTGACGCGGATAAAAAACCGTGAAATTCGTTGGAGGAATAATTACGGATAATTGAATGACTCGTCACGTTCGATCTTTGTCCACACGCGATAACGCTCGATTAAGAAGCAAATGCACGTATAAATGATAATGATTCGGGAGCAGGATCGAAGCGCGTCGCTAAATTCTTTGGAAAAATGAATTCAATAGAATTTGGTGACGATCAACGAAATTTCGCTGACAGCAGCGACTACGGTGTCATCCGACGATTTCGCAGGAAGAAAAAAAGCGAATTTGCATAAATATTGGAAAATTTGTAAAAAAAATGAAAAATTCAGTCCGAAAAATCTTGGTTGACATTTCCTCGTCATTGGGAACTTTTCCTCGTGGTTAAACGGACAAACCACCAATGCGATTTGTATTTTACAAACTCCATATAAAAATGTCAGCAGGAACAACGATGAGGCATTAAATTATTACTCACGCGGTGATTAACGGCTCTATATAGGAAATGATGTATTATTAGTGGGACTATGGGGCTGTGGAAGCAACGGAACAGATAAAAGACGAAAGCCATGAATCGAGAGAGAGAGAGAGAGAGAAAGAGAGAGTTTTGGGATTCTCGCTATAGACACGATATGGAACATCCACCACGCCCTTTCTTCCCCATACGACGATGTACATATATATATAAATTTAGGGCATTATCTCAGTAACGGAAATCCTGCGGTTGTCCCACATCCTATGTACGTTTCGGTATTTTCTCTCTCTCTCTCTATCTCTCTCTCTCTGGGTAAGAACTTGAACCTTTCCATCCTTGATCTCTCAGTCGCAGTCGCTTTTCTTCTCTTCGCGCGCATATATCTCCAGCAGTTATGAAATTCGCTCATTTCTACCGCAGATCTACCTACCCAGCCGTTTTGCGGTGACCCATTAAAGAGGGTTGAACGTGCAATGGAATTAAGTCCAGACTGGCTTAGTCGCGAACGAACACAAAGATGTTGAGAGCGATTTTATTGATGGCGCGAGTCTCCCCTTGACTCACGAAAACCTCAATGATGGCGAGCATCATTTAATTTGCTTCATATTTTGTGTCGCGAGCATTTTATATTTCAATCACGTCAGTCGACAATTATTCCTCAAATGTATTGTTGGAATTAAATGATCTGAAACGAAATAAAGAGAATTTGAATGAAATAAAATGAAATAAAATGAAATAAAATGAAATAAAATGAAATAAAATGAAATAAAATGAAATAAAATGAAAAAAAATGAAATAAAATGAAATAAAATGAAATAAAATGAAATGAAATGAAATAAAATGAAATAAAATGAAATAGAATGAAATAAAATGAAATAAAATGAAATAAAATGAAATAAAATGAAATAAAACAAAATAAAATTGAATGAAATGAAATAAAACCAAATTCAATGAAATGGAATGGAATTTTGGTTTTTTAAATCATTTTTGGAAAGATTTAATTCCTCTCGAATGTTTTTTGCGGATTTTTTCACAGCAATACCTATTTGGGTGAGAATGAATTTTTTTTTTTGCAGCATTTATGCTGTTATTGGCTATTGATTTTTATACTCTTTAAGGACTTCCAAGAGTCGAAGAGAGAAAAATATATTGAAAATATCTGTAAAAGATTTTCGGTACAGGAGGAGGAACGAGAAAAACGCGGTACAGCATCCTCGCTCAGTTTCGATCACACGTGAGGAGCACTTTCCGCTTCTCTGTTTCTTTACCATTTCATTTTCCTCTTTCTCTCGCTCTCTCTCTCTTTTTCTTTTTTGAACCTTCGTCTCTCCCGGTCGTCCACGGCGACTAATTGAATTTTTGAAATGTCTATAAATCGCACCGATCGCGAGTTTCTCCGCGAGACCCAAGGCGAACGTAACCGCGCATTAGAGCGATGATAAATTTCGGTTCCGAGATCGACAAATCGAGACGGACCACCGCGCCCAGCCTCTCACTCTTGAAATTCTTTTATTTCTTTGCTTTTTCATCCGGTTATTATCTCGTGGCGTTCCAAGGCTGATCGTAAATTTCCAATTGACTATATACCAAAGAGCCTCGAAGCTTTTTCTTGCTAAATAATTACAAAGGGAAATTCACAAAAAAATTTAAAAAAAAAAAATTAAAAAAAAATTCAATTACATTTATTACTTGGAAATATTCTCTCGTATTTTTAACAGACGTTCCTGCGAAAATACATTTTATTCAAAAGAACAAAATTCCTGTCTGGTATATTCTGAAACATTTCAATTTACGTTTGCTTTTCGCTCTGTTCTCTCATTAGGCAACAGAGTTCAGAATCCAATCCTGCAAAACCTTTCCTCGTCTCTCATTCTGCTTCTGACATTTTTTATTTTTATTCATTTTTTTCAATTTTTTTTTTTTTTAATTGTTTCATTTATTTTCAACGGAATAATAACGATTTTTGACAAACATTGAGGTCAAGGAGTTTATTAAGGACCTTGTATTGCAACGATCGAATGTAAATTTTTTTTTACCACGAATTTTTTAAGGAAAGAAATATTCTCCATTTTTTTTTTTTTTTTTTTGGTACGAAGGAAAACTCGATACGCGATGACTCGAGCTATTGGAATTTTGGGAAACTGCACACGTTTTCCCTCGCGACATTGTACACTCGTCACATTCACCGACCAAGCCTCCCTTGAGCTTCCTCTGCGACGTAAAAAAACTTGCAGAGTGTACCTTTCCCTATCACATAATCGCACCATACCGTAAAGTGAAATTCTCTCCACCTGCCCGCCACGCAGTTTTGTCAGCCTGCGGCTGACAAGTTATTTAAAATTTTCACCAAACTTGTTCCCTCTCACGTTACAATTTTCTACACATAGATACTCGCGCCCGCTGCGAAGCGTTTTGATATCATTTGCAAACCTGGGATCTCACATTTTTCCAAAAAATCGCATCCCACTGTCAAATTTGCCATTGCTGAGTATTCGAACTTTTTTTTTCCAGATAAAATCGCAGACGTTTCCATGAGCACAGGAAATTTTTAATTGAGCGTAAAAACATTAAATTCTATTTTTATTTATTAGAATTAAATAGATTTTATTTTGTTTTCTTTTTCAGTCAAAATCGCAGACGTTTTCATGGGCCCAGGAAATTTTTAATTGAGCGTAAAAAAGTAAATTAAATTTTAATTTATCGAAATTAAATAAATTTTATTTTCTTTTTATTTCAGTAAAAATCGCAGACGTTTCCATGAGCACGAGAAATTTTTAATTGAGCGTAAAAAATTGAATTAAATTTTAATTTATTAAAATCAAATGAATTTTATTTTATTTTTTTTTTTGTTTTTTCAGGATAACGAGGAATTTTTTGGATTTCATAACTGAAAATTCATGAGACATACATGTGTGAGATCTCAGAGTCGAGAAATCGTGGTAGACATCGCGGACGTTCAGCAAGGAGATATATTTAGGCGGCATAATTGGTGGAATCTAAAATGAAAACTTGGCTTGTTCACTTCGGTTCGTTCCAGTGCGAAAACGCTTGCATATCGGAGCATTATGAGCCTGGCGCCTGCATTTCTGGGAGCACAGACGTTCGTGGTAATCATCGCAGTCTACGATCTGCTAGTGTTTACTTAATTATTCGCTCTGAACTAACGAAAAGGGAATAAAAACGAATGAAGCTTCGTTCTTTATTGATTTCGTTTATTTTTAATTTTTTTATTTTATTTTGGGAATTGATGCAATTTTTTTCGCAATTTCCCATCGAATTCCATGGGTTTTTGAAAATTCTCCCCAGAGCTCGAAGTTTCTTAACGCCATCGAATTTTTCATTGGGACATAAAAATTCGAAGAATATTTTGGAGACACGAGTGTAAAATTTTGATAAATCCGAAAATCAAATTTTCAGAGATTAACGAAAATTTACTCAAATTTCCCGTCGAATTCTATGGGTTTCAGGATAATTTTTTACCCCCATAGATCGAAGTTTCCCAACGCCATTGAATTTTTCATTAAGACATAAAAATTCGTTGAACATTTTGGAGGCGCGAGTGTAAAATTTTGGAAAATCCAAAAATCAAATTTTCAGCAATTAACGAAAATTTATTCAAATTTCCCATCGAATTCTATGGGTTTCAAGATAATTTCC
>JBAJMU010000008.1:7989632-8000423 GCA_037952995.1 Hyposoter didymator
TTTTTTTTTTTTTTCTCGGATACTAAAAAAAAAAGCTTTCGAGAAGCAATCACGTTCGATTAATAGGATAACTAGGAGGATGCTTGCCCGAAATATACTCCGAAGGTCCTGCATAATTATCGAAGCTTGTTCGAGCGCAAGAATCTCGAGATTTTTTATGAGGATGAGAAAAAAAATTCAGTCAAATTTTCAAAAGGGAACCAGACAAAAAATATTCGCTTTGGTAATTGCAGAAATTTGACATTGAGTAATTATAATAACTATTGTAATAATTAGTCAATCTTAATTAATATGATAATTAATACAATAATTATTGTAATTGTTATTATAATTATTTTTACAATAATTATCGTAATAATTAATTATTATGATAATTGTGAATAATAATTAATCATAATTAATTGTTATAATGATAATTATAATAATGATTGTAATAATTATTATAAAAATTTCGATGATAATACTCAAAAAAATAAAATAACAAAAATGGAATGAATTTTTTTTTCAATTTTGCTTTAAATAGAAATTATTTTGAATTTTTTATATTTTTTCAATATTGTTATTTCATCTATTTTTATTTTAAAAAACAAAAAATCCGTTGATAGAAAAAGAATTGACGTGAAAGTTGGAGTTCCTTTAGATTTTCTACTTTTTTCATCAATTTCGTGCCCAGTGCCTTTTCGACCCCTCGGGGTTTTAAATATTGTCCTTCATAGCCTTCTGATTACTTTTTGTTATAATTTCGAGGTGAGAATCGAGCCGTTTCTTTTTTCCTCGCGAATAATCAGCATCGTAACGTGTTGCTGGAGCAACTTTTGATAATAATAAACGTTGGAAACAGTGGATGCATCAAGGGGAAGCAGGAAAAATGCTTAAGGGACGAAAAACTCGAGGAAAAGTTGAACATCTTTCGCGGAAGCTGGAAATTTCGTATGGATATGGATTTTTAGATTGAGTCCGCGAAAGGAAGAGAAAAATAGAGCGGGAACATGTCGCGCGGAGAAAGAAATGGAAAAATAAGCGAGAAGAGAAAATGAGGGAACGAGGCGGCGGGCGGATAGAGAGAAATGAAAAGTGGCAAACCCGGAGACACAAAAGGATTCCGATGTAACACCGGAGCAACTTTTACCGCAGAAATTCGCGCGAAACCACGAAACAGAATTACGAGGCTATCTCGGACAGTTCCCCAACGTCGCAGAGAGAGAGAGAGAGAGAGAGAGCCAGCGGGAGAGAGAGAAATTGGAGAACAGCGGAGAAAAGAAAAAATCGCGAAAAAGGAGGAGAGACTTCGAAAAAAATAAAAAATAAAAAAAAATTGTGAAAAAAAGGGAAAAAAATACGGGAAATTGATTAATGGGTGGGCTGCCAATGTGGTTTTGTTCGAAGCGACCGAGACTGTGGTGACGACTGCTCCGAGTCTTCCTCCCGGTTATGGCTCATGCCAGAAACGCTTTGGGTCCTGCAGATTTTTTCATATGCCGACTCGAAAAACCTGCGGATCTCGTTTACTCTGAAATCTTCGATTAAATTTAAAAAAAAAGAGGAGGTACAGACTTTCTGGGAAAAATTGAACAAAATTTGCAGAAATTAGAGCGGTTGGAAGATTTTTCGAAAAACTCAAATTTTCGTAAAATTCAAAAAATCATAAAATTCAAACCGTTCAACCGATATTTTACAAATTCAATACCGACCTTCCTATTATGATACTCTATGTATAAAAAAAACATTAGTAATGAATCTTGAAATTTGCGGAAGTTAGAGCGTCGACAGGATTTTTTTGAAAATTTCAAAATGCCATAGAATTCGTATTTTTCTAGCAATTCCAACAAAATTTTCAGAGAATGAAGAGCTTGTCTAGATTAACGTCTGTGCGAAACGGGAGCTCTGTAGCTCAAACCGTTCTCGAGTTATGAACGTTTGAATTTTGCACTGTCAGAACATACACACCCACCCATCCGGACATTTTTTCTAAAAATGATTTTTCGATGTTTTGGGACAATTTCACCGCGTGACATTGAAAACTGGAAAAAAAAATTTCAGCGTCAAAGAGCTTCCTGTATGAGAGAGCAAAATAAAATCTTCACGCCAATTACGAGTAAATTTAATTAATGCCACTAATTAATCGATCGTCAATTTATTCGACAACGAATTCGTTGCGGAAGTAAATGAAAGATCGCGAGCTTTAATTTAGTCGATGAAGAGATAAATTGCGACCCGAAATTCCTTCACGTCTCATTAACTTCGAAATCTTGCATCGAATGAAAAATAAATTGAATCTTCACGCTCAATTACGAGTAAATTTGATTCACATCAATAATTAATTAATCTCGTCAATTTATTTGAAATAATTCGAAACAAATTCGTTCCACAAAACATTTGGCACTTTTTTTTCTTCACATTTTGCTCTTCTTCACCGTTTGCCCTTCGATTGTTTTCCAAAGCTGATGGACCTCGTCGCAGCGGAATTGACAAGTGATTGTCAACGGAATGTTCAGCCCACGTAAAAAAAATGCATCATGGACTTTCGAATGGATTTCGTAAGGACTCGTAAATATTAATGCACATCGAGTGCTCAATATTAATGAGAGATCGAGAACGTTAGAGTGCGGAATAATCGATTCGATCCATGTGGAAAGCACTTGGCTATAAGTTTGCCCTTCGGGATTGACGAGGAGATAGTGTTTCGCCGGAATGCGGAGCTCTCATGTAAAAAGCGATTATAATGCTCGGGGATTATGACCCTTGTAAAGTGCGATCGTAAAAATGTTTTTACTTTTTATGGCGAGAGGCTTTGTCATGTATCTTTATATTCATCAAATACGAACATATAAAAATGTCCTCGACCTTTATGTCCGCCTAGATTGCTTCCAGGACCTTTTTTTGCTGGGTAAATTTTTTGTGTTGTGTAGACAGCGCTGCGTTCAGTAAAGTCAACTTTGGAGATAGGAATTTCCTTAGCGACATTAATTTTTCGAAAATGTTGTCTTTTTATCGGGGAAATGAAGAAAAAAATAAAATGTACGAACTTCCATTTTGTTTGGATTTTATTTTCACACCATTCAACGAATGCCATTGATTTCTCATTGTTTGTGTCGGTGCCATTGAATAAAAATAGATCGAGCCTCAGCCTCGGGATTGAAATTTTTTTTTTCCAAAATACGTGGATAAAAAATTTTCAGGGAACGCAATCGACGAGAATTCTTCACGAGGACACGCAGGGCCACTTCCAGCATCACCTCGAACCACCAGATCTAGAAAAACGCGTCCCAATAATTCCGCAAAACGGGGCTGAAATTTTTTTTTTCCATCCACGGAGGTACAGGTACAAAAAAAATAGAGAGCTATGTTGAAATTTTTTATTTCTAAACATACATTCACGTCTTCGACTACAAAATAATCAGAAAAATTAAAAAATATACAAATCGTCGATTATAATCATTTTTATTTTTTCAAGTTTGGCATCAGCTGCACGATCCGGAGTCAATTCCACAGGATACGGAATTGTTCATCCTTTTTCCCAAAAGTATTAGCAAAAACCGGAAAACCGAGATTTACACGTAACAAGCGCTCTGGCACTCCTGACCCCAGCCGCAGCCGCGGTGTTTCGTGCTTTACAAAAGAATAACACACTGCGACGCCCTGGAGTCATAAAGCGCACTCTCCCGCACGCAGGCGCTTTTCCCTACAGTAACAGTGCGTCCTCGCCCGCTCCCACACGTTTTGTCATCCTGGGGATGCTTTGGGTCCAATGCGAACTGTCAGAGACCGAAAAATCTCTGTCCTCTGGTCGGACGGCCCATGCAGTCGGTTGATTATGCGGAGCGCGTGTATATTAATATTCACCCGTTACTCGGTACCATTTCCGGTGCAATGTCGCCAAAAACAATCATCGAATTAGCGGCATTTTCGCAATGAGGCCTTGCGCCTTATTTTTCAGCATTTTCAATTTTTTTCACAACCAGTGGGTCACGATGAGCGTCATAATTCTCGTGTACGAAAAGCTTAATCGTTATGTATCGAAAATAAAATAACATCGTCAAGTCCACGTCTTCCTAATTTACAAATCCTTGTCTGGTTTTTGCTCAACTCTCGTTGGACGTTATTGAGGATGCTGCACGTCATTCGCGACGTAATTACATAATATCTGTCCTGCTTTATATTTGGCAACGAACGAACGCATGTGTCCATGGCATTTCGTGAATAATCAACGTATCCATGCCGGAGAATTACGTTTTCAATCGTCGAAGTGTTTTCCTCGACGTTTCGATAGTTTCGAGCTCGGCCAATAGTTTCTTTTCATTTTTTATTTTTTTCGAAGGAATACTTGGACGATATTCATCGAGAAAAGTTTGCTTCCCATTCGGCTGGGTTCTGAGCCACAGAAAAAAAATTTGAGCTTCAATTCGCTGGACCTTTGAGGTCTGCATGATTTTTTGAACGAACGACATTGAGCATCGCTCTAATGTCATTTCCCCCGGTGTTTGGAGGACCGAATAGAAAATCTGTTGGCTCGCTCGAGTCAGTCAACAACTTTTCCATACGTTCGTAAGTGAGCGACAGAGCAGGACCCAGGGAACCGTGAGTCAAGTTCAATCGCTTGACCAGTGTCCCGGTAACGTGGACATCGTCCACCCAAAAATAAGGCTCTTTCTGAATTTCGCTGTAGAGTTTAAAAATACTGTTCGATGTGTAAATCACTGCGTAGCCCGAACAATAAACTGGATACCATTCTCCTGAGTATTCGTTCGGTGCCACGTACCACTTGGATCCATTGTCCCTCAGAACTGGCGAACCGTCCATTATGTTGCAATAGATGTCGCTGCGAGGAGACAAGTCTCGTTTGAGATATTCGGACATTGCTGGAATGTTTACGAACACATCGTCGTCGACCTTCACTATGTACTGGGCACCTGTGGAAAGAAGAGTCATTAAACGAGAGGCAAAGGGTTGGAAGCATTTTTTACTTTTACTGGAGGAAGCAAAAGGGACTCGAGACTTTTGACCGAAGTTTCTTCAACGTTTTTGAAGTTTGCAACGTTCAGAGTTGAGGAAAAATGTTTTTTGTGTGAATTATTTAATGAATTTTGAAAATTATGGCAATTTTTCGGGGTGATTCAGTTTTTCGCGTGCCGGAGCAGCATTTGGTTGTGTATTGAAGAAAAATTTGAATTTTGTTGAATTTTTCAAGGATGCAAACTTCAGTATCGTGTTTGTTTGAAATTTTTAGGGAAACTTAATCGGACAGTAATACGTCGCCCACTTTAACAACGTCTTTGAAGTTTGCAACGTTCAGATTCAGGGAAAATTGTTTTTTCTGTTTGTTATTTAATGAATTTTGAAAATCATGGCAATTTTTCGTTTTGATTGAGTTTTTCGCGTGCCGGAGCAGCATTTGGTTGTGCATTGAAGAAAAATTTTAATTTTGTTGAATTTTTCAAGGATGCAAACTTCAGTATCGTGTTTGTTTGAAATTTTTCAGGGAAACTTACTCGGACAGTAATACGTCGCCCACTTCAACACCATGGCGTGTTTGTAGGTAAGATTTCTGTAGGCGTCCTGAAAATTTCCTTGGATAATGTCGTTGTGGTGTTTGTCTTCTTTGAGAATTTGGATCTGGTGTCGAGCGGACAAACCGATGAAAAATAAGTGGACAACTCCGGAAGCCGGAGCTCCCCAAGTTTCTCTGATTATGCTCCGTTTCGCGTAATTGCCAGGTCCCGAATGAATCAGCGTGAGAAAAATCGGTTTACTTCCGTTGCACGGGAAGTGATTGATCGTGAAACGAAAGTTTTTCAAGTCAATGAGCGTTGATTCGTCGTCGTCGGATGGGAGTCCTCGGGAAGTCGTTGCTGCTGTCGTTGCTTCTTGGATCGAGGACATGTTTTCCGATATGATCGCAAAATACTTTGGCATCGACATTTTCTCCGTTACCATAAACGCCACTTCTGGCGACATTATTAATACCCAGACTCCACAGCAGCAGGTTATTATCAGAGAAACGATTCTCCATCTTATTTTTCTCAATGCTCCTGCAAAAAACCCAACGAATTGCATTATTTTTCTTGCTCTGCTGCTTTTACAGCGTTCTGCATCTTTCTAAACGCATTTGTTAGACTTTCTGAACATCATCTCAACCAGACACGCTTTTAGGGCTCGAGTTTATTTTTTTACGATGAAAAAAAAAGTGATTCCAATTCTTTTACATTTTTTCAAATACTTCCTTTTTTGTCATTTTTTGTTTTTCCGAAAAAAAAGATTGAGGTGTCGTAATATTTCACGATTTTCACGAAAAAGAACGAAAGAAAAAAAACGCTGCGAAACTACGAAAGAGATTGAAGCAGAAATGCGAGCCAAGGCGAGCAATCGGAAACAAACAAACCCACCACGATTGTTACACAATTTTTTGGATGGTTCACGTCATTGGGTTAGACTTTTGTTTTAATTTTGTTAGTTTTTGTTTATCTGTGTGGTCGCTTTGGATTTTTTTGTTTTTGTTTCTAATTTTATGTAATTTTTTGCTTGCGAGTTAGTTCCTTCCAGTCGCTTTCTTCGAGGACGTACATGCAGTTAATGAGAAGCCAATGTTAACGTTTAGGCAACACAATACCTAATGCCATGTTTTTCCTTATTTTTCGACCGTCAAAAAGGTGCGATAATGATGAAAGGACAACACCACTAATGAATCGTGCAGCTAGTCCGAGCTGATCGAAAACTTGGGTGAAATTTACGACATGCTTTGGAAAGCACCCGTGAGAACATAATCGAACGAGTTTAACAGAAATACTGCTTTATGATTCTGTGGCCACTGGTTACGAAAGAAAAGAGTGACCAATGATGCGATGATCCACTGAAACGGAGAGAGATAAGATACCGAAGATTATGCGACATCATTTTCCCCTTTAGATCAATAAGCAGTGACGTCAGTTGCTGCTCGTTCCTCGCCAAAGAATTTCAAATTCATTTTTATCTTGAAACTCGCCTGCAACCTCAGTTTGCCATGATTCTGTTCTTTGCACCGAACTCAATGGCATTGAGTCTCTCTGTGCGATCCGTGGCAGTCACTATAAAATGTACAAGAAAAATTATCAGTTTGTTTGGTTTTAAAAAGTCTTTAGTAACATAGAAACGTGGAAACTGACTGTTGGAAAAATTGCAGGGCCTGGAAGAAGAAATACGGTGGAGCTCGCGTTATCGACGTTCGTGACCGCGTGAATGGACGAATTTGCGTAAATATCAAATTTCTATGATGTAAAGAAACGCCGATAATTTAAAAAAAAAAAAAACAGAAAAAAATTAAAATTTACCTCACCAGTGCTTCGCGGTGATGGCGATTCGGAGGTCTCTAGAGTGCTTGTAAAATTTTTACGTGTTCCCAGATTTTTAGGGTGCAGTGAAACTATTTTTAAAAAATTGATTCATTTTTTTATCAATTTTTTTATATTGAAAGAAAAAAATTTGCACAGCTGTGTGTGAGCGCGATTGCGAAGAAATTGTGACGTCATTAAAACGCCATGGTCGAGTATACCAAGATGTGCGAAAAAACCAACGAGTGCTCGTTTTTTTTTTCATTCCCTTAAATTTCGAGGAATTCACTCTTCGATTTCCGGGGATTGTGAATCTCAATTTTTCTGGAACGAAGAAAAACACTGAAAATTCTTCCTTCGGAATCTCGGCGTGTCCTAGGACTCCAGGATGCAGGAGGGGTTTCCGAACTGATAGGAATTCAAGGTGAAACGACCAGTTCGTGGCCTCCAACTGTTGCTCGTACTCCGGGTGCTGATTATTGTCCGAGGACCCCGAACCGAATGTTCAGCCGGTGATATGAATCGATAGGACGTGACATCACACAATTAAAACCCTCCCTAGCCACACATGGGTCTGGGGTGTCCCACCGTTCGTTTACGGTCCTTGGGCTCGTTAAAAAAATCTCAAAAAATTCAGGAACGTAGTTTTCGATCCATAGAAAAAAATCCTGCACTCGAAAATGCATAAAAATTCATTTTTATTGCTGTTTTTTAATGTCATGAGAAAAAAGAGAAATTGACGCCATTCCCTGATCGGACTGGGCACTCCAGACCCACGTTCGTCTACGGAGGGAGTTTTCTCGTCGTCATTAAAAATGTTGGCCAACTGTTGATGTAGCTTTAATGATGAGTGACATTGATATAACAACCATACGATGGAGATATTATTGTGAATATAATACATTGTATACCATTGTCCATACATGACTATGAGCTATCGATTGATTTCGTAGAAAAAGGAAACGAGAAGAAATGATTGTTTTAAGCTAATCGCGAGTTGTGAAAACGAATTGGAGTAAAAAAAACTGAATAAAAACGCCAATTGACGCAATGGTTGCGTTTTTCCCATCGATTGGGATCCAACATGGAGGCGCACACGTCATGAGTGTGTCATGATTTTTCTTCTGTCAAAATGTTGATGAATTTAGAAAAAATTTGCGATTGGGCAGGTAGAAATGCTGCTGAACGTAATTTTGTAGATGGAGAACTCTTTTTTCTGTTTCTGCTCTCGACCACCAGACGTCATGTCTCTGTACGTTGGATCCCAAAAGGAATAAGAAAAGTCTGCTCGTTGTGGCGATTAATGGGAACGAAACGAGGGCGATTAGTGAAAAATTCTCGACTCTCCTAACGCGTATCCATTCCGTGTATATTTATAATTCGACACTATTGTTGTGATGGTGAGAATGGCTTGGTCGAAGTTTTTCATCGTTTTGTTTGTCGATCAGTAGGAAAAATTCTTCTTAAACAAAAAAAACAACAACAACTTAATATAAAACACATGAGATGACGAAATAGCGTGGTGAATCTTTGATATTCGTTCGCGCTCCACGTATATTTTGTTTATTATTTGTAAATGATTATATTACTTTAGAATGGTGCTATTAGAGCCATTGGTGCCAACTCTAAGTAGTTTGTTTGTCCGTGGGTGCAGTGGATACTCATACGTTGCCATAATTACACACGCAATTATACTCTCTCATTAAATGCGAGTCGTTTGTTTGTTTTTTTTTTTTAAATAGACAAAGGTCAAAGGTTATTCAGTCAGTTGGTTAAATTTGCCTATTGTCCTGCTAAGCAGCAACGCTTTTTATTAGCTTTTCCGCTATTGATGGTGTGTTGCTTGATTTTAGTACCAAGTTGTTCCGCGCGCTTGCTGGAGCGGGCGCTCAGTCTTTGTTTTTTTTTTTTAAATCGTTACGGACTTTTTTGTCTCTGCCAGAAATTTCACCGAAATTTCCAACTCCTCGTGCACGAGCTTCTCGTCTCCGTTTCTTCTTCTGATTCGCCTTTATTTTTTTATTGACTTCGAGAGGAATTGATCAACGATAGTCGCGCTGGCAGGGATTATCGCGGGGAAAGGGTCAACGAGAAATGGAGATAAAACGACGGCGCGACTGTGCCCATCGGCGGTACACATTACACCCATGAATCACCAGCCGTCGTCGAGCTCGTAGGCACATTTACAGTTGCTATTGAATGCTCCCGCATACTGGCGCTGTCCTCGGCCCATTGCGATCCAATTATCACGTTTCCCATTTCTCCCATTCCGCTTTGTTGCTGCCCAACCGGACTTTGACTTTGGTTTATCCCCAGCTCGTATTGTCTTTTCTTCTTCTTCTCCATGTTGACTTGTGCATACAATGGCTCTCCGGGCCTTGGTTGCTGAAACAACAACATCGATAGATGTCCAAAAATTAGTTTCATTTCATCGAAACGTTACGCTTTTTTTTTTCATGCCAACCAAAACGCTATTACGATCGAGAGGTACACAGGGCGGTCGCTGATTTAAATTTTTAAAAAGTTGCTGGAGCTCGTGGCCAAAATGTTGCATTTTTAATTTTTCTGGATCGACTGAACGGATTCTCTCCAGCCAAGAATCGTTTTAAAGATAAAAAACTTTTCTGTGAAATTGTCTCTTTGCTGCCGAATGATTTAAAAGTTTCCTACTATTTTTCCATCATTTTTAAAATTACTTCATTAATCTTATTTTATTGTTTGAGGAAGAAACTATTTTTACGAGTCTCCACCGGATGGCGAGCCTTCGAGATGACGATGAGGATTATTTCCAGATTTTTATTCACAATCAGAAGTGGATGTAACTGAAAAAACGAGATTTTGAAGAAAAACAAATCTGTACGACCCTGAGAACTTGTTGGATGTTAACCCAAGGTCGTGGAGTCTGTGCGACGGTCTCCAAAGGAGCTCCATCTTGGATTTCAGTTGTGGATTGAATTTTTCTCATTTTTTTATAAATTTTTGTGTCCGAACGTCGGGGTAGGGAACTCTCCGAACTCTTGGAACTAAAAACTCATACACGTGAATGCTAAAGAATCGAATTTTGGCCGAAACGCTTCGTGATTTTTTTCTCCCTTGTCAGCAGAACATTATCACCGCGGATCGACATAAAACCGACGCCTGAACATTCCCTAGGGATGTTGGCGATCGGCACTAGTTCCGGTTTCTAGCCATGACCTTGAGAAATTCGGGAATCCAGTTTTTTTAAAATAATAATCGAGAACTTGACGAGTCTACGAACTGGTAGCCACACCGTTTCAGAATTTCGAGGGATGGCTTTTGCGAGACGATGGGACGCTCCTGACTCGAGCCGTAACTTTGTGAGAATTCTTTTATATCCTCGAAAGGCCTGTTAAGTGTTTTGTTACGTTTTCTACAGGTCCTGGGTCGAAAATGAGAAAAAAAATAAAAGTTCGGTTTATAATTTTTATTTTATTTTTATTAATTATTACAAAAAAGAAAGTGTATA
>JBAJMU010000008.1:8000457-8031400 GCA_037952995.1 Hyposoter didymator
GGGCCTTTCAATGGCCAAAAAGTCGACTCGAAGAAGTTAAGCCCAAAAACGTTTGTTTATTAAATCTTATCATTAGGCATCTGTGTATTGGTTCGACAGTAACCACTCAGGGCGTAAAATTACTTTCATAATTGCGCAATCGTTTTTTTCACTTTAATTGTTGAAATATCGAAGAGAAAAAAAATGGAAAATCAAGGAATAATTGTAAGTGGTGCGCGCTACGAGTATTTCGCGAAAATTCGTATAATTCATGAAAAATGCTTATCAAGAGATTACAAATTTTTGTTTATGACACACAGTTCGTAATCGTATGTTAAATTCATGGGGAGGTGTAAATCGATGAATTAGTACTTTTTGATATATTTCATGTATAAATAATAAACACGCTTATCAGCAAAAAAAAAAATATTAAGATTTATGGAGTTTTGTGTTTTTTACAAATCTCCGGACGTAAAAAATTGGAATTTTTAAAAGTTTTGTATAAATTGTAAATAACGTAAACCCTGCGTACTCGACAACGCGATAATAATATTTCTCTCGTTACTTTCCAAGAAATTCGTAAATTCTTTAAATTAGAGGCGATCGAAAAAATGTTTTTCGACAGCAAAAACTATGTCGTTTCTAAAATATAAATAAAGTATTTTCCACAAAGGGCGGTGTTGAGATTTGTATGTCGGATTTTTTTTTTTTTTTTTTTTTGAGATTCAGACGAAAAAATAATCGCTCGGAATCGCCAGCTCAAATAATCGAACGAAAATAATGGAAACTTCGGGGAACCCTTTTTGTATTTACATTCGTAGGTCAATGGAGAGCCGCTCGGATCGATTATGAAAAAGAATCCAACGATTGGATTTGTTTTATCGCGTTCCTTTGCCATTTTAATTGGTCGGGTAATAATTTTGATTCGGAATCAGGGTCGCGTATTTTTTGTGGATTTTTTGCGACCTATTGACAGTTTGATTAATTTCAACTTTGTTGTTGGAAAACCGCATGCACACGTGCAGGGAAACAATCTGTGCTGAAAAAAATGCATTTTTCAAAAGTTTCACTCAACGTATCCCACACGGTGTGCTCATTACGATTTATTGCCCATTCATTATTTTTGCTTTTCCCCAATTCGTAATATTGATTGGGTCTTCGTGCGGATACGAATATCATTCCGTGAAAATATCAGAACGGACAAAAATCGTCGTTTAAATAGAGAGTTGGTCGAAATTCTTAAAAACTCTATTTTCCTATTGTATCGTTGTGGATTCATCAAAGTCTGTGCAAACATTTTGAAACCCAATGATTGTTTTTTGGGGACACGAAAAAATTTGGAATGTTAGTTTGCACGAAAAATCATCATGCAGGAACGTCCTTTCCTTTAATAAGTATAACAGAACGATATCTTTCGATCGAAAAATTTCGATTCAGCACATTACGAAAAATTCGTAAAAAACCATAAAAAATAAATGAATTTTTTTTTCTCAATGTTAAAAAGCCTGTAAATCGTAAAATTGATAATTTTCGGAGTAAATTTTCACACTCCCGCAATAATGCACAAAACTAACTTGGACATAATTGCAAAGTTATTTTTTACCCTCGGGTGTTCGCTCTGTTCGCGAAATTAAAAAAAAGTTTCATTCTTTTTCATTCTGCGACTTAAAATCTCTTCGCGTTTTTTTTTCTCTTCTATGAGCGTAATTATGTGAAATTAGTTCATTTCCACGAGGCTCAGGATGATAAATATTTGGCTGCAACTACCAGAAAAAAAAAGCCTAAAAATTTGTAAAAAAAAAGAGAAAAAGGAAAAAAGAGTCTGATCGAGATTGCAGAAAACCGGGATAATAATCCTGAGCATAATTAACCTACACTAATGTGACAAAGTTGGAATCGTGCAGCTCGAAATACTCATTCGATTGGCCATGTTTTAATCCTCGTGTTGGTTATTTTTTTTTTTTCTTTTTTTTCATCTCTTTCGCGTGTCCATTTTTATTAATAATTTTAAAGGCTAAATCGCTGTTTTATCTATTTAGGGCCGTTTTTTGGGCTGATACATTTGAAATTGTAGTAATTAGACCAGGATTGGTGTTTTCCGACGACATCGGAGTTAAGTTTTTTCACCTTTCGCATATTGAGACCCTGTATCTATTTTCCATCGCCATGTATCTGAAAGTAAATAAAACAAGCATGAACGGCATTGCATTAAAAAAAAAAAAAATTAAAAACAAAACGTTTTTAAAAATTGGACATACTACGTTTTATTTTTCAAGCTCCAAAAAGACTCGACATTTTTACGAGGATTTCAAAATTATCTAACCGTCAAGTTTTCTCAAAATTGCATTTTATTTTTATTTTATTTTTTTTTTTATTGGAAAATTAACCTCGTTTTTTAATAAAGGGAAAATAATTTACAGCTGAATTTACGTCGAAAAGTTAAATTTGAAAGAATTCCTGAGGTTGGGACTTGGACGATTCAAAGAAAATCTCGAATAGTCAAGGTCCAACTGCTTATGGTGTTTCCTCAGATTAATTATATGGTAAACTAAACCCACCAATTTATTTTATTTATTTATTTTTTTATCCATTCTGCATTTTACATCAGCCCAGGGCCATATATCGAGTTCCAGTTCTCACGAAATTAAATAATCCAAAATTTATGCAGAAGAGTCCATGTCAAAATTTGAATTGAAGAAAAAATGGGAAATTTACGTTCGAAAATAATTTTTTCCGTTTTTGATACAATTGAAGAATAATTAAAATGTTCGAAAGAAAAAACGAATTCATTTTACCAATTTATTTAATTTAGTTATTTCTCTATCGATTCTGCATTTTACATCAGCCCAGGGCCATACATCGAGTTCCAGTTCTCACGAAATTAAATATTCCAAAAATGATGCAGAAGAGTCCGTGTCAAAATTTGAATTGAAGAAAAAATGGGAATTTCACGTTCGAAAATAAATAGGAAAGGAAAACAAAAATAAATAGGAAATAGGAATAAATCGTAAAAAGATAGGAAACCGTATAATCGATAAAAATGAACAAGATAAACAAGATAAACAAGTAAGAATTGGTGGGCAAAGTTCAACGCCAACTGCCGCGTAAAAAACAAAATTCCCGATAACAAAACGTCAATGCGTCATATCGAAATAACTAATTTTTTCTAGAACGGCGAAAGGGAAGTGCCGTTCATGCTGCAATGTATTTTCAGGCTATCTCGAAAAAAAAAAACAAGAAAAACTAATTGCCGACCTTGAACCTCAAATTTCGTGCAAAAATCTATTAGGGGACTCCGCTGAATTGTTTGTTGAATAATAAGACGAAGAAAAACCCTGAGCCTCCCAACCTCGATCAAGTCTAAAAAAGCCTCTAAATTCCTTAAACCTGAAATGTCATTCAGGTCTGAAAAATTTGTTAATTAATATTCCTATTAACAAAAAGCCTCGTGGGAACATTCATTCGGCATAACTGAACATGCAATGTCCCTTAACGAAGTGTCATGGAATAATTTCAATCTCCGAAGTCATCCAATTTATACTAATGGACTTATGGGAACTTTATACCTATGGGGAGTGCTCTATAGCGTTTGACAGGCTTATCGAATTTGATCGTCCACCAGCACCGGACAAACGATAACTGAAACAGGGTGATAAGAAATATCTCCAGAAATGCGGTAGATTAAGGGGAAAGCCTTGCGACATTATGGAGAGTTACTTAAAACTGCTTCGCTGATCGTTGTCAGGCAATAGTTGTTAGTCAGTGAATGCCCATCGAGTTTGAAAAAAAAAGAGTCAGAACCGGAGGGTTTTCAGTCAAATTGTCTGATCCAAATACTTGGCACAATTGTTCATTTGTAATAAAAAAAAAATCGGATCTGGTATGTGGCTGAAAATGAAAATAGTTTTTTTTTTGTTTTTTTTTTTTTACGGACCTTTGTTGGTGACGTCTCGGCATAGTCGATAAAATATTCAATAATACGAGTTTCAGTTCATCAACTCTAGAGCGGTGAACTACTGCAGAATGCGGATTTGATCACGATAGTCTCGGCACATCCAACTGGATCTCTGGAGACTTACATCTCCAGATTTTGTCAGTATTCTCGGCCATTTTTATAACTACGGCTTCTGCATAACTAACTCTTTCAATTGTCTCAGATACTTCCTCTAATACGGCTTGGAGCACGTCATGGGGTTGCAGAAACTACGAACTGTCACGTTCGGAAAACGTAATATTAATAAGCAACCTTGCTGCTTAATAAATATGCAGAATCTCTTGTCTGCCACTTTGTGGTCATACCTCAGGCGTACTTCGTTTTACAGAAGTGTGCCATGTAAGGGATACCTGAGACAATTTGCTAAGTACATCCAAACTCAATTTCCAGCTTCATGACCTTCATCCTCATTTAAAGTAAACTTTTAATAAGTCACTAAAACATTTGCAAGTTGAATGAATCAATTGTTCACATTCTGCGATAGTTTCTTGTCCCAGGGTAGAATGTTACCCCCCATGGAGGCAAGTACGCGGTTATGAAGAAGCGTGGCGAGGAAGGGTCAATATTAGGCATCCCAGTGAACCCTTTTACTTCCGGTTTGAGATTATCAAGCCAGATGGATATGATTGAATGGGTTCTCTACAGTGCTCGCGTATATTCAGAAGACCTTGATAGGCCATTGGCTATTTCAGAATTAGGGCACTGTATTAGGGTCCAATTGCTAATTTGGTAAATCGATAAAAAATTGTTATAATTAAGTTTTAAGATGAGCCACGTGGGTGCTTTGGCTATTGAAACAGTTTCATTTTTAATACTTGGCGTCAAGACGCTGTCTCCACTCTGGATCATAATAACTAATTTATTCCAATCAAGTACTTGGAAATTTGTATGAAAACTCTACATTCAACAATAACTGTTGGTCATCCTTGTAACTTCGGGTGATTGATGTGATACGATTTCAAGAAACTAGCCATGCGTAGAGTCTTTCAACTACGAAACAGGCGGAATTGAGCAAAAATTTTCAACACCACTATCGCAACTAGTTAATCTCGCGACAAAGATTTGATCAAATCTCAGCTTCTGTGGACATGATTTAAGAGGCAGTAGGACGACTGTATTTATCTTTGTTCCTAAGCAACTCCACGGTGTGAACCACTATCCAGGGACACCGATTGGCGCACGCTGTTTTGCAAAACTCCGAGGGTAATCAGTGTCTAATTATAAATGAGTGTACACTTAGCCACAGGGGAAATAATCTTTGATCCGAAATCACTCGATGCTCGAATTTATCGAGTCCCAAATATTTCTGTTCGTAAATATCGTTCATGCAACTCTATTCGATGACCCATTTATGCTTCATAATGAGAAGGTGATCATTGAAAGTTTTAGAGAGATATCGTGGATTAGAGTTCTGTTGGAAAATATTTATTCATATGGATTATTAGGCATGACGCAGAATAAAGATCATTCCTCTTAATTAGCCCGAAGAATACTCATTTACGACCAGCGTTTAATCAACTCCCAAGATTTTCAAAACATAGAACATTTATGGATGTCCTGTTATGGATATTTCGACCTTGGGGTTATTAGGGAACAGAGATCTAAAGAATAGAGTTGTCCTACTGCCGTTTTGAGAACTTCTGTAGACTTACGGGATCGATGGGATATACACAAACGCCTCCGGGAGGCGGTCCGTGAGATCCTTGTTTTTGGTACAGCGCGTCCGACATTGTGAGATCTTCATTTTGCTGTTAAGAAATATATATTAATGATCAGAAATCAGACAAAATCCGATCATGTTACGAGAATTTTTACTTTTCCTGTTCTACAGCTCGTAATTTTGAAATTTACACCAATCATGGTTCCCATAAGTCAGGCACCAACATTTTCTAATCAATTTTCCTCATGATCTCAAAACGATAGCGATTGGCGAATAACGAATTGCTCACGATTTGACGGTTTTCGCTTTTAAGCTGTCATTCTGATTAAATCGTCAACTTTCATTGCCTAATTCCTCAGTCAACTCTATTTTACATAATTGTATTTAAAACTATTCCAAGATCGGTCATGTACTAACTTTTCTAAACAAATGAAGGGATAGCAATTGGAAGCGTCGTAGGATTTCACGAGATGGTTGCCACGTTAAAGCAATTCGTCTGATTACTTCGCAATTTTTAACCATTCCAGCTTCTTTAAAGTTTCGTCTCGCGGAAATTGATGGAACTGAGAGGGATGACAGGGATGATGGATTTGAGACAATTTCAGTAATTCCACTTTCGCTTAATTCCCTTTCAGAGCAGTTAATTTTCAAACGACCGTTATAATTCAGTAATTACCGACCGTAGGTCAGCGTTTCGTCTGAATTCCCATTGTCACTTTTTCGACAGCATGGAACTGTTTTTAAGCAAAATGCTAAACCACTCATTTTTGATCGTTTGTCTGCTGTAAATTGTTAAGTGTCACAGGACATTTCAACGCATTTTCTTTTCGTTACCATACATCTGTGAAGTTAGTAGTTTCATTTTTGCACGGATTAAAAAGGGTCACTAGGTGCGGGTTTAGGTCACACTGTGCTATAAAATGCTGAACTTTCAGAACATGTTCTCCCAGCGATCACACTTGGCTACGAGTGTAATAAATCACGTTGGCACATCGAAATATTATTTTAGTTAATAAATCACGTTGTGTCGATCGATAATTGTTTGGATGGTACCCAAGATACTCTTGACTGTTTCAACACTTCCCTTTAAATACGTCAAGACGTTTTCGCATCTCTAGGTATGGAATATGTGGAAGTATTCCTGAAACTCTAAACTTCGTATGGGGCACTGTCCCCAAAACTTTGTACCTCTCTATATTCCTATAACATTAACCCTCCGAAGACACACTACAGTTAGAGGACCTCCCTAGCCACACATGGGTCTGGGGCGTCCTACCGTTTTTTACTTGGTCTCGTTTAAAAAATGTGAAAAAAATTCAGGAAAGTAGTTTTGGATCTTCAGAAAGAGAGTCTGTAAAAATGATTGGTATTTTATTCACACGATTCACTGAATGGGCTGGGCACCCCAGACCCATGTGTGTCTACCGAGGCTTAAATAACTGACATTTGTAGATTATTCTTGAAATTTTATCCAAGTACAGACGAGGGTGGGAGGCTGTCAAGAATTCTCCTTCTTTGGAGTCAGAAACGGGCAATCGATGGGGACAAAAAATGTATATCGATTGAACGAGCATTCTCTAGTAAATCTTTCCCCACACAGAAAAATTCAACTTTTTCTTGTTTTATCAACATTTTTCATCTAAAATGTGACTTGTCATGCCCATGGTCGATCGTAACATTAAAATTTGGCAAACTCGCGCTATCACAACGGAATAATCCAGAAATTACGTCCAAACACGCCATTTAATTGAAGGTGTGAAAATTACAGAAACACCTAAAATTCAAAATAATGAAATTTCCTGCGTTCCATTCAAAGGACTTGGGAAGCTTTTTAAATTGTTTGGAAATTGCTCTAAATATCGGGCAATTAAACCAAAACGATCAATTTGAGAAAAATTTGTTTGAAAAATATTCGAAACTGGAAAAAAATCAAGTTTTCGGAATTATTAATGGCAGAACGGATTTAAAAAATTCTACGACAGAAAACTCTACTTTTCAAGCACGTCAAAGTAATTCTGTAGGTCCGGATTTTTTGAAAGTTAGAAAACAATTGAAAAATCCGTCCAAAAGTACTGAAACCTTTGGCAACATTTTATTTTTCAAATTCACATTCTTACGATTATTGAAACATTGAAAATATGAAGAATTTTAAATTTCGTAGTTGCCGGTTTACTAAAAAGTGAAAAATCGCGAATTTGGACGTTTTCGCGAAATAAAAAATCGGAATGGAAAAAAAAAATTGTGGAAACGATAAAAAAAATTTTAAAAAAATATCAACAGCTCAATTTTCGATTGTCCAGATTTTTGCCAAGCGTTCGGACTCAGTCAAAATGAAAAAAAAAAAAAAAACATCGGGATTTCGGGAGAAAAGAATATTCGGCTGTTTGTCAAATTTCGATTCGTAATTCCAACACCTCCAATTTTCTACGGAACGCTTGATGCTAAATATTTATTATAATTGCTTGCTGTGCTTACCGATTGGTATATTGCAGGCCGACCAACGTTGTTCGAATTCATGTTCGTTCTTTGAATCGTTCGATCCTCGTACCGAGTACTTCCTTGACTGGCCATGGGTCGATTCAAAGTGCTGCAATCATAACTACAGAATTAAATCGTTGAGTAATCTCATAAGAAAATTCCGCACCGAGTGATGGAAAATAAATCCCGGAGGCTGAATTTTTAATCGTCAAACTTTTTGCACCGAAAATTCTGCTGCTCGCCAGTTTTCTTGCCAATTTGCCCCACATTTTGAACAATTCGCGTCTTACTGAAGTTTTAATTAATCGAGAAAATTTTCCTTTCCTATTGACTGACCAAATTTCAAGCAAAGGGCGACCATGCAATATTTTCCATTTTTTTAAATATTATCGCAGCCCACGATCCATTTCTACGATCAAAATTTAAAAAATTTAAAAATTTGTTTAAAAATTTAAAAATTTGTTTAAAAACTTAAAAATTTGTTTAAAAATTTAAAAATTTGTTCAAAAATTTAAAAATTTGTTTAAAAATTTGAAAATTTGTTTAAAAATTTAAAAATTTGTTTAAAAATTTAAAAATTTGTTTAAAAATTTAAAAATTTGTTCAAAAATTTAAAAATTTGTTTAAAAATTTAAAAATTTGTTCAAAAATTTAAAAATTTGTTTAAAAATTTGAAAATTTGTTTAAAAATTTAAAAATTTGTTTAAAAATTTAAAAATTTGTTTAAAAATTTAAAAATTTGTTTAAAAATTTCAAAATTTGTTTAAAAATTTTAAAATTTGTTTAAAATTTTAAAAATTTGTTTAAAATTTTAAAAAAAATTTAAAATTCAAAAAAATTTCAAAAAAAATTTCTGTGCGATAGGGCTCGAGCTACGTTTTTTTTAAATACTAGGCGTTGAGCCGCTACCGCGTTTCTTGGTAGGCCGATTTTTTTTTCAAATTAACAACCAAAATATTTATTATAAATAATTTATAAAAGTTGAATTAATTTATTAATTTATAAAATTCAATATCGAATAAATAATTTTTTCTGTACCTGTTGGCGTTGTTGGGCGAATTGGGACCAGAATTTCGAGCTGCTAGGGTCTTGGTAACGAAATCTTGTTCCTTCCAGCCATGTTTTTTGTAAACATCGCGAAGTTCTTGATGTTGCCACATCGTGAACAATACTTGTCCTGAAAGAGCAATTACGATTTGACGTTTAAACATTTTTCAGTTGACAGAGCAAAAAAATGAAAACTGCTGGAGTGAAAAATGAATCGAAATGAAAAAATACGGACCAGCAAATTTGAGAACTCGCGGTGTGTATTTTTGGCGCTGTTTCGTGATGTTCATTAGCCTTTCGACGCCTCCAGCGTCGAGTAACGATCGCGAGAATTCAGCGTTTTTCTTAATGACCTCGTTCAATGTGGCGAGCACCGCAGCAATCGTATCGTCGCTCGTTCCTTGATCGTGCTGATTATTACCCGATGGTAATTTTTGAATGAGATCTCTCATTGCGTACTTTCCAATGAGCTCCTTGTTCCGCTGATCTATCGCGAGATTTCGAAGCGCCGTTGCTACTGCGCAAACCACTCGATCGACCTACGAAATTTTATCAATCCAGTTTTTTCCCCGCAATTCTAATATTTTTCGCTCTACAAAATTTCAACGTCGGGCAAATATTTCGTACAGTAACGATTCGCATCGACTGAATTTGTGACTTTTGGCAATTTAATGGAAAAAAATCAGTTTTCCTGAATATACGGACTAAATTTCATGAATTATTATTTTGATGGTTCATTCTTCGTGAATCATGTGATTTTTTATGGCGTCCCGCAGCGTATGGGGCTTTTCCGTCCTGTCATTTAAATCTCGCGTATTTGGAGGAAAAAAATAGTGAAAAAATTCTAGAATACTCTCCGTTCATTCTACTTTGAAGTTTCTTAGTTTTTTAGTCGTTGCATTTGTTTCATTTTGAATAAAACTTTTAAAAAAAGAGATTTTCGAAAAAATCTCGTTTTGAGTGAAAAAAAACTGGAACAATTCTAAATTCTCTCCATTAATTCTACATTGACGTTTCTTAGTTTTTTAGTCGTTGCATTTGTTTCATTTTGAATAAAACTTAAAAAAAACGAGATTTTCGAAAAAATCTCGTTTTGAGTGAAAAAAAAAACTGGAACAATTCTAAATTCTCTCCATTAATTCCACATTGACGTTTCTTAGTTTTTTAGTCGTTGCATTTGTTTTATTTTGAATAAAACGTTTTAAAAACGAGATTTTCGAAAAAATCTCGTTTGTGACACAAGTGGCAGGACTTTTTCGTCCTGTCATTTGAATCTCGCGTATTTGGAGATAAAAAAATGTGAAAAAATGCTCAAATACTCTAAAAACAAGATTTAGAGAGAAAAAAAACGTTGTCGCTCGGGTCGAACAGGTTGGACAACAAAAAAGAATAAAACTCACCTCCATCCTCAAAAGTTCAACTAAAATTGGTAAGCCCTTTTCTTTTCGTACTGCGGCCCGAATTTCAATGCTCGGTTGCCAATAGCAAGCAGCAAGATTTTGTAAAGCTCCGGCAGCTGCCTCGAGAGTTTCGGGATTGGAGCAGGTCTGCAAGAGACTCAAATACGACTGTACCACATCCGGCTGCCATAAAAGTTCCATCCCTTTTATAGGCTCAGTTCTTGGACTCGTTGTTCGCGAAGTTGTCGTTTCTTTCTGAGTTTGTTGGCCTTCCTTTTTCTTTTTGCTACCACCGAAGCATCCTAAATTTTCCCCTGAAAAGTTCGTTCATTTCAGCGCAAATCGATCCCAAAAATCAATAAAAAAATAAAAATAAAAAAATTGAAAAATAAACATTTTAAAAAACACGCAAAATATCAACAAAAAAATGGCTGCCAAGCGAACCCAAAAATTCCACAAAATCCAATGACAAAATCAGAAAAAATGGAGACTAAAAAAATTTTTTTAAAATCAAAATGAAAAAAATAAAAATAAAAATAAAAAATAAAAAAAAATAAAAACATTCATTTGTTGTAAATAATTTCGATGCTTACCCTTGACAGGAGCAGTCATTCGTGTTTGTACGGTGGACTGTATGGGATGTTTGTCATAATTGGGGTCCTCGACCTCCTGACATCGATAGCTCAAGTTTCGAAGAATGCAAACACAGTTTTCAACGATTTTATTGCCGATGTTTGATTTTTCAATGGCGGAGCGTACTACATACAAAAGTGCATCGACGAGACCCTCGCATTCGCGCAATTTTTTTCTCGCGTATTCACCCGCGCTCGAGACGTTCCTCAGCACACCCGATGCGTTTCTAAACACGGTCGACCAGCATGTCTCACCGTTCGAAGAGCTTGGATCCCATCCACTGTGTGGAATTATAATATTATTCACGACCATCGTAACTCCATCGTCAATTATTGACCTTTTCAAGTCCTGCAACAAAAATTTCAACATGCACGTTACGTTTCTCCTTTTTCCTCATATTTACCGCTACATTTTTGCAAATAAATACAAAAAATTAAAAAAAAAACAAAATGAATGCAAAAAAAACAAAAAATTGAAAAAAATAAAAAATAAATGCAAAAATTAAATAAAAAAAAGAAAAAAAATCCAAAAAATGAAAATAAACAAATAAATGCAAAAAAAAGCACAAAATTAAATGAAAAAATAGAGAAAAATTTAAATAAATACAAAAAATTTAGATAAACAAATAAATGCAAAGAATTAAATAAAAAATTAAAATAAATACAAAAAATGGAAAAAAAAATCCGGATAAATTGTTAAAGAAATAATTTTGACATGTTGTCGATAAAAAATGGAGAAATAAGAAATTGGATTATCGAGGAATGTGAATTTATCTTGATACTCACTTCGCACGATGACAAATTCCATAGAACGCCAGTGACCAATTCTTTGATATCAGCGTCCGAGGTTTTTCGCAACAAATTGATAAGCGCGGGAACTCCGCCGGCACTTTTGATGGCTCGTTTGTTTTCGTCGTTTTGACGACCGTAGGAAAGATTCCGCAGGGCACCACAAGCGTTTCTGTAAACGTCAGGACTGTCGTGGTCCAGCAATGCTACCAATGGTGGAATTCCTCCCATACTTCGGGTTTTCTGCTTGTTCGGGTCGTCCATGTAACAAAGATGCTGCAGGTACGCGGCCGCATTCGCTTTTATCACGTTGTTCGGGTTACTCAGGAAACCGATTACTTCAGAAAGGTTCGGATCTCTCCATCGCATCGATTTCTGATCGTCCTCCAGCGGGCTACCCATACCAGGAACTTGGTGACGCGGATGCAGTCGCTGGAGATGAACTTCCTCCTCGAATACCTCGACGGGAATCGCTCCGGTCAAGGAAGCCGGGTGACCTTCGTCGTAGGCGGTTACGTCACCGGATAACGAGACTGGGCCAACGGTCCCGGGCGGACCGTACCCAACGGGCCAGACCCAACCGTACGGCAGTTTCCCTTCGTCTACGATCATTTTTACTCATTATTTCGATTCATCCAATCTCCTCGTCGTTCTCCCATCAAATTTACACAATTTTCCCTCCCCATGCATTTTTTTTTTCGTAATTCTACTTCGTGCAGAAAAAAAAATCCTTGTCGCTTTTTTTTTCTAAGGAGGTTGGATCGCGAAATGAAAATGATGAAATTTGGTGACAGGATTCTTTGGCATCGAGTGTAGAGACACAAATTTTTTTCGAATTTTTTACCTCGTCATCGAATAATTGCGAGTCGAATTTTCATGCATTTTTTTTTTTTGTAACTCTACTTCGTGCAGAAAAAAAAATCCTTGTCGCTTTTTTTTTCTAAGGAGGTTGGATCGCGAAATAAAAATGATGAAATTTGGTGACAGGATTCTTTGGCATCGAGTGTAGAGACACAAATTTTTTTCGAATTTTTTACCTCGTCATCGAATAATTGCGAGTCGAATTTTCATGCATTTTTTTTTTTTGTAACTCTACTTCGTGCAGAAAAAAAAATCCTTGTCGCTTTTTTTTTTTTTAAGGAGCATGGATCGCGAAATAAAAATGATGACAATTTGATAAAATTCGGTGACAGGATTCTTTGGCATCGAGTGTAGAGAAAGAAATTTTTTCAAAATTTTTCACCACGTTAGCGAAAAATTGTGAGTCTTCCCATGAAATTCCCATGAAACTTGCCATGAAATTGAGAGGATACAGTTGCCGACCTTTCCCCATGATTTTCATGCATTATTTTCGCTAATTCTACTTCGTGCAATGAAAAATTCCTTTTCGCTTAATTTGTTGTTGTTTTGTTTTTTTTTTTTGTTTTTTAATTAGAGGCTCGTACGAATAACATGCAACCGTGAAAATCTTCGATATCGTCAGCTCGTTAAACTCGCGTTTTTTACCGTTGGGATGCTGTGACGGTTCTCCCGAGTCGTCCATGTTCCACGAATTACTCACGCGATCTGAATGAAGAAAAAGGAACAATGAAGACGCGACTGGATGCTCGTGATTAGCAGCCCGCGTGACGGAATTTCATCAAGCGTTTTTTTCTTTTTTTTGACGTTTTTCTCATTTTCCTCAGTACGCTTGATTAAAAAGTCTCAATGCGTTTATTTTTCTGATATGCACAGAACGCTCAAAAAATTAGCGACGTTTCCTTGCGGGCCGAGAAAAAAAATGCTGCACTCGAGAAAGTGTTCCCGTCGCGATATCCAATTTTTTACGCATCAACATTTTCGCCAATGAACGTAAATTCAAAAAAAAAATTAGAAAAACAAAAAAAAAATGGAAAACATTCAATTTTACTGGAAAAATCTATTTTTGGAAATTCTGCTAAGAATTACAAGTCTTTTCAAATCTTCTAATCCACACGACACTATACGCCGATGACATGCCATCCACGTCGCTATTTAATCAACAAATCTCGTACCTAATAACTCTAAATATTCGATACAGACAAACTTATGCACAAATGAGTTTTTTTTGCGGTTGAAATTCACTGGAATTTCTGGTGGATTGGGGAGGGAACTCTTTCGCCACTGGGACTCCTCCATCGGCTTTTTTAACGATGGCAGGGACTTTAGAATTTTAAATAACAAGAAATTTTGAACTGTATTTATTCTCATGCGCGTTGTGACCGTGGCCAGGGGACAAGATTGTTGATGCAAGTTCGGGACTGACGTGAGAGCTCGGAAATTTAATGCTGAAATTTTTTTTCGTAAAAAAAACTCAAAATTTCATCGCTCGGTGACGGTGGAGTTCGCAACTTTGGGAATGGCAACGAAAAATACGTTTTTCTTTTAATTGTTCGATTTAAAAAATTATTTTCGTGACAATTTCGTGGTCGGATCGTTTTATCGTCGGATTAAGAAAAAAAAAACGGAATTTCGTTGTTCCCCAACGATGAAAACCTCAAAGTCCGCGAGTCGTTGGATGAAACAATATTTTTCGTCGAGCTGCGAATATTCTGAATGATCAAAATTTTTTTTCTGAATTTTTTTGTTTTTTTAATTTTCGAATTTTTAGAAAAAAAAAGCAACGCGACTATCTCGTCGTTTCGGAACGCACTGTTTAGTTAATCGAGCATACCGTATTGTTCTCCGGGACCTCCGGGACTTGGTGTAATACGATAATGGTCCTGGAGAGCTGGATTCAGTGTCGGGTCGACATCGTTGTACGCTCCTTCCGTGTAAGGAGGTCCTTTTCGCATATATTCTGAAATAAATAATTCCCATCATTTTCCTCCCTTTCCAATTTGCCGGTAAATATCGAAAAAAAAAACACATTTTTTTGCAAAAGTTGAATTTTTTTTTCATTTTTTCACACGTCGCAAAAAAAAACTCAGACTTTTTGTAAATATTTACCGATTTTTGTTTTTTTTTTCTCTCAGTGCGTCACGAAGATTTTTTATGAGAGAAATTTTTTATCCAAAATTCAAGTCGAAGAAGAATTTCGATTTAAAAAAAAAAAAAAAACAGGAAATCGAGGAAAAAACTGCGGATAGTAAACGTAGCAGCAGAGCTAGAAAGCTGACTAGAGCTGCGAGTGACATCTGGGNAAAAAAAAAAAAAACATTTTTTTGCAAAAGTTGAATTTTTTTTTCATTTTTTCACACGTCGCAAAAAAACTCAGACTTTTTGTGAATATTTACCGATTTTTGTTTTTTTTTTCTCTCAGTGAGTCACGAAGATTTTTTATGAGAGAGAAATTTTTTTTTCCAAAATTCAAGTCGAAGAAGAATTTCGATAAAAAAAAAATAAAACAGGAAATCGAGGAAAAAACTGCGGACAGTAAACGTAGCAGCAGAGCTAGAAAGCTGACTAGAGCTGCGAGTGACATCTGGGCCCTGGTTCGTGCGCAAAACTGTACAGCCACTGGACAGTTATGCCATTTAGAGGCTCGTCGTCACATTGATACTCATTTAGGCTGCTGACTACGTTTGCAAAACACTGACAATGAGGCTGACCTCGAAATAAAAGAAAAACAAAAAAAGTGATGACAAGCGAAAACCGAATTTGTTCGTACACTTTTATTTTTTTCTCATTCGATTTTTTCTCATTTTTCTGTCAATTGTTTTTTCAATTTCAAAAACCGTGACAATTTTCGTCCCGATTTTTTATCAAGCAATTAATTAATTTAATTAATTAATTGATTAATTAATAAAAATGATTAAAAATATTCATTAAAATAAATAATGATTGAAATAATTAATAAATTAATTAAATTGATTGATTAATTGATTTTTTATTCATTAATTTAGTTAATTAATTAATAAAAATGATTAAAAATCAAAATTAATTGAAAAAAAATTAAAAATTGTAAAAAAATGTCTAAATATAATAAATAATTAATTAAATGAATAATAATTCATTAATATTTATAAAGAAAAATCGTTTAATGGTCCCGACCGAATATCGAATGCGAATCTCGAGCTTCGTTCAAGAAAAAACACAATTTCGTTGCATTCCAACGATCCAAACTTCAACTTCAGTTTTTTTTGTTTGTTTTTTTTTTGTTTTCGTCATCTCCTGGAATATTGAGCTTTCAAGGAATTGATGGGAAATTATAATCGGTATTTATGCGCCCGAGGTTGGCAAGACTGCGGGGTCGGTAGTGTAGATTGGGGAACATACCAAGCGGTGGCGATGCTCGACTGTGGTCCGATGGACTATGTGGACTGTGAGGAGAATGCGATTGCGGCATGTACATGCCGTGGGTACCCGGATAACCCGGTTGAGCCGAATAACCCAGGGAAGAGTCGTAGTGATCAAAACTGACCATGTACGGATCAGCTGGGTATCGAGAGTCGCCGTGTTGATATTCTTGTGACATCAGAGGCATCGACATGTAACTTACGGCTCCGGTATCTGGCTCCATATGCGATACTTCTCGCACAACTTTCGTCACTGTCGTAACCTGTTGAAAATCATCAAATCTGAGCATCGGACATGATTCGGTTTAAATTTACTTTTGAACCTCGATGCGTGGATTTTTTTTGGTCTTTGCTGGGTCACACTCGCAATTATGAAAGAAAAAATGTGAAAAAATTCATGGGAAATCTATGGACTGGCTTTTTGAAGCGAGACTTGAAAAAAAAAATTCTTTCTTATTTTTAATATTTTTTTTTTTTTTTTAAAAATTTCGTTCCCACCCGCAATTATGGATGGAAAAATAAAATTGAATGTATTTCTTACTTGTTGCGACGTCTGTTGCTTGTGTGTGCGAATGAGCAAAGGATCTTCCTGCATCGACAAATGCGACGAGTGCAACGAATGCGTGTCCGTTTGGCCGTTGCTCCCATTGTAATCTGTTTCACTCTGTCCACTTCGATGCGTCAGAAATAAAAAAAAATATATTTTTATTATTACGATCATTCACACGATTAAACGTGTGAGCGAGGAAAAAAAAAAGATGCTCAATTGCGCTATTAAAAATAACATTTTCCATTATAGATCTTAATTCAATTTTTATTCAATTTTTATTCAATTTTTATTCAATTTTTATTCAATTTTTATTCAATTTTTATTCAATTTTTTTTATTCAATTTTTATTCAATTTTTATTCAATTTTTATTCAATTTTTATTCAATTTTCATTCAATTTTTATTCAATTTTTATTCAATTTTTATTCCATTTTTATTCAATTTTCATTCAATTTTAATGCAATTTTGATCCAATTTTAATCCAATTTTAATCGAATTTTAATCCAATTTTAATCCAATTTTAATCCAATTTTAATCCAATTTTAATCCAATTTTGATCCAATTTTAATTCAATTTCGATTCAATAATGCAATAAATTGACTCACGTGTACTGGGGCATGTCGGAACCTGTTTCCTGAAGAACACGTCTGTAACAAATGATTCTCTCATTACCCCAAAGATTAAAGAATCATAAAAAGAATTTTAACAGTGGCTACAAAATAATTTCGAAAAAAAAAACGACAAAACGAAAAAAATCACGATCACAGTATGCAACCGATCTATATATGTATAGAAATCCCAGCTGTATTTTATCACGTCAATAATTCGATTGCGACGATGACAAATTTGCGTGGATACGAGGAGGAAAAATTAAGAGATAAATAAATTTCAGCTTGCGAGAAATTATGTTTTCACGTGAGTCAAGAAATGAGGCAGCTCCTTGTGACCAAGTGTGTGGCTTACGATGTTCACCTACATATTTCAACAGCCAAAAACCAATCTCGATAAAAATTTGTTGCACGAAGTCTACTCGCCTATTTCCTAATCAATAAAAAAAAAGAATTCATGCAAATTCACTGACAAAAAGATTCTCGAGGTTTTGGAATTTAGTGGAAAGAAAAAAAAACATGCACTACGTACTGATACCGAGCACTAAGTAATCGTCAATAAAATTTTGTGTTATTTTTAATACTTTGATAATATAAATGAAAAAAAAAAATTGTTGCACTGAACTACTGCGATGAGGCTACTCGATATTAAGGAAAGACAATCACCTCTGTGTTATCTCAGTACGTGTTATGTTGTGCTCTTGCCTCTGCTCTATCCTCCGATTGACCAGCCTAATTTTTAGAAACAATTGGTTGGATTATAAAAATGAAGCTAGAGAGCATCGATTACGACGAAATATTTTCGTCAGTTGAATAAATTTCGAAAGGACAATAAATCGAAATTCTAAAACAGTGAAAAATTTGTCAAACTCCGAATTGGCAAATAATGAAAAGAAAATTCGTTTTTATTGTTCATTTTTTCGTAGATTTTTCTAGAGTTGATCTCGGACGGGCTTAAAGCTTCGTAGAGGCCTTACAATTGGCTCCGTGGCCACACCTGGGTCTGGGGGGCCCTACCGTTTTTTCCTGTCCTCGGGTGCGTTAAAAAAATCGGAAAAAATTCAGGAAAGTCGTTTTCGATCTATAGAAAGAGAGTCTGCACTGTTTGATGGATAAAAATTCATTTTACGATTTTTATTCAATGGCAATCGATACGAAATCGAAAAATTCACGGGATTCGCTCAGTGGGTCCTCCAGACCCATGCGTGTCTACCGAGAGTTAATATTTCGAGAAAACAGAAAGCTGCTCTCCACAGAAATGAGAGAATAACGAGAAATTCTTCGGTTCGATCGAAACGACCGACCATATCTATTCCCCATTATATTCACATTCACCTGTCCACCCACGATCCCAACAGAGTCTTCTGGCCTCGCAACCTTCGCACCTAGAGTCTCGCCCTCTCTTGGAAATCTTCCTACTTGCCCATCCTCCATTCACACCCCCGTCCAACCCCATCCATCCCAATTGTCTTACGTCTCATTCACTCCCACGCCCTTAACCCTCGATGACATCTTATCCTTCGGCCTATTGATTCATCCACAACTACGATCTCTCAAACCTTTTTTCGCAACAGAAGCTTTTTTTCAATTATTTATTTTCAATTGTTTAATTTCAATTATCCAATTTCAATTATTTAATTTCAATTATTTAATTTCAATTATTCAATTTCAATTATTTATGTTCAATTATTCGTAGAATTTATTGTCACGATATTTTGACAAAGTTTTTACAGAAAACAGTTGGATTTCACGCTTTGGGCATTTAGGGATCGGGGGAGTGTGAAAAAGATCGATTTCCATGGACGAAACTCATTTTTTTCCAGGCGAAAATTCGTTCCCGTTGAAAATTACAATTTTGCCTTTGAAAAAAAGGAAAAAATGAATTTTGTCGTTGAAGACTTCGGCTCTCGCTCTCTCGGGCCAAGAGAATACTCAGTTCAATTATTTCATTTGAATTATTCCGTTTTATTGTTATTATTAATTTTTATAATTTGATTATTATTATTATTTTTTTTTAATATTCAATAACTATCGGGCGGTCAACTTTTGACCGGAAGTGCGACTTTCATATAGACGAGCCAAAAATTTGATGTCCTTTTCTTCGTAGGTTCAGGAATGATCGCGAGTTTGTTTTTTTTTTCGAACAGCCGGAATTACGATCGTGAGAAAATTTGAAAAACTAGAAAATTTTGCTCTTCCATGTTGGCGGGGGAATTGTTAATTTTCTAGCGTGAAATGTTAATCCTTGAGAAACTCCATACGGCGGATTTACTCCCGAAACAAGGGAAATTACTCGCTCCGAAAATTATTATACTTACAGGCAAGAATCCACTAGCTGATTGTTTGACATTCCAGTCTATTACGATATTTCAGCCACGGTGGCGATGGACCTGAAAACAATGACACTGTTGACCGTTTGTCATCGACAAAAAAAACACGCCGAATTAATTGTCAAGGAACTGAGTTTCCATGCATTTAGATGAGAAAAAAAATTGGAAATTGAAAATCTCGAATTCTAAACGTCAGAAAAAAATTTTTCATAGAAATTTTTTTCTAGTTTTCGTGGCAAAAATGTTTATTCACAAAAATTTGAAAAAAATCCTAAAAAAAAGTGGTTTCGCGATGGCAAAACCTCAAGGAACTGAGTTAATAATCTTTACGAAAAGGAGGAACGTATCGAGCAGCTAAAAAATCGCATCCAAGCGGTTAATTTGTCAAACGTGAGTAATATCGCCAACATCGTACTATAGGGACATAGGAGTATAGGAATGTCGCGGTTGGTCGTCATTCAACGATCGTGAGTGCAATCTTATCTCGAGCAAATATATTTAGAGCTAATCTCAAGCCGGAACGGTCTTCGGGTGTCAAATCGAAAGTGAGATAGCGAGATAGGAAAAAACTCACAGTTTGGGTTCTGTTCTGAAGACATTTCGATGAAATGGAAGATAAAAAACGAAATTTCGTTAAAAAAAATGTCGATATTTTGTTCGATACGTTCGACCAAACGTTTTTTTCGAGTAATCCCAAAAATTGTGTCATTGCAGCAAAAAATATTTTCGAAAATCTCTTCGGAAGCTAATTTGTGTCGATCCACAAGAAAAAGTTTTTTTTTCATTGAATAAAAAATAAAAAAATAAATACGAGTTGAAAAAAAAAACGAAAAAATCATTACTCGCAACGGTTCGGATTGCAGGCTGTGCTTCTGTGTATTATAATGATGTATTATGAACGAACGCACTATTCAAACCGGAGGTGCCAAGTATACCAAGATTCTCGCTGAACATGCTCTCGCAATTTCGTTCATAAAATTCTAGTTTTTATGAAAAAACGTATTTGCTAATGTGCTGCATGATGACTTGGTTGCCATTAAAGTTTGCATCGCTGGAATGGAAACAAAAAACTGCTGACTGGATATAATTTTTTTAATTCTGCATAAAGTTCCATTTTTTTTCAATGCCTTTTATTTCCGAATTACGACAGAGTTTTATTTTTCGAAATCTACAAACTCTGAAAGCTTTTTTGAGAAATATTTTCGTCAGTTGAATAAATTTCGAAAGGACAATAAATCGAAATTCTAAAACAGTGAAAAATTTGTCAAACTCCGAATTGGGAAATTATGAAAAGAAAATTCGTTTTTATTGTTCATTTTTTCGTAGATTTTTCTAGAGTCGATCTCGGCCGGGCTTAAAGCTTCGTAGAGGCCTTACAATTGGCTCCCTAGCCACACATGGGTCTGGGGGGCCCTACCGTTTTTTTCCTGTCCTCGGACGCGTTAAAAAAATCGGAAAAAATTCAGGAAAGTAGTTTCCGATCTATAGAAAGAGAGTCTGCACTGTTTGATGGATAAAAATTCATTTTACGATTTTTATTCAATGGCAATCGATACGAAAAGCGAAAAATTCACGGAATTCGCTCAGTGGGTCCTCCAGACCCATGTGTGTCTATACCGAGGGTTAATAATCTTCCAACGCCCTCTCTTCCTTCAACATACCAGACCAGACTTCTAACCCCCAGTAAAGTGCCTGTAATTGCCCACTCAGGAGCAGATCATCCATCCACTCTCGAGTGGTGAGAAAATAAAATGCAAATTGGAATTTCCTCATGGAGCTTCCTCCTGATTTACTAAAATTCGTAACTTCTCCCTAAGCTATAAATTGAAAGTTCAAAATTTAAAAAAAAATGTGGAACTGGAAAATCATGAAAACTGCGAAAAAATGAAAATAAAATAATTTTTCGCAGATTTTTCGTCGCGTTTTCAATGAATCGCGTCGCGTACCAGTCGCGATGAAGATTTTAAGGTTAACACGGTAGCGAACTGTCAAAAGATCGCGATCCCGCAAACGGTCACGATTTCCGAAAAGTCAAAATTCCCCAAAAGCAACAAATCACATTTCTAATTATCTATTTTCTCATTTTTATGGAAATTCATAAAAAAAATTGATTATTATGTTCGTGGACGTGAATATGCACATATGTTGTTTTTTGGACCGACGTTCGTTCGGAGTTTTGCACGTAAACACCGAAAATCGGAGCAGCGAAAAGCAAAACATCGGAAATTAGTCCACAAGCAGATTTTTCATGGAAAATGAATTTTATGCTCGCCATAGGCACGAAAAACGTTAAAAACTCAAAAAGACAAAAATCGGCCACGTTATTGTTGCCGGAGAATCGAGCAAAAGGTCATCGTTCGATAAGAATCAAAAAAACGTGTGAAAAAAATATTAGACGCGCTTACCAGTGCAGCGGAATGACTCGTCGTGAGGTCACAGTTCATAAGGTCGAGGATTTTTCTTGACAAACGTCCTTGGGACTCGGGGACGAGGAAGCGAGACGTCGAACCGCGTGAATCCTTGACGGGGCAATATTTTTCTTCACCATTCGTAACATCTCAATGCCACTCACTTATTTAAACACACACACACACACACGAAATGTCGTACGCACTTTTTTTCGGATTTTCGAATGAGATTCAAAACTTTGGGTTTCGTTGGCAAAGCGAAAAAAAATTTTTCGAAGGATTTTCGATCGGAAATGAGTTCGAACAGTTGGTCAATCAGTCACAGCTTTGTCTTGCCCATTCATTTGTATACGTATGTTTGTATATACGTATACACCGTTGTAAAGCATTCGGAAAATCCCTCAACGCGACAAAATGCTACGAGAACGTAAGCGAGAAGAAAAACGAAACGAAATTTTCATCTCCGATTGCCCGATTTCTCTCTAGCCACCGATCGAACTTCTCGTCCCAAGTTTTCACACTCTTCGACACCTTTTTCACCGGGATTCCGGACTGTTGCAACTTTTTGAGTTTTCGCCGACTAGAGTCATTGACATATCCGCGTACTACTCGATTTTCCAGCCGCCAACGCCTACACGATACACATTGCACGCATTAACGACGCCCCTACAAGTCCTGCGTCCCTAGCCCTACAACGCCGTTCCTCCGTTCACGAAACCCCCGCCAGAGGGCCTTAACGTCCATTTTCACCGAACGCTCTCCATTCCTTCTTCCATTTTTTTGTTTCATCAGCGTCTCTGGGAGAATCAACCAATTGGGAGTATTCCGATTTTTCGAGTTGCGAAGATTCTTCGATTTTTAAACAATTCGTCAAAATTACAAATTTTGATGAATAGAAATATTGATTCTTTCAGTTTCAACGATTCTCGAGATTGTAGAAAGTGCTGAACTATTTTTTTCGTTCGAATCTCAATGATGAATCCGTTGGAAACGATCTGAGTCGGTAAACGAGGAAACGATGAGAAAAGTGTCGGATTTTTTAGGCGCGGGGAATAGTTGACATAAGGGAACGAATTTGGTTCCTTTTTTTTCTAGCGCCTACAATAATTACAATTTCATCGTCGGTCGCGTTTACCTGTAATAACTTTTGTACCGCGACATTCATTACGACTCGTAATGTAATTCGTGGCCCGAAAATCTGCTCAGCTGTTGCCAAAACCAGGGAGCCTAGAGTAAAGGAGAGGACACTCCATAGGAAATAAACAGCGAAAGACGGCCCCAAAATCACGACTTTTAAGCGACCGCAAGAGGCGCTTCGATCGCGATTCCCCGATGTATATATACTAATACTTGTAGCTGTCAAAATCAAGGTTTGCGTGCTTTCGGCCGTGTGGATACGAAAAGTTTCGAAAAGTGTGTTTTTTGAAAAAAGTTTGGGTTTTTACGAAAGGAGATAAGCGGTTGAAGAAGGTATGTTTTTGTGATTAATTAATTGACGCATTAAAAAACATGAAGAATCATCGACAAAATTCTAACCTCATACAAGTGAAGTAGGACGAATTTGTCTGGATGCTTGTTGAATTCTTTTGCAGTGACAAGCTTGAAAGGGCTCTTGTGAGATCGTAATTTCTTCGATGATTTTTCAAATATTCAAAAGAACTTTCCAAACATTCTGTACATTTAATTGTTTCAATAATTTATTCACTTTTTAGTATGAGAAGACTATGCTCAGTCCCTGGATGTCAGAGCGGTCGATACAGCGACGAGGCGAGAAAACGAAGGATGGGAATGCGATCAACATCGATTTTTGCAGTGCCTAAAGTAAGTTAATGTTAAAACTCAACTAGGGTAGGTTCATCAATTCTTACCAGGCACATTTGTAGCTTTAAAACAATTTTTTGAAATAGAGCAACGCGCGACGCCAAGAATGGAGCGAGGCCCTTGGTTTCGCTATAGAAAAAAATCACTTTGTTTGCGAGCTTCACTTTGCAGACAATTATATTAAAAAGAGTGATGATTATATAATAAATGGGAAAAAGGAATCGATACCACGAGATCACTGGATGCTCTTGGACGACGCCGTACCTTTCCGCAGCTGTCCGGCCACTGCGCATTGGCACGTGAGTACTTTTGTTACTTATTCGCAACTTGAACTTCCGAGAACAAAAATGTCGATGTAAAAAAACCTCGTCAGGACGACACATCTTCTTGGCGTATTTTCGATTTTTTCTTTTCTCTTGTGTTGAATTATTCAATAAAATCCTAGAATTGCGATCCTGTGGATTCAAGTGCTCAACAAGTGGGACAAAATGATCGCCCCGTAGTTTTGGCAACACCCAGACCGGAAACTCTATCGGATATGAAAATTTCCGATGCAGGTAACGAAAAAAATAAATCTGCGACTGCATATACGTGTACACTGTTGTGATGATGAATTAATTGCGAATCCATGATTTATTGAAAACATGACGATCTACAGCTGCGTCATACGAACCTCCGCCGAATCTGGAAATGCAGGATGACCTGAATAGAGACCTTAATGCATCAGATGCAGAAGTCGATCAACCTACTGAACAGATGCCGTTTACGATGAACAATTTGACAGACTATTTGAAGACCCTATATTTACCCAGGCTGTGGGCTTGGAATACAGAAACTTCATCGGTCGTTTTTACCAATTTCAATCGGACGGACTACTCCATCAGAGCACATGTGATCATTTCATCTGATCTTTCTGTTAAAGTAATTTTGAAAATAAATGTTATTATAATGTGGAGGATGACAGCTTACGTCGTAATATTTGCTGTACATACTTGTGCTTTTAGATTCTGTCGAGTTCTGGACACCTGTTTGACGCTGAAAACCGCATAGAATCCTGCGAAGACGTCCTGATGTGGTTCAGAATCATTGAGAGGCAGTCGTTTTGTGTCGGTACAGGAATGGACACTGAAAAGTACGCTGATACTTTTAAGCATAGCAATAATCTAATTCGCAGATATCTGCACAGTTGATAACGCTTGCTACTGAATTCATAAATTTACTTACGTTCATTTTCAGACGCGACGTCGATTGTATCGGCATGCTGACAGAGCACGACGAATACGCGCGGCCACCAAAAAATGCCAGATGCCGACATTGCAGGTCGCTCCGAAAGAGGCTGCAGAATAAGCAGCAGAGGAATTTGGTGCCGAAGCTCACAGCTGTAAAAGCTGCTGCAAAATCAGCCCGGAGGAAATATCTTCGTCTGCGACACAAGGTAATATTTTTTTTTTATCATATCAAAAATAGCGTTTTTAGAATTACTCATAAGTTGCATTTTGAGAAAGTGGTTCAGTAATGATATGGATCGTAATCCTCGTGATTTTCGGTTGTCCGCGTTCCCAAATTAGCTTTCCGCGCACAGTTCTATTTACTAACAAATAAGCAATAGTGTCAATAAAATTTCCACTTCTCTGCATGTTTCGACTGCACTTCTTGCAGTTGTGAACCCTCCCGTCGTTTCATCTTTAAAGATTCGCTCGTTATGAAAGAGTGTCAAATTGATTGTTTGTTTAACAGAACGAAAAGCTACTTGCTGATGTATCAGATCTTCGTAAGCAGTGCGCCGAAACTAAAGTTCACTGTGTAGACGAAGCAATGTCGATACTTCCTGAAAATCAGCGAGAAGCAGTCTTGGCCTGCTTTGCAGCTTCGAAAGTCGCATCAAACGGTGGACACAGATATACCATTCAATGGATATACGAGTGTCTTTTGATGCGAGTCAGAAGTTCCCGGTTGTATAATTATGTGCGTGATCGAAAAATTTTGCCGCTTCCCTCTAACAAAACGTTAAGCAGGTCCGACATTTAAATACTCTTCGTAAACGAGCTTCATTAAAATTAAATTAAAAGTAAATTAAACTTCAATCAAGACCACATTACCTCGCATTTACGTGTGATTCATATCAGGTACATCCAGAAGATTAGTAGCTCAACGTACGGCTTCCAGCAAGCTATTTTCGAGTGTTTGAGGTTGAAAGGGTCTCGAATGGACAGTGCTTCGAAGCGAGGTACTGCAATGGAATTAGAACTAATTTTATACATTTTAAAATCGTTTGTTTTATGCGGACGTTAAGATCGTCGTCTCACTATTGCTGGTATTAGAAAAATAAAATAAAAAATTTTAAAGTGGGTTACCGACCATTGCGATAACAAAATTTTTATCGTTCAGTAACCCTGCATTTTTTAAATTCATGCAGCTTGCAATTTCTTGAACAAGAACAAACACAATTTTTGGAGTAGCATAAAATGTGATCAACACAATTCAAAATATTTTCGAGAGATAGTGAATTGACTAAGGAATACTGAGACGGCTATCTTAAAGCGACCTTTTTTCTTTCTATACTCTGCTCATGCCTAGTTGTTGATATACAATTTTATATTGCAGGCACTCTCTTAATAGACGAAATGAAGCTGAGCGAAGGCATTTCTTTCGATCGTCAAACTCTTCAATTTGGCGGTTTCGTCGACTTAGGAGAGTATACTCCCGACACTCAGAAAACCAGTCGAGCAGATCACGCACTGGTCTTCATGTTTCAGCCATTTCGTGGCACTTGGGTGCAAGTTTTGGGGTGTTTTCTTACCAGAGCTTCCGTCCCGGGTTCCGTGTTGCATAAGCTAATGTTGGAGTGCGTGATTTTGCTCTCCAACTCTGGTTTCCACGTGGACGCTGTCACGACGGATGGAGCACAATGGAATCGTGCTGTTTGGAAGCTAATGAATATAAACGCGGACAACGTCAGTGCTCCACACCCCTGCGATGAAAGCAGAAGATTATGGATGATATCTGACTTTCCTCATTTAATCAAATGTACACGGAACGCTATAATGCGCCTCGAATCCTTTCCGGTTAAGTATACTTGGGTGTGTTTCTTAATCACAAAAAAAAATGCTAAAATTGGTATTCGTGTATTCTGTGCAGACACCGGACGGAGTCGTCAAAAAAGACCACTGGAAGGCGCTATTGTGGTGTGAAAATTTCTCGAAGCCTAACTTGAAAGTGGCGTACAAGCTCACTCCTCAGCACATCGATCCAAAAGGATACCAGGTGATGAACGTACCACTCGCTTTCGAGGTGAGTTCCTATAAAAAAAAATGTTATCGAAACAAAAAAAAGGCATGGAGAAAGTATATGCGGGACTCTGGCTCTCATGAATGTGTGAAAAATTGTTCCACAATGATTTGTACAGAGCAGTCACGGTTACCATGTGACAAAACTTTGAAAAATCAACGTTCATTACCGAGCTTCATCGAAATTTGAGATTATTATTCTTAATGAGATAGATCGGAGTAACTAGATACATCATGTTAAGGATTAAAAGTATTGTATTACCTCATTTTCAGTTATTTTCGCATCCAGTAAGAGCCGCGATGCAAATTTATGAACGGACTGAGCCGGCTTTGGCTGATTCCGCCAGCACTCGGGCTTTCACGGAACGGATCGACAATCTAATCACCGCGATGATGGCTCGCACTCCTGCATCGGCTCTCCGTCCATCAGAGAATTGTCAGAACAAAAAGGTATAACAACACTCTTTAATTTCATTTGGAAAGAAGTAGCCGTACGATTCGTGGTCCAATTATTATTGCGAACCGACTAGCTGCAAGTTTCGTTTAGGCCGGTACTAAACGTGTTCTTAGCGAACAGCCAATGTCATTGAAAAGATTTCAAGATACAAGACATTCATGATGTCTCTGGTCACTATCATTGTTTTCGTCGCCGATCGATTTCCATTTTGTCAATTCAAAATTTTCGTGGCTTCGCTTCGTGTTGGCGACATCGCTGACAATGAATTTAATTTCTCAACCGTTCAACAGTGGGGACACTGATTTGCTGAAGGTTTAAATATTTCCGATGCATATCACAATTTTCAATTGTTTTAAGCTCTTGACAGGTTTACTGATAAACTTTGAGAAGGCCAACTTCAGATTTTTAACGTTTTTCCATCTGGTTTCTTTTAGCTTCCCACGTCTTCATCCATCCATCCATCTTTATTTCTGGTCTCGTCGCATCATTGGGATCGTGGACATCAAATATTTCTTTCAGGTTTTGCCGTTCAATCTTCGGATGAAATGATCGATCCCGTGTACTTACAGCTTATTCGAATTTGGTAGGGTATGCCGTGGGTGATCTTCGTGGGCCTATGATGGTTATAAACAGTATAAAAGGAATATATAAGGCGAGCGTGAAGGTCGAGCTCCTCCTCACGGTTCTTCCTCTTCGTTTCCTCTTGGTTCTCCCTCGTGGTTGTGTTTTTTATTCTTTGTGTTTGCATGATCGTTTGATATTTCCACTGTCTTGGCATCCCAGCAGACTTTTAATTTCATCCGATACATCTTTTTGTGCAAAAACTACGTGAATGCAGACTGAAACTCACATTGTATGCGTGACAAACATGTGAAACCTTTGACGATTCCGCTTTTAGCAGTCAGAGAGGATTGTTTTATATTTGTTTTGCAATTTCGATCGCTTCTTATCATTGCTAATAGCCCTACTGCTTCTTCCTTGAAACCCAAACAGGCGATTGAAAGCTTTCTCGCGTACCTGAAAGAATGGGAATCTTCGATAGGAATGAAGAAGATCCCTATTTCTCTAGGCACGTGGACGGGCTTAAAAGTCACCTTAAGAGCAACTCTCGAAATTATGGAGATGCTTCAGAAAGAATCCAATTATGAATACCTTCTTACTGCACGTCTTAATCAAGATGCGTTGGAGGTAGGAAGCATGCTTGATTATAATTTCTTATTATTTACCCTATTTCGTCGTGAATAATTTCATTACAAGAACACACGCAGAGTGCATGAGTAATGTAGGATACTAATTCGTTTTTACAACTCTTTTATTATAGCGGTTCTTCGGGATGATGCGCAGTGCAGGTGGCAGCAATGAGCATCCCGACCCACAATTCTTCGCTCAAGTCTTCAGGCTGCTGTGCAGCTACTCGCTCGTCAAGCCTTCTCGCGGAAGTAATGTCGATGGCTGCGAATTGCTGGAAACGTTAATGCAAACGCCAGATTCGCTGAATGCTTCAAAAAAGGCTCGCTCAGAGTGGCTGAAATCAATCGACGACATGCTGGACGGAGGCGATGGTGAAGAGGAAGCCACTGAAATTTCTCAGCACGATCACGATTACGACACTTGTGCCTCTCTCCAGTTCAGTTCGTGGAATAACGGTACACAGGATCACACATACGACGTGGCACAAACCAGCAAAGAGGTGCAATCATATATGGCGGGATATGTTGCGCGGAAAATGATGGAAAAATTGAAATGCCTGGATTGTAAGAAAGCTTTGATTGGCGACGACACGGAAGAAGAGTGCAATGAGGCAATTAATCTCTTAGAAAAGTATGGGGGATTGATGCGGCCGAGCACTTCGCTATGCCGACTTACTGAAGTACTAGAAAAAGCGGTGCTCGATGTCCTTGGAAAGAATGGAGTCCAAATAGATACAGTCCACCAAATCCTGCGTAGAATCAGCGAAGTGCACAAAAAACCCATTGTTGGGTGCGATGAACATGGACTTCAAACAACGAACAAAATAATCGACTTTTACGTCATCATGCGAAGCCATTTTATAACCAAATGCTTCAACAGAAACGAGAACGAAAAGAAAATAATGTCGAAAAATCAGCGGAAAAAATCTAAACTCATGTAAACTTGGATTAATTACAATAAATCATTATGTCGCCTTCGATTTTATATAGTTGTTACGTCCATTTATTCGGAGTCTCTTTTTGTGTAGTTTTTGTGTTGCTTTGCCGTCAAGATGCTGCCGCGTCTCTAAATATCGTAAGTTGTTGTACGACAGTATTCGTCTTTCGAGCTTGGCAACAATTCAAATTTCGCCTTTTTGTTTTTGTGTTGTCTAACCAATTTTTATAATCAAAAAGAAGCTTTTTTTTTAATGGAATTTTGGAGCTTTTTTGATTTTTTTAAATTTTATTATATTACTTTCATTTTGGAGCAAAAGAAAGTTGTCTTCTCATTTTGGAAGTACTTTATGATAAATATTGAGAAAAAAAATTATCTCGTTCAAGGTCTCGATGCCAAGCCCTATTGCATTGGTTTCCCACGTTTAAACCATTGAGCTATCACTTCCATCATTAACAAACATAGTTTTTACATATTTAACTTGTTGCCCCGCTTGGGGTTTAGATTCGGCTTGGTTTATTGGTTTGAGGATTAATGTAAATTATATATTGTTTTATTTCATCGCGGATCGACGACACAAAATCACCGCGTGAACAGAACTTGCAGCATCAACCAAATGTATTACCGACGGAAAGTTAAGCATGAGTATATATCTATATATAAGGGATTGCCGATTGCAACGCCACCTACAACCAAACTCTATTTTCCTTGATTTTGGGGCCACATCGCTAGTACACAGTGTCCTCTCCTTTACTCTAGGCTCCCTGGCCAAAACGTTGACTTGAATTTTTTATTCATTTTTTTGCTCCATGGAACAAATTACGTTTCCGCGTGCGGGCACAATGACTCAATTTTTTCATCCAATATTTCTGTTTTTACGAATAAATCGAAGTTGACAAAAATCCATCGGGAGAAGCAATTTGTTTGAAATCCTAATAATAATGAAACGACGATACTGAGACACAAGAAATTAACGAATGCCATTAAAATGAGGGTAAGATTTCGCTTATTTCTGTATCGATCAAAATCTCCAGCGTACGTGTGTTTTTAATTACGACAAAAATCACATTCGTGAGCTATTCCCTTTAAAAACATTTCCACCGATTCAGACGATCTGGAAA
>JBAJMU010000008.1:8043837-8087943 GCA_037952995.1 Hyposoter didymator
GAATTTTGTTGGAATTGCTAGAAAAATATGAATTCTACGGCATTTTGAAATTTTCAAAAAAATTCTGTCGACGCTCTGACTTCCGCAAATTTTGAGATTTGTTGCTAATGTTTTTTTTATACATAGAGAATCATAATGGGAAGATTGGTATTGAATTTGGAAAATATCGGTTGAAGGGTTTGAATTTTGTGATTTTTCGAATTTTACGAAAATTTGAGTTTTTTGAAAAATCGTCCAACCGCTCTAATTTCTGTAAATTTTGTAAGAAATTCTGTACACACTGTAGGTTTTCTTAACTTTCTGGAAAAGTTGACGAATTTTGAAAGAAAGTAAAAAATCGATGAATGATTGAAAATTTCATTGAATACGCTGCCAATTGTTTCCTCCGGCAGGATTCGCGACTTTTAATTCGCAGCGTATTTTCCATAGAAATAAAAAAACTAGCTACAAATTCCCACATTTTTACAATCGAAATAAATAAATAAACAATATTTTTACACATTTTATGAAAAAAAAGAAGGAAACAATTTATTTTTTGTCATATATCGTGCATTTTTACATAATCTGGTAAATATTATTTTCAAAGGCACACATTTTGTTTTACATTTTAATAAATCATCGTAATCTGTCGTCCGGATAAATGGTCGGGGTTTCCGGTGGCCGATTGCGAGCCACAAAAATAGGTTGAGGTCGCAGGCCCAAAAACAATAAAAATCCTTCGCAACGAAATTTCTCCATTCGCGTTACTTTTTTTTACAGTAAAATTATTCTTTTCCCAATTCGGGATTCTTCGGGTTCGCGATTGACTAAAATAATAACAATAACAATGACAACGAAAATTTTTAATTGGCAAGCTCAAAGCGACGTTTCGTTCGACCGGGAAGATTTCTCGAGTCTAAAGAACAACGTAGAGTCGAGAACTTCCGGTTGCATCGATTATTTCGAACGATTGAAATAAAGAAAAGAGAGAAACGTGAGGAAACGAGACTCTGGAACTTTGTGCACAACAATTTGACTTCATCTAAACAAAAACATTTAGGTGAAACAAAAAGGTAATAAAACAATGAAATTTAAGGCTTTCTGCTCGTCCTGGCGTTGCGAAACTGCTCGAAATTGCAGATTTTTTTTTTTTTTTGTTGATATTAAAAACTACAATTTTGATAAAAATCAAAAATGCACGTTGAATTCGTAAAATTGTATTATCTCGCTCTCCGGATATTGTCCGATCCCGCAGCACGTGTTTGTCGCGATTAATCTTCCGTTTTTTTATCCTCGTCACAAGTTTTTCACATTTTTAAGGGGTCCGGGAGACCCGGGACTTGTAAAAGCATCTAATAAGTACACGCGTATAAAGTTTTTCATTAGGCACGCGAAATAACATTCTCTATTATTCAAACATACTCGCAATACTTGAAATTCAATGAAATTCAATATTTTCGCCTCCTCGAAATAACAAGAGAAAATAATTAAGACAGAATTCACAGGATCTCACAATTAGACACAACGATTCGATTGCAACTATTTTCCCTTTCTTGCGCTCCAAAAACCCGACACACTTCGCTCTCCCACTCTCATCCACAGCAGATTACATTTTACCACATTTTAATCCCAACATTTCATTTTCTTCCATTCTCTCTCTCTCTCTCTCTCTGGCCCTCCTCGAGCCACCGAATCGCTTCGATTAAATAACTACAGTTATATGTGACATTGCAATACACTCTATTTATAAAATACCTAATAAGATAAAGCTGCAAATTGAATACTGTGGTGATAAACGTTTCGAATAATCGAGAAACTCTTGTAGATTTTTTCGCCGGCTTCTCAGTCTGCTTTCGCTGGTTGAACTCTCGGATACAACTGAAATTCATTTGCCAGTGTTATTCGCATTGAAAATTCGCCCCCAGGAGCCAAAAAATGTGAAGAATTTTTTTTTTCAGTTAAATTTGGAAAAAAAATTTTTTTTTAATACTCACGCCCAACAAATTTCGAGGAACGTAGCCTTCTCGGTGTCCAAGTTTGCTCCACCACCATTCTCGCTCGTTATCGTCACCCTTACGAAGTATTACCAACGAATCCCCATTCTTCAGTGTCAGCTCGTCGCTGTGTTGGGCCTCGTACTCGAATACTGCGTAGACCTGTCCATTATTCATAATGCCCAATTTTTCCTGAACACCTGAAGCAAAAGACAATTCAAAAAAAAATTTTTAGTGAAAATAAAAAATAAAAATTAATTTAATTGAAAAAAAAAAGAAAAAATGCGTCAGGAATGTTTCGAAAATTGTGAAGTATTAAAAAATCGAGCACTCACTGTACAGATATTCGGAACATCCGTCAAAACCCTCTTCGTCCTCCTCGCATTTCTCTGCAGCTGTCTCGTGGTCCGATAACGTTGTGGCAAATATACAAGCACCGTGCTCCACCAGGAATCGGACCATCGCGAGGTTGTTGCAACTTGCAGCACAATGAAGAGGAGTCCTTGAGAAAAAAAAATTTATTAGCAAAAAGGTTGATAATTCGGTGAATTAAAAATATGAAAATTCGGGCGATCGTTATTTTGATGACTCTGAAGTTTTTCACGTTGAGATTCGAGGGAAAATAATTTTTCTGAGCTGAGCTCATAATTTGGGAGCAAATTTGCACTTTGAGTTTTCAAAACGTTCTGTCTCGTAGACATTTCGACGGATTGCAAAGTTTTGGGGTACTTTTTAGGCGTAGCGAGTTCCGAGCCATCGATTACGATCATTAGAAAATCGAAAAATACAAGATTTTTTGGAAAAAATGGTCAAATTTAGAAAATAAATTTTGAAAATTTGTTTTTTTTTTTGTTTTCACGCCATTTCGATGGTAATTAAGGTATCGACATTTAATTAGCGCGGAATTGAAAATAGTGAAGCATATTTTGAGAAAAAAAATAATCCGGAATTATCGAGAGGAAAGCCGGAGGATTTATTGAATTTTGAAAATCGTGGCAGTCTCTCGTGTCGGTTGAGCTTTTCAGTCGCAAGAAAATTATTTAATCATAATCGTGAGGCTCTCTGTTCCAAAGAGACAAACTTGAGGATTTATTTCGTTACGATCCAAAGAGACAAACTTGAGAATTAATTTTCGGGCGAAAACTCACCATCCATCACTGTCCTGGGCATTAACATCGCAGCCGAATTCGACAAGGAATTTGACGATTTCGAGGTGTCCAGCACAAATGGCATTGTGAAGGGCAGTGATGCCTTCGTCATTGGCGGAGCTTGGGTTGGCGACTTCCTTGGCAGTTTTCTTGACAAGTTCGAGTTCGCCCTCGAGGCTGGCATCGAGGAGCAAAGCCAACGGGTCGAAGGAGACCCGTCTCGATAAGTTGGCTTTCCCCGTGGTGGATTTTAAATTGCCTTTTTTTCTTCTTACGACGTCGGTGTTGGTTTTCGAGTCGATTTCGTTCTCGGTTCGTCTCTCGGTCTCGTTTTTATTGTTTTTAACTTTGTCTTCGATATTAATGACATTAAGGGCATCGACGATGTCCGAATCTTCGAGTTTCTCGTTGTTTGTCAATTCCTCGCCAATTCCAACGTTCAATGATTTCTTACAATTGTCCGTGACGTCCGCCAAGTTCTGCGTTTGCTGTTGTCCTTGCTGCTGCTGTCCAGTCGTCGTCTGTTGCGTTTGTTGCTCACTTTGCATAAGATCAGCGGGAATCTCGGTCTCCGGGAAAAGAAATGCCGGTGGCATTTCAATCCGACGATTTATCGATACGTGCACATTCGATTTGGCGTAACGTAATCTCGGCTGCTCCGAGAGCGGAGCTTTTTTCAGTGCCAATGGACGTGCCTTGATTATTTGATGATTCGCTATTGGAGTCTCGATCGGTGATTCCGGAAGTTCCGACGTTGGGATCGGCGGTATATCCTCGTCCTTGTCAGATCTAAAAACAAAAAACGTTTTTTTTTTTCGTAAAAAATTCTTTTCAGTAGAATTCGTATTTTTCTAGCAATTCCAACAAAATTCCAACAATCCAAATAAAATTATATAACTTCGACAGATTTTATAGAAAGTGAAGAGGAAGTAAGGACTTGTACACAAAATCTTTCAAAATTTGCAAAAATTAGAGCGATTGGACGATTTTTCAAAAACTCAAATTTTCGCAAAATTCAAAAAATCATAAAATTCAAACTGTTCAACCGATATTTTCTACATTCAATACCAATCTTCCCATTACGATTCTCTATGTATAAAAAAAAAATTAGTAACGAATCTCAAAATTTGCGGGAGTTAGAGCGTCGACAGAATTTTTTTGAAAATTTCAAAATGCCGTAGAATTCGTATTTTTCTAGAAATTCCAAAAAAATTCCAACAATCCAAATAAAATTATATAACTTCGACAGATTTTCTAGAAAGTGAAGAAGAAGTAAGGACTTGTATACAAAATCTGTCAAAATTTGCAAAAATTAGAGCGATTGGACGATTTTTCAAAAACTCAAATATTCGTAAAATTCAAAAAATCATAAAATTCAAAACCTTCAACCGATTTTTCCCAAATTCAATATCAATCTTCCTATTACGATTCTCTATGTATAAAAAAAAAATTAGTAACGAATTTCAAAATTTGCGGAAGTTGGAGCGTCGACAGAATTTTTTTGAAAATTTCAAAATGCCGTAGGATTCGTATTTTTCTAGCAATTCCAAAAAAATTCTCAGAGAACGAAGAGCTCGTATGGATTGACATCTGTGCAAAACGGGAGCCCTGTAGCTCGAACCGTTCTCGAGTTATAAGCGTTTGAATTTTATAGTTCCAGAACACACACACACACACATCCGGCCATTTTTTCTAGACACGATTTTTCGATGTTTTGGGAAATTTGAAGCGCATTGACATTGAAAACTGAAAAAAAAAATTCCACCGTCACAAAATTGTAAAAATTGAGGAAAATGACAAAGTGAGTCTCACTTGATCGTCAATGGCTGAGTCACCGTCGAGCAAAACAACAAACAAAAGTACTAAACGCTTTTCTCATAAAACCGGAAGTTGCCAAGGCTCGTTTTTCATCTCGCGAAAATATTCAATCGACAGCACGTGCGTTTGTGATAAAAAAAAAGAAGATGTAAAAAAAGGAGCAACTCGGGGAAAGAACAACCGATTCTTCTGTCTCTATCCGCGGTCTCGGACTCACTAACTCTTTCCCCTCCAACTCTCTCACTCGCACGATCTGTTGTGCGTGCTGTGGCTTCTCCTCAAAGAGAATTTCGCCAGTCGACGGAGTTTCTATTTCCGTATCTATTATTCTGAGGACACAGACTCGTATTTGTCGACATGTGTTTTTAGTGTGTGAATTAACGTGTGTGAGCGAGTGTCCGCAAAGAGATTCACTCGCCAAATCGATCGTGGACTAATTAACATTTTATAAATTTAGCCTCCGCGCTATAAAACCTCCTTGTCATTTCAACAGCTTGCTGCATCCATACACAGAGGCTCCCCAACGAGATTTCATTAATCCCGAACCTACGTCAACCCCGAGACACTCGCGCTGTTTGGCAATTTGTTTAAAAACGCAGCGAACCACGTTGTGCAATCGGAGCAAAAAATACTGTAGAGATCGTTGATCGAACGAACCGAGAAGTATCGACGATTGACGACGATACGAAATAGAAACCCTCAAGAAACACTACGCAGCAGGGATTGGATAATCGTTACGTCGTGACACGAGACCATTCCACGAGGGTCCCCACGATCTCGTTGCCAGGCCCGATACTCCAATTTCTCAAAAATTCGATTTGTCGACGTTTGAATGGAAAATAAAAATTCTACACCCTTGATAATCGAACTCTGGGCTCCGATTTCTGGGAAATCGTGAGATTTAAAAATTTTACGAAGAGACAAATTGACGTTTCTTTTTTCTCTCAATAAATTTCTTTTTTTTTCGCAATTTTGGGAAACGATTCGACTCGTTTTTTGAGTTTCCATCCAAAGAAAGTTTCTTCGCACGATTGTGTGACAAATAGTGAGAAATAATTACCTCAAATTTAGTGTGATCGGTGCTGGAGTTTTATTCTCGATGAGGCTTTCCGTCACGTCGTTTTTCTCGTGATGAGTGAGTCTCGGCGGTGGATTTGGTTTGCTGGGTTTAGGGGGTAACGCTGGTTTCTGTTTGTCCTCGTTTTTGCTTTCGGAGAAATGAATTAATTTGCGCTCGTTGTCGGTGGTTTTTTGTCTGTCGAATTCATAAGGTTTTTCGGGCATTTTGTTGGTGCTCGGAGGATCGAACTTGAGGGCATGATCGTGTTTGCCGATTTGACTGGCCGGTTGACCGGTGGAATGCTCCATTTTATTATCGCGAGAAATTTCGTACTTGGCGTTATCTTGGAGTTGTTTGAATTGGGAAAAGTTGGCTGCCTCGAGTTTCATTAACTGTTCGTGTTTGAATTGGGAATTGAGCTCGTACGCGGTGGACGTGCTACGAGGTTCGTGCTGCTCGTGTTTTATCTGATGAACCGCCGGCAACAGTTGCTGCGACTGTTCGAACTTGCCAGAGTGGTTTTGAGGCTCGTGTCTCGTTTGCGGAGGTTCAAACTTGTTTTGATCGTGCTTGTTAGTGGATTCGTACTTATTGACGATTTGGTGTTGTTGTCCGGCGTTCTGCTCATTTTTCATGGCCATTTGCTCGTAACATTTGGTGCTTTGGCTGGTGTGTTCGTATTTTTGATTCTCATGTTTTGGCAAGCCCTGTGACTGCTCGTATCTCGCGTGTTGTTCGTGTTTACCTGGCAAATCGTATTTCTCTTGATTTCCCAAGATTCCGCTCTTGAGAGCTTCGAACTTTGATTTCTCGTTGGGCTGTTGTGAGGCTTCTCCACTTTGGCAAGTTGGGTTGTAACTTTGAGTGGGATAAGCCGAGTAATTGTTGGTATTTGGTTGTTGGGCATGAGTGGCTGGTAAATTGGGAGAATTTTGTGTTCGGTAGGAAGAATATTGTGGCGGAGTTTGTGAAGCGTGTTGATAATTCTGACGCAATGAAAAATTGGATTCTTGGTGGAGAGCGATCGTTTGGGCGAGTTGTTGGCTTTGGGGGCTCTGGGAACTCGGTGCTCCGGTCGCATGGATCGGGTAATTGTTGGGTAGGTTGCTCGTGTGGCTACGACCGATGAGACTCAACGTTTGGGGCATCACCGGGTGGATCTTGGTCGATGAGGTCTGGTAAATTGGCGACTTGACAGGAAAACTTGGGGCCACACTCGACACGGGTTTTTGATGAGTTTGTAAATTGCGATGATTGTAAGATTGCGTTATTGATTGTCCGCTGGCGAGGCTCGAGTTTGAAGAGTTTGTTGAGCTTTGTTGTTGCTTCGAGACGATCGCGGTGTGTTGCAATTGTTGTGGTTGATGTTGTTGCTGCTGGTGAACGTGCAGTCGCTGCACTTGGCTCGGAGCCTCTTGCCCAAACGCATTGTGCAAATTTCCTTGATTGTTTCCGCTTGTTTGTTGATTATTCGCGTTCATATTATTGTTGTTGTTGTTGTTGTTGTTCGTCATGTTGTTGTTGTTGCCGGATTGGCTGCCAGCGAGATTGCTCGACTGGGGAACATAGCCCTGCGGATTATTCTGCTGCTGTTGATGCTGCGAGGATTGCTGCCCCAGAAGCTGCGACTGACCTGCGTTCGGAAATTAGGAAAATTAATGAAAACGTCGAAACGATCCTTGTTGGAATTCTGGGGCCTGGAAAAATTTTTAGTTTCTACTTTTGGTTTACACAGGGAGAGAAAATTTTATGAAAAGTTACTATGGCGTCATAGTTTCTTGGTCAGTTTGCGACATTTTGCCAAATTCATCGAAATCGGTCAAAAAATGCGAAAATTTGGGGAGAAATGGGAAAATGTGACGAAAAATTTGAAAGATTCTGCTGTTTTTTGTTTCTTTCATCAGGTTCAGAATCTCTGAGAGATTTCAGCAAATACGTAGCAACTTTCAATCTGAAAGTGGCCGAAAAAGTTGAAGGTTGGGGAAAAATGGCGAATTTGGCGATAAATGTAAAAGTTTCTGCTATTTTTTATAGAATTTGAATCTCTGAGAGATTTTAGCAAAGACTTGATCATTTTTCATATGAATTTGGGCGATCAATCTCAAAATTTCGCTAAGAACGTCGAAATTGAAAAAAAAATTATCAAAATTTTGTGAAAAATGTTAAAGTTCTTCAAAAAATATCAAAATTTTGCGAAAAATGTCAAAATTTTTCAAAAAATATCAAAATTATACGAAAAATGTCAACATTTTCCAAAAATTATCAAAATTTTACGAAAAATGTCAGAGTTTCCGCCATTTTCAATTGAATATTAATCACTAAGAGATTTTAGCGAATACTTGGTCATATTTGTTTTTGATAAAAAATGGACTTACCCTGTATGTGGGACTGTGACTGGCTGTGAGCGATTTGATGTCCAAATTGTTGGAAAGTCGATCTCTGGCCAATCTGCGAGGCACTGGCGCTGTGTTGGATTTTATTTTTGTTGACGTCGTCCTCGCTCGGCTTGAAATTCACGGTGAACTTGGTGTTGTAAGGTAAAGTTTGATACTTGGGATCGTTTTTGTTGAGATTGAAGTCATTGTCGTTGGGGATGTGGCTGTAAGGCTCGATGGCAGCGATGTTACCGGCAGGACGTTGTTTGACGGAGTTGGCGAAATCGTGCTTGACGTCTTGGAAGCCTGGCTGCGTGGGGACCGGCCGATTGGCAGTGCCGAGCTGTTGGCTCAGTCGTTGGTTCAGAGCTCTTTTGCGCTGAAGACGTCCTTGGAGTTGCGCTATCCTGGCGTCGATCGAAGCCATTTCCGCTTGACGCTGAGCGAGCGCGAGTCTTTGCTGAGACACGACTTGATTCTGTTGCTCGTTTATTTTGTTCCGATACTGCGACGATATCAATAAATATTTTCTAGTCAAAGTTTTGTGAAACAGCGGATCGTACACTGGGAATGAAATTTTGTTAAAAATCGTGGACATTTTGTTGACTACGGTAAACTAAACATTTTTTTATAATTTCAAAATTTTCGTTATTTTGGGAGTATTTTTAGTTTCTAACGGAATTGTCAGCGAAATTTACGAGTGGAACGACAAAAATTAGCTTCCGAAGAGTCTTTCTAAACTATTTTTTGCTGCAATGACACTATTTTTGGGATTATTGAAAAAAAAACGTTGAGTCAAACGTATCGAACAAAAAATCCATTTTTTTCACCACAATTTTATTTTCGTAAAAAGCTTTTGCATTGTGTTGATGAAACAATGAAGGAAAGATTTTCTTATAGGCGAGTGTGTCACTTACCGTAAGTTCTCGTCGCAGTTTCTCGAGTTCGGCGCTCGCTGGAGTTGACATTTGGCCATTACCCGACGAGCCGTTTACTCCGTTGCGACGTTCTCGCAACTCCTCGAGCTGGCGTGTCAACTCCTCGACCTTTGCCACCGCCAACGACAGTTCCTTTTCTTTGTCATTGAACAGAGCCTTAATGCAGTCGAGATCGGAAGCTGAAAGGACAAACAAAACTTTCTTTTTATTCTCACGTCCCGGACGATCGCAGGAAAAATGCAAAAATTATCAAATAATTTAATCTGGAGAGTAAAAAAAATGTTTCCAATTTTTTTCTCAATTTATTCAAATGGTTTTGGAAAAATCGCTATTTTCCCGATGTCGCAGAATTCACTATCGCATCAAATATACACCGAAAATCTCTCAAATCTGTGGCTGCTGCGTATCGCGAATTTGTGGATCCCTCGAGACGGTGCGAGACAAAGATCTCGCTCTCTATGGCCATGAGAGCGGACAATGGACCGCAATGTCACAAGAGAGGATGCTCGACGTTTTTCTTCTTTCTCTTCAAAGATCGTCGCGGAGAGTCCTCGACCTCGCATCGCAAATCTTGTCCGTATAGTACATGAAGGAAAAAGGCTTTTGAGACCGGGCGCAGCCAGAAGAACGGAGAATATACGTTTTCGAACGACCAACCACATTTACACGAGAAAGATTAATATCTTTTCGGACACACGGATCCCTGCGATCTGATCTCTTTACAAAAATCTATCATTATCTTTATATTTATAGAATTCATTCTCCGCATACACGGAGAAACTTTTTTTTTTATCAAAAATTACTATGACGTCCTAGTTCTCTGGATGCAAATCGATATTTTGACAGATTTTTGAAAATTCATCGTCATTTTTTTTCTGAAATTGGAAAAAAATGCTCAAATTTTGCGCTAAAAGTCGAAATTCAGAAAATTTCGAAATAAAATATTCAGAAAATACATATGAAGTTGCTTCCATAATTAAAATTAGTCAAAATGTCAAAATTTAGCGAAAATGTAGGAATTTGGCGAAAAATCTAAAAGTGTTCGCTATTTTCAATAGATTTTCTCAAAAATTTGCTAAAAACATCGAAATAAAAAAAAAAAAAAAAACATCAAAATCTTGCGAAAAATATCAAAATTTTGCAAAAATTCCAAAGTTTCCGCTATTTTCGATAGAATATGAATGACTAAGAGATTTTAGCAAATACATAATCATTTTCAATATGAAATTGGGAGATTGGAGATTTTAGAAAATTGAAAGTAATTTTTGATCGGAAATTCGAAATAAAATCTCAAGATGGAACGAAAAATGTCAAATTATTGGCCATTTTCAAAAGAATATGAATTTCCAAGAGATTTTATCAAATATGCTAAATTTTTCCCTAAAATTCGAAAATCTTAAGATTTTTCGAAAAGCGTCAAATTTTTTGCTTTTTTTCCAATGAAATATGAATTAAAATTTACTATGTCTTTGGGAAAATCCTTTAGAGAGCGAAGAGCTATACTTGATCCATTGGAAACTTTTGTAAATACAACGGACCTCGACTTTCCCAATTTACTCAGTTTTTCCAGCGATGAAACTAAACCATAAAAATCTTAAATCCCCAGTGTGCTGTTGCGGAAGGTTCGGAAAACATGATTGCTGCCAGAGCTTTAAGCTGTTGCACGAAACGTTTAATAATCCCGTATTTGCACATGTAGCGTCCAATCAGTAGATTGGAATCCATTGCATCATACATTGAGGTCAGTGGCAGAAAATATACGAACGTGAAAAGCAGACAATTCGATTTATGGTGGAAAGGGAGCACGCGGTGATTTACGATCAACGTAAACGCGACAATGTTCTCATCCGCGGATGTTGATTCTTTTCGAGGCTTTCTCGTATCGCGGAATTCCACTGGCACAGCGAGCAACTTTTCTTAGCAGTGCGAACGAAAATTCTTTATCATTTCCCAATCATTTAATCCAAAACTTTCTTCTCGCCTTTTCCATTTATTCGCAAAACACATTCCGCCCTGTTCTCTGCCTTTTATCCCACACGCTCGTTCCCCTTTTTCATTCTTGCGGAATAATCCCAGAATCTTGAAGGATCACGAAGGACCCAGCGCTCCATTAAGTTTGAAAAAGAATACCGGAAGCGGCAACTCCGCGAGGTGGAAAACATACGGAAGAGCGCGGCAACGCCCGATATGGTTTTGAATCAAAAGACAAACACCCGCGGTTCTGAAAGCATACGCAGGGCTGGCCTCTATAACTCGGCACTCGCGGGACTCCGGAGCTCAAGTTTTACAGCACACGAACCATTTCACTTTGAATGGTTCGTGTAAACATAGAGATATGACAACAAACGCATTTACAAATCAGCTAGCGACGATCTCATTTTATACATCGCATAAACCGATGACACACCGCGTGTTCGGTGTCGTCGCGTCGTCGGCGCCGTCATCGTCACGGTATTGGCATTGTACCGATGTCGATAGCCCTCGATGGTTTTGTGCTTAACCATGCTTCAAGTCCTATCGTGTGGTCACACCCATGCCAGTCGCGAATAACGATCGCTGGTCTTCGTATATACCCGGCTCTTCGCTTTTCACCCTTTTGCGTATATAATCGTATTATCCATACGTATCGATACAGTCAAACTTTCCATATAATCAAATGATACTGAAGCTCTCATCGTTGGAATTGAACGGAAAATCTATTTTTCATTCATTATTTCGATAATTAATGCACTCGTTGCAATTTTTCTAGTAAATTCAGTTTTCGAATGGCAAAGAAGACTGTCTCATCATCGTTGACAAATACTGTATGAAAATTTCGTGCTCTGCTATGAAAAATGATCAGTTTTCGTTGCATTTGAACGAAGCGAACTCCAACATCGTTATTTTTTGGTACTAAAGTTTGGATCGTTGGAATTCAACGAAAAATATAATTTGTATTCATTATTTCGATAATTAATGCACTCGTTGCTATTTTTCTAGTAAATTCAGTTTTCGAATGGCAAAGAAGACTGTCCCATCATCGTTGACAAATACTGTATGAAAATTTTGTGCTCTGCTATGAAAAATGATCAGTTTTCGTTGCATTTCAACGAAGCGAACTCCAACATCGATATTTTTTGGTACGAAAGTTTGGATCGTTGGAATTCAACGAAAAATATAATTTTTATTCATTATTTCGATAATTAATGCACTCGTTGCAATTTTTCTAGTAAATTCAGTTTTCGAATGGCAAAGAAGACTGTCCCATCATCGTTGATCAATACTGTATGAAAATTTTGTTCTCTGCCATAAAAAATGATCAGTTTTCGTTGCATTTCAAGGAAGCGAGCTCCAACATCGTTATTTTTTGATACCGAAGTTTAGATCGTTGGAATTCAACGAAAAATATATTTTTTATTCATTATTACGATAATTAATGCACACGTTGCAATTTTTCTAGTAAACTCAGTTTTCGAATGGCAAAGAAGACTGTCCCATCATCGTTGACAAATGCTGTATGGAAATGTTGTGTTCTGCTACAGGTTCACATTCCCCGAAAATTTGACCAATCGACTGTAGAAATTGTCAGAAATCAGGGACGAACTGTGGGAGCCCTTAATTGGAAACCTCAAATTACTTGGACCGTCTCGAATATGCTACTCTTCCTTTGGACGCAAGAACGAACGGACTGTCCTTAGCTGTGATCTGTGATGCAATCGCTAACCTAGTGAACAACCAAAGGGGGCAACCACCATTGGTACGATAAGAGCGATTCATGGGAGGCTCCACCAGCCGCACATCGACCGCTCGGAAGCGTGCCTGTGAGTGGTTTTTGGCCATGGATTTATGGAGGGTGTGGTTGACCCTTCCACCATTTCGCAGTAACACGTGGCATTTATTTTGGAAATTTGACATCCACGTAAACCGAAAATCGACCCTCGTGGTAGATTCGTATCCACGAAAAGAATATTTCGTTATCCATCACAAAAATCGTACCTTTCATAATCTCGTTTGCCAATCAATTGACAAAAGTTCAACTATCCAAACGCCTCCTTGCAAAAGTTAAGGACGTTGTCAGGGAAAATAATGTTGTGTTCGTTTTTGAGCGCGAGAGCAGACTTTACAGAACGAGGGTGTGATCTGGATAAATAAATTGCTTGTGGCTGGTAGATTCACTTTTTAAAATTTCATCGTTTCATTACTAGCCGCTCTTGAGCAGGATTCTCATTAGTCTTGTCATTTTTTGAATCAAGTTTAGTGTGTGTGTGTCTGTGTGTCGTGGCCCAAAGAGGTAACTATGAATGAGCGATGAGGCTTCCTCCTCTCGGAATGAATAATCAAGTTCAATTCAAGCAAGTAGTGTTTCATTTCTTCTCACCGAGGCTCTCCCATTTGTTTCGTAGGAAATACTGCCAGAGACGATGTTGAAGTTCGCTTCGTTGAAATGCAACGAAAACTGATCATTTTTTATGGCAGAGCACTAAATTTTCCTACAGCATTTGTCAACGATGATGGGACAGTCTTCTTTGCCATTCGAAAACTGAATTTACTGGAAAAATTGCAACGAGGGAATTAATTATCGAAATAATGAATAAAGAATATATTTTTCGTTGGGTTCCAACGATCCAAACTTCAGTATCCAAAAATAACGATGTTGGAGTTTGCTTCGTTGAAATGCAACGAAAACTGATCATTTTTTATAGCAGAGCACAAAATTTTCATTCAGCATTCGTCAACGATACTGGAAGAGTCTTCTCTGCCATTCGAAAACTGAATTTACTAGAAAAATTGCAACGACTGAATGAATTATCGAAATAATGAATAAAAAATATATTTTCCATTGAAATTGATGATTCGAGGGAAATTCAGGCGTGCAAAGGTTTTTAATAAGCCTTGTGGGTCGAATGAATGAGTAATACGAGAAGGGAGACTTTTTCGAGTGGTATCCGTAACCAGGAGGATCGAGGTAAAAAAATTAGCCAGCTATTCCGCCTGAGTTTGGAGCTCGGAGGGTTTAAAGTAAAAAATTCACCCTCGTTGAGTTGTGCAAGCGTCACGAAGACGAGGGCTCCGGTAGAGCAAGACACCGGAAGCAAAAAATTATAACGGTCGAGGGCGAACACGCGTGACAGCAGAGCGAGAGGGTGAAACGAGAATTTGTTCATTTTACGCTGATCGTTTATTCGCACATGAGCGCTTTCTTTCTCCATCGATCCTTCATCCCGTTCAGGAGTGTCGAAAAAAATGTCTGCTCGTTATTCAGCATTAAATTTAAATAAATAGCGTCCAGTCATTGTTCAATAATGAAGCAAAAGAGTGAAAAACTTTGTGAAATTCTGGAGCTCCTCGAAAATCCTCAAAAATCGTCTCTACGCCATAAAAAAAAAAAAAAAATATTTCTGTTTCAAAAAATCGCATGAAAAAAAATAAACAAAAAATAATTAAAAAATCGATAAAAAAAGAAAACTCTCGGTTCATGACTTCTCGTGGGACGTGGACCAACAATTCATTTTTTCCTCGCCAACGGGAGAGCGAGCTTTGTCCAAGTTCAAAGGAGTTATTTATGTTTTCAATTATAACGTCACGACCTTTGAGGCTCCTGCTGACGTCTGCACGCGGAGTCGCTGCATCAATGGCAGATTAATTAGTGAATGAAAATATTCACGATCACTAAAGTTTGCGCAAAATGCAAAGATACTGGTTAAAAATGTGAGGAAATAGTCGTTGGGGGTCTTATCGACCCCACGCACTTTGGAAGGCGATAATTAGTTGAAAAATCGTAAAAAAAATGAAATAAAAATACTACAAAGTATTTTCAACCCTCGAGTAACGACCATGATGATTTTATTCGATTCGTGCAATTTTTAATACAAAAAAAATGTCGAAACACAAAAATTCTGCAAAAATGACGTTTTTTTTTACAAAAAATGATGTAGAAATTGTAATTTTCAATTTGAAAAAACAAAAATCGTTTCCTAAGTCTGGAAAAGCGTGCTTTCAGGTGGAACTGGTTAAGTTAGTATTTTCAACCCTCGAAAATGCGCAGAAAACTGAAAAAAAAAAAAAAANTAAAAAAAAAAAAAAAACGAAGGTGTTGACGAAAAATTTTGCTGGTCCAGACAGACGAGATTCGTCTCGTTGATACGAGAGAAAAAAAGCCAAAATTCACGTACGAATGTAGACACAAACACTCGCACACAGAGTCACCTCGTGTTCGGAACAATTCCGTCGACTGTACGAACACAAATGGACGTGAGAGACAAGGGACGAGATTACAACAAGAGAAAAAGGGAAATCGCGTTGTTGCATCAGAGCCAGCAAAAAAAATCGCGACCAAATAATCGAGAGGGTTTTGCGGGACCAGGCATTTCTGCATCTGTCCACGCGATAAACAACGCGAATCTTTGTCCGTCATCCACGTCAGAGATTTTTTTTTTATCTTCGCGAAATTATTCGACGTGATTCGGAAAATCGTTCGCGTCGCCGAAAAAAAAAATTGGTAGCGATTTTCTCCATTTCTCAGGCAGTCGAGCGAGCGGATTGTGCGCGGGAATTCTTTTCGCATAACGAAGCAAACTTTGATGCTATTCTGCTCGATACTCCGGAGCCATTAAGGCTCAACGTCCAATCTCTTTTATTTTATTGTATCAATTTTTACCAAGTCCAGCGATGCGCCGATGTGTCTCGGGCCATTCTATTCCGCGTATATTTCCCGAGAGATGCACGAGAATTTGTCATGTCTTCCATTCGAACTGCTACGTCGCGAGGAGACAACGCGGCGGCGCTAAAGGAAAAAAAATGATGCTACAGAAGCAGAGCAGACGAGCAGCAGGGAAAAGTTTTCTTCTTCTCGTTCGCTCTCTCCAGCTCCTTGCAAAGATTATTGAAAAATATAGAGGAAATTGCAAACTGTATCCGATTGCACCTGGTGCAGTGTTACAATTTTTTTTTTCATTATTCATTTTTCTTTCCTGAATCTTTGGAGTCCCGTTACGGATCGCGTCAACGCAACGAAATCGCGGGCTCGTGTCCCGATGTAGAATATGATGCACAAATAGTCTTCTTTGCCATTCGAAAACTGAATTTACCAGAAAAATTGCAACGAGCGCATTAATTATCGAAATAATTAATAAAAAATATATTTTTCGTTGAATTGCAACGATCCAAACTTCAGTGTCAAAAAATAACGATGTTGGAGTTCGCTTCGTTGAAATGCAACGAAAACTGATCATTTTTTATGGCAGAGCACAAAATTTTCATACAGCATTTGTCAACGATGATGGGACAGTCTTCTTTGCCATTCGAAACCTGAATTTACTAGAAAAATTGCAACGAGCAAATTAATTATCGAAATAATGAATAAAAAATATATTTTTCGTTGATTTCCAACGATCCAAACTGGATATTTTGTTCGATACGTTCGACTAAACGTTTTTTTTTTCAATAATCCCAAAAATTGTGTCATCGCGCGCAGCAAGAAATATTTTGAAAAGTCTCTTCAGAAGCAAATTTTTGTGATCCCACTCGTAAATTTCGCTGACAATTCCGTTAGAAACTAAAAATACTGCCAAAATAACGAAAATTTTGAAATTATTAAAAAATTACGAAGAGTGTGCCCCGAGCACACCGTTCGAAAGGATAACCCCAAATTTAAACTGACCCTCGACCTCCGCGAAGAGCTCGAAAAGTATCAATCTTCCTCTCGTCTTTTGGTTTTCCGCTGCTCGCGAACATCGTGCAACGAAAACGGTCGAGAGAATTACAACGACGCGAGCAATCCTGCATCTCGTGCCCTCCCCTTTCTGCCCATCTGTTGGTCGAATGAAGAATAAATGCAATAAAAAAAAAGAAAAGGAGAAATCAAGTAACGAGACTGTCGGAGAAGTTTGGAGAGGAAATGAAGCAGACAAGAGCAGGCGAGCGAAAAGCAGTTCGCACACGATAAAATCGGCACCACCGCTCCTATGCTTCACTCTTGCTCTTTGGTTTACAAACCATAATTATTCTCCGGAGATAAAGCACTTTGGATAAGAGTTACCGATGGAACGGATGTCCTGCTCAGCAGACCTCTTGAGCCCGCCAACACGAAAATAAGAAAAGAGTCGCGATGGGCTTTGGGAATGAGGAAAAGTACGAAACAGCGACTGTACTAATATATCACTGTAAACAAAATTTTGTTGGAAAAGATGGATATTTTGTTCGATACGTTCAACTAAACGTTTTTTTGAATAATCCCAAAAAATTGTGTCATCGCAGCAAAAAATATTCTCGAAAATCTCTTCGGAAGCAAATTTTAGTAGTTCCAATCGTAAATTTTGCTGACAATTCCATTAGAAACCAAATATATTGCCAAAATAACGAAAATTTTGAAATTATAAAAAAATATTTAGTTCATCGTGTTCAACAAAATATCAACGATTTTCAACAAAATTTCATTTTCAGTGATGATACTTACTCCATTTTTTTCAACAAAATGTTCTTTTCAGTGTGTGTGTTTTTTTGCATGGGCAGATGTTTGGAAAGTGGGAGATAAAAAGAGTGAATCGAGTCGATTGGTCCAGAGCGAGCAGATCGAATAATCGGGAGTTATATTTTTAATTGGCTCGGGCAAATATTTCTCGCGCTTGGAGAGTTCAGTTTAACGAGGAAAAATTTCGTTAGTTATTATATTGAGCGAAGGTCGATGGCCTGCTCGTCGTTGTCCTCCATTTTTTACCTTTTTTTAAAATGTTTTTCTGTAAATTTTATTTACGAGCGATTCGAGCGCATTGTTTCGTGCGAAACAGCGCAAAGGACGACGAGAGAAAGTTCATTTCGCCCGATTGAACAGTGATCAGCTTTCGCGTTAGGGACGTTTCCGCGAGCGAGCAAAACGAGCTTTTTCTCTATCTCAAGCGTATTTCGCCTCGGGCCGAGCTCCCAAGATGATCGTTAACGTTTCGCAGGAAAGAAATACAAAGGAACTTGTGCAAAAAAGCGATGATTCACTTCCTAGTTTCTTCGCGTTTGTCCCGTTCGCCCCCGCCGCGGTGCACTACGCGCGCGGCAACATCAATTAAAAAAGAACGATGCGGAAACAAGCGAACGGGGATATGCGCGTATGCAAAATATTGGCGCGGAAGCTCGTTTGTGCTGAAAAGAATTCATGCACAGCAAAACAAAAAAACCACCAACGCGTAATCGATATCGCGGAGCGTACAGACGAGAAATGGAACGGCGTGTAGAAAAGTCGTTTCTTTTTTTCGTGTTTGTTACCGTTGCGAAAATCCGTTCAAATGTTCGTGAGAACTCGGATTTCGATTTTCCGATTTCAGATGAAAAATTACCACGTATTTGCCAAAATCTTTCGGAGACTCATAATCTGTTGCAAGCAGCGAAAATTTTGTGACATTTATCGCCAAATTTTTTGACATTTTTCGGTCGATTCCCGATAAAAAATTGACACGTATTTGCTAAAATCTCTCAGAGATTCATAATCTGTTGTAAGCAGCGAAAATTTTGTGACATTTATCGCCAAATTTTTTGACATTTTTCGGTCGATTCCCGATAAAAAATTGACACGTATTTGCTAAAATCTCTCAGACACTCATAATCTATTGCAAGCAGCGAAAATTTTGCGACATTCATCGCTAAATTTTTGTCAACGTTTTTCTGCCAATTCCAGATGAAAAATTGGCACGTATTTGCTAAAATCTCTCAAAGGGACGATTTGGGACCAGGAAACTCCCTTGTCACAGTAATTTATGACACAATTTTTTTTTCTACGTGCAGTTCATTTTGTGGACTTAATATACGAGACTGACTGTGTGGAGGGGGTAAAAGGATCTCGTCAATGTGTTTCGGTACATCTCAATTTTCTTTTCTTCGTGTTTCGGCTTTTCAGCTCGAGAAAAAAGGCTCGTGCGGTGAAGGAAAAAGCGTGAAGAATAAGAAGAAAAGCGGGGAGAATGCGAGGAAGAGAAAAGGATGTGGCGCGAGGCACGAGAGAAAAAGCTTTTCTTCACATTTTCTCCCCCTGATGAGCGAGGTTGAGCGAGTTCTCGTAATACTCATGGCACACCTTTCTATCCCTCTCGTCTCGAGGCGTCAGGCAGTTTCCCGCGGAAACGAAGTTTTTCCCCGGGTGAGCATTTCTCGCACTTGAGAACCAAGCGCCATTTTTTTTTTTTTTTTTTTTACTTTTCTTCTCCGCCGAGATAAATTCCTTCCGTTTTCGTTTCTTCGCGTCTGTTTACTCAGCAGTGCACAAATGTGAACCCGCAAAGTTTCGCCACAATTGCTTATAAACATGTATTTCGTGGAAAAAACTGACTTTTAACTAGAAAAATTAATCATTTCGAATAATTATCGTCGATTAATTTTTAAAAAATCGATCGGATGTTAGAATTTTGATAAATTAATTAGAATTTTTTTTTTATTATTTAAATAATAATTAAAAATTCTCGAAAAAGCATCTCGTGGAATTTAAAAAACTTTTCGAAGAATTTTGAAAATTCTATTAAAAAATAGCGATTTTTTTTTGGCATACTCAAAAATTAAAATAAGAAAAAAAAGGAAATTTAGGTAAAAATTAAATTTTACGATCGAGAGGTCAAGCACGTCAGTCGCGATCTGCGAGTTAATTTCTTTGCGAAAGTGACTTTTAACTAGAAAAATTTATCATTTCGAATGATAATCGTCGATTAATTAAAAAAAAAATCGATCGAATGTTAGAATTTTGATAAATTGATTATAAATTTTGTTTTTTTTATTTTTGTTTATTCTGAAAAGATGACAAATTCTCGAAAAAGCGTCCCGAACGATTTAGAAAACTGGGACCGAAAGAATTTCGAAAATTCGATTGAAAAATCGCGATTTTTTTGGCATACTTAAGAATTAAAACAAAAAAAAAAAGGAATTTTTGGTAAAAATTCAAATTTACGATCGAAAGGTCAAGCACGTCAGTCTCGATCTGCGAGTTAATTTCTTTGCGAAACTATGAAATATGTTTTCCTTGGAATACGCTTTTATCTGAGAAAAATATAAAAAGAAAACGAGCACGATTTATTTTCGCTACAACAATGAAAGCATCGCAGCCGCGACTTGAACTTTGCGCGCGTCCAAACGACCGCGTTGGAGCTTTTGTGGGCGTTCTAGTTTTCGTGCTATCGAGAAGGGCGTAAAGAGTCTATTGATTAACGATTATTGCGTTTAAAAATTCACAAAGAGACGGAAATAGGGTCGCGGGGAATTTAGTTTGTCCCAATGTATTCGCGGATCTCCATGCATTCAATTGATCCAAAAGGAGAACATGATTTATACAAACAAACGAGCATTTCCAGAGCATAGAATTTGCGCGCGCGTCAAAGTGCTCGGTACGCGGAGGCGTCGTTCGTAAGTCCGTTCAACCTTTTTGAATTATTTGTAGGCCACACGCGTTGTGGAGTAAAAAAAAAGAGGAACGACGAGTTTTTTCTTTCACGAAATGTTGCGAAAAGGTCGAGCCTTTTTCTTTCCTTGCGTTTTTTGTTTTTCGAGTTCAAAATAATCCACGGAAGTTCGCAACGTTGCGGGACGACGAAAAATACTTTTTCCATCGATTGTTTGTTCACTTTAAAAACCATGACAATTGTCTCGACGATTTTGTGTTTGGATGAAAAAAAAAATTGTTTTTTTGTTCGATTAATTATTTGATTAGGATTTTCTTAAAAAATTTTGTAAATTTTCATTTTCGAGGCTTCGTCGCACGTCACCAACTAAAGAATTAATCTCGGAAATGCAAATAAATGTTTTTTAACCAGCAATTCGTTCTGGCCACCGCGATCGGTGAATTTACTAAACGCGAACCTTTCGGAACGAGGATTTATATGTTTTGCTCTTTGGTAAATAATCCGAAGCGAGGGGCATTACGCGAATGTGTTGTTTTATCGTTCGCAGAGGATTTGGCGGTTCGCGTGGTTTTCGCCACAAGATCGTGCCTTGTTAACGACGATCCTCCAATTGCTTTATTATCCTTACAACAAAACAGATCGGTAGCCCATAACTTTGCATATTTCCGCTGGAAATTTCTAGCGAGCGGATTTGTAGCTTTGTCCATGCGTCATTGACGTGGTGACGTATTCCATTTTGTCAACTTGGCGAACTCAAGTCAATTGCCACGTAATTCAGTTTCAATGAAACGAGAAAAAAAAATTTCCAGCAGCAACTCGACGTAAAAATGATGAAGAAAAAAAAATACAAAAAAATAAGAATCAGAAACTTTTGCAATAAACGCTTCGAAACCGAATGATACGTCGTGTCGTTAGAGTCGCTCGTTGCACGTGGACGTAGTGAGTCGAGAATCAGCTCCTTAAAATGGCAAAATAATCGATTTTTTTTTCGTGTCCAATATTTTCCAACGTAACGAGAATTTTTTGTTGAAATTAAAACTTCCCAAATTTTCTGCCTGACGCAGTGTCACTTTGCAAAGATTTCACGACCGTTTATCCGCCGTCGAGATTTATTCGTATCAATGAAATTGATAGAGATCCCATGTCCGTTGCACACCATAAGCCTGACAATCCCTAGATGGTCAAGAACATCCAGCAAAAGAGAATCGAAGAAAACGTGCAAGACGAGCAAACAAAAAGTGGATTCTCTTTCTCGAAGAGATCCGAAAATCAATTATACGCAAGTCTCGTCCGCAAGATGCGACATTTTCAATAAAAGATTGTCTCCCTCGTACAGATTGACATTTATTTTTCGATAAAACGTTGAAACATTGCCTTAAAGGCGAGCGACCATTTTTTCATTCGAAAAAAACTCGAATATTATCGCCTTCGTATTTTTTTAAAATGAAGAAATTCGAAACCCCATGAAAACCCCATAGAACACCATGAAACCCCCATAAAAACCCCATAAATGGTGTTTTTATGGGTTTTTCATATGGGGTTTCCGATTGTATTATTAATAAGCCGTTGCTTTTAAATTTCATGGTGTTTTTATGGTGTTTCGATTTTCGTTCTCCTAATAAGAAATCGTCTGCACATAGTGAGAGTTTTATTTTTATTCGTGTCGTTTGAGCACCATACAAAATTAAAGAAAATCTGGAGTAAATGAGGAACCAGAGAGTGGAAAAACATGAAACGCATTTGCAGGTGAAATAAAAGGAAAACCACCAACTGCAGGGAATTATGAAATAATGTTTGCAAGATTTAGAGGAGAATCAACATCGAAGCAGAGGAAGGAGAGAGAATGGGAGGGAAGAGCGTGATGGGCCACGTAGGATAACGAGCTTCAATTTCGCGAATCCCCATTTCCTGCAACATTTTCCTGGCTCACCTCACTTTGCTCCTTCGCATGTCGTTTTCGGCCCAGCCACGTTATTCATCTCCTTCACCCAGTAACTTTTTTTTTTTTAAGGTTTTTTTGAATTCTCTTCGTAAACGTTGTTTTTGAGATTTAACGCGAGTTTTTAGGCATCGAAATGCCAAATGATTAAACGCTCGACAAAAATGTTGAGTCTCACAAAGCGAATATTCACAAGTCAATTCCAAGACGATTACTTCGTCGGTATAACGACTATAGGATTTAATACTTGTGCACACCAAGTCCTTGTCTTTACAGTGATCAAGCTCCCTCCATATCCTCAAATACACCCCCTCGTGTTTGCATATGCACGCCCGCGTGAATATCTGGGACGTTGGATACAGGATTTGCATAGAGTCTAATAAGTGGATCTCGCTATTCCAACCATTTCTCTTCTCACTGTATATACTCACTATGTGCAGGGAGACATTGAATTCTAACGTTCACATTTACTTGCTCGCAGAAGTGATTTCAAAGCCATATCGTCCGGATCCTCATTCTCGCTGCGGAGAGTAAAATTTGCTTTTGGTAATAGAGACGAAGATTCTTTCAGAAAATCATTGAGTGCTCGAGCAGCGAATGATCGAAATTGACGAAAAATTATTCTGTCGATTCGCCATTTTTCGAATTTTCGGCATTTTCGAAATTTTTCTTCGATTTTCTTTTTTCTGTTTGAAAAAATTGGCGGAGACACGTTGCTGACGTTGCGGACCTCAGTGTCATCCTCTGGAATAGGATCCACGAGAATTATTTCGATTTTTTTTTCTCTAAATTCTAAAATTTTTCGTCAGGAAATTTTTTTCTCGCGAGAATTTCGAGACTTTCACCGCGCAAACAACTAGTTAGCGGAGTAAACCGCGAACAGAGGGTTCGGGTACACCCTGTGAATGGTGCATCCGCAAGTTCTTGCGATTTTCTCAAGCGAGGTTCACCTTCATCTATATCCGTCGGTCCGTTACGGCCTCGGCAAATATTTGCCGAGGAAGATTCAATCGACAATCAGGACTTGCTCTCGGAGCCTCGTGGTTCTATGATTCGACCTATCGATTCCCTGATACTCCGAGCTCTGCACTAATGCAATACCATTCGTATATATACGCGGAAGCCTCGCGTTTGCTTCTCAAGGATCAAAAATGGAAATGCGACTCGCCAGGATCAACCGGTTAAAAACAATTTTTTCCCGAAACAATGATCTTAAAAAAATAGCTGTAACTTTTTTTTTAACCGAGACACTGAAACCCACTGTTTTTAATTCTCGTTGGTCTCGAATTTATCTTCTAAATTGATTGTTCCCACGGCTTCGCCCGCAGCTACCGCAACATCGTTGTTTAGTTTAGCCTCATGTTCTAAACGACCACGTTCCAATCTACTGGAGTTTGGTAATCGAAAATAACAAAGTTCTTCGATTTTCTTATCGAGTGACGAAACGACAGTGGAGCTTAATATAAAAAATTGAATGTTTTCTTTTTTCAAAATCTTCAAACTTCGATTTTACGAAAATCGCTACAACTTTTTTTTTACAAATTCGCTCGCCAGCTACCCCGCTCATTATCTTCGTTTTCAAATTACTTTTGAATTGGTAATTAGCGATTTTTCGTTTATTTTCATTTTTTAGTTGCTCGAGAAATTTAGAAGTGGAAAATTTAACGAAAAATGTGATTTTTTTAAAGCGATTCTGATTCATGAGCGAAAAAGGCACGAACACAATTTTGTATATCGTAAAGTTTTATTATAGAAATTAATTTGCATCGACTGTGGATTTTTTTGTCGGAAAAGAAATGGAAATTGCAAGATTTCCGATGACGATTTCGTCCAAAGAATAATTTATCGAAATGTCAAAACTGGAACGAGCATTTTTTCCATTTTTTTTATTTATCAAAGAATTTTCCCCATTTCTCGAGAAATATTCAGCGAATTCCACAAAGTCTTGGAGAGAGTCTGCGAGAACGTTTTCGTCACAAAGCGGATCGAGGATGGAAAACAATAATTAACGAATAAATAAAACGAGTGAAAAGAGAAAATCCGTTTTTTCGATGTATGGCGAACTCGGTAACCTCCCAATATTCAGTAGCGAGGGAGTGAAAAGAGGAAAAGAAAAATGTGGCTGCTGGCTTGGTATCGATGTCGCGCGGGGGAGTATAGTGATTCGCAACGAAGTGCAAACCCTCAAAAGATTCGTTTTCCGAGAGCATTTCGCCGAGAGCTATCGAATGGGATCTGGCCGAGTGTGGGGACAGAGAAAAGTGAGAAAAGCGAGAAAGAGAGAGAGAGAGAAAAATTCAACTGACTTTTTTCCTTGCCGCGCATGCATGAATTCGAAACCGCACGCCATACTTTTTCTCCAACGTCGTCGTGCGCGGATAGGAATCAGGTGAGATCTGATCGGAAATCTTATTGAACTAGAACGTGTACGTAGAACTAGTTCGCAGTCGGATTGCGCTACAGTGAGGATATTCAATTTCTCAGAGTGTCAGATTAACCCTTAATGGTCGCACATGGGGTTAATTTTACCCCAGCCGCTTTCGACCGATGATACGTAGTAGAAATTTTGAGAAAATGAGACTTGTGACACTCTCTATCGGTAGTTTGTACCTTCTGGTAGGGAGCCTCGTCGTTATTATTTGAAAGGGCCCGTTAGTTCAGTTTTGGAAGCCGTAGGAAGCGGACGGTGTAAAAGCTGGGGTATACTTTTTGAAACGGTCGCTAATCGAACCAGTTCGACCTGAAAGCACGCTCTTTCAGACTTAGGAAACGATTTTTGTTTTTTTTAATTGAAAATTACAATTTCTACATCATTTTTTGTAAAAAAAATTCATTTTTGCAGAATTTTTGTTTTTCGACTTTTTTTCGTATTAAAAATTGCACGAATTAAATAGAATCATTATGGTCGTTACTCGAGGGTTGAGAATACATTGTAGTATTTTTATTTCATTTTTTGAACGATTTTTCGACTTTTTATCGCCTACCAACGCGAGTGCGGTTGATAACACCCCCAATGACGTCACAATCTGGAGGCGTCACTAGTTTAACCAGTTCGACCTGAAAGCACGCTCTTTCAGACTTAGGAAACGATTTTTGTTTTTTTAAACCGAAAATTACAATTTCTACATCATTTTTTGTAAAAAAAACGTCATTTTTGGAGAATTTTTGTTTTTCGACATTTTTTTTGTATTAAAAATGTCACGAATTAAATCAAATCATCATGGGCGTTACTCGAGGGTTGAAAGTACATTGCAGTATTTTTATTTTATTTTTTCAACGATTTTTCAACTATTTATCGCCTTCCAAAGTGCGTGGGGTCAATAAGACCCCCAATGACTATTACGTCACATTCTCTAGCTGTGACTATCAAGGGTTATGAGCTCAAAACTTTGGCTACTCTCCTGGCGCATGCAAAAGTGACCGGGAACCGGTCTGGCTCGCCGCAGAAGCAATTGAATGAATTTCTCCGCCAACAAATCCGACGCAATTAAGTGTATGACGTGTAACCTGTAAATTGTACTTACTCAAGGTGGCATTGTTGGCCCTTGATTGCTCCGTCTGCGCCCTCAGTTGCCGCAAGTGATTAAGTTTCCGCTGCTGTTGATCCAGCCGGTATCTCAGTCTCGCAAGTTTGTCTTGCTGCGCCGGTTCCTGCTTTGCAAAGACAAAAAAAAAATGATTTTTTTATTTATACTGAAGTTTTATCAACACGGAATAGCGAATGAACGGAGATTTCGAAATTTGGATCGTTGCAGCAAAAAATATTCTATCCATTCCCCATTTTTTTTATAATTCTCAAAAATTTCATTAAAAAATCCTGCAGTTTTTTTTTTGCTTCGTTTTCGAAAAAAATTGATTTTCGTTCGAACTATCGGAATCAGACACCGCTGCGAGAAAAATTAGCTCTCGCTGGCCGGCCGATCAATTCACGAGCCGGTGGCCGAGCGGTTATCCGGTCAGTGCGTGGCTTCGGTTATCTCCCAAGTTCAGCAGCCTCCAGCGCGGTTAGTACTTGGTTGGATGACCGCTCAGCCATGCTTCGACTGCTGCATTGATGCGGGAGCGAGGCAGTTGTTGACGTGCAGTTTCTAATGATTCCAACTAACTGAGGCTTCATAAAAATACTGTAGCAGCGTGGAAATAATGTGCATCGCGAGCAAGAATTGCTCCGAGCATGGCTTTTGGGCAGTCTGACCGGAATATGGAAGTGATTGCGCGCTCAGTGAAGCGGAGAAACTGGTGCTACAAACTCATCGCTGAACCATCAGCAGAAACAATGAAACTAGGATGAAATTGTTTTCTGGTCACACGTTGTACATTGAGAAGTTCGGATCGTTGGAATGCAACGAAAAATCTATTTTTTATTCATTATTTCGATAATTAATGCACTCGTTGCAATTTTTCTAGTAAATTCAGTTTTCGAATGGCAAAGAAGACTCTCCCATCATCGTTGATCAATACTGTATGAAATTTTTGTTCTCTGCTATAAAAAATCATCAGTTTTCGTTGCATTTCAACGAAGCGAACTCCAACATCGTTATTTTTTGATTCTGCAGTTTGGATCGTTGAAATACAACGAAAAATCTATTTTTTATTCATTATTTCGATCATTAATGCACTCGTTGCAATTTTTCTAGTAAATTCAGTTTTCGAATGGCAAAGAAGACTGTCTCATCATCGTTGACGAATACTGTATGAAAATTTTGTGCTTTGCTATAAAAAATGATCAGTTTTCGTTGCATTTCAACGAAGCGAACTCCAACATCGTTATTTTTTGATACTAAAGTTTGGATTGTTGGAATACAACGAAAAATATATTTTTTATTCATTATTTCGATAATTAATGCACGAGTTGCAATTTTTCTAGTAAATTCAGTTTTCGAATGGCAAAGGAGACTGTCCCATCATCGTTGATAAATACTGTATGAAAATTTTGTGCTTCGCTATAAAAAATGATCAGTTTTCGTTGCATTTCAACGAAGCGAACTCCAACATCGTTATTTTTTGATACTGAAGTTTGGATCGTTGGAATACAACAAAAAATATATTTTTTATTCATTATTTCGATAATTAATGCACGAGTTGCAATTTTTCTAGTCAATTCAGTTTTCGAATGGCAAAGAAGACTCTCCCATTATCGTTGACAAATACTGTGAGAAAATTTTGTGCTCTACTATAAAAAATTATCAGTTCTCGTTGCATTTCAACGGAGCGAACTTCAACATCGTATTAAGTAGCAATATTTCCTTTTTCCTGCGTGTGTTTCTATTTCGGTGGATGATTTTTTAATATCATTGTTATTTTTTTATTATTATACACATCGAATGATTAATTGGTGGCATTAATGTGGAGGAAATGGTCGTTGTAGAAAGAACGGTACGCAAATTGTAGTCTATATATGCAGAGCACTCGGAGGGAAATCCCACGGGGGGTATCGACCTGATATATAGTGTCTCTCTAGATGGAGTCTCGAGCCCGAGCGTGAGCGGTGAGGATTACGAAGACCTACTCGGCGTTCTATCGTACTATAGAATCGGAATATCGTCTTCGATGGTGTACATCGCATGTGCGCAAGAGAAATTTCTCCGTCGAACAAAAAGAGAGCGACGCGGTGAAGAAAAGAGAAAAAGCTAGGCGGAGGGTGTGCATCGGGAAAGAAACAGAGGGTCGTCGTCGCTGTCGGCTCCAAATAGGAAATATATAGACACGAGCGTTATATACGTCAAAACGTAAATCTACAGGGTGTCACTTCAGGCCTAATCAAAAGTCATAAGACATCAGAAAAAAATTTACTGATTTTCACGAAATTGATTAATTTATTAATATTCATTTTTAATCGTCAAAAACCATGACGATTTTCGTACCAATTTTTATGGAGTTTTAATTTTACTCCAGCCGCTTTCGACCGACGATATGAAACTCTTGTTTGTTTTTTTAATTGAAAATTACAATTTCTGCATCATTTTTTGTAAAAAAAAGTCGTTTTTGCAGAATTTTTGTTTTTCGACATTTTTTTTGTATTAAAAATTGCACGAATTGAATAAAATCGTCATGGTCGATACTCGAGGGTTGAAAATACTTTGTCGTATTTTTATTTTATTTTTTTTAACGATTTTTCAACTAATTATCGACTTCCAAAGTGACTGGGGTCGATGAGACCCCCAATGACTATTACGTCACATTCTGGAGGTGTGTGACTGTCAAGGGTTGATTACCATTTAGTGAGAGAGGCTCGTAGCGCACCCTGTATACCAAGACGACTAATATTTGATGCGTAGAAAAACAGAGACGGAAGTTCCCGAGCGATATGCAACATGGTCTGAGATCGATATCCATCGATGAGTACTCAGCGAGTTTATTATTACAATCCGCTAGCATAGACCGCGGCTCGGGGCAGGAGATATTCGTGAGAAGCGCGCTAATAATTTATCCCAAATTCCCAAAACTTGGGTGAGTTATAGTCACAATAAGAAAACAAAAATCGGGAACTTATGATGCGAACGTAATTTGATGAATAAATCAAGCGGATCTGGAGCACACGAAGAAGCGTGGGGAGAATTTTCGATTCATGTTCCGGGGGCGGCGAAATGTCTATGAACTCTTACATTACCTTCGTACTATTCATTGTTCGCCCATCAACGTTTTTTCCCTCTCGAAAGCAGGAAACAATCTCAAAATTCAAACGTTTATAACTCGAAAACGGTTCGAGCTACAAGGTTCCCGTTTTGCACAGATGTCTATCTATACGAGCTCTTCGTTCTCTGAGAATTTTGTTGGAAATGCTAAAAAAATAACAATTCTACGGCATTTCGAAATTTTCAAAAAAAGGCTGTCGACGCTCTAGCTTCCGCAAATTTTGAGATTTGTTTCTAATCTTTTTTTTATACATAGAGTATCATAATTGGGAGGTTGGTATTGAATTTGGAAAATGTTGGTTGAACGGTTAAAATTTAATGATTTTTCGAATTTTACGAAAATTTGAGTTTTTTTTTTAATTTCAAAAAAAGGGTTTCGACGCTCTAACTTTCGCAAATTTTGAGATTTATCGATAATTTTTTTTTTATCGATAGAGTATCATAATAGGAAGGTTGGTGTTGAATTTGGAAAATATCGGTTGAACGGTTTAAAATTAATGATTTTTCGAATTTTACGAAAATCTGAGTTTTTTAAAAAATCGTCCAACCGCTCCAATTTCTGCAAATCTTCTAAGATGTTCATCATAAGTCTGTACTTCCTCTTTACTTTCTAGTTTTATTTCCCCATAATTACACAATAGCGTGGTTCGCCTCAACGCAGTCCTTGCTGTCCGCAGCAGAGACAGAATTCGTTTCGCCAAGGCGAACTTTTCTGCGGTACACGAGAGATCCAATTGCAGTGTCCGAAGAAACCAGATCACATTCGGATCCAGTGAGAGGAAGCGATGAAAAGCAGCAGCAGGTATTAAAAATAAATTCAGCTCGAAAGCCGAGACTCTCAATGAATTCGCGAGTCGAAATCCAGACGCGAGAGAGAAACGTGCTAAGTCGTTAAATAATTGTGTTTTATTAAGAGTTCCGAAGCAACTGGAAACTTCAATCTCATTTTCTCTCTCTCTGTCGCTGTCGTGCTCCTTAATGCATACACTTGTTAAGTCACGGTAACGACATGTATCACGTGGAGGCTGCATTCAGCTTCGTAACGAGGATTTGCAATCAGAAGGAGGCAAATTGAAGAATCTAATTATCATTATCGTTATCGTTGTTATCAGTGATTATTAATCAGCGTTGGTAAAAGGCTGCGAAGTGGGAATGCTGGGAATATAATTAGGAGCTCATGAGAGAGGAAAAAAATGACAAAAATGCTCGACGGATGTTACGGGTCTTTCCGACCCGAGTGACATTTTTTTTCGAAAATTTTGTTTTTCAAAACGTTTTCTATTTCGAAATGAAACGAATGCCAATTTTTTCGCTCATTCGGCGACCGTAAAACGTGTTTTCACAAGTTTCGACAGAAAGTCCTCGTTTTTCGCGAACTAGCTGTCCGGCAAACGAGCAGAAAATATTAATTCGTGTAACAGTTAAAAAAAAAAAATGAAAAAAAAATAAACAATCCTACGTAAACGGGAGGGGAAGTATAATTTTCGTTCACGGAGCAGAAAGCTACAGTGGCGCGGAGTAAAAGTGTACTTGGTCGCGTGTTATATGAGTTACGAAACTGCTCATTCGAAATTGCACACGATATACGCGAGTGAAAGAGCCGGAAGGGAGGTACAGCAGGAAAAAAAAAAGTATAAAGCTGTGTGTTGATTTCGTGCCCATCCAGATACATTCCATGTGCACACCGACGAACCTTTGCTACGTGGGTATAAAATTAAAGGGCTTGGAGAAGTACGAGAATTCTCGAGGCTATGGAGCCATAATAATCCCTCGTGAAGCACGAGATACTGTTTCAACATGTGCACCAAATATCCGAGCAAACGGAATGCCAGCATATTAACGACGATACATGGCGACGGTCAGATCTAAATTTTTATTTTCAGTTTTTCTTACTTACAAAATTGTTTGCGAGTCCAAGTTTATTTTGAAAAGTTGTTACTAATTGAATAAAGCTTCTTCGATGTTACATAAAAGTGTATGCAAAGTTTTAAGAGGCNAGAGGCTTTGCCATTTAGAAATCGAAATATTTAATGTTGAAAATTGCAACTTTTAACACACGCTCTTGTGAGAAAATACTGGAAATTGTGTTTGTTATATAATGAGCAAAATTTTGAAAAATTTTACTACCGATTATTTTGAAAAATTGAATAAAGCTTCTTCGATGTTGCATAAAAGTGTATGCAAAGTTTTGAGAGGCCTCACCATTTAGAAATTGAAATATTTAATGTTGAAAATTGCAACTTTTAACCCTCGCTCTCCTGAGAAAATACTGGAAATTGTGTTTGTTATATAATGAGCAAAATTTTGAAAAATTTTACGACCGATTTTTTTGAAAAATTGAATAAAGCTTCTTCGATGTTGCATAAAAGTGTATGCAAAGTTTTAAGAGGCTTTGCCATTGCGAAATCGAAATATTTAATGTTGAAAATTGCAACTTTTAACACACGCTCTTATGAGAAAATACTGGAAATTGTGTTTGTTATATAATGAGCAAAATTTTAAAAAATTTTACGACCGATTTTTTTGAAAAATTGAATAAAGCTTCTTCGATGTTGCATAAAAGTGTATGCAAAGTTTTAAGAGGCTTCGCCATTTAGAAATCGAAATATTTAATGCTGAAAATTACAACTTTTAACACACGCTCTGATGAGAAAATACTGAAAATTGTGTTTGTTATATAATGAGCAAAATTTTGAAAAATTTTACGACCGATTTTTTTGAAAAATTGAATAAAGCTTCTTCGATGTTGCATGAAAGTGTGTGTAAAGTTTTAAGAGGCTTCACCATTTAGAAATCGAAATATTTTCTGTTGAAAATTGCAACAAAATAGTGATTGTAATAAATAAATATCTCGACTTCCACATGGAGAACGTTCTTAAAATTACGCGAGCTACTGTCTTGTGTGTCCTGCAAATTTGAAGGAATTCTATCAAAGGAGACCGTTGCATACGACGTGCTTAAAAAAAAATAAAGTGAAAAAAAAGTTGTGATGAAAAAAAAAAAAAAATATATTGGATGCACTCGACACTGTGCACGTATACGAGGCAGCAGTACCTGGAACTTTAATCGCGTCTGTTCATATGTGTGTGTCACATTAATGATTCACGTACGAAAGAGACGAGGGGAGGGAGGGGGCAACATACACGTAACGAGACACACGATAATCGCCCACTCGACTAATGACTCATTGTCGTAATAGAAATTGCAAACTGGGTCGACCTCCTTCGCTCTCTTTCCCTGTTTTTTTCTCCCTCTCTCTCTCTCTCTCTCTGCTTCTCGTTCTCCCCTCGCGGATTATATTTGCACGCACTTGAGTTATAAGTTCACGAGTACAATAAACCACGTGCCCATGAGAAATCACGAGAAGAGAGATGAATGTGTGCAGAAAAAATGGAAAGTATTTCAAAGCGAACAATCGTGTTTCGTCATTTTGTTTTTACACCCAAAGAGCTCGCAAATTTTGTTTCCCATGCGTTTCTATCACGCGTGGATTTGTGAGAGCATGGGCGAATTCCGTTCGATTCCTCGGACTTCAGTTCGATCGTGCGTATTTCCCTTTTGAGATAAAATTCCCAAAAATCCAAATAGAATCCAAAAAAACGTGTTTTTATATTTTTTTTTTTTTCAAACTCGTTTCACGTGAAAAATCTGCTCATCCTGGAGTTTGCTCCCAGGGAAAAGTCTCTTTATTATAATTTTGTCGTGACAGCGTGTCCGGCTCACCGGATACGCGATCGAGTCTCGTTTTCTCGATTCTATCGAGAAAAAAAAAGAGACGATCGTACACGAGAATCGCGAAGGAAGCTCCTCCGCTCGAATGGACTCGCAAAGCGCTCTCGATCGCCGGAAGTAAACTCTCGACTTGTATCTTTTTTTTCGTACATCCGCGATAAGAAGCACGCGAAAGAAACGAGAACAAGGAGCAAGCAAAAAAAAAAACATACGCGAAAAGAAAGAAAGAGAAAAAAAAGAGACATTCTGGCAGAGATTTCGAAAAAGAAAGGCTGCGGATTCGCTCGCCGCTGCGAAAAGAATATTCACGAGAAAAGCGAATGTTTGAAAAGAGCCCAGCCAATTTCCAGTCCCAGCGGCAACACAATTTCCTTCTCCCAGCAACATCTTTGCACGCGCGCGTTTCACAACTATATTTTCCACACTGGCTTATATTCGCACACGAAGCTTTTCCACCCTTCGTGCATTTTCGATCGTGGCCAAAAAGAACCAGAGTTTTTCTCTGCGATGATCTCTTTTTTTTTATTTTTATTTTTTTTCGTGTCTGTCGTGAGGAAACTCTTTTGTCCACGAGAAATTTTTTATTGCTTATGGAAAACGTATCGAATTTACTGATCGTAATGGATGTTCAAAATGATAAAAAAATAAAAGATAAAAAAAAATTCACATCGATGTTCGAGCACGAAGAAATTGATTCGTTTCGTTTATCAATGGGCGTGTGTCGATGGATCGAGCGATTTGGTGCGGATTGAATGTAATCGATCGAGTGGCCATCGCGCTGTATTGTTTTCCGAAGTGCATTTAATTCGCAGTTCCTCTCAATTTTCACGACTTTTTTTCATTTATGAACGCGAGGGAGAGAATCACGATTGCGTGGAGAGAGATTAATATCGAAAAATGACTATTGCATCGTGGTTTCCTCTGTCGAATTGAAACCAGCGAGAATTTTGAAATTTCGGATGAAAATTTAGGGAACTATGATGTCGTAGTAATTTTTTATATTTTTTTTTCCGTATGCGAGAAATTAAGTTTTTTTTTTTTTTTTGTAAATTTAATAAAAGGGAGCCGGGATGACTTACTCTTACCTGTGCTCGTCTGAGCGTGGCAAGGCGCTCTTCTCGCTGTTCCAGGAGACGCCTTTGCTGGGCTATTTCCCGCTGCTGCCGCGCTGCCATGCTCTCGAGTTCGCTAAGCACCAGCACGGCACCGCCCCCGCCCACTGGTAACTGCAACAATAACAACAAACTCATTAAATAATTATTAATTTTATTAATTTTATTAATTTTATTTATTTTATTTATTTTATTTATTTTATTTATTTTATTTATTTTATTCATTTTATTCATTTTATTCATTTTATTCATTTTATTCATTTTATTAATTTTATTTATTTATTTATTTTATTTATTTTATTTATTTTATTTATTTTATTTATTTTATTTATTTTATTCATTTTATTTATTTTATTTATTTTATTTATTTTATTTATTTTATTTATTTTATTTATTACGAGTAATTAATTAATAAGAATGCGAGTATAAAAAAAATGTGATGTATGGAAAACATGATTTTGAATAGCCTATGAATTTCGAGGAGGATGCAAACGCATTGAACGTTGTATGGATGAAATGTACTTGAAATTGGAATTGATCCATGAAATAGCGCATTAAACTCTTCGGGATATGGAATACAGCGAGCGCGAATACTCCGGGGCTGTGAATGCAGTCGTCGAAATGAGGTTGGAGTGTATATAAATGAGACGCGTTGGGTATACAGAACGACGGGGTAAGGATTTCCCTCATGATGAATATAAGCAGCGAGCGAGGGCACATTTCGCGCTGGGCTCATACTTCCGAACCTGCATAATAAGTTTTATCGATATTTCGCGTTTATTTCATGAGCTCGGAGTGTCTTTTCGTATACTTTCATTTTATGTGCGATGTGTATATGTATTTATAGAGATTTATGTATGTATGTATGGATGAGAGCTTTAGGGGAATCAAAGGGAATTTACGAAGAGGTGGAAGCTCTCTGTTGTCGAAAAGAATGAGAAAAAAGGGAGACTGAGACGCAGGATTAACGAAACTCGTCTCTTTGGGGACATAAAATCTTTACTCCGAGGTATAGAATTCCTGCGGTGACGATGAAGCTCTTTCCAGTCGCCTGCAGGATTCTTTTTCGCTTTGGCTTCGCCAGGAATTTTATTCAACCTCCTCTCACATTTTTAAGGTCCTTGTATACTTAATTTCCTATCGATGGAGTTCCTGTAAGTTTGCACCACACAGAGGGAATAGTGACATCTAATCGCTGAAGCAATTTTAAGAGGCTTCAACATGTAGAAGTCGAGATATTTATAAAAATCACAATTTTCAGTAGATTCCCATGAGAGCGTGTGTTAAAAGTTGCAATTTTCAATGAAGCTTGATGAAGCTTTATTCAGTTTTTCCAAAAAATCGATCGTAAATTTTTTCGAAATTTTGTTTATTATACAAAAAATACAATTTTCAGTAGTTTCTCGTAAGAGCGTGTGTTGAAAGTTGCAATTTTCAACATTGAATATTTAGATGAAGCTTTATTCAGTTTTTCAAAAAAATCGATCGTCAATTTTTTTGAAATTTTGTATATTATGCAAAAAATACAATTTTCAATATGTTCTCGTAAGAGCGTGCGTTAAAAGTTGCAATTTTCAACAGTAACTATTTCGATGAAGCTTTATTCAGTTTTTCAAAAAAATCGATCGTAAATTTTTTTGAAATTTTTTATATTATACAAAAAATACAATTTTCAGTAGTTTCTCGTAAGAGCGTGTGTTAAAAGTGGCCATTTTCAACATTAAATATTTCGATGAAGCTTCATTCAGTTTTTCAAAAAAATCGATCGTAAAATTTTGTCTCTTAATTTAATAATTTTCCTCATTACTTAACGAGCCTTCAAGCCAAAAAGATAAAATACATGAGAGGCAGGAGTTGCAGAGACGACGGAGATGTGCTGTGCCTCCGGAAATGATTAAGGGCTCGCAGAGTTGCGATAATAAATAAAAAGGAGGAAAAACGTGCTCGCGGTTATCCGAGGCCTGTGGGAATTTTGGCTCGCCACCAAGAAACATTTTGTTTTCCGCCGCCAATCTCATTCGCACGCCGCATCCTTTATCTTTCTCCCTGTCCCTCCCCCCCGCGGTCTTCAAATCCGAGCGCTGAAATTTTTATTTGTTTTCCCAAAACGATCGCTGAACCGAGGCCAAGAATTTGGCAAGATAAAACAAACACACGCCAGCAGCACGACGACGTGAACACCTTTTCTTCGCTGTACGACTGCGAGGCTTTCGCGTGTCTCAAGCAGGAAAACGTGTCACACCTTCGGATCTGATTCGCATCAGCAAATTCTTGATCGTGACAAACAAACAACACGTGAGATCCCGCGGGAGACTTGTCACCGCGTACTAAGGGAATAAATCCAAGTTATTTTTGATCCCCCGAAGAGAAACTCGTCTGGCTCTTTCCTCGCGAGTCACGTGTCCCCAAAACTCACCCAAATACTGGCTCCTCACAATTTTCCCATTTTCCGCATTTTCTGTACATACGAATTTACTTGTTTTCTCTGTACATTGCGTTCCTGCGAGTTGCGGAACTTGAACGTCGCGCTGGCACAACGAACTATTCAAATTTTGATTAACTCATCTCCATTTTCTCGAGGCAAGCATCGCTCCCGTTTTCTCTACATTTATTCATGTCACTCGCTACCAAACACTCGGATATGACTACCTTTCACCACCAATACTTTTCCTAATTTCTGTCAACAAAGTTCCCCGCGTTGTTGCTAATCAAGTTTACCACCCAGTGTCTTATTTATAGCGGAGTAAATAAACGCCCTGCTCGCTCGGTTCACCACCTCCTCGAGTCCCATTCTATTGGCTTTTGATCCAAACAGTAACACCACAAGTTCTGCTGCTGCTGCTGCTTGTTACTTGGGAGCCAGGAGTTCGTGTTTGTCGTTGTTGCTCCTTTGCTTTGGCTTTTCGTCCTGCCACTTAAATTCCAATCTTCGTTTTACGTTTTGTATTTTATAATTCGCCAAGTTGCCAAAAGTTCACGAAAGATCCGGCACCGAACGTTTCAGACATGAATGTGACCCTCGTAGACCCTTGAAGTTTCCCTTTCCCTCGCAAGCCGAAGCATTGTGTGAAAGGCGTAGCCACACTCACTCCCATATTACATCTCGCCAGACGAGAAAGGGTTTCCCGGGTTGATAAATTGTTTTAGCGGTTCAACGGAACAAGCCCAAAGAGAAGAACTTGACACGAGGATGCCAGGATAAACTTGGGGTTATAAATGATGATTTCGCTCATAATTCTCAACGTGTCTACTGCGAATTGTGGGACGTAATGCTGGCTATTGGATCGGCAATGACATTGGGAATAGAATTTTGTTAAAAATCGTCGATATTTTGTTGAACACGGTGAACTAAATATTTTTTGATAATTTCAAAATTTTCGTTACTTTTGACAGTGAATTTGGTTTCTAACGAAATTGTCAGTGAAATTTACAAGTGGAACGACTAAATTTGCTTCCGAAGAGACTTTGTAAAATATTTCTTGCTGCGTTGATACAATTTTCGGGATTATTGAAAAAAAAAACGTTTAGTCGAACGTATCGAACAAAATATTCATTTTTTTCAACAAATTTTCTCTTCAGTGGAATCGAGGCTCCTGTTGTATTTAGGACTTGAGTAATTTCCGAATTAATATTTTAAAAAAACCCTCAGAAAAATGTCCAGCTCGATGGATTTTCCGACGAAAGGAATTTTCGAAAAATCGACAATTTTCCGCTCGATTTTTCGAGCCACTATTGTCAAAAATCGTCACAGCAACTCGAAACGCAGCTAAAAATAAAAAAAAGTACGATTTTTCGAGTTTGTTCGTCGGCAGCGACTTTGGCAATGTGGGAAAAAGTTTTATTCGTATAAAAAATAATGCACGCAGCAGCATCGAGTGCGAGGCCGAGGGAATTTCCCCCTTTTTTTAAATAATTAATACAATAATTTCCACAACGCAGTGTAGTGCGTGACTTTGTGAAGTTTCGAAAGACTGACACGACTATGAAGGCGGCAGGCCGCCGCACGGAATGACTGCCTCTCCCTCTCGGGGTTTTTATACTCTTATAATTTCATGATGACCTCGTAATGGGTTTGTTTCGTTGGAGGTCGAAAATGCTGTTGGCCTATCACCGACGATTGTGTCGGCGCGCGGTAACCAAGGCGGCTAGACATTTCAGAAGCAGCGGGTGGTATCGTAAACTATTTTATTTATTATTATCATTATTTTTTATTTTCTTCTTCCATTAGAAACGCGAGTGTGAATACGAAATTATTACGAGCGTAATTAACTCGTGAATGGTCCTCTCCACTGGGGCACCGTGCCGAGCAGACACCGAACCATCGTCCAGGATGATGTTACGATAAATTTTGACGAGTAATTGTTATTTCGTTGAAATCGATTGTGTAACGCTACGAACTCGTGGATATAGATTTTTCGACGCTGTTCAAAAATCACCGGTTGCTCAATTTTCTATTTTCTAATTTAAAAAAAAACGAAAAATTCTATTTATTTTTCTATTTTCTAATTTTTTTTTCCATTTTTTTATAATTTTTTGAAAAATTAGATTTTTTTCTATTTTCTAATTAAAAACTATTTTCCAATTAATTGAAAAGTATTTCGTAATTTTTGAATTTATTTCTCTATTTCCTAATTTTTCCTTATTTTTTTCTTTTCATTTTTTTGGAAATTTTCTAAAAATAGTATTTTCTTTTTTTTCCGTTACTTTTCAATCGAGGACGATTAATTGAATTGACAGAGAGACACGTATTATCGTGAAAAGAGAATTTTTTAGTTTTCCAATGCAATAATGTCTGAGCAGGTAGCAAGGGACTTGAACGACATGATTTTCGGTTAATAGCTCGTATCGTCGTTACTGCGTAAAAGTAATTAAGAGTGTGAGTATCGTTGGGCGAAAATTAATAGGCGGGGCTTGGCGTCGAGGAAGAGGGAGAGGCTCCGGAAGGCAATGATTTTACTACTGATAAAAAGGAACGAGGGGTGCGCCACGTTTCGAGATGTCGAGCCTCGAGGCCTCGATAACCTTCGATATGGCACGATTAATTCCTGCGATAGCACATTATCGTTTCCCCATTCATTGCCATTTTGTACGCGCGTTTAGATAGAGACGCAAATCATTTTATCTAAATCTCTGATACCAACGAATCTACGAAACAAAATTTAACTCTCTCGAGATCCGCGGACCGTGTGGGTCTTTTTGACTCGAGAGACAAACGTTTATTTTGAAATAAAACAAATGCAACGACTATTAAAATTATAAAACCTCAAAGTCTCATGAATCGAGAGTATTTCTGAATTTTTTCAGATTTTTTTCTCTCCATATACGTGAGATATGAGTGACAGGACGAAAAGGTCCTGCAACTTTTGCCACAAACGATATTTTTTCAAAAATCTCGTTTTTTTCAACGTTTTTTTTTTAAATAAAACATATTCAACGACTGAAAAACTCTGAAACCTCAAAGTAGAAGCAACGGAGAGTATTTCATAATTTTTTCAGATTTTTCACTCTCCAAATACGTGAGATATTTTTGGCAGAACGAAAAGAACTTACGCAGCCCCGAGGCCCCATAAAAAATCTTAATTACAAGGATCTCGATAAAATAATTGGAATTGAAAAACCTTTCAAAGTGTTAATCATAGAGACACAGTAACATCCAAAACTTTATATACTCCAATCCTGTGCCTCAGTATAAGGCGCTAAATGCATAATAGCGTAGTCATTTAATGAATAAACTTAAACTTAATTTTCTATCTATAGAGGTTCACGGCGCATGGAAGAATATAATAGCAACGCTTTTCGAGAGGAGTCATTGTCTCAGGTCCCGTAATATCACCCGGAAGAGAATCTTGCGGTAATCCCAGTCATAACATCGCAGCGGAACAAAAGACTTTTTAAATCTCGCACCAGAGCGATATTTTTTGTTTTATTTTAATAAAATATTCAGGGTAAAGTTTCCTGGATTCACTTTTGTATTCCGCGATTGGCTCACCATCGAGAGAGAGAGAGAGAGAGAAATAAAGGGAAAAAGAGATATCGCAAGATTGTGGAGAAACAGCGATGAATCCAATAACGTGAGAGAGCTTTAGGAAAGTCGGACATGCGAGTGGATGGCGCAGTAACTCCCGGACTGTATGTGTGGAGAGTCGAATAAAGCTTTGCCACAAAACTGTTGCCGCATTTGTTCATTTCGCGTCTCTATATTCCGCTCTTTTTAGAATTCATTCATGTCTCTGCTCCACGGATCCAAAAATCTTTTTTATTTATTTTTTTATCAATCCTCTACTTTTTTTTTTTTATCTTTACCACGTTTACCTATTCTGCTTCGACGTCGTGACACGATTTCCGTATGTCGTATGCGTATGTGCATATTTGTGCATCGGACGCAAAGAAGACGAATGCGAAATAGCCACAAGAGGGAAGAGAGGTCCGCACAAAGTCACGCGAAATCGTCTTATCGCTTTTGGCGCGGCGGACGACTTTCGCCCCTTCCGCTCGCCCTTTTTGCTCGTCTCGCTTTCGGCGTTCCGGTGCAGGTCTCGCTGTATAATCCGGATCAGAGGTTGCCAACCTTCGATTCATTTCTCACCATCACCGACAACCACCTGCTGGATGCCTCTTTCTGTTTTTTTTTCTTTTGAGTCTTCTTACGTGTGAATCCTCGTTCGGGCGTGGGCGAAAAGCTCGCGAATGTACCGAAATCCCACATTTTCCATGATTAGAAAATCATTTTTTTTTGTTTTTTTTTTGTGCAGCGGCGACAAAGAATGTGAATAAAATTCTGTGTCTCTCTTCGTCTCTTTCTCTGTCTGATTTTCATGCATGCACCGTTGGGTTATTCCGCGTGGCCGCAGGGAGTCTGAACTCGTGGAAAATTGCCCAACAGATTGTCTGTGCGCGAGAGAGACACACAAAGGGAACAAGAGAGAGGAGAAAAAAAAAGTCTGAACGTTAACTTACGTCGCTCCGAGGCAGGAGCCTGGACACAGCCATAGAAAAAAACTGTTGTGCCTTTTTTTATTCATTCGTTGCCGGACTTTCAAGTCCGGAGAGTCGATCGTGAGGTAGAACACTGCGATCTCACTTTGAATGCAACAATTTTTTGCAATTTGTCTGTTTTTTTAATTTTTTTTTATTGTTTGATTGGAAAAATAATTTATCTCGTTTTTCTGACATTTTTTCGGGGCTCCTTGACACACTGGGTCATTCGTGCAAAAGTTTTGGGGGTTCTGCGTTGGATTCTGGAGGAGCAGGAAACTTCATCACTTTCTCGTGTTGATGAGCAAAGAGCAGAGAGAGAATCAGAAAGATCGAGAGAGAGAGGAAGAGGAAAGCGCACGAGATGAGCGGGTTATGGTCTGGTGTCTGTGTTGGTTGTCGAGGAGAGGAAAGCAAAGGCAAAAGCGATTCATTGGAGCGCGTTATCTTGACCGGGTTTCGCGACGGCTTTTCCCATTCTCTCTCTCTCTCTCTTTCCCTCTCTCTCTCTCTCTATAAAGCTGTCCTTCATCTTGACAGCAAACTTGTGTTTGCCGTCACGTTAGTCGAGCTTTGCAAATGCAAGCAGGAAATTAATTCTGTCGCCAACATTTATCGAGTGCGTTTGTGTTCTGCTTCGCGCCGAGTCCTCTTTCCTGCTTTTTCCAGACCGACAGATGCGGGGACAGGGAGGAGGATATAGTGATGACGTTTGTTAAGTGGATAAAGCACCGAAGTCTCGCCACACACGCCCCCAGTTTCGAAAACTCTTCACATATCTGACAGCAACTTCTATACAGATTCTTGTGACCTATAGAGAGCAAAGTATATCGAGATGTTGAAGTTTGCATCGCAGGAATGCAACGGAATCCATCATTTTGTTCCATTTCGCTTGCACTGGAAAATTCAAACGTTTATAACTCGAGAACGGTTCGAGCTACGTGGCTCCCGTTTTGCACAGATGTCAATCCATACAAGCTCTTCATTCTCTGAGAATTTTTTTGGAATTGCTAGAAACATACGAATTCTATGGCATTTTTAAATTAAAAAAAAAGCCTGTCGACGCTCTAACTTCCGCAAATTTTGAGATTTGTTTCTAATTTTTTTTTTATACACAGAGTATCGTAATAGGAAGGTTGGTATTGAATTTGGAAAATTTCGGTCGAACGGTTTAAATTTTATGATTTTTTCAATTTTACGAAAATCTGAGTTTTTTAAAAAATCGTCCAATCCCTCTAATTTCTGCAAATTTTGTAACGTATTGTGTACGAGTTTGTACTTCTTCTTTACTTTCTAGAGAAGTTGCCGAAATTTTTTTAAAAATCGCTGAAAATTGAAATTTGCAAATTGTTTTTTCCACTTTGAAGAAAATTCGTTTGGCTCCAATAAGACCGCATGATTTTGTGCTCGAATGAGAAGTCTCAGGTGTAAAGACTCGTTATCCGAATGGACGGAAAAAAAAGAAAGAAAAACCGAAAAGTGATCAACGAAAATCAAAGTTTTTTGAAAAATCGTCCAACCGCTCTAATTTCTGCAAATTTTGTAAGATATTGTGTGTTCAAGTCTGTTATTCCTCTGTATACTTTATAGAAAAATTGTCGAAATTAAAATGGAAATAGAAAATAATGCTGCAAATTGAAATTTGCAAATTTTTTCCTCAAGATGCGCGATGTTTTCGTACGAATAAGAAATGGCCTGGAACTGTAGGCCGAGCGAAGGTCGTTCCAGTCATTAAAAGAACCGAACTAATTATATCGTTTCGCGCGAGAGCCGCGATACGAAAGCTGTTTGTGAATATAAATAAAAACTCCAAGCGACATTCAGCGAAAATAAGTTTCCATTTTTTCCCTCTCGGCTTCTCCTCAAAGATGAAGTTTATGTTTTTAAGGTCTTTGAGCGAGTAACCCGCGATATTTATTACTGCATTTTCCACTCGGACCATTTACTCGTGTTTCATTAAATTTTTCAGCAAATTCTTTCGCTCGTTTAATTTAGTAGATTCAACGAATCGCGACTGAACTAATTTTCCTTGAGAAACACGAGCAGCTTCCGAGAAGATATTCTCGTGATTTTGAATTTTAGTTACCGGATAAAATTATATTCGCGACGAAACGGGTGAGTTTGTTTCTCGTCGTGATATTTTCCAGGATCGCGCGCAAGACACACAGAATTTTTGAATGACAAAAAGGAGAAACTTGAACGTACACATAGGAAGAAGCAAAAGTTCTTGCAATTTTCACGTGCCCAAGGAGAAGCTTGTCCCAGTGCATGCGACACGCAGCAGCACGAGAAGCTTGAAAGTCCATGAGGTGCTCGAGGCAACGTGGATGATGGAAATCCTCAAGAAAGTTTTCAAGAAGATTCCGCGCTGGTCCCGAGCGTACAGCCTCCTCCAGCAAGACGAACGAGAAAAGTGAAATCCATGTACGAGTGTCTATGGGAAACGGAGACCGAGGAAAGAAAACTGGGAGAGACACGACGAAACAGAGGGACTGAAAAATATGGCGAGATCCAGAGTTACAATGCGGAAGAGAAACGCGCGGCGGAGCAAAGGGCGAATGTGCAAGTAAATTTGGAATGAAAATTAGTTCGGCTCGCTTTCGAGCACGATCGAGTCGTGCGAGAGCAAAACTACTTGCCCAAGAGTCTCTTCGAGTTTTGCGGTAAGATTGGTGAGTTACGACTAAACTACGAGGATCCCATCTCTTCTCACAGCAATTTCCGGCCGGTGGATAGACCGAGAAACCAAGAGAGCGGTGCGAACGATCAAGAAAGACGAAAAACTTGACAAGATTCATCTTGTTACCAAAATGACGAATATTGGAGTTGAAATGTACGTGGGAATCGATCTCCGAGGGAGAAAAAGTCGTCGGAGACATTTTGCTAAGATTTGCTTGAGCCTTTTCGGTTCTGAGTCATTGAGGCGGATCCTTCGTTTGCTGCAGACTAAACGACACAACGTTTTGCCCATTTTCTTACGTAAAACATGCACCAAAGGCTTCGTGACGTTTGTTGCGAGAGAGAGAGAGAGAGAGAGAGAGAGAGAGAGAGAG
>JBAJMU010000008.1:8092913-8216135 GCA_037952995.1 Hyposoter didymator
CCCTCCCTCGTCTTGGGTGTCTCGTTACTTGAACAACTAATTCGCAAAATTAAATCTCCAACTTGAGAGTCCAGAGAGTTGTCACGTGAAAAGAAAATAAATTTACATGGAGCACGAGACCTTCTCCCTTTTCATTTGCAATCAGAGTTCTTCTCCCTACGCAATTGGATAAATAAATTTCTACACCTTTTGTAGAAAGTACAGAGAACGTACGGACTTGTACACGATATCTTGGAAAATTTGCAAAAAGCGGTTGGACGATTTTTCGAAAAACTCAGATTTTCGTAAAATTCGAAAAATCATGAAATTTAAACCGTTTGACCAATATTTTCCAAATTCAGTACCAACCTTTCTATTACGTTGCTCTAGTTATACAAATAATTAAAATTTGTTATAAATCTTAAAATTGGCGAAGTCAGATAGCGACGACACACTTTTTGGAAATTTCAAAATATCCTAAAATTCGTATTTTTTAAAATAATTTCGACAACTTTTCTAGAAATTGAAGAGAAAGTACAGACTTGTACACAATATCTTAGAAAATTTGCAAAAATTAAAGCGGTTGGACGATTTTTCGAAAAACTCAGATTTTCGTAAAATTCGAAAAATTATGGAATTTAAACCGTTCGACCAATATTTTCCAAATTCGATATCAACCTTCCCAATATGATGCTCTATTGATAAAAAAAAAATTAGTAACAAATCTTAAAATTTGCGAAAGTTAGAGCGTCGACATCCTTTTTTTGAAAATTTCAAAATTTCGTATTTTTCTAGCAATTTGCATTCCAACGATGCAAATTTTGACGTAATTTTCAAAACGTCGTTTCGGGACTAGCCATTTATTTTAGAACGCGAATTCCATTCCACGAGATTTTTACAAATGAATGCAATTTTCATTCTTCCTCCTACGATCGAACTTTCTTTTTTTTTTACTTTCCATAAAGAAGGTTTCGAGGATGGTAATCGTCTCGGAATTTCTTGTCACGTTACGTCGTAATTGTTCGTTGAGCATTTTTCGTTTCGCCACTGCGATTTGCCGAACGATGTTTCTCATCCCGCTGACTCCCTGACTCTCTGGATCTGCCTCCTTCCCGCTTGTGAAATATAACCCATAGTCCTGGTAGTTTATCACATTTGCCTTTCCTCACAAGTGTGACAAAAGAGCAGCCAGGCGTGTCTGCACATTATACGTACAAAAGTCTGGCATACAGTACGCGTATAGACTGGAACAAGCCTCTGGGAGGATTTTCCTCTTCACATGCGACGATGTTGCATGAATGCTGATGTGACTGTTGCGCCCTCGGCTTACGCTCCCCACATTTGCCTTCATGGAAAAAGTTATCTTTGGGTTTGTTCTGCATGTGAATAGAAAAATGCCTGCACTAGTTCCAACGAGAAGTTCCAAATGTCCTTTGGAAACTGAGCCGAGTAGTTGAATCGCGATGTTTAAAAACACACACACACAAAAAAATCTTCGCCTCATAGAGGAAGCTGTGCGACGGTGAGTTTTTTTTTTTTCAGTTTTCAATGTCAATGTCCTTAAAATTTCCGAAAAACATCGAAAAATCATTTGTAGAAAAAATGTCCCGATGTGTGTGTTTGTGTATGTTCTGACACTGCAAAATTTAAACGTTTATAACTCGAGAACGGTTCGAGCTACGGGGCTCCCGTTTTGCACAGATGTCGATCTATACAAGCTCTTCATTCTCTGAGAATTTTGTTGGAATTGCTAGAAAAATACGAATTCTATGGCATTTTGAAATTTTCAAAAAAAGCCTGTCGACGCTCTAACTTCCGCAAATTTTAAGATTTGTTACTAATGTTTTTTTTATACATAGAGTATCGTAATAGAAAGGTTGGTATTGAATTTGGAAAAAATCGGTTGAACGGTTTAAATTCAATGATTTTTCGAATTTTCCGAAAATCTGAATTTTTTTTTAAATCTTCGAACCGCTCTAATTTCTGCAAATTTTGCAAGATATCGTGTACAAGTCTGTACTTTCTCTGTACTTTCTAGAAAAGTTGTCAAATTTATTTAAAAATCGCTGAAAATTGAAATTTGCAAATTGTTTTTTTTTACTTTGAAGAAAATCCGTTTGGCTCCAATAAGAGCGCATGATTTTGTGCTTGAACGAGAAGTCTCAGGTGTAAAGACTCGTTATCCGAATGGACAGAAAAAAAAGAAAGAAAAACCGAAAAGTAATGACGAAACGAGTGAAACTAACGACCATCTGGTGCCGTCCTGTGAAGCAGGAGCAGAGAAGAAAACTAAAATGAGAAAATTGTGGAGTTGCCTCATACATTCGAGACGCCACGTTGTTAGACGGGATATTCAGAGTTCGACATCGATCCCTCGAATGTTCTGACAGTACGTGCACCTTCGGTTACGCAAATCTCTCTGGAATTAGAACCTCGAAACAATTTCATTACGCGGCTTCGATCGAGCTTGGCAGAAAGGAGTAAAAAAGTTGCTATTCATCGAGAGACTTTGCGAGGAAGCGTATGGAGGAGCTAGTGAACTTTAGCATTGCGAGCAACAGCGAAATTCTGCTGAAAAGTTCTCTCCGCATTCGCTTGTACAGAATTTTGTCAAATTTTTTATTTTCCCAGCGAAAAAAAATCGAGTCGATCGATAAAATGACAAATCGGACTTTTTTGTCAGTGAGAAACGGTGCTTGGAAAATCTGTTACGAACCGGTGATTCCGTGTGTCAGTCACAATCGGATAGATCGAAAAAAAATTGCATTTTTTTCCCGTTAACTCACGCGAACCTCCATTTTTTTTCTCCCCCTTTTTTTTCATTTTTTCAAACAACTTTGTAGCTCGGCTTTGTGAATCGTTTTCGCGATATACTTTTTCCATGTCAATGGGAGAAAGGGATGCCAAATATGTTGACGAGAATCACCGGCTGTGCTGCGCTGTCGAGCTGATCATGATCGATCGTCATCGCTTAGGCTTTTCCCACGCAAAAGCAAAAACTTTTATTTTGCTACACCGAAGCAGCAACCTTTGAAAACGTACCGACATATGTGAGATGTACATGCGCAGCATCCATGACAAAATACAATCATACAGTCTCATGGACCACAAAGTAAATCTAAATCGATGCAATATTCGGTTTCGAGGTTTTTTTTAAATGCCAGAACCAAAAACGTTTTACACAATTTTTATCTGCATCAAAAGGTTAAACAAAAAATTGAAACTTTTATGGGAATTGTTTCCTATGCGGAAATTATCGAATAAAAATCCGATTTTTTTTTTCTTATTGCTTCGAAATGTGTTTGATCACAATTTCCTTAAAATACTAAAGAATAAATAAAAGACAAACAAACAATGATTTATTTTCCAAGTCCCAAGAGGCGCTTGACAATGAATTGAAATTTTGATGATTTCTTTCTTCCAATTACTCCGGAATATGCTCGTTCACAATTTCCTCAAAATACTAAATAATGAATAAGAAAAAAACGAAGAAAAATCAAAAAAATTTCAAATCCGAAGATTCGCTTAATAATAAATCGAACCTATTAATTATTTTTTCTTGTAATTAATCCGAAATATGCTCGTTCACAATTTCCTCAAAATCCTAAATAATAAATAATTAAAAATAAGCAACAATCCCAATTTTTTCAAATCCGAGCAGGCGCTTAAAAATACATCGAAATTTCAATTTTTTTTCCCCCTAATTACTCCTCAATAAGCACAATCTCCTCCTCAAACTTCTAGATGAAAAAAAAAAGGCAGTTTTTTCGAGCTCCAGGAGTCGCTCGATAAATTGGAATCTCCAATTTTTTATTTTCCAAACGATTGAGTGTGAGGGTGTGAAGAGAAGGAAAACAACTATTCCGTCACTGCGATAGTTTTTTTTCTTGCTTGAGCGCGACAAGCCGCCAACACTCTCGGTTCGATTAAATCGAGTCAATGAATTGGACTCGACAGCAGTTTTCAATCCTTTCTCCGCGACTCGCGCGTTTTATCGCGATTACACAAAGGGATATTGATGAGTGTTTAGTTTGGGTTTATCGGGAGGATCCTCGGATTATTTCGAGATGCTTCGCGCAAACATTAGCAAGACCATCGCTCTTTCGCTCGCGACTAATTGGCCAAGCTCTTCACTCGACTTGCTGGCTATTTAGGGAGCAGAAGCCATCGACGCACAGACACACATGCACCTGCAGATGCTGCGATGACTGGATTAAACGTCGCGATTCGTTTCATCGAGGAAAAGGAGCGAATGCACGAAGAAAAGTGGATTATCTTTGGCATGCTGTTCGGCTGCTCGATCGAACTAGATTCTCACGAATTTTCAAGAATAACGACGAATAAGTCGCTGTGTGTGCGACGAGACCGAGAATATATGGCGACGATTCCCTGCGCGACGGCAAACTCGACAGTTTGATTGTTAATTAGAGTTGCTGCTCGCCGCGCGCGAAACGTGAGGGGAATCGAGGCAAATCGAAAGGGACCCCAGAAACACGTGATGCTGGCCTCTCGTCAACGTGACGAATATGGAATGTCCGAGAGTTGCGTAACTTTCGCTGCCAAACTAAATTGCGTTCACGCGCGCACCGACAAATTTCTCTCGCCCTCGTGTGTGTCTGTGCCTCGATGTAATTTTCTATGACTCTCTCTCTCTCTCGCTCGCTCTTTGTGTGTGGATTACACACGCGCAACCCATGACGACAAGCAACAACGAGGGAGGAACGACTGCGCGACCATTGGCCACCGGAAGTCATCGACGATTTATGGAAATTGGGTAACGCCGTTTCGACAAAGCCGATTGCTGATGCCTCCGCACACCACCGCACCACTTCACTATATATTCTCTCGACTCGTGATTGAAATCCCTGTTCCCTGATGCCCCGACGATTCACCCTTTCCCTAATATATATTACTCTCGCAGCAACAAGCTGCAGTCTATCAAACGCACAAATGTTTCCATGAACATCGACACACACTGTCGATTCGCTGCAGCGAATACAGCAAATGTTCAATCTTTTCCTTCAAATTTTAACTTTTGGTGTCTTGACGAAATTTCCGGGAGGAAAAGCCCTTAAGGAACTGTTAACGAAAAGGTCTTTTATGCTCTTCCAGAGTTTTCGAAATTTCCTGTCAATTTGGGTTTTTTCTGAATTTTTGAAATTTGCTGTCAATTTTTACGTTTTTTCTAAATTTTTTCAATTTGCTATCAATTTTTACGTTTCCAGTAAATTTTCGAAATTTGCTGTCAATGTACGTTTACCTTCAATTTTCTTTCGATCTACGCTCGTGCCTCGAATTTTAAAAATTTGCTGTCAATCCACGTTCGCCTGAAATTTCATAAATTTTCTGGCAGTCTACGCTCTCCCAACAATTTCAAAATTTACCTGTCCATCAACGTTCTCCCAGAAATGTAAAGAATTTCTGTCTACGCTCTCCCAAATGATTTTCAAAATTTTCTGCTGTCAAAGTTCTTTGAGAATTTTCAAAATTTGCTGTGAACGCTCTCTCAAAATTTCCAAAGCCTTACAGCTCGTGACAGCGGAGAATTTTGGATTCAATGACTAGCAATTTTCCTGGCGATTCCCGTCGGCGACCGGATTTGTCAGGAGGATTGTGTCGATGTATAAAAATCTCTGTACTCGTGTGTATCGATATTCATGAACATTTGTAGCGTTCATACTGCTGGTTGGATATTCAAAAGTTTCGATTTCCGAGCGATTTGGCAATGTTGGCGAATTTCCCGATGGGAAAAATGTCGGTGGATCTGACACGTTCGTGTGCACCGTCAGCCACCGGATGGGCATCAATTCCATGCGTTCCTCCTTTTTCCCTTCAATTGCAACTTTAACCTGAAGTTGGCGATATTCTCCAATAGTGTGACGAGTTCACTACCATGACTTTTTATACAGAAGCAGGAATATAAACTTGTTGGAACATCTTGAAATCGAATCGGAAGTGAATCGATCCAATTAAGTGCGACGACAAGCTCGCGGTACGAGATACACTTCGAGCTGCTGTACAAACTCGAAATTTACTCGAGCCAAAGTTGCCAGAGTCCTACGATAGCTACGAAACCATCCAAATCAACCTCGCCAAACTTTTTCATCGTTCTCGACTAAACCTTCTATTGCTCGTATCAACTTTTTCCCATCCTTTTTCCTCGGAATCAATCATTACGATTTATCGCTTGAAATTTTCATTTTGCTCGTTCACGATTTTGCAGTTCGCTTTTTTTTTTTTGAATGCCTCAATTTTTCTGTGACGTTCAGTATTTTCTTTGCACTAATTTCCACCGACAAACGTTGCGGTTGTATTTTTGGCTTTACGTCTAAAATTTGCAATAAAATTATGAATTTCATCCATTTTTTTCAAGCTCGTTCCATTCCAAAATCCTAATTTCGGCTCCTTCTCGACGTGAATCTCAGAATCCCAATTATGGTTCATTATTAATTTAAAAATGATACTCTTACTTTTTTTTTTTTTTTCATTCAATTTCCAAAAATATGAAAATTTTCGTTTTGGGTCGTAAAAAAAATCGTTTTATCGTCCTGAACAAATATCGAATAAGGATCTCGACATCTGCTTAAGAAAAAACGGAATTTCGTTGCATTCCAAAGATGCAAACTTCAGAATCCTTTTTTTTCATCATTTTCGTGATCGAATTTTTTTTCCAAAATTTGATTCTCGAGCTGACGAAAAGAATGAAAATTTTCAGATTTTTTTTTCATTAGAACGAAGTCCCGCGGGGTGAAGAAAAATCGTTGCGGTTCTTCGTGAATTTCGTCCTTGATATCGAGTCTTTTTTTAATCAATTTTTGAATAATCACTCCGTGGGCCAAAATTTACTTTGTCGAATGTGAATGGAGAAGCGTGGATGGAATTTAATAATCGATGGATTCCGTTGATGCTTTTCTCTCCGGGTCGCAATAATTTCTCCCAATTGAACTCTTTCCATGTCTCCGCGAGGGTAGCTCAAGATATTTCACGAATATCCGAATAAACGCTTAATTAAAAACTCCGCATCGTTCCCCGAAGGATTCTCCTTTGACCCTCGTGGATCGGCCGGATCCTTTTGCCCTTGTTAATTTTTTTTCGCCTCCCTTTCGTCCGCTGCTGCCCCTGGCGTTATGTATCGCGCGCTTCGGAGTGTTCTAATTAAATGTTAATTAATCGGACGTTTAACGAAGTTGACGAAACTTTTGGGGAATTTAAAAATTGCCCAAATCGTGAGAGGATTTCGCGGATGAGCTGATGAATATTTTTTCGACATTATTTCAACGCAAATCTGGCGCTCGCTCACATTTATTTTTCACTCGATCTCGCAGTCTCGCGCGCTGTAAAAATCCAGAGACTGCTGAATATAAAATCAACAGGTTTATAACCCGCGCGAAAAACGAGGTTTACGAGGCAGCCAATCGCCTGGCTTATAAAGCGACTTAATCCGATAAATCTGAACACGTTGCGGCATCGTCCCATAACAATTGAGAGAGGGTTGAGCTATTTCCCTGCTGCCGGTGGTAGTTTTTTGTATGGGCGAGAGAAACAGACTAGAGTGCCTCGTAATGCGTGTGACTTGTCGTTTGTTTCACTATCTCCAGGATAAAAACTGCAATTTTTATAAATTACGAGCATGAGCTGTTTAAAATTGAAAAATCGTTAAAAAAAAAATAAAATAAAAATACTACAAAGTATTTTCAACCCTCGAGTAACGACCATGATGATTTTATTTATGTCGTGATATTTTTAATACAAAAAAAATGTCGAAAAACAAAAATTCTGCAAAAATGACTTTTTTTTTTACAAAAAATGATGTAGAAATTGTAATTTTCAAATTTACTCGGGGATTGCAGCGTTTATTTTCAATTTTCCGAAAAATTCATCCCGAACCACCGAAAATTTGCATCCTAGCGTGCTAATTAGTGAAAATAACGAATTTCAATCGTTCGTTCGCGATTTTATTGGCAAAGGCAGAATTCACGATGGAAATTGAAATCTCGTATAACAAGCCAATTTTTTAGTTGTTTTTTTTTTTGTTTCCTGTTAACTGCGAAATAATTGGAATCATTTGAAAAGAATCGCCAATTGATTTTACATCCGCGTCGCTGATAATACGGATCGGGGATTCTCGCACGAGGGTTTTACATCGTTAATGGAAATTTCATCGATGCTTGAGATAATTCTTCACCGCATACTCCACCAGATCCAGAACTTAAAGGCTCAAGGTTTCCAGCCAGGATTATGGATTTAGTTACGTCGAGCTACACTAATGTAATTCCAAATTCAGTTGTTTATCTCACTCTTCGATCGAGGCCCTTAATAATCCCATTAAAAGAGGCTGAACGAGACATTGTCATCATTTTTTTTCCCAAAAACAACGCCAATGGCTTGATAATATTTGTTTGGCCATTAAAACTGCAATTTTCTAGATTGCTTTCGTTTCCGGAAACATAAACAACGAGACGCAAGTGTTTCGGCCAGTACGAACTCTCTGCAGGAGGAATTTATGGAGTTGGAGCACACTCACCCTTTACCAACCTGTTTAATGTTATTTCGACATTGTATTCACTGCTTAATTATTGCTCCGAGCATTTCAACGTTTTCTCTGACCTTTTCATCACGTTATATGATTCTCAAGTTTGCATCGTTGGAATGCAACGAAAAATATAATTTTCATTCATTATTTCGATAATTAATGCACGAGTTGCAATTTTTCTAGTAAATTCAGTTTTCGAATGGCAAAGAAGACTGTCCCATCATCGTTAACGAATACTGTATGAAAATTTTGTGCTCTGCTATAAAAAATGATCAGTTTTCGTTGCATTCCAACGAAACGAACTCCAACATCGTTATTTTTTGATACTGAAGTTTAGATCGTTGGAATGCAACGAAAAATATAATTTTTATTCATTATTTCGATAATTAATGCACTCGTTGCAATTTTTCTAATAAATTCAGTTTTCAAATGGCAAAAAAGACTGTTTCATTATCGTTGACAAATACTGTATGAAAATTTTGCGCTCTGCTAGGAAAAATGATCAGATTTTGTTGCATTTCAACGAAGCGAACTTTGAACGATTGCACAATTTGATCCCAAGCCTTTTCACCTTCTATACACGTCGTTTCGTATCACCGATTCGCTAGAACGTCCAGCCTTACGAGCTTTCCGGTTGAATCAAAGAAACAATTAGTTCATCACAGTCGCAGAGCCATGGAACACGAGGCCTTTGAAAATGCACGAAGCGAGCGAGCCGAATTCGAGTTAATTTCTAATTACCAACACTTTGTAAGTCTTTGTTAATTATTCGATTCGACTTTTCTCCTTCGATTCCTTTCTTCCCTGTTCATTTTCTTCAGTTCTTCCTGAACGAGAATTCTCCAGCTTTTGTCTAAAGAATTCTATGGGAAAATCCGCGTGTACGAACAACTTGAAGAGGTCACGAATAAAAACTCGATTTCTCTTTCTATTTCATTTCAAAAATCCCTTCAAAATAAACCGAAACAGCCTCTCGATTGTCATCCATCCCAACACAATCTGCAAAACAAATTCCGAACAAAATTCACTTCATTTTTTTTTTTCAAAATCCTATGAAATAAAAAATCAACCCCATATTTATTCATCATCGAAAAAATGACGAATAAATTTGAAAAATCGACTCCAACGCCGTACAGAAAATCCGAGTAACTTTTCCCGAATTTTTCTGCTTTTTTTAAAAATAAAATTCGATCTCCGGGACAATAAAGTATGTCGCAATTACACGAAAAGAAAATAATTCGAAAAATTTCTATGGCATCATAAAGTTCCCTGGAACCAAGTCGTCCCTCCAAAAGTTTTTAGCAAAGAAATAATTTTTCATCAACATTCCAGTGAAAATATCGAAACTTGAAATTTTTTGTCAAATTTTGAAATTTTCGCTCAGTTTTCGATGAAAAATAATCACGAATTTGCAAAAATCTCTCAGAGTGACAAGTCCCAGTAACTTTTTCAATAATTTTCTAAAAATGTTCTCTCCGTACTTAATAATTGTCACGATATAAATAATTTGGCGGTTCGTAAAAATAAACTCGCTGGCGACACATGAAACGATTATTTTTTGCAACGTGAGTAATAAGTGCGATAGTGAGTAAGCGAGAGAGAATGAAAACGCGCGGGATGGTGAAAGCCTCAGAGCGCGCGCGTTAACGTGTTCGCGGTCCCGTACGAACTGCACGTTCTCGCGGCCCACGATTTTCTCTTGGCGCTTTCATCCTTCTCGCTCTTTTTCTCTCTCGCTCTGGGCCGAAGACCACCGAGTCCGTTCCGAGAACTGCCGAGTAATCCTCCCCCGCGTATGTATACTCGCGCGCAGACGGCACAAAAGTGTTGGCCGAGCTCCATAGACTCAGAGACACACACACGTCCGTGTGTGTGTGTCGATGTAAGTCTCGGAGAGTATGAAAGTTCGAGGGTGGTTTCGTTTATTCCAATACTTGTGTAAGTGGATGTACGTTTTGAAAGAGCCTGAAGCGTGCCGGTTATGAACAGCCGGAGCATTGTATTAGTACGAAAAAAAAGAAAAAGAAAAAAAAAAGCAGCGTCGAGAAGAACGTTGCTCGATATTACCGCCCGGCGCGTTTTTCCTCTGGCACGAGGGAAAAAAAANTTTTTTTTTTTTTTTTTAAGAAAAGTCCAATGAGTGGCTCACTTTTGCCGACTTATTATTTCATGACAATTGTACCGGTTGGCGAAAAATTATAATAAACTATGCATTCGAGAGTCCGACGAGGGAAAAAATGGTAAAAAGGAGTTTCAACTTTTTATTTTTGCAGAAAAAAAATTGTTTGATCGTTTTTCTTCAATTTTTGATTTTTTTTTTTTTTTAATTCAATTAATTTATTAATTGAGTTATTAGAGATTGATTTCGATTGATGGAATGCTGCGAGATTTAGTTTTTCCCTGATTTTTTTACTCGGGACGATAAAACGATGTTTTTTTTTTTTTTAAATGAACGAAAAATTGATGGAAAAGTATTTTTCGTTGGACCACGACGTTACGAGCTTCGGTGTCATTGAAAATTAACAGTTTTCTGCATCCAAAGTCTTATGTACATAAATCACCAGCTTCACGAACCCGAACGCTTCCATCAAACGTTTTAAACGGATCGTCTCGTCCTCCGCTTTCCAAAACTATCGTCACTTTCTCTCTCAATCTCTCGTCGCCATCGGACTGCTCGAATGTTTATCCTCCTAATGAATATTGTTCGGAACCGCGGACTCATCCCCAAAAGTTCTTTCAAACTTGGCACCGAAGCGAACGATATTTTGTCGAAACTGCACGATGCGTTACAAAAAATAATTCGAGCTTCCGGAGCTTTTTAATTTTGTTTACTTTTTTTTGCGAATATTTTTGTCGAAAAATACCGAAAAATATTAATGTCCCAGTGAAGCAAAGATCGCGAGAATTTTTTCGAAAAAAAGTCTAAACCCAGTGTCCGGGATGGAACGATATGGGACACGATGGGGTTGCGAAGCGCAGGAGACGGATTAATCGTCGTCGGATCCTCCAACGAGCTTTCCTCGTGTCGTCCAGAACTTTCCATGCTTTGGAGAGGAAAAGTTACTATATCCTGTTAAATAGATCGGGCGGTATATTCATTCAACTTTGCTCGAGTCACACGGTTGCTGGTTCACTCGTCGAGATTAAAAGAGTCCTTCGACAGGAAAATCAGGACCTCCATTCATTGGGTTTCGTCCTACGTTTTTTTTCTCTTCATTTTTTTCATCAATTCACGGAAATAAAGGGAAAAAAAAGTTTGAAAATTGAAAATTTGTAAATTTAGAAAACGAGAAACAATTTTTTCGGTTTTTTTTTTTTTTAAATACGCGAGTGTGACAGAGAATTTTTATGGCCGATAAGAACGAGATTTGGAGGAAAAATATGAGGGAGGGTTCGCGACAAGGCAGGAAAAGAGATTCGCAATAAAAATCGTAGGATACGTTGGGCGTTGACAGCGGATGACTGGCAAAGGCTGAGAAAATTTAAATAATATCGTTCGAGAAATGTATGGGAAGTAAAAATAGTAGAAAAACATAAATAACCGAGGGATACCGATCGTGAAATTATGAGAAAACGCAACGAAGCGAAAATATGGAAATGGGAAGAGGGAGAGTTTCCAAATTCCAGTTGCTCCTTGAGCAAGACGAAACGGGGCTAAGGAACCGATCGATCATCAGTTTTCTGAGGAAGCAATCAGGCCTGGTCAATGCGGTTCGCGAGCCCAAATTGATTCATAAAAGTTGTTACGAATCAACTAAAGAACAACGTACTCCAAATTCAAGATTCTCCGAGGCAATCTGCATTTTTTATATAATAAACAATATTTCGAACAAATTTTACGACCGATTTTTTTGAAAAAATGAATAAAGCTTCTTCGATGTTACATAAAAGTTGATGCAAAGTTTTCAGAGGCTTCACCATTTAGAAATCGAAATATTTAATGTTGAAAATTGAAACTTTTAACACACGTTTTCATGAGAAACTATTTAAAATTGTGTTCGTAATATAATAAACAAAATATTGAAAAAATTTTAGCATTTAAAAATCGAAATATTTAATGTCCTACTTAATTTTCACAGGCCAACAAAACCAGAAAATTAACAGAATTTCCAATTGACTTTAAATCAACAATAATTATTCTCTAAAATATACAAACAACCTCAATGGAGGCACGTTTAGAAATAATCGATCTCCCACCCTCAATATTGCGATCATGTCTCTTCCCCTGAAATGAAATCCGAAGCAAAGAATACAGAGAAGAAACTGTAGTTAATTAAAGTGCTCTCGGTAGCATCCTGTTAATTGGCATAGCTCCCAGCACCAGCGAGAGAGACAAAGAACGAGAAAATGAAAAAGAAATACTCATTCGCCAGTGTAGTGCTCGAGTTAACGAAGAAACGAATGCTGCTGCATGTGTTTTCCATCGCTAATCGCTGTTATGCATGTATACTAACAAATAATAAAAACAAACCAAAAAAAAAATGGTAAAAAAAAAAAATAAAAATAAAAAAAACAGAAAAAGTGGAGCGAGTGGTAAAAAAAGTGATGCAGCGAGGGTTGGTCGAGAGTGGCTGTCGTAGAATTCTTGTCGAGTCTAAAAAAGCAGGGATGCGAACGAGCAATGCGGAAAGAGTTGAATATCGACCAGAGAGTTTTATATCGACAAGTTGCTTCGTATTTCAGGCTAAATTTGAAAAAGCATCGATCGATGAAACATGTCCGCGACCTCTGACCTCACGATTGAGCGTCCTGCTCATAAAGTCGCATTATTCGTTTTGTAGCACAGGGTTCGAACATTTGTTCTGGCAGGCCCGAGAACTGGGTTGAGAGCAACAAGCATTCGGAGAATAAAAGAGACAGAGATCAATGGGAACGGACGAAATAACTCGGAATGAGAGACAAAATGCGGGGGAAACAAGGCAAACGAAATGATTTTTGTGGACCTATTACTCGCGCGGAGTAACGAGCCTGCCTCCCTCCTCGTACTTAACCCTCGAGATTGTGACGTAATGGTCATTGGAGGGTGTTATCAACCGCACTCTCTTTGGAAGGCGATAAATAGTTGAAAAATCGTTAAGAAAAATAAAATAAAAATACTACAATGTATTTTCAACCCTCGAGTAACGACCATGATGATTTTATTTAATTCGTGCAATTTTTAATACAAAAAAAAAGTCGAAAAAAAAATTCTGCAAAAATGACGTTTTTTTTTACAAAAAATGATGTAAAAATTGTAATTTTCAATTAAAAACAAAACAAAAATCGTTTCGTAAGTCTGGAAAAGCGTGCTTTCAGCCAAAATGGTTAAACTAGCGACGCCTCCAGATTTCGGCGTCATTGGGGGTGTTATCAACCCCACTAACTTTGAAAGGCGATAATTATTTGAAAAATCGTTGAGAAAAATAAAATAAAAATAGTACAATGAATTATCAACCCTCGAGTAACGACCATGATGATTTTATTCAATTCGTGCAATTTTTAATACGAAAAAAAAGTCGAAAAACATAAATTCTGCAAAAATGACTTTTTTTTACAAAAAATGTAGAAATTGTAATTTTCAATTAAAAACAAAACAAAAATCGTTTCGTAAGTCTGAAAGAGCAGGCTTTCAGGTGGGACTGGTTTGATTAGCGACCGTTCCAAAAAGTATACCCCAGTTTTTGCACCGTCCGCTTCCTTCGGCTTCGAAAACTGAACTAACGGGCCCTTCCAAATAATAACGACGAGGCTCTCTACTAGAAGGTCCAAACTACCGATAGAGGGTGTCGCTAGTCTCATTTTATCAAAATTTCATTTCGTATAGTCGGGCGAAAGCAGCTGGGGTAAAATTAACCCCATGTGACCATTGAGGGTTAACTTCTCTTTCATCACCCAATCTCGTTTTCTTTATGAATCCCTCCCCCTCGGCTTCACTTCCGATGTGCGATTATTAGCATGGCGAGCTTATTTTCCGACCCTCCGCGATTGTTCGAGTCTACCGCTTCTTTTCTATGGTCCACATGGTGCAGTCCACAGACAGTCTTTGAGGCTGAAAAGCCTCGTTAAAGGTAATGGTAATGAGGAAAAACAAGAGGAAATTGGTGGCGATATTGGTCAAGGATTGGGGCGCGCAAAAGCGCACAGGGAATAGCAAAGTTCCTCCTGGTCAGTCTGTTCGCTTTTTCTCAGTCTATCCGGCTCCAATTATCAGCCGTATCAACTCCCCGAACAATCACACTTGCCAGGCTTTTATATTCGTCGCATACTCGTATAAATGTCACTCCAGAAACCGTACAGCGTTTTATTTCTTTTATCGATTCTTCTTGCTACACCGCCGCCGCACCCCCTAGAGCCTCTTTGTTTCGAGACATTTTTCCTTTCCAAGTCCCGCACGACCAGACGCAATAAATTCCCGTGTGTTTTTTTTTCTTTTTTACCGCTTAAACCTCCCCAAGCCTTTTGTTCTTGCGGCGTGGGGTTGCCGAAAGCTCTTGAAAAGCTGTTCGGGGCGAGCTTGAAGAATCGACGCTAAATATAAAATTTAAAAAACTCTTTCAATGGGAAATAAACGTGAGAAAATAAATTCAACCGGAAGATTCTAATGAAAATGAAGTTTCTAATTATTGGGGACGTTGCATGGTGATGGTCGAATCTTCGTTTCAAAGTTGCTGCAAATCGGTAATTTGTTTTTATTCTATAATAAATTTTTAATACTTGGCGTCGAGCCGCTACCGCGTCTCTTGATAAAATTTCCGAAAAATTTTACGACCGATTTCATTGAAAAACTGAATACAGCTATGCAAAGTTTTAAGAGGCTTCACCATTTAGCAATCGAAATATTTAATCTTGAAAATTGCAACTTTTAACACACGCTGTTACGAGAAACTCCCGAAAATTGTATTTTTTGTATAATAATCAAAATTTCGAAGAAATTTTACGATCGATTTTTTTGAAAAACTGAATAAAGCTTCTTCGATATTGCATAAAAGTGTATGCAAAGTTTCAAGAGGATTCACCATTTAGAAATCGAGATATTTAATGTTAAAAATTGCAACTTTTAACACACGCTCTTACGAGAAACTACTGTAAATTGCGAGGTAAATTGTGTTTCTTATAAAATAAATATATCTCGACTTCTACACGGTGAAAACTCTTAAAATTTCGCGAGCTATTAGATGTCACGATTCTCTCAGTATAGTGCAACTTTGAAGGAATTCTATCGATTGAAAATTTTGCACACAACGTCCTGAACCAAGGATAATCGCCATGAAGTAAAACGAACAAAAGATTTTCATCTTATTTCGAGGTTCTTCGACTCTCCGCAGAGACTATTAGACTAGGAACTGACTTATTAGTTTGCCTTGTTGGAATTAAGTCCACGACCGACTGAGTGAAGCCAATGAGCTTGCTTAAGCCACATCACAGACATTTACGGCTGGGTGGACATTTCATGCCGCGTGTCACAGCAGCAGAACGTGACTTAACACATCCCTGTGTGCTGTATGCTGCGCGTGCGGTGGAGGTTATTACAGTCCGCATTCGAGACTCTAGCACTTCGCGATTCAAGTCCGGAGGGAGGGAATCCCAAAGAAATAACGAGACCTAGAACGTTTACCCATAATTCAGCTTTTATTGAACAACTCGTGCGGCGGTCGTCATGACAACGCGATACCAACAACACGCAACCGGAAGCCGCAGTGAGCGTTCGAGTCGAGCTAACTATCTTACTGCCTGCTGCTCGCCAATCTACCCTCTTCGTGCACCAATGATACACTTTTTATTTATACTATTCCATGAAAACCTAACTCCACTGTGTACAGAGAAAAATCGTTTCAAAAATTACACTATGGCTTGGTCCCACGTCGCCGCTCTAATGGATTTAAGCAGAAGGCATTTTTTATTCGCCAACTTTCTAGCCAAACGAGAGATTTCAGGATTTAGAGTCATTACAATTTTTTGACCGAAATTGAACGAAAAATGTCGAAATCAGTCAATAAATGTTAAAATTTGGCAAAAAATTCCAAAGTTCTCGTTATTGTAAATGGAATATTAATCGCTGAAAGATTTTAGCAAATACGTTGCAATTTTTTGACTGAAATTGAGCGAAAATGTCAGAAATGAGCAAAAAATTCAAAATTTGAAAAAAAAATGTCAAAATTTGGCAAAAAATTCCAAAGTTCTCGTTATTTTCAATGGAATATGAATCTCTGAAAGATTTTAGCAAATACGTTGCAATTTTTCATCTGAAATTGGGCGAAAACGTCAGGAATGAGCAAAAAATTCAAAATTTCACAAAAAATGTCAAAATTTGGCAGAAAATTCCGAAGTTCTCGTTATTTTCAATAGAATTTGAATCTCTGAGAGATTTGAGCAAATACGTTGCAATTTTTCATCCGAAATTGGGCGAAAAATGTCAAAGATCCATATTCTATTAAAAATAACAGAAAGTTTTACATTTTTCGAGAAAATTTGACATTTGCCGCCAAATTTTAACATTTTTCGCCCAATTACCGATGAAAAATTGCAATTTTGCTAAAATATCTCAGAAATTCATATTCGGCGCAAGTTCGTTCACCGATGCTCACCAAACAAACTGTCCACGTTCAATGAAATCCAGAAAACTTGGTTGCTACATTCGACAGCCTGCAACTTTGATATTTTCTAAAAAAAAAAACAAAAATTTATCGCAGCAGCGTGTACGAGCGGCGGAGCATGGAAAAGCTGCATGGATCCAGAGAGAATGATGCAGTTTTGCGTCGACAATTTTGGCCGATTCGTTGGCGCGGTAAACGGCGAGCAAAACACACACGCGATTTTTTAATACTGCTCCGGCGCACGTCGTACCGCACGATGAACTGCGCGTATGCGGAATAAAATTCTGAGCGAGCGCGCGTATTCAGCGAACCAGTTAATCTGCCGAGTCGTAGATCACGCACTGCTCTTGCAATTTCTCTAATTACAAATATACAGGTTTAGCTATCGCGCGCGGGATAAAACAAAGTTGTAAAATAAATACTCAAAGGAGAATGAGAGACTCGGTGGAATAAATGCGCGATCTAATTGGCGCTGTGCGATGATCGATGCGCGACTATCTCCACGCAGACGCGTTAGATTATTTATGGCACCGGATCGAGCGAGCGAATCGCAAGCGCGAGCGATAATCTACGCGGAGCAGGAATGAGAAAAAGATAAAATAATGGCGCGGGGCTCAAAAATGGAGATGCTTTCTTTTCTGGTGTGCCCGCGTGGTCGAGGTGAAATCGTGATTATAAATCGCCGCGCGCGCTTTTTCTCTTCATTCCTGAGACGCGTTCGAATCCGCGTGCGGCGCATCGTCCGATTGCGGCGAGCGGCCTCGTGCGCGCGACCGTAAAGATCAATCTCGATCGCGGGGCACAAATCGCGTCAGATTATCGTGAGAAACTCAATGTTTTCGATATCGCACGAGCAGCTTCTCTGAGACCGCGATAAATCATAATAATGAATCATGGGCAAGAGCATTTTCTATGCCCCCCCCATCCCCCACGTGGCTGAAAGAAAAAATGCCATTTTCAAAAAGTTCTACATTTTTATTTATCGTCACATTTTCCGAATTATTTCCCGGCGCAAAACTGCACTTCCTCTGCGAGGAAGCCAAAATAAAAAATACAGTTCCTTTTAGAGAAAGATTCGAGCATCTTGGTTTTTTTTTAAATTTTATTTCGAATTTTATTTTTAATTTTATTTTCAATTTTTTTTCAATTTAATTTTTTAATTTAATTTTTAATTTTATTTTCAAATTTATTTCGAATTTTATTTTTAATTTTATTTTCTATTTTATTTTCAATTTTTTTTTCAATTTTATTTTTTAATTTTATTTCTCAATTTAATTTTTTTATTTCATTTTATTCTTTTATTGTTGTGATTGGAATAAAAGATTGTGCGAGTGACGAACATTACGAGAAAGGAAAGAGAGATATTGCGCCGGGAAATGTGTGACTAACACGTTGCTCGGTATCCCTCCGGAGGTGTACGTCATCGTACGATCGTGGCAAAAGGGCGAAGACCAAGCAATACGGTTGTTGGAGGGTTACAGAGAGCAGGGTCGTAAAACGATGAGCTACTCAAAGTGTGTCTTGATCCCCGAGACAGGGTATCCCAACGCACACACGTGACACATGCAATGACCTTGAAGAATGATCGGAGATCAGGAATTCGGGTAATACGCGTTTCCCTGTTTCCTAGCTCTTCGGGGGATGAGCGTTTCCCTTCGTGTAGCGTGGAGAGATTCCGCTTTTGTTTGTTGGGTGCGGGGGAGCCTGGGAGATAGGAAAACAGGCAGCTCGTGTCAAGAGTATAGGGTGGAAACGAACCGGTAAAAATAAACGTAAAAGCTTTCCAAACATGGTGTAGGGAGAATGGCAAAGTAACAGGATCGAGAATCTCACGTAATCCGAGAGATGAGAACGAATGATCGAAACAATAGGGTCTCGTTACGTAGCAGAGCAAAAGGCCCAACAAGTCGAACTCTATTCGCGATCCGACGAACATAAATTTCCAGAAAGGCGTCCAACTATGCTGCTTGGCTGGGAAAAAAACTTATTTACAGAATGAGCGACGGAGATGAGAACCAAATGCCCGAGTCTGGCAACGTAAGAAAAATAGAAGCTGCGGGGGCGAGCAGTCTGCTTAATAGTCACACCTCCGGATTGTGACGTGCATGTGAGCATCGAGGGTTAAAATCAGAGTCAAAACTGATGTCCCTTGCCTCCCTCTTTATTGCCTCCACGCGACACTTTTGTGCGGTCAGAATGGTCCATAATCTAAAAAACATGCATCTCCTGAGAAATCTTTCCTCAGGATTGCCCTGTGGCGAACAGTCCCGCCGCTTAACCCCATGACCTCGCGAGAATGAGACTTTTTTCTTCTGCAACTCTTTTATCCCTCAACCCTACGCTGCTTTCTTTCTCGCTCATTCTCTCGGATAGTCCACGTGCATGATACAGCAACCGGGTGTCGTTTCGGTGTTTCTCAAAGCTCCCGCAACAGGGTATCGCCCTCGAGCCTTGCTATACTCTATTTTTTTTTTTAATTTTTATTAATTATTTTTATTGTTATTACCATTTTTATTAAATAATATTTTTAAATATTAATGAATTTATAAATTCTATTTGAGACAGTCTCCAATGATTTTCATTTATTGTTATTATTTTTCATAATAACAATTTCATAAATAATCTTAAATAATTATATTTATAATTTTTTTAAAATATTTGTCAATATTTATAAATATTTATATATTTTTATAAATATTTTCTAATATTTATAAATATTGATAAATATCTACATATTTTCAAATTATATTTGGGACAGTCTCCCATTATTGTTATTTATTTTTATTATTATTATTATTTATAAAAATTTATGAAAATTTATAAATATTTTCAAATATTTAAAAATATTCATAAATATTTATATATTCTTGCATTCTATTTAGGACAGTTCCCATTATTGTTGTTTATTTTTATTATTACTTTTATTTATGAATATTCATTAATATTTATATGTTTTTTAAATTCTGTTTGGGACAGTCGGCCGCGTGCCCGATAGCTAGCGGCAAAAAGCAAAAGAAGGAGAGCAGGACGGAGGTATAAAGAGAGTTTTTCTTGAGCGACAGGAAACAGCCGCCGGCTGAAAAACACACCAGCGTACAATACGAAGAATTTGTTTTTTGGTATTCTTTTCCATTGCTCCCCTCTTTGCTGCTTCCCGAATGACTAGATTTTCTTCCCACGCACCTGACCCCGCCTGCATGCAACTTGACCGAAAATATTCGATTCCTCGATCCTCGTTGCTCCAACAGTTGGTCCAGAGTCTGTGCGACACCAAAATGCCAAGCGTGACTCGGTCGGGCATCCCGAGTGTCGAGGAGAATAAAAGGCACACCGCACGAGAGACTTTTGACGTTTCTCTCATTTCCGTGCGCCACGTCTCCCTTTCATGCAGTCTCCCCAACGGAAAATTCAGGTCATTTCGTCAGTCGAGATTTTCTCGAAAATTGGGCCATCGAGAAATTCCAAAAGGCCTCGAGCATGTAGCGAAAAAAAATCACCAACGTACGTATCCGTTTAACGATAAAACGATTTTTTTCTCTACTGATTATCGTGAGGGAAGAGATTTTTCCTTCTGGGCGAAAGAAAAGTTGGAAAAAGCTTCCGGAATGCCCGAAGAGATTGGGACGGGATATCGAGGGCGCAAAACTTTTGCTGGAGCCGACAAATTGCACAATAATTTGTAGCAATTACGCGAGCGGTATATGCGGAGGAGCTACCAAGGAGGGAGAAAGTTTTTCTTTTACAGATAAGAAGAAAAGTTTTGGATTTCGTAGCGTGTTGAATAAAGCAATTGCCATGTTAGCGTGCTGCTCGTCGAGCAGAGAAGCTTTTACTCAACACACACGCCGATTCACTTTAATCCAGAGCTTGGCACAATCGCTATTGTTCATTGAAACAGGCCCGATTACGACGACGTGTGATTGAACGCCGCTAAATCGAGTTCCCCAAACTGTATACACTCCTCGGTTTGCTTAATTCCTTTGCGAAGAGAAAATAATATCGAAAATTACTGTGGCAGCAGTTTCCTGGTGGCATGGTGCTCCTCTAAAGGATTTTAGCAAAAACATTTTTCATTTATATTCTCTATTTAAAATAGCGGGACTCTCGACACTTTTGTGACAAATTTCAACATTTTTCGTCCAATTTCAAATAAAAAATTATTATGTATTTGTTTAAAAATTTCGGAGATTCTTTTGGTAATCAATGAAGACATTTTTCGATAAATTTTGACACTTCGATATTTGCTGCCAAATTTTGATATTTTTCACCCAATTTCAGATGAAAAATTATCATGTATTTGCGAAAATATTTTAGAAATTCATATTTATATTGAAAATAGCGCACTTTGAATTTTTTCGCCCAATTTTTGGAGAAAAATTACTATGTATTTGCTATAATCTCTCAGAGATTCATTTTCTATTGAAAACAGCGGTAACTTTGGCACGTTTTGCCAAATTTAAACATTTTTCGTAAATTTCGACACTTTTCATTCAATTTTAACATTTTTCGTAAATTTCGACATTTTTCATTCAATTTTAACATTTTTCGTAAATTTCGACATTTTTCATTCAATTTTAACATTTTTCGCAAATTTTGACATTTTTCATTCAATTTTAACATTTTTCGCAAATTTTGACATTTTTCATTCAATTTTGTCATTTTTCACCAATCTCAGATGGAAAATCACGTGTATGGTAAAATCTTTCCGAGCGACGACGCGATACCACAAAACTCCGATATCATGACAATTTTGAATAAAATTTCTTCTCCCCGCAGCTAATTCTCCATCCCCATAGAATTCCTACCACAAAAGTAACGTTTGCTGTATATCGAATGATTGTACAGCTTGAATGCAGCATGGCAAAGGTTCGCACCAACGACCCTGTGAACTGTCTTTTCTTCCCTAGACATTTATCAATTGACTTTCCAAACTATCGTGGCGATCGTGAGATGAAACTTGGACGAAGGATTCGTAGTGTCGGTGATGCGTTTGCTTCCGCAGTCGCGTATCAGTGTCCTCGCCCAAACTTATTAAATTCGAGTCTCTCGATGCTCGAACTTTCGCACAATGGCAAAAGCTGAGTTTTCAGGAGAAGCATGAAAGAATTGATAAGATCTTAAACACATTGTTGGAGGAGAACGGCGTAGGAAGGTCCTCGAGATCGGGAGCTGTATATATACAATCAATTGCACAAAGTTTCACACTCGAGAATCCCTCATTCCCGAGGGGTCGGTGACTTATTGCACAGAAACGACCCCTGGCTGTCCATTCCCTCATCCCTTGGCGGGTGCGAGTTTTATCAGTTTTTTATTTCAGTTGCTTCGATCCGAGAAGACTGGCAATCCATCAGGGTCTTCATCCCTTTGTCCAATTTTCGATTAAGTCTTAATGTACATTGGCTCTTCCATATCTTTTGATTCCTCCATCGATACATTTTGTTGCGGATTTAAAAAAAAAGAAAAAAAAGAAAAAGTTGAGACGCGCCCGGAATAAATCTCGTGGGGTCCGTTCGGCAAAGCCCGCGTTTTCTTTTTTATTTTTCTGTCCTTTTTCTCTCTCGATATGTACTCTCGTCTCTGTCCCTACAGCCCTGCCACTGGCACGAGAAAATGTTAATCAACCGCGCGTTGACTTTACGGAGAGAAATTTTTCTCGGTCTCCCAGCTAAAACAATTGCTGTGCTCTCCACTATACTGCGAGCAAGTTTCTTTCACCATTTTCCAATGAAATTGCAACCCACTGTGCCTTTCCTGGCACAGTAATTAAGAAACTTGTTTCATGGAAATAAGCCCGACGTGCGAATGCCCATAGAAAATGGACAATACGTTCTAGTTGACGTAAATCCCATATGTAACGAAAAATGCTACATGAAAAGAATTATTACATTTATTTTGACGCGTTAATATCAAAAAACGACTTTTTTAGGATTTTTTGAAAATTTTGTTTCAAACATTCTTGCCACCAGGACTGACAATTTTTTTCTCTGAAGTAAAATGTTGTTACGTTTGAAATTTGAATTATTTCATTTTCAATTTTTTATTTTTCGCATCTAAACGCGTTCCTTTTGTTTTTTAAATAAAAAATTGAAAATGAAATATTTAAAATTTTGAACGTCAGAAAAAAAAAAATTTCGTACGAGAGAACTATTAGTTTTAGTGCGAAGAACGATTATACAAAATTTTGAAAGACCCCTGAATAACGTTGTATGATTTTATCAAACGATATAAATTCATCATTTATTTATTTTATTGAAAATGGCGGAAACCTCAATATTTTTCGCTAAATTTCAGATGAAAAATTATACCGTGCGATTTGGTAAAATCTCTCGGAGCGACGATATGGTGCCAGAAAACTTTGATGCCATAGTAATTGTTGTTATAATTTAAAATTCAATTGAATCGGTTGTGTTGAGCCGATTGTCGACAAAACGCACAATAGGAAGTACAGAATGGTGGGGGGTAACCGTACGGCGTACGGTTCCATAACAACGGTGAGCGACTGGACTCCCCTGGATAAGGGGGGGTACATAATAGAAGAGGTATGCAACGTTTCAGGTAGGATTCTGTCGCGAATGGAATGGTAACGCGTGCGGAGTAGTTTACAACGGATTCCGCATGGTTGGTTGCATCGTATGCGACCGTGGGACACATCCGGCCTGTAACGGCTCCAGTACATCGGAGTAGATGGAGGTAATATGGAACGAGAAGTGCGGATATGTAGACTCGGACATATAACGGTCCATCGAGTGTATTAATAGTCTTTGAGGTAATGGAAGCAAAAGAGCGATCAGTGGAGAAGGTTGTACCCAATAAAATGGACTGGGGAGTGTATCCGGAAGTGAGAAAGGCAGGAAAATGGAAATGCTCCAATTGGCATGGGTCGCAGGGATGATAATGATGATGTTGGACGATCAGTCGCGTTCCAAAGCGAGAACTACTCTCTCTCCCTCTCGGTTTGCTAGCCGCGGCGGTATATTCTTGAGTTCCCAGAGCATGACTCTCTGGTCGACCGTTAGCCTGGCGCTGGCTGGGCCAACTCAGCAGAAGCAACAGCCAGGGCATTGCGCAGCATTCCCTTAGCCACCGATACGAGAAAGTCAACGTCGGTCATCCTCGGAGTATAAAACGTATACACATGCGGCATCATGTACACACAAGAGCAATCCATGAGGAATGTCGGTGTGTGCATGCGGCCAAACTATGCCAACAACGAGGTAGATGTGCTCGCTAACACAAGCAGAGCTTTCTATTGCTTGACGCTATAAAGACACATGCTAGGTACATAGCCACCGGGCTAGAGCATCATCAGTTGCATTACCGACCGACTCTCCCGCTCGCTGCCATTCCTTCGCAGAGCTCAAGCTCGTACATCAACGGCGGACAACATTTGTCCAGTCGCTTGGATCTTGTCATGGCCAATGCTCTCTTGCATAGCCTGCGGTCAACAACTGTCTATTCTCGCTTACCCTATGTACCAAAGAAACTTTCCAACCGGCATGCTGTGTGCATGATACCCGAGAAGAGACACTAAGAATGTCAAATAACACCGCTAATTTCAGGTTCAAGATCCCTCGTCCCTTTTGCCACTTGTGCCATCGACCAGGGTCCATAAGACAAAAACAAGATCATAATGACCGACAGAAATCTGTCGCACTCCTATAATACACGAATATTCCTATTTGTTGTTAATCTATACGAGCTCTTCGTTCTCTGACAATTTTGTTGGAATTGCTAGAAAAATACAAATTCTACGGCATTTTGGAATTTTCAAAAAAAGCCTGTCGATGCTCTGACTTCCGCACATTTTAAGATTTCTTACTAATTTTTGTTGTTTATCAATAGAGTGTCATAATCGAAAGGTTAGTATTGAAGTTGGGAAATGCCGGTCGAACGGTTTAAATTTTATGATTTTTCGAATTTCACGAAAATTTGAGCTTTTTTTTTAATTTCAATAAAAGGGTTTCGACGCTCTAACTTTTGCAAATTTTAAGATTTGTTACTAATTTTTTTTTTATCAATAGAGTATCATAATAGGAAGGTTGGTATGGAATTTGGAAAATATCGGTCAAACGGTTAAAATTGAATGATTTTTCGAATTTTACGAAAATCCGAGTTTTTTGAAAAATCGTCAAACGCTTTAATTTTCGTAATTTTTCTAAGACATGAATTTTCAAAGTCACCAACTGTTATGACTGTTTTAACTAATATCCGAAATTTTTAATTTTCTGTTTCTTGGACATTTTCCGAGCCAGAAGCACCCAAGCCTTCGATCCAAGACTTTGAAATGTAAATTGCCCCCGACACTCGATATCGTGATCAATTGGTCGGGAGTAGACTAACGAGTCTCCACGCATCTTGTCTGGAGTGAGAATAGGCAAAGCGTGTGCAGGTTCGATTGAGGCAATCCTGAGGAAGCCCCAATGGCACGGTGCCTCCTACAAAATCGAAGTTGCATCTGACAATACAAATGCTTTGCTCCCGATGCTAAGCGAGTCCGCCTTTGCGACAGGAACTCGAGTGCTTTCCATAGCGGATCACAATTTTCGTAATAGAAACATCAAAGAGTGTCTGCGGAGCGAGGAAGACCCTCATCCTCTGCCTTGGAGATAAGTTTACCAACGATATTCGTTACAGGATCGACTGAGAGAGTTTTCTTGGAAAATCCGCGTCTCATTACTGCGTTTCAGCACAAAGCCATATAAACATATCAAGTCTCCGAGACTTTTTAATTTCCTCTTTTCATCTCGTTGTTTGGAGACTGTCAATGCCACCGCCTTCAGGAAAAGGCAGTTTCTTATTAAGGCAACATCCTTTCGATGCATCAACTTGATTTTTTCTTCATTTTCATTTTAATCGTAAATTTCTGTCTTGACTGAAAATTGCGTGTAACGAGGATGCGGTACAGGAGACACTTTTAGAGTTTGCCAAAGCAAGTCTCCAGGAATTTCCTTTAACCTCGCGAGTCTCTCCATCGTGCAGGCTCTGGTCAAAAAGACTTTTTCCATGAGTTAGCATCGTCCCGCCCAACTTTGCTCCTTCTTCTCGACTCTCACAGACACTATACCGCCAAGTTGGATAACTTTCTTCCTTTTCTCCTGGAGCATGTTGCAGCACTGTTCGAGCTTTCCTCCCACCGCAGTTTTTATTGCCTCTCCGCTTCTGTCTCGTCTTTGTCGTCTCAACATCGCGGTACTACGAAGCTTCTCCTTCTAACTCTCCCTCGTGGCAAAGCGCTTGTGTGACGTACCTATGCCACCGGGCCAATTTAACTTGGAAATTTATTCCCTCACAGGTTTTACCCCGAAGCACCGGAACAAGCAAATGAGAAGTTTAACAAGTGGTATCGGGGGAATAAGCTCGTGTTAAAACTGCTGCTGTTGCTGTTGTTTCCTTCGATTGTAGCCGCCACGGAGGTCTTGGCCTCAACTATTCTTGAGATCCCCGAGAGAGCGCTCGAATCATTAACGCGTTGAAAAAAAATTCGCAGAGCGAATCCGAAGACATCGCACGATTTTTTGGGATTTGGGTGCGAAAAGCCGAAAAGGTTGGAGAGAACTCCGGAAGGAAATTGCTGAACCGATTGTTTTTATGAGATTGTTGCTTTCTCATAGAGAAAGCTGTTGAAAATGTTTGTTTTTTTTTCCAGGTCTCAATCAATGTGCAGAATGTCCCTGAAGATCGAAAAATAATGGAAAATATTTCCATGGCTTTTTCTACGCACGATTAATTAATTTGGAGAAAGGCAAAGAAACGTGAAAAAAGAAAATCGTCCGAAGACATCGCACGATTTGTTGGGGTTTGGGTGTGAAAAGCCGAAAAGTTTGGAGAGAACTCTGAAAGGAAATTGCTGAACCGATTTTTTTTATGAGATTGTTGCTTTCTCATAGAGAAAGCTGTTGAAAATGTTTTTTTTTTTTTTTTTTTCCAGGTCTCAATCAATGTGCAGAATGTCCCTAAAGATCGGAAAATAATGGAAAATATTTCCATGGCTTTTTCCACGCACGAATAATTAATTTGGGGAAAGGCAGAAAAACGTGAAAAAAGAAAATCGTCGGGGAATCGATTCGCAATGATACAGAGGGGAGTGGAATGAGCCGAAAAAAACGAGACGCGTCAGAAGAAGAGAAAAAGAAGAAACACGCAGGCCCCTCATGATTGCCGCGATGTCCTGAGGGAGAGTGAGAAAAATCTCGTCCCGAGCTGCTCGGTTCGTCAAAAAGTGTTATATTTCACTAAAGGCAGGCTTAACTCGGGGATTCTTGAGCGGCAGGTTATGGGGAGAGAGTTGTGGAGCAACAAGAGAGAGAAAGAAATGGAATTTAAATTTTGCGGTACTCTCAGGATTGGGTGTTTTGCTCGGAGCAGAATTTCCCTCATCATCTCATCAGGACCAGCAAGTCCCTTTCTCTTGGTCTCGGCAAGCATCGGATTTTTATTAGTTTTTATAAAACACTTTTGCAAACACTTCGCGCCCTCGCATTTTGCCTCATCAATCTTTTCCGAGGAGTTTATTCGATAAGTTGCAATTGAGATTCGTTGATCGACTGATCATTTTATATTAAGGACGTTGGACGGCGATGGTTGAATTTAAATTTCTGTTTTCACTTTTTCTTACGTACAAAATCATTTGCGAGCCCAAATGCATTGATAAAAGTTGTTACTAATAGACTGAAAAACAACATACTCTAAATCCAAGATTCTCGGAGGTAATCTGTATTTGTTGTATAATAAAAAAAAATTTGAAAAAATTTTACGACCGATTTTTTTGAAAAAATGAATAAAGCTTCTTCGATGTTGCATAAATAAAAGTTTATGCAAAGTTCTAAGAGGCTCCACCATTTAGATATCGAAATATTTAATGTTGAAAATTGCAACTTTTAACACTCGCTCTTATGGAGAAACTACTGAAAATTGTATTTGTTGCATAATAAATAAAATTTCGAACGAATTTTACGACCGATTTTTTTGATAAAATAAATGAAGCTTCTTCGATGTTGCATAAAAGTTTATGCAAAGTTTTAAGAGGCTTCACCATTTAGATATCGAAATATTTAATGTTGAAAATTTCAACTTTTGACACATATTATTAATTTTTTTAAATCGTAACTCTCGATTTTCCGAACGAAGTTTTTCAAAGACGGTGCTACAGGAAAAAAAGATTAACGCTCGACGCAGTTTTTCATGCAAAAAATTGTTTATTATGCCGAAAAATCCAATTTTTTTCTTCCATTGTGAAAATTTTGAGTGGAAAGAAAATTGCAACTTTCAACACTCGCTCTTATGAAAAACAACTGAAAATAGTGATTTTTATAAATAAATATTTCTGGAAGGACTTCTGTCGATAGAAAATTTAGCATACAACGTCGTTAAGAACCGGATATTGAAATTCCTTCCGGATCCTTCCTCACGTTAGAAAATCTTCATGACTCACTGAAAATGTGACTCGAGACCAGAAAAAAACTTAATTTGCACTGACATTGTCGATGTTAAGTTTGCCGCGGCTGACCTTGCAAACCGATTTTTCAAGGAGCTCGCTATGGTCTGTGGACGAACGTGCGCGATGGAGGCCAGTATCGAATATCGACCGCGGGGTATCCCTTTTCCCGCTCGAACAATCGTTGCGGCTTACCGCAGTGGAATGTCTCCTGCTGCTCACCTTTTCTCTTCTATCGGTGTCGCGATCCTACACAGGTAGGGCTAGCCATATACGTACGTACGTCTTGTATGCTCGCGATTCGCAATGGCATATCGGAGCGGAGAGAGCTTCGCAACGTCGTGAGGCAAAAAAAAGGTAAAAAAAAAAAAAAAAAATGAAGAAATTCACTTCGAGAGTAGTTTTCGCCTGCAATATCGAGTTCCGCGCATGAACGCATTTTTATTGAATTCCCCATGCTGCGCCTTACATCTCCATAAAAGAGGAAGAAAATTACAGATTACTGCGGAGAAGCGAGAATTTTTCATCAACATGAATATCGAGTCAATTTCAGTTTCAACTAAAATCCGAGAGTCTTTTGCCGCTTTTAATGATTCACGTCAATCTGCCTCGGATATCGAGTTAGCTCCAGTCTTCAGTGTTCCTGAGTGACACACCAGACAACTTGCAGCTTTCATCGTCAATACTTCGTTCGTGCATATGAGGGAAAATTTTAATTTTTCAAATTACTATGACATCGTAATCGATTATTTGAAGGATTTTGGCAGACAGTCATTTTTCATTCATATTTTAATGAAAATAACGAAAAGTTTGACTTTTTTCCGAAATTTTGACATTTTTCGTTCAATTTTAGATGAAAAATTACTATTCAATAAAAATTAGTATTTATTAACAAATTTTAGAGATTCATCATCTATTGAAAATTTCGGAAACTTTGACTTTTTCGCCAAATTTTGATTTTGGCATTTTTCGCAAAATTTAGATGAAAATTGACCATGAATTTGTGGAAATCTCTCAGAAATTCGCAATCTATTCAAAATAGCAGAAATTTTGATACATTTTTCGTTCAATTTATAAAATTTCTCAGAGATTCAAAATCAAATTCAAAGTCAATTACAAAAACTTTGATTTTTTCGCTAAATTTTAAATTTGACATTTTTCGCCAAATTTTAGATGAAAATTGACTATAAATTTGTGGAAATCTCTCAGAAATTCACAATCCATTGAAAATAGCCAAAATTTTGATACATTTTTCGTTCAATTTCAGATGAAAAAGTACTTTGTATTTTCTAAAATTTCTCAGAGATTCATAATTTTTTTTTAAATTACAAAAACTTTGAAATTTTTTAAATTTTGACATTTTTCGTCAAATTCCAGATGAAAAATGACGATGAATTTGTGGAAATCTCTCAGAACTTCGCAATCTATTAAAAATAGCAGAAACTTTGATACATTTTTCGTTCACGTTCAGATGAAAAATGTATTTGGTAAAATCTCTCAGATGGTTCAAGGAAACTATGATGTCGTGGTATTTGTTCATATAATTTTATCTCCGTGTATATATTTCAACATATCGACATTGACGCGATTGAACGCTCATTCATACAGTTTGAATGCATGCAGTAGTTTTCTAAGTATAGTTCTCAGTCAGATAGACTTTTGTATTTCTGCAGCAAGAGCAACTCTGGGCCAGAGAAGCTTTTCCAGGAAGCAGCAGCAGCCGAAGGAGGGAAAGAGGAAGAGAGCAAAAGATACGTCGTATCTCGTTGGTAGTTTCTCTTCGACTTGCTGCATGTACCACACGACGTAACGTTTGTTGCCATTACACTGCACATCATCAAGAAAACTGGCTTTTTCCGTGACAGGAACGTTGCATTGTTAGAGCAGAGGCTTGGAGAGAGATATTTCAGGCTACGAAGATGCATTATTGGAATCCATTAACTTGGTTTCCGCTCGATATCGAAACGTTTCAATCCATCAAATAGAAATTTTCCTAAAACGTTCAAGTTTCCATCGTAGCAACGAAATCCTTCATTTTATTCAAACTTTCGAGAGCACAGCCAAAATATTAACAAGCAGTCTCCACGTAAATAAATTATTCGCAAACAAAAAAGTGAAATTCAAAAAAAAAAAAATTGACGGGATTCTAAAAATTTCAAAAATCATTTTTCAAATAAATAGATAAATAAATAAATAAATAAATAACTAAATGAATAAACAAATGGATGAATAAATGAAATAAATTTCAAAAATATGAATAATAATAATAAAAATAATTTAAAAAAAAAAACAATTTATTGGAATGCAACGAAATTTNAATAAAAATAATTTCAAAAAAAAAAATTTATTGGAATGCAACGAAATTTTGTTTTCTTGTTTTATTTTTCTCCAGAACCGATAATTATAATTATAAATAATTGTAATTATAATTATAATTATAAATAATTATAATTACCAATATGTTAAAAAATAAGAAATATTTATAATTAGAAAAAACGTTTTTCATTAAATCTCGAGGTTGCAAACTTGAGAGTCGTCGATAGACTGAGAAATCAATTTTTCGCTGAAGAATAAAAAGCGTCATTTTTTTTTTTGCATGATGCGAATGTGTCACACGTGGTGGAGCTTCGTTCTGATTGAAAGACGAAGAATCCAAAGGCACTGACCTCAAAGAAGCACGATTTGAAAAGCGCCCAAAGAAGCCTCGTTGCAGCAGATATATTCGTGCAGTTTGTAAAGTGCTTTGGATGCTACTTTTCTTTTGTGGCATTTAAAAAGCCTCTTGACAATTGCAAAAGGAAGAAAAGAGACGAAAGAAAAGATTTTGAATTTGTGGTGCGAGGAATGTTTCGAGAGGCACACACGAGTGTGACAAAGGAGAGTAGACTGAAAACATCAAGTTGAAAGCAGAAACGAGTTGCACTGAAAAATGGTCCGTTGCATTGTCCGGTTTATCCCTCTGACTAGCCGCGCTTGCTAAATATAGAGTTTTTTCTTCGTACCTCGAGTTTCTGGCTTCCAAGTGGCTCCAGAATCGTTACGAGTTAACACTCAGACAAGATTCACTCTAATGAGTCTTTCCAAACTTGTTTTACAACTTTGCACCATCAACAGATCGTGAAATTTTCTAGCAAAACGTAATAATCGAAAATTCTCTGCAGATTAAAGTTAATGAGATATTAATGAGTGAGCTCGAGGCAAGAAGTCAGGGAAACGCTCCTTTTTAACTCGATCTCCGAGGGCTGTGCCTGATTCTCGATTATCAACCAATAATTATCGTTTTTCTGATGAAAATAAAAGAAAAAAATCGATATCGACGTTTTTTTTTGTTTTTTCATGGAAATTTCGCAGTCTCGTGTAAAAGTTTTCGGACTCCCTGCACATTGAAATAGCGTGTACGAATGGAAAGCCCACAATCCACGAAATAGGTCATATCTCGTTCTCCGGTTTGCCACTCGTCGCCCGCGTCTCCGACGAAACGTGAACGCGACGAGAAGAGAAAGAGCGAGAGAGTACGAGGAAGACGCACTTGAGGGTTCTCCAGTATCTCGCGGAAGATGAGCCCGGCCGAGAGTGAAGAGGAGATTCCGTTTTCTAGGTTCATCCGAGTGTCTCTCGACGCCGCCCGCGGTTTCTACTCTCTCAGAGCCTCCTCCTGCTGCTGCTGCTTCTCGCTTCGCGTTCACCAAAAAAACTTGTCCCCGACCGAACATACGCTTTTATCATCCCAACGACCATCCTCATATTTCTGCTCGAGATAAAATTATAATTCACCGATTCATTACGACGGAGCTCTCGTTAAATCTTTATTTTATTATTTAAGGAGGACGTCCAGGCCCCACGAGTACGAGGCTTTTCAATTTATTCTCCAATCCCATTTCTTTTCATGTCAATCGTCGACAAAGATTCCTTTCACGAACACGATGAGTGGATCAAACGAATTTTTTCAATAAAATATTACTAATTATTCAATTTCTTGCTGCAACTTTTTTTTATACACGGAGAGATTATTGTTTCGATAATTACTATGACACCATAGTTTCATGGTGACATATCGTCTCTCTAAGAGATTTTAACGGATATATTGTAATTTTTGAGCGAAAATTACTCGAAGAATGTGAAAATTGAGCACAAAATTTGAAATTTAACCAAAAATGTCAAAATTTTGCTAAAAATGCCAAAGTTTTCGTTATTTTCAATAGAATATGAATCTCTAAGAGACTTTGGCAAATACATGGAACTTTTCCATCTGAAATTAGGCGAAAAATGTGACAAATGAGCAAGAAATTCAAAATTTGACAAAAGATGTCAAAATTTGGCGACGAATGCCAAAATTTCCACCATTTTCAAGAAAATATGAATCCCTGAGAGATTTTAGCGAATTCTCAGTAATTTTTTTTATCCAAAATTGGATAAAAATGTCGAAATTTACCAAAAAAACTGTCAAAGTTTTGCAAAAAATGCAAAAATTTCCACTATTTTCAATAGAATAGAAATCTTCGAGAGATTTTAGCAAATACACAGTAATTTTTCACTTGAAATTGAGCGAAAATGATCAAAATTCGTCAAAAACGTCAAATTTTGGTTTTTTTCAATAAAATACGTATAAAAAATAACAATGTCTTTGCTGAAATCCTCTAAAGGGGAGACATGGTACAAGAAAGTTATTAGATGCCATATAAATTTTTCACATTATTTTTTCTGCGTGTATCTGAATTCGGAAGCCGAGCAACGGTTCGTTCTCTTCGTTTTTTTCTCGTTTTTTTCATCAGTCCGACACAAAAAACGTGTGAGGCGTTTTTTAATATTCAGAACATGATTCCGGAGCTTGTTCGGTTGAGATTAAAAATTGACGATAGGAGCAGATGAAAGCTGCGGTGGTGGTGGTGGTTGAGCGACGCGAGATGACGAGAGCCATAGAAATGTCAGTAAGAAACGAACATACGCGGAAGAGACGTCGTCGTGCGGATTCTTTCGCAATTGTGCGGAGAGAATCGTGATTGGAGATGACGATCGAGGAGTAAGATTCTTGGCGGAGAGCCGGGCGGGGAGGGAGCGAGATGGAAAGAAATGAAATGTAACATTGGCAGCGACGCGAAAGAAAGACAGAAAAATGTTTCGACGTCTGGCTCTTGAAACGCGACGCTGAGTCACTTGTCCACGCAGCAGCGAATCAACTTGAATGTCGTATCAAGAAAAAAGTCATTGGACGAACGAGAAATCATCACGAAGCTCAAAGAAAAATGCGCGAGCTCGAAAATATAAAAAAAATGAGGAAGCCAAATCGATTTTTTTTGTGAATAAAATTTTTTGGTAAAATAAAAACTAAAAAATAATATTTTCACTCACTTTTTTGTAAGCCCACTTGACGCTCCGACTGAACTTGGCCATGGGCGAATCATCGACAAGAAAATATCTAACACTGTTTTCATCCTGAAAGTCCGAGTCGAAAAGTAAAGTTCGAAGCTGGAGATCGTCAGTGTGAGAATCGCCACAGTGGGACCAGTTATCTTGGCTCGTTTCATCGTTCAACTGACATCCCATGCTCTTCGGGGCTTTATTAACGTCAATCTTGACTTCCCGATGCTTGCCAATCGGAGCAGCGCTTGACTCCGAGTTCTCGGTTATCGTCGAAAGTCTCTTGAGATCCTTCGAACTTACGCGGACCGAACAATCCATTTTTCAAATAAAAAAATTTAAAAAAAACGAATCCTCTCCCTGGACAAAAGTTCAATCTCGAAAATTTCTCCTTCTCGGATGTGATTCAAATAATTTTCCACAAGAAATTTCAAATCTCAAATCAAAATCCTATTTTTCTGATGGAAAAAAAAAAATTGTCCCATTTTTGTTGTTTTTCCGAAAAACGGGCCAAATTTTTTTTTCTAAAGCATTATTGTCAATGAATTCTAATTGTGTTTGTTAATATTTAGAAATATTCAATTTTCATGTGTTGCAAATAATTTGCAATAAATTTATTTCCAAAATTTGTCAAAGAATTGATTAAAATCATGGATTCCGTTGCATTTTTTGGTGAATTTTCATGTTGCGAATATTTGTCAATAAAATATTTGTCGAAAAATTGAATAAAACGATGGATTCAATTTTTTGGATTTTTCTAAAAATATTTCTGTAGCGAATATTCGTCGATAAAAAATTTTATCAAGATTTTTCGAAACTAGTCGAAAAATTGAATGAAATAATGGATCCCATTAAATTTTTTTGAAATTTTCAACATTTACGAAAAAAATGTTTATTTCTATGACGAAACGGAGACGAAAAATGGCGAATTCTATTTCGACCCTCCTCGTGACAGATCGATCGAGTATTTCTAGAGATGGAGCAACATTCTCGATTCGGAATTTCGGAATTCTATCCACTTCTATGATCCCTCCACATACATCCGTCACACACATACATCGATATACACAAGTGGACGATCCTGGTCGATCAGATAAGATAGTCAAGCCCAGGAAAAACTAGTTTTGTCTGGCGGGACGATTAGTCAGTAAAATATTGTTTGTTATGTGCAAAGGATGCTGGAGAAAGAGGAAGCGAGAGGACAGAGATCGCGCGAGGCTTCTCGAGAGTGCAAGCGGCATGTGCGGTCAAAGGTCGAGTGTTGGCTGCACGTAATTGTAAATACCAACGTCGCTCACAGTCTCCGCAGATCGAGAGAGAGCGAGAGAGAGATCATGCTAATCCTGCATTGGCCAGCAGTGCGTCTATGAGCATCCAACGTATCTGGCCAATTCCGTATCCCCAGCTCGATCTATGTATACGAATGCTGCGAGATTGGGACATCGTCAGAGGAAGGATTTTCCTTTCTCTCATTTATTGGGCTGGAGAGACGCGGGAAGTTACTGAGAGAACTGCAACGCGATTTTGCTGCTGGTACCAGCAGCAGCAGCAGCTCTCATTCTCCGAGGACGAATCGAATGCGCGTAAAAAATAAAATAAAACGGAGATCGGAAAAGAAAAATAAATAAAAAAATTCTCCAAGTGCAAAAAATTCGTGGCAAAAAGATCCAAGAAATCTGAGATTAAAAAAAAACGTTTTTTAGTCGCTTTTTTGTTTTTTAGGACGAATTGCTTGATGAAAAATTCATCGAGGACGCTTTTTTGAAGAAATTTTAATAGATCCATTCCCCAGCCTCCTTATCCCTCTTATTCTATGCCATTACACTGATTCAACCAATTTGCGCGGAATCGCCTGCTCAGAGCGTTCCTCAAAGCTACTTATTTTTAATGCAGCAATATCTTCGCGTATATCGTTCGTGTGCTTAAGCGCAAGAAAATTGTAGCTGAACTGTGCTTAAGCAGAAATGTTTTACCGGCTACGTAATGTCATCGATTTTTCAAGAATTCTCAGAGGGAAACATTTTTCTACTTGATTCAAAAAATGTTTCTACACAATAATTTGGCAAAAAGTGATTTTTTTCATCGTCTAATTATCGAATCCATCGAAAATGGAGCATTGAAAAAAAATGACATCGAAAAGACATCTCCGGGACCACGATTCCAGAAAATCTCAATTTTTCAAGAATTTTCGAAGAAAAAACGATTTTTTATTTCATAGGAAAATATTTTTGACTGAATAATTTGGCAAAAAAATGATTTTTCACTTTCAATTGTTAAATAAATACGATAATTAAATACAATTCATCAAAAAAATTATTAATTTTTCAAAATTGAATTCCAAAAAATATTCGACTCAATAATTTGGCAAAAAAATGATTTTTTTACTTTCAATTGTTAAATAAATTCAATAATTAAATAAAATTCATCAAAAAAATGATCAATTTTTCAATTATCGAATTCCAATAAATATTCGACTCAATAATTTGGCAAAAAGTGATTTTGTTTTTTTTCCAATCATGAAATTAATGAAACAATTTAAAAAAACCATAAAATCAAAGAAAATCTCAATTTTTCGAGGATTCTCCCAAACAAAAGTCAATTTGTAAAAAAGTGATTTTTTACGTCTTCTCCTAATTGTCAAATTCGTTAAAAACGAAGTAACAACGACCAATTGCACGAAATCTCGATTTTTCTTTCAATCAAAGAGTGCTCGATGGCAAAAAAGCGAAAGATCGTTAGTCGGTGATCCTCTTAACCCCGAAATTTCTCGGAGGCTTAGAAGGAGGAAGCAAGGAAGGATTTCTAGATACGACACTAATAGAGCGCGGCAAGATTGTTTGGGAAAGGCTGGAAAGAGCCTGTGCGAGGAGTAAAGAAGAAGAAACGATGTGAGTTGGGGATGAGCGAGAAACAAAATAGTCTCTGTGGTGGTGGGTGATCGGGATTACGGAAATACTACAAGCATTTGCACTTAGGCCTCCAGCTCATCGTCCCGTTCCATCTCCTGCCCCCGCGCAGTATCGTTTTCCTTTTCCATCAAGTCCAATCATTTATCTCTATTTTTTTTTCCTTTTTTTTCTCACTGCCGCGTGATCATTTATTTCTTTCCCTCGTCCCAGCCTCCGTGGCCACGACTCTCCACATTTTTATTTTTTTTCCTATGAACTCCCGCACACGACGTTGAAATTTTACCAGCGAATACACACTGCGAACCGCGTGTGTATTCCCCGGGCCGATCAAACGCGACAAGAGGCCCATCGACACTCAACTTAACAACCGCCACTACCGCCGAGCTATTTGCTCGTAATACATCCAACGATCCATTAGTTATGTATCACGAAACATAAATACATACATCTACAATTTACTCGAGGGGCCTGTTTCGCCCGGAACTCTAACAAATCTCCGAGAGAGCTCTGTGAGATGCACCAATCGCTTTTGTATCGAGTTTCCCACATTATTTTCTTTTCACTCAAAATTTTCACAGGGGAAGAAAAATAAAATTGGATTCTTCGGCATAAATAAACAATTTGTTGCATGAAAAACTGCGTGGAGCGTTAATCTTTTTTTTCTGTACCACCGTCTTTGAAAATCTTTGTTCGGAAAAATCGAGAGTTATGATTTAAAAAAATTAATAATATGTCTCAAAAGTTGCAATTTTCAACATTAAATATTTTGATTTCCAGATGGTGAAGCCTTTTGAAACTTTGCATACACTTTTATGCAACATTGAAGAAGCTTCATTCATTTTTTCAAAAAAATCGGTCGTCAAATTTATTCGAAATTTTGTTTTTTATAGAAAACACACAATTTTCAGTATTTTCTCATGAGAGCGTGTGTTAAAAGTTGCAATTTTCAACATTAAATATTTCAATTTCTAAATGGTGAAGCCTCTTAAAACTTTGCATACACTCTCATGCAACATCGAAGAAGCTTTATTCAATTTTTCAAAAAAATCGGTCGTCAAATTTTTTCAAAATTTTGTTTATTATAGAAAAACACAATTTTCAGTATTTTCTCAGGAGAGCGAGTGTTAAAAGTTGCAATTTTCAACATTAAATACTTTGATTGCCAAATGGCGAAGCGTCTTGAAACTTTGCATACACTTTTATGTAACATCGAAGAAGCTTCATTCATTTTTTCAAAAAAATCGGTCGTCAAATTTATTCGAAATTTTCTTTTTTATAGAAAAACACAATTTTCAGTATTTTCTCATGAGAGCGAGTGTTAAAAGTTGCAATTTTCAACATTAAACATTTCGATTTCTGAACGGTGAAGCCTCTTAAAACTTTGCATACACTTTTATGTAACATCGAAGAAGCTTTATTTAATTTCCCAAAAAAATCGGTCGTTAAATTTATTCGAAATTTCATTTATTACATAAAAAATACAAATTGACTCGGACAATCTTGGATTTCGAGTACGACGTTCTTTAGTCAATTAGTAACAACTTTTCGGGCTCAAAAACCATTTGGTATGTAAGAAAAACCGAAACCAAAAATTTACATTCGATCGTCGCCATCCAACGTCCTTAAAATTTAGTTCAATTTTTTTTTTTTAGAGTCTGACTGTATCCTGTGCGTTCGAGTGGAAGATTACGCGAATGAATGATGAAAAGTCGACCCATTTTTATTCATCATTTGATTGGTTTGACTGGATGAAAGAAAATTGAATTTTCCGATCGAATTGGAGCGAAGCGTGGTTCATTCGAGCAGATTAATTGAGACAAAGGAGGCGAGGATAATTAATTAGAGTCACTTATATTTACGGGGTGGAAATGATATCATATTTCACGCTGATAAAGCAACATCGTCTGAGAGGAGCCGCGACAGCGAAAATATCCAGCAAAGGATCAAGCGACTACTTATTCTCCAGAAATGTCCTGCTGTCGAGCTAAGCAACACAATATCGTATCCCAACTCCTCGCGCACACGCATAACCATGAATATTCATATTATTTATTTTATCCATGTATTTATGTGTAATGAATTATTAATGGGCGATAAATCCGGGCGGATTGGCGTTCGCCATGTCCCAGGAGCTTGTACAACGTGCTCGGAGTTCTCACGAGAATCCTCGAGATAGTTACACGTCGAAAAATATCCAAGCATCGATTATTCTTCGTCGATTCTCCATTTTTATGAAATTCGTACAACGTGGACGTGAGAACAATTTGACAGGGAAAAGAAAATCGATCGATTGATCCGATAAATCATTTTTTTAAATTAGCAATTGAAATTTTTGGTAATTATTAATTACTTTTTCAAAAAACTGGGGGAAATTTTTTTTTCTTCGTGAATTTGTTGAAAAAAGTCTCTATCTGAATGTTTAGAAATTCGAAGTTGACGCACGAAATTTTTGGGCTTCCTGCACGAATTTTCAATGGAAAGGACGCGAGAATAAAAAATCGTCTAATTCGATCGTTGGGACGAGACTTTGGGACGCGGTAGAGAGATCCGCAGTGCGCATCATCATTTCACTATTACTTTCGTTTACTCATTCGTGGTATTCGTAGCCGCAGGGGGGGGGGGGGAGGAGGAGTAAATTTAATGATTATTAGGAAAACACGAGATCGAATTAACCCGGAAATAGCTCGACCAATAATTCGCAAATATTGTTCTCCCTGGATCTATATTCGCATGAAATATCAATGGGTATTCCAAGCGGAAACACACCGAGCACATAGAGTGGCATGAAAATCAATGGATCCCATCGAAAGAATAGTTTCGTCCATTCAATGACATTCTAAAATGTAATACGAAGCGAAACAGTAAAAATCTCGCCAAAATCGACTTTCCTCTTCGTGCCAAAGATTTATTCTTCATTTTTCTATGGACAGAAAAAAAAGCTCGTCCCTCGCGATCCTACTAATTGCAAGAACGAAAACTACACGTGAGATGAAAAAAAAAGGCTGGAAATCTGAGTTTGGCCGTGATCATGGTCGGCAATGACCTCGCCGTAACCAAAATAGATATCGCGAAAGAGAAATAAAAGTAAAAGCGCTCTTCTCTTCAGACTCCTTAAGAGCGAAGCACTCGAGCCGCTCCGAAATCACTGATGAGCCAAAAACGGACCGACGGATATGGACGGCAGGAGAAAATCTTCTTCAATCCATAAAAATATAGAAATGAGCAGAATTTTCATATGAAAAAGAATTTTGCCATTTTTTTTCTCCTCTTCTCATGAAATTTGGAGAAAATTGAACAAAATCCAAAATCCCAATTCAAAAATATTTCCCACGCGAAAAAACGAACAAACAAAAAAATGAACTCGCCATTTTATCGAATACGAAGGCAGATTTTTTAGAAATTGTATAAAAAATAATAATTTCTACTCCAAACATTTATTCAGTGAGAACGACATTGAGGGCAAGCGGAATTTCTCAAGATTTCATTAAATCCCCAAGGCAAATTACCACTCGGAGAAAAATTTCCAATTTTTTTTCTCCGATTCCCATAAAATTTGGAGAAAATTGATTAAAATCCAAAATCCCAATTCAAAAATATTTCCCGCGAAAAAAAAAACAAAACAGAAAAATGAATTCGCCATTTTATCGAATACGAAGGCGGATTTTTGCAAATTGTCAAAAAAATAATAATTTCTACTCCAAATTTATATTCAGTCGGGGCAAAATTAAGGGCAAGCGAATTTTCGCAAATTATTCGATCCCCAAGACAAATTTGAGAGAATGACTAATAACATAAACAAATAATAATAAAACAAACTAAAGTTTGTGTCCGTATATTCACGCACGATATGGAAAACACTGGCGAAAAGTGACGCGAATGTCCGGCCTATTGGACGGCGATTTCGAGCAACGAACGAGAAAATTTAGATTTGCGAAGCACACGCATGATTCGCGGGCGTGCTCGGTTCGCGGGTGAGCCGAAACTGCGTTAAAAACGCCAAAGCATCGGGGGAGAAAGACGAGACAAGCGAAGAGCTAGTTCTGTGGGAGAGATCGAGAGAAAAGAGCGACTGGGAGTGAGAACGCGTAACTTTAAATTTAGACACTCGTATAGTCGCTTTCCTATGACTCTGTCGAGTGAATTTGGTGCTCGTGCAAAATGAAACTTGGTCTTGCTGGATAATAAACCGGGTCAGTGTTCTGCTAAATTAATAAAATGAAAAACAACTTAATATTCGTGTAATCAGTTATTCAAACTCGTAATCGATCCCAGCAAACTCCCTGCGCAACTATTAATTGAGCAACGCTGAACGATATGCGAGTTCGCATCGTTGGAGTCGAGAACGTTTTTTTTTATCCACTCAGCATTTTTTTAGATTTACAGAATCACCTCAATTTTTTTTTGCTTCTGCTTTCGAAAAATTGAATAAAATAATGGATTCCGTTGCATTTTTTTCGTGTTGCGAATATTTTGCGATTGAATTTTTGTCGAAATTTTTCGAAACATTGAATAAAATAATGGTTTACATTTTAATCAATTTTTTTGGAATTTTTGTGTTGAAAATATTCGTCAATAATATTTTTATCGAAATATTTCGCTATTTATGTCAAAAAATTGAATAAAATAATGAAATTTGTTGCAATTTTTAGAAATTTTTGGTTCGCAAATATTTCCCAATGCAATTTTCCCAAAATAAAATAAAATGATGGATTTCGTTGAATTTTTTTGGAATTTTTGTTTTGCAAATATTTCCCAGTAAAATTTTGTCGAAATTTTTACAAAAATTGAATAAAATAATGGATTCGGTTGCATTTTTTTGAAACATTTCGTGTCGCAAATATTTGTCAATACAATTGAAGAAGATTTTTAGTGATTCACGAATTAGCTCTGCATGTGAAAATTAATTTAGACTGTATCGACGGAATCGATTCATCGAGAGGATTTAACACCGAGCAAGCAGGCTCGTGTAAATGTTAACAGATATTCGGTAATACGGTGCTCGACAATATGATCAACGCGGTTTCTCTCGTGGTATGGGATATAGAGAGCAAAACCGCGAGATGATGATGCTTTGTGGAGACGTCGTCATCCGGACCAGAAGCAACAGAGCCGAGACGCCCCTCTCAACGCAGCTCGTAACGCAAAACAGACCTCGCTCTGTTGATCTTTCTCCTCGAGCCCTGATTGCGTACGACAATTACACCGAAACAACGACTCCAGTTATAATTCCAAGAGGACTCGATCAATTTTTCGTTCGTCTGACTCGAAAAAAAAAAACAAAAACGGACGACAATTTTTTTAAAACCCAAAAATGAAAATTAGGCGTTCGAGGCAAAAGCATCGGGAACTTTGGAATTTTTCGCAAACTTTTGGAATGTTTTAGTCAAATTTTGAAATTTTTTCCAAAATTCTGTCTTTACGCCAAATTTTGACATTTTTCGCGCAATTTCCGACGAAAAATTCCAATGCATTTGCAAAAATCTCTCAGGAGGACGAAATTATACCAGAAAACTTTGAATGTCATAGTAATTTTTGAAAAAATATAATTTTCTCTCCACGTGGCAATTCTGCTGAAACAATCAATTTTCCTTTGCGTTTTTTTTCTCCATTTATCTTCATTGTCCTTGGAATCTCATGTGTCCAGTGACGTAATGAGCTCCTCTGTGGTTATCACGTTTCGCGTGCATAAACGTGGATTGCACATTTGAGTGCGTGGCTATAATATGCACGAGAGAGAATAAAGGAGCGCGATAAAGAGAGAAGAGCGAGATGAAAAGCAGAAAAGCATAACGATCGGGCTCTGGTGAGCGAGTTAGCGTGCCTAGGCTTGGCCGCTGGTTTCCAGTGATATCGCGGAGAGAGCGTTTTGTTGGACTGGCATTTGTAATCGCAGTTGCCGATTCCGTGTTTTCGCGTCCTCGTAAAATCGGTGGAAATGGTTTGCGCCCACGAAACCATGTCGATCGTTTGTTTACATCAAACTTGCATTATTTGTCGACTCACAAAATAGTAAATACGTCTATGTATGGCATTTGAAAAGCTCATCCAATGAGCTTGTGAGCTGATGAGACGATCGAGTCTGTTTAGACGATTTCCGACCATTTGCCACTAAATGGAAAATCGAAATCCGCAATTTTCTCTATTTTCCGAAAACTCTGCACTGCGAAATCCTCAATGAACAAATAAATCATCTATTCCATGGCAAACAACAATCATGGGAAAGTGACCTCCACACGGATAAGTCCTGGACTGCGATTGTCAGGAGTCAAAGAGGCGCGTGCAGTTGCAATCCTTTCAGTTTGAAAATGCGAGCAGCAGTGCTCAAAGGGTCGAGCTCTGGACACGTTTCCTTTCTGGAACGTTGATGCGAACCACGCAACAAAATATCGGCTCAACGATCATTGATTTCTGTGCCCAATGCCCTGCTGCTGTGTGGCAAACGCGAACGCATTCTGTGACACTGGACGTATTCAAATCCGGGGTGAAAAGCTTTCATACTTTTGACAGTTCCATTGGACACATTTGATGATGAAATACTCCCGAATAATGTTAATTTCCCAAAGCCCAAGTGCGAATGCTGCAGATATACTAAAACATGCATTTTACTCGAAAATAAACTCCGAATCGTGTGGAGCTTGGAATTATACGAGTTATTAAATTGTTGTGTGCGACGTATATATACATGCCCCCGTAATTAGCAACCTTTTTCCCTCTCTCTCAAACACGACAAAATTGCACAGATGCTCGAGCATTTAAATTCTAATTTCTAGTCCTCAGTTTCTAATTTTTAATTTTTTTACTTATTTTGTTTTTGATTTTTGAATTTTTAGTTATAACTAAAAAAAAATGAATAAACAAAATAAATAAAATAAATAAAATAAATAAAATAAATAAAATAAATAAAATAAATAAAATAAATAAAATAAATAAAATAAATAAAATAAATAAAATAAATNTCGCACGAGGACCAGGGGAAACTGTGGAAAACCCTGGCCGATACAGGCGGCTATGTTTTCACTGAGTTTCAGTTGGATAGCTCCATCAGAAACTCAGCGAAAACTGCCTCCCGCTCAGCGATTGATTCGCCAGCCGGTACGTGGCTAAGCGGTCACCCAACCAAGTACTGACCGCAGTCGTTGCTGCTTAACTTGGGTGATCGCCGGAGCCACGCACCGACCGCGAACCCATCGCTGTCGGTTATAAAATAAATAAAATAAATAAAATAAATAAAATAAATAAAATAAATAAAATAAATAAATGAATGAAATAAATAAATAAATAAATAAATAAATAAATAATAAAAAAATTCATGTATGAATTTTTTGGTTTTTACGTCCTAGTTTTTAGTTTTTTAGTTTTTTAATTTTTAGTTTTGAGTTTTTTTAATTTTTAATTTCTTAGCGCTTAATTAATTTTTAATTTTTTTTTTACTTTTATTATAATTTCTCTATTTTTTGGAGGTGCTCCTTAGTGGTTGTTATATGTATGCACAACAGTCATATATTATATGCTTCACGTTGTAAGGCTTGAACAAATAAATCAATTAATCTTTCTCTCTCTCTCTCTCTCTCTCTTGTTGTGTTTTTTTTTGTAGTTTTTATTTTTATTATTTTATGCGTTTTTCCAGCTCTCGAAACATCTGCAGTCCGACGACGCTCGTATCTGTGCGTTGGAACGGTTCGCTAGTGCTTAAGCTTAGCGTAGTATCGGTTGAAAGTCCTCGACTCAGTATTATACAACATCCGCTGTGTGATCCAGCATTATGGAACGTGACAGCAGCAGGATGTTTCGTCCACCATACAAAGAAAGAGAGTGTGTATGTTTACGTGCACAAAGATATCCTTACATGCTAGTTATGCACATATGAGGGCAGCTGAGAGGGAGCGATATGAGCGATAATCCACGAGACATGCATTCACCTCTACGGGATTCGATATGTGTCTCCATACTCACGTTTATCCGATATTTAGTGTGGAAAAAATTCGTTGACTAGAAATGCAATTTTTTTTTTTTAATCCTCGATATTTTTTTAATTTTCGTTATTTTCGCAGTATATTTGGTTTCTAACGGAATTGTTGGCAACATTTCCGAAGAGACTTTCGAGAATATTTCTTGTTGCATAATTTTTGGTATTGTTGAAAAAAAAAAAGTTTTTTCGAACGTGTCGAAGGAATTTTCGATCTTTTTCAACGAAATTTTCTTTCCACATTAAAAGTTTGAACAACAGCCGCAAAAAATTAGACGAAATTTGGTTTTCCAAAGATCGAGATTTATGTCGAGAGTAGGATATTTTGAAGAAACGAATTACCGGAACAAACACCGCACCAGCGACAAGATTGGACGCGGGTCAGTTACAAGATGAAAAGGGAAGAAAATCCCTCCACCATTTGTCGCTCGATTTCTCCTCGTCTTAAAAAGTATTGCCGAGATAACCAGAGGAGACAATTTCCAGCGGGCGATCAGAGCACCGCAAGAGCACGAAGAGAGACCCGCCGCGAGAAAATTCCGAGTCTCTAGCCTGCTTCGGGAGGAACAAATGGACCGAGATTACGAGTTTTTCTCGAAACCGAGCACCGAGGGAGAAGACTACACCGAGTGACAGTGAAAACCGAGGCTACATGTCGAGACTTACTCGCGAGCTTGAAAAAAAATAATCAAAGCGAGGAGGCAGGTCAGGTCTGCTCATCGTCAGCCAAGCTTCACCAAAAACGATCTATGAGGAAGCAGAAAAAAAACAATCACATCCATTCAGCTTTTTCAATGGGAGCAAAAAATCAACGGATCCGAATCCAACTTGCAGCTCGATTGGCGAATATTTCACTCGGAACAATCCAGTTGGTCTGATCGATGTCCAGTACTGAAGAGATTTGAGAATATAAATCCATCAAGATCCATTGAGAAAAATGAGTTGGGAACTCCTTAGGTTTTTATTGCCCAGGAGCAAGGCACACGAGGAAGCAGCATCCCATGCATATCATAGATCGTGAGATCCTTGCTTGGCCTGGAATCACTCACTCGTACGTTTATATCCACGATCGTGTGTACACATATGTACACAAAAATCTCCATATATGTGCCGGGAACTCAAACAGTAGATGGCTGAGCAGAGCTCATAGCCTCGAGGGCCACCTGCGAAGCTTTCATCGTCGATTCGAATCTCAAGACTGGAAGAGAAACTGCGAGCGAGAGAGTGACATTTCCGAGAAAAACTTTAGCACCATCCCGCGACAGTTTTCGCAAATCTACTACTTTCTATCGCCCCAGGCTCTTTTTCTATTCCACACGCTCTCGTAAATTGAAAAAAGAAAAAGTAAAAAAAAAAAAAAATTGTTGGACCTTTTTTTGACCGAGACGTTACAGCATCTCGCTAGAATTTCACTTTTCCGCTCCTCTCCCCATTGTTTTTTCTCTCCCTGAATCCTTTTCATCGTATATGAAAAATAAATCAAACTTTCCAGCGAACGTTGTAGAAATTGACAAAATGTGACATTGGGAGGTTTGGGAAACGTTGGAGACGTCGTTCCGTCGTTTCCGGAGCCTGAGAAGTCATCAAATTCAATGATTTTTTTTATATAACTCTAGATTTTCACAAAGTTTTTTTTTTTTTGCTAATCGCATCATCTAGTTAGGCCTAACAGCAGCTTAAAAAGGACCAGGCCATCCTCAGCAAAGTTGGTCAATAAAATGAACAAAAACACAATCTGGAAAACGCCATAATGGAGCAATCCTCGAGAATACCATCAAAAACGCATTAGTTTATCGATTTAAAAATAGTTTTTTTCCAAATCATGCGATTCATCAGATTCCATCAAAATGATGAAAGAAAACGTTAATACGAGGCTGAAGATCGAAACGCGGAATGTCTACCGAATTACAGGAGCGAAATTTAGGGGTTACGTTAGCAAATCCCTAAGCGGAGGGCAATTGACGCAATGTGTGAGTTGAAGGAACTGTATGGGAGCGGGCAAAATTGCCGATAGATAGGACTCTAATACATGGATCGATTAAGGGGTTGGCTAGAAAGCCAAGAGAAGACGGAAGACCATGAAGAGACTCTGCTTCCGGCAGATCTCAGATGGATGTGTGTGATACAGAAGAGAAGGGAACGAAACTGAAGTTTGCAACATTGAGATCGAACAAAAACTTCAGGAGGCAAGATTTTCAAAATTTCTTTTTGAGAATTTGTCAATTTTTTCGAAAAAATCTTGTATTTTTCGATTTTCCAACCGTTCCAATCGATAGCCCAGGATTTGCTCCCTCTAAAAAGTACCCCACCAGTTTCCAATCCGTACAAATTTCCATGCGACAAAACGTTTTGAAAACTCAAAGTGTAAATTTGCACCCATGTGTCCAAATTTCAAAATCATAGCAATTTTTCGTATCGATAGAGTTTTTGGGTCGCAAGAGAGAATCTTTTTATTGTCCGGACAAAATATTGAATAATAATTACGAGCTCTGCTGAAGGAAAAACAAAATTTCGTTGCATTCAAATGATGCAAACTTGGATATCATTAGAAGAAGACCCTGATGAGTGCGGTTCGGATCTATCACAACATACATAGATGTGGTGTGTATAACATCCACATCGATATGTACGTCCTATCCTTGAGCACATGTATATAATTCTATCGACCGTCTCAGACCCCCAATGGCTTCCGGTCTGCGTGTAAGGCACACCATCAACTGTGGCTTCGGGGCAAACTTGGTGCAACTTCTACAAACGGAAGTGGAGACTTGATCCAGGTGTGCCTAGACCAACCGAGCAGATTTCGTGTCCGGAAGATGTACATACAACAACCATTAGAAGATTTCAGCCGCAAACGGACACATATGCATGTGAATTCTATGGAAACGTTCAGCAGTAATTAAAACGAAGCCATAACCCGCACACTGAAAACAGAAATTTGTTGGAAAAGATGGATATTTTGTTCGATACGTTCGACTAAACGTTTCATTTGAATAATCCCAAAAATTGTGTCATCGCAGCAAAAAATATTCTATAAAGTCTCTTCGGAAGTTAATTTTTGTCGTTCGAATCGTAAATTTTGCTGACAATTCCATTAAAAACCAAATATTCTGCCAAAATAACGAAAATTTTGAAATTATCAAAAAATATTTAGTTGGCCGTGTTTAAAAAAATATTGACAATTTTTAACAAAATTTTATTTCCAGTCCAAACGTCTGAAAACGTTAAAGCCATCGGGCAGAATTGACCCAAAACTTTCCCCTCGAATAGTCAAACTTTCAATTCCCAGCTGCACTAATCTCGCGTTGTCTCCTTATCAATAGAAGATACGCTAACCTTTAAAATTTATTTCAAGTCCTCATATCCTTATCACAAAAGTTAATTACCGCAAATTCCTAAATAGTAGTCACTTTGGTCTGAAAACATCGGACCATAAGCAAAGCACCCGAGGCATTTGAATCCGATGCGCGCCATAAATGTCAACTGCTCCATCGACAATTAGTGTTCTGAAATTTCACTCGGTCGTTGCCTCCTCCTTTCTCTCGCCAACATATTTCCAACGCCCGACACTGCCTTCGTTTCTACGTCCATGTGAATTTAATTTTTATGTTTACATGTTTTAAATGTATGTGTACGCTCGAGTAACCATACGAATGAATGTTCAGAGACTTACATATGTACACATACGTCCGCGTACTATGAACGCTCCAGCATCGAATGGGGCAGCCTTACCGAGCAGGTATATTAACCCGGTAGCCTACTTCGTGAATCTCGCAGGCGCGGCCTCTCGTAGTAAATACACACACACGCACATACACACACAGACACAGGAAAAAAAGAAAAAAGACACGAATGTAGTAAACGTAGGAGGAATATTTCAGGTCCGATTTATATTCCGGACTCGTTCTCATCTTTTTCAAATTTCAATACAAATTTTCTTCCATGCCCACAACGAATGAGGATCCCTTTTGGAAAACTGTTAGATTCGGAAATCGTTTTTACATTCACATTTTTTTTTGTTCCAACATTGACCCCATCCGGCTGGAATGTTACAAAGGGTACCATTGAATTTCAGCCTCAATTCCGCCCCTCGATTTGCGTCCATTTTCAAAAAAATTGATCCGAATAGCAAAAATTGGTTTTCCCAAGAAATTTCTACTTTTTTTTCGCCTAAAAAAAAAGTGGAAATTCCGTGAATTACTATCAGAGGTTTGGTGATGTTTTGCGGGCTGAGGCATCGGAAGAATATTGGAAATTCAAGCGCCAATGAAATTTGAGAAGATTGGTGAATCGAAAAATTTCGCGTATTTTTTTTTTGGTCAGGTGAATGAAAAAATATCTGGTTGAATGGAAAGAGCTCGAGACTCCAGAATGTGGGAGTGACTCGACTGACGTACAGGGTGTCCCAAAAGTTGCGTCCAAAATGCAAATGCATTAATTTGTTAATTATCAAAACTTGAAAAAAAAAAACCTAAAAAGGAATTTATGGAATTTTCGAAACGACGATCCCCTGGGAATGAGGCTCTGAGTGACTCTGGAATAGAATTTAAACTGTTGACAAACTCTCGAGCGTATAGAAAAAAAGTCAAAGAGGAAAAGGGACGAGATGGCCCTGCAGGCTATAGATTTTCCCCCTGTGTTTGTTTCTTCTCGGAGCTCTGCTCCTCTCAAACGCAGGATGTCCCGTCACAATAGAATTTCCAACAGGGTATTCACACGCGTACATACATTCGTGACACTTGTAGCCTCGCATTTACATGGTTGTAAAAACTTCTGGCAGATATCCTCGGGTCTTGACATAAAAATCGAGAGCCCGAAGCCACGCACAGCTTTATGGCGTGAAATGTTTGCCAGCGGAGTCAGTAAGCCCGAAATTCATGGCACGAAATTTTTTATTGTGAATAAAACATCGTCGCATCGTCAAGTTGTAATAATGAGTCAATTAGTCAATGAGTAACAACTTTTTCTAATGAACTTAGTCTCGCAGAGCATTTTGCATGTAAAAAAAAAAACTAAAAACTAAAAATTCAGATTTGACCCCATAGAACGTCCTTAAAATAGTAAAATCGTGTGAACTGGAAATTAACGATTCAAAGGGATGATGTAAATGATTGAATAAGACTCACCACCTCGGCAAGGTTGCCGGAGCTTTCCCTCACGCCATCTCGATCCGTGGATGCGCCTAAAAAAAGAAAAAACGTACGTAAAATAAAGGAGAATTTTGAAAAATTGTAAAGATTCCAAACATCGAATACACTTAGCGAGGATTACGCACTGGAAATAAAATTTTGTTAAAAATTGTCTATATTTTGTTAAACACGGCCAACTAAATATTTTTCGATAATTTCAAAATTTTTGTTATTTTGGCAGAATATTTGGTTTTTGATGGAATTGTCAGCAAAATTTACGATTGGAACGAGAAAAATTAGCTTCCGAAGAGATTTTATAGAATATTTCTTGCTGCGATGACACAATTTGTGGGATTATGAAAAATAAAACGTTTAGTCGAACTTATCGAACAAAATATCGATATTTTTCAACAAAATTTTTTGTTTTCAGTGCGTATGACTGAAAGTAAATGACAAGGCGGAAATTCGGTCCAGAAATTCATCCATCAAGTCGAAATTCAGAATATCCCAGTAATTAATACACAAGCTTCATTCTGGACCGGAACAGTACGTATATATCGACGGCGGTTTGATCCATTATCCAGAGATGCCAAACATTAATGCATCCACGCGTCGAGCAATTATCGCTACGATATAATTATCCACTGGCCATCCATTTCGTCCTCCTTTAGCACACGTGCACATTGCATCCCTCAAATTGACTAATTAATATCAATCCTGTCATCTTTATATCCCTTACGACCACGTGATATACTTTCTCATGCTCTTTCACTATTTCATGCACTATTCTTTGTACACACGGTTTCGTGAGATAACGTTACCGAATGCGAGTCACACGTGAATTAGTTAAGGCGCCCAATAATATTTGCCAGAGACAAAATTGTACGGAAAAATCCTTCACCATGTAGAAGTCGAGATATTTATTTATAAAAATCACAATTTTCAGTAATTTCTCAAAAGAGCGTGGGTTAAAAGTTCCACTTTCCAACATTAAATATTTCGATTTCTAAACGGTGGAGCCTCTTCAAACTTTGCACACACTTTTATGCAACATCGAAGAAGCTTTATTCATTTTTTCAAAAAAATGGATCGTTCAATTTTTTCAAAATTTTGTTCATTATGGAAAAACACAATTTTCAGTATTTTCTCATGAGAGCGAGGGTTAAAAGTTAAAATTTTCAACATTTAATATTTCGATTTCTAAATGACGAAGCCTCTTGAAACTTTGCATACACTTTTATGCAACATCGAAGAAGTTTTATTCATTTTTTCAAAAAATTCGGTCGTAAATTTTTTCAAAATTTTGTTTATCATAGAAAAACACAATTTTCGGTATTTTATCACGAGAATGTGTGTTAAAAGTATCAATTTTCAACATCAAATATTTCGATTTCTAAATGGTGAAGCCTCTTAAAACTTTGCATACACTTTTATGCAACATCGAAGAAGATTTATTTAGTTTTTAGTGTTGCTATACAACGTCCTTAAGAACACATGATGATACAAAACGCACTTGCATTCTCCAAATCGTTAGTTTCAAAAACTAAAGCCTAACGATTTATTTATTCAGAAGATTCGTAGTTTCGTATCATTCAATTATGAGGCTTTCATTCCTCAATGAAAACCCAATCACTTGGGAGAGTTGATGACGTAATTCAATTGCCGCTATTCCCATTGGAAGCGACTGTGTGTGCCAGTGAATTAGAATGCTTTTAGTTTTAATTATCAAAGGTAATTGGTTATCAAACGACACTAGTGTGTGAATTACAATTTTCAATGAAATTTTAAAATGTCGCAAAAAAAATGTCAAATATTCAGCTATTTTACATTTTCAATAATCTATGAATCTTTGAGAACTTTTATAGTCATTTTTTATTTAAAATTGGACGAAAAATATTAAAATTTGGCAAGAAATGTAAAAATTTTGCAAAAATTTTCAAAGTTTCTACTATTTTTAATAAAATATGAATGTTGGGAAAATTCTAGCAAGTACATAGTAATTTTTTATTCCAAATTGGACGAAAAATATTAAAATTTGGCGAGAAAATTCAAAATTTGGAAAAAATGTCAAAGTTTCCGCGATTTTTAATCGAACGTAAATGAAAAAATACTGCGTCTTTGCTAAAATCCTCTGGCAATGGCAACGTGGGACCAGGGAACTATGATTCCATAGTAATTTTTGAAATTATTTTCCCTCCGCGTACATAGAACCGTCTCCCTTGATTTTCCTATAATTTCGTACGAAACTTATTATCATGGCATCGAAATCGATTAGTTAACCAAGATGCAGCTGGGTCTGTTGGTATCCAATTGAAAGGCATGGCATGGCATTGAACCGCAAGTGAAAGTGATGAGTTCCAATTGATTATGACTGAATATGCACGCGTGTGTCGAGCTCAATGAAATGAGCGATTTTTCGAGAATGTTCGCAGTGGGGATGGAGGGATGAGGAGTTCGTTAACGTTCGCGGTTGATCCGCGGCTAGTATATTCCATGCGAAGCATGTCATGGCAGCTTAATTAGTCACCGCGATATGGTTTATTGAACCAAAGCTTTAGCCAGAATGTACAAACCGTTACCCAACATTCTACACGAAACGTTTGCATCAAATGCAACAAAATTCCGTTTCTTTCTCGAGCAGAGGTCCCTATTTTCATTAAATATTTAATCAGGACACTAAAACGATTTTTTCAGAATCTAAACCGAAAATCGGCACAAAAATTCTCACGGTTTTTGAAATTGATGAAAAAATGAATAAAAAAAATATTTTTCGTCAAATTCAGTCAAAAATCTTGAAATTAAAAAAAAAATAGTTGCCTGAGAAATCTAAAAATCGGTATTGTAACAATTCATCACCTAATCGAGAAAAACGATTTTTTTTTAGGATCCAAACCGAAAATCGAACGAAAATTCTCACGGTTTTTGAAATTGATGAAAAAATTAATAAAAAAAATATTTTTCGTCAAATTCAGTCAAAAATCTTGAAATTAAAAAAAAAATAGTTGCCTGAGAAATCTAAAAATCGGTATTGTAACAATTCATCACCTAATCGAGAAAAACGATTTTTTTTTAGGATCCAAACCGAAAATCGAACGAAAATTCTCACGGTTTTTGAAATTGATGAAAAAATTAATAAAAAAAATATTTTTCGTCAAATTCAGTCAAAAATCTTGAAATTAAAAAAAAAATAGTTGCCTGAGAAATCTAAAAATCGGTATTGTAACAATTCATCACCTAATCGAGAAAAACGATTTTTTTTTAGGATCCAAACCGAAAATCGAACGAAAATTCTCACGGTTTTTGAAATTGATGAAAAAATTAATAAAAAAAATATTTTTCGTCAAATTCAGTCAAAAATCTTGAAATTAAAAAAAAAATAGTTGCCTGAGAAATCTAAAAATCGGTATTGTAACAATTCATCACCTAATCGAGAAAAACGATTTTTTTTTAGGATCCAAACCGAAAATCGAACGAAAATTCTCACGGTTTTTGAAATTGATGAAAAAATTAATAAAAAAAATATTTTTCGTCAAATTCAGTCAAAAATCTTGAAATTAAAAAAAAAATAGTTGCCTGAGAAATCTAAAAATCGGTATTGTAACAATTCATCACCTAATCGAGAAAAACGATTTTTTTTTAGGATCCAAACCGAAAATCGAACGAAAATTCTCACGGTTTTTGAAATTGATGAAAAAATTAATAAAAAAAATATTTTTCGTCAAATTCAGTCAAAAATCTTGAAATTAAAAAAAAAAAAAAAAGTTGCCCGAGAGATCTAAAAATCGGTAACGTAACAATTAATCACCGAATCGCGAAAAACGATTTTTTTTTAGGATCCAAACCGAAAATCGGTGGGAAAATTATCACGGTTTTTGAAATTGATGAAAAAATTAACAGAAAAAGTATTGTTTCTCAGATTTAGTCAAAAAACTTGAAATTAAAAAAAAAAAGGTTGCCTGGGAAATCTAAAAATCGATAACGTAACAATTAATCACCGAATCGCGAAGAACCATTTTTTTTCACGATCCAAATCGAAAATCGGTACAAAAATTGTCACGGTTTTTGAAATTCAACAAAAAATGAATTTCCCGTCAAATACAGTCAAAAATATTGAAATTAGAAAAATGAAACGATAAAAATTGTCAGAGGAATTTGGAAACGTAACAATTAATCACAGAGTCGCGAGGTTCGAGGGTCAAATCAATTTTTCTTTTTTTTTTCATTTTTCTTACATAAGCATATCGTACCCCTCGCGAACTTGTGTGCAATTTTCTCATTGGTAGCGCGTGCATACATAGTTCTCTGAGAGTCCCGGTTGAGTGGAACGGCATTCGCACGATTTGGAACGGAAAAGCGTCATTATAATAGTTATTACAACGGCGCGTGTGTGTAAATAAAAGCGTGTGTTAGTGTTTCGATTCAAAGCTCAACATCTGAGGTTTCTCATTGTATGTCCACGGGGGAGCAGTTGCGAGTCCCTGGTGACCGTACAAACGGAGAAAACGCGAATCGAGCGGCTCGAGTGTATCGAAAACTTTGTCTCGTGGTTTGCAATATTGTTGGAGCTGTGTTCAATATTTCCAGAGACTTCGTATCGCCAGGAATCGAGAGATTTGCATGGCATTGCAATTTGCTAATTAAAATGAAAGCCCACGTCATTTTTTTATTCATTTTCAAATTGAAAGTCAAAAGGAAATTGAAAAAATGGAAAAAAAAACTTTATTTCCGGAAAAACTGGATTTTCGTCTGGAAAACGAAGCAAATACGAATGACGAGGATTTAAAAATGATTCAAGTAGCTTCTGGTGGTTGCGTGGACCAGTCGCGCTGACAGCAGCAGGTGGATTTGAAAAGTTATTAAAAGTGGAGAATAAAACTGGTTTTAACGGAGAAATGAATTTTTCTGAATGTCCATGCGTCCCTGGCAAACGGCACAGACTTGTATCTTCGTATGCAAATCTATTCATACTTGCCGATCATCGTTCAGAATAGTCCCTTAATGCCAATTAGTAAATTCAACCGAATAATTCGTTCGATCGAGTCTCGGAGCTTTTTTTTCTTCATTTTATAAAAATCTTTCGGTGGCAAACCTCGAAATGCGACTCCATAGAGTTTGCTACGTTGAGATTCAACGAAAAATATCGTTTCTGTTGACTATTTATCCAAGTGAATGAAGAAAAATAATTTTTCGTTGGGCCGAAGCGAGTTGAAGAGAAAAAACGAGAATTTCGTTGCATTCCAACGATGCAAACTTGAGTATCGTGAGGTTAAGGCAACGCTGATACTTTGTGCTTGAAGCAGCACGAGGTAACGCGCTTATTGAAGCCTCCTGGTCGTTGGTACCCTTTGGTGGATAACGAAAGCGTAAGAGAGAAAAAATGAAAGAGAGAGAGAGAGAGAGAGAGAGAATTGGTATCGTGGTTGCCCGAAGCCGTTGGCACGCATTCCTTGTATCGTGAGCACGGCAGAGGGCCTTCCAGTGTTTTTAAAAGCGTGGCCGGCGTCGCGGCCGCGTTTGGCCGGCACACGTACGAGCACAAATCCGTGTGTCGAATCATCATTTATATATATATGTATAAAGCGCGCGAAAGAGGCGTCGGGTCCTCACAGCATCGTGAGGCCCACGAGAGAGTTCGCGGAGGATCGCGAGAGTAGCGAACAAGACGAAGACGAAGAAGAAGAAAGAGCGAGATGGAGAACGCGCGCGAGTTTCTCAAGGTTACGCGATCCACAGCCGAAGAAGCCATGCACGGGCTCTCGAGGTCGGCAGCAGCGACCGAGTCGCTACAATCCAGAGTCCAACTTTTCTATCGCTTCCTCTTCTTCTTCTTCTTCTTCTTCTTGGTCTCCATCTCCGCGCTTCATCACGAACCTTACTGAGGCCGGAGAGGAGAACACACTCTGCAAAAATTCCCGCTCGTTTCTTCGTCCTCCCGAGAGAGTACATTCATCCATCGCAAACAGCATTTTATTACCAGCATCGAAATCCAAAATTATTCAACCTTTTTTTTCTTCCCCGATCGAATATTTAACGATTTTTACTAATTTCCATGTTCACGCTGTCATTACGAGAAGTCGAGTGAATTATTTATCGAGGGCCATCGTGTTAATTCATGCAGGAAACTGTTTAACGGATTTTTCTCCAACGAAAATTTTCTACATTTAATATTTCGATTTCTAAATGACGAAGCCGCATGAAACTTTGCANTTCTAAATGACGAAGCCTCTTGAAACTTTGCATACACTTTTATGCAACATCGAAGAAGCTTTATTCATTTTTTCAAAAAATTCGATCGTTCAATTTTTTCAAAATTTTGTTTATTATAGAAAAACACAATTTTCAGTATTTTCTCATGAGAGCGAGGGTTAAAAGTTAAAATTTTCAACATTAAATATTTCGATGTCTAAATGGTGACGCCTCTTCAAACTTTGCATACACTTTTATGCAACATCGAAGAGGCTTTATTCATTTTTTCAAAAAATTCGGTCGTAAATTTTTTCAAAATTTTGTTTATTATAGAAAAACACAATTTTCAGTATTTTCTCATGAGAACGAGGGTTAAAAGTTAAAATTTTCAACATTAAATAATTCGATGTCTAAATGGTGACGCCTCTTCAAACTTTGCATACACTTTTATGCAACATCGAAGAGGCTTTATTCATTTTTACAAAAAATTCGGTCGTGAATTTTTTCAAAATTTTGTTTATTATAGAAAAACACAATGTTTAGTATTTTCTCACAAGAGCGCGTGTTGAAAGTTGCAATTTTCAACATTCAATATGTCGATTTCTAAATGGTGAAGCCTCTTAAAACTTTGCATACACTTTTATGCAACATCGAAGAACTTTATTGATTTTTTCAAAAAAATCTCTCTTAAAATTTGTTCGAAATATTGTTTATTATATAAAAAAATGCAGATTGTCTCGGAGAATTTTACTGTTTCATTTTAATTTGTTAATTATTTATTCAGTATATAAATAAATGAATCGGTGATGTGATAAATTTGATTGCTCGACCGTTATTGATGATGGGGGAATTACAAGCAAAAATCAACCGCCTACGATGACACACGAGCACGCTTCTGCGAAGCTTGGTATTTTTTCTTTCATATACTATATTTCCAGAGGACAGCAGGTGTTTTTCACGGTCGCTCGAGCACACACGAATCGTTCCCATATTGTGTCGGAATGAGATAATGCCGAAGCGTCGAGGGAAAGTCGCGGAAATGAGCCGCGGCAACTCAACCCGACACAGCCCAACTCGAGGCCCAACTATAGCTATTCACCACACATGACAATTCGGTCTTCCATGCCCACTTTTTTAGACAATAATGCGGTTGGCCTTCAAACACGCATCCGAGTCTTTTAATGCGCATTTTTGTCAGAAAAATTCGTTAAATGTTTCCTCAAGCCTATTGCGTTCTATGAATCTTCAATTTCTATAAAAAGTCATTGATATTCATAAAAATTCGTTAATTCTTAGAAATATTCGTTTATTTTTATAAAAATTCGTTAATTATTACAAAAATTCGTTCATTTTTATAAAAATTCGTTGATTTTCATAAAAATTCATCGATTTCCATAAAAATTCATCAATTCTTAGGAAAATTCGTTAATTTCTTTAAAAATTCGTTGATTTTCATAAAAATTCGTTAATTCTTAGAAATATTCGTTTATTTTTTTAAAAAATCGTTAATTATTACAAAAATTCGTTTATTTTTATAAAAATTCATCGATTTTCATAAAAATTCATCGATTTTCATGAAAATTCGTGAATTCTTATGAAAATTTCTTTTTTTTCAAAATTCGTTTATTTTTACAAAAATTCGTTGATTTTCATTAAAATTCGTTTATTTTTATAAAAATTCGTTGATTTCCATAAAAATTCGTTGATTTTCATGAAAATTAGTTTATTTCTATAACAATTCGTAAATTTTTATAAAAATTCGTTGATTTTCATAAAAATTCGTTTATTTTTACAAAAATTCGTAGATTTTCATTAAAATTCGTTTATTTATTTTTACAAAAATTCGTAGATTTTCATTAAAATTCGTTTATTTTGATAAAAATTCGTTGATTTTCATTAAAATTCGTTTATTTTGATAAAAATTCGTTGATTTTCATGAAAATTAGTTTATTTCTATAACAATTCGTAAATTTTTATAAAAATTTGTCAATTCCGATAAAAATTCGTCAGTTTTTATGAAAATTCTCGACATCTTATAAAAATTCGTTATATTTTGAACATTTCACGAAATTTTAATGAAAATTCGCGTAATTAATATAAAAATTCATAAATTTCTATAAACATCGGGTAATTTTTTTTCCACAGTTCCAGATCGTAGGAATTTGCCGGAAAATGTTGCTTCTACTTTTGAAAAAAAATCATAATTCAATAAAAATCAAAAGATTGAATTTTCATAACCAAAAAAAAAAAATACCATTTCCAAAATTCGACGATGCGACAATTTTCAACTATACGAAGATTCCATTAATATAGAAGCTCCAAAAAATGTCGTGCACAGATGGGAAAGTAGGAAAAGTTTTCATGCAACCAAAAGAAAAAAAATTAAATTCTAACCTTTTGTTTGTAAAACCTGCGAAATTTTGAGGATCCTCGAGTCTCCCGCGTAATCCAGATTTCTCGAATAGCAACGTATCCTTGTAAAGAGGATATCTGCCTTTCACTCTCAACACAAACGAAACTTAATCGCACTTTTATTTTATTATCGAGCTCCAACTTTCACAATTACAAATCACAAAGCACACCGGTATTCACAAACTTTGGACATTTTGCGATCGAATAAGCGCAACAACTTCAAAGCACTGGAGCGTCGAAAAATTTCGATGCGAATTCGACGATTTAAAATTTTTTTTTTCTAAACTTTTTTTTTTCTTCCAATGAGAAAGAATTTTTTCAACGCTTGTTCACGAGCGAGAAATAACGTGGACGCACACAATTCGGATGACAGCTCGTCAATAGCGCACACACGGGGAGAGAAAAAAAAATCAGGATCAAAAATTTTCACTGGCGATGAAGAGAATCCTCGGGGAAAAATGGTGATTAAAAAATATTTCGTAATTAAACAATTAACCGAGAAACATCCACCACGAACTGTGCCACCGGGCGAAAAAAAAACAATATGGCGTCTAGAAAACAACGCGAAGGAGTAAAAAAATGAAAGATCCGAGTTTGGACGCGCGTGGCCAGAGAAAATGAAAAAGGATCGAAATCACCCGCGCACGAAAAACTCAAAAAAAAAAAACAAACAAACAATTATGCGAGAAGATTAAAAATCAGCGCGGAGATGCTCAGAAGCGTTCGGAGCTCGACGAACAGCAGCGACACGTTGTTTCGCGCGACGGTGTTTTGCACTCGGAAACTTGAGCGAAAACGCTCCGCGATTTTGAACGATGAAAAAAATGGAAAAATCGTATCGCGAGATTTTTCGTACGCACAGGTCGATTCTCGCGAGCGTGATTCTCGAAATTCGGTACAAAACGTACAGGTACGTTGACGAGCAGCGTGCGGACGGTGAATGCAAGAAAATATTCGTGCGGCCCCAACCACGAGAGCGAAAGAGCGCGCGCGTTGTCCACAGAGTGGGGAGACTGAAGAGGCCCCGTTGGAGGGAAAAAGAGAGAGAAAGAAAGATTCGAATTTGTGTCCGGAGACTCGGCGGCCACGAGGAAAAGCTTCGTAAGGAAAATATAATTTGATTGTAAAAATCTTGATCGATTTTCCGCATCGGCAAAGCCTGCTCCTCGATCGATTTTAGCCCCGCAACGAGATTCACAATCGAGCGAAACACCGCGATTATATACTTTGCATACAAGTTGCACAAAATGTCTGCCCGTCGCCGTTACCGCCCGCAGAGCTCACTCAGCTCCGGCACACACTCGCCTCTCGCTCACTCACTCGCAAGCCTCCTCCGCGAGCGCTAAGTCAAACGAGCCTTTTCCCCTCTTTCGGCTTCCCCACCCTTACCCAGCCGCGAGAATCATCGTGTACGGTAAAAACAAGATTAAAGTCTCGGCGTGCCGCGAGCCGAGCGAGAGCGAAGCGCACGAGGCACCAATACTCGGAGCCAATCGCGAGCTGAGTCACTGCGGCCAAACCCAATCAGGCTTTCCCATTTCCCTTGCTTCGTCGACGTAGTCCGCTGGCATTTTAACCTGGCGAACCACGAGATATAGTCGGTCCGTCCCCACGGCACAGCAGTCTGTATGGAAACCAGGTGGAGAGAGAGCCAGGCAAGCAGCGAAAAATAAAGGCGCCATTGCCTGGCGCGGTTGGCACGTTTTACCTGCTGCTGCGAGCCGACTATACCTCGCGCGACGCGGAGACCATTCGAGACGTTTCTTCCATACCTGCCCTGAGTGGGGCTCTATTTACGGGAGTGGGGATCCGACCGATCGAGAGAGACGGAAAACATCGAGTGTACGTTAAGGACGTTGGATCGCGACGCTCAAATCTTCATTTTTCTTTTCAGTTTTTCTTTTTTTTTCTGAGATTAAGTTTATGCTGAAAAGTTGTTGCTATTTGACTAAAGAACAACGCACTCTAAATATAAGATTCTCCGAGGTAATTTGTATTTGTTATGTAATAAAGAATATTTCGAAAAGAATTTGGAACCGATTTTTTGGAAAAATTGAATAAAGCTTCTTCGATGTTGCATAAGAGTGTATGCAAAGTTTTAAGAGGCTTCACCATTTAGAAATTGAAATATTTAATGTTGAAAATTGCAACTCTTAACACACGCTCTCATGAGAAAATCCTGAAAATTGTGTTTTTCTATAATAAACAAAATTTTGAAAAAATTTACGGGCGATTTTTTTGAAAAATTGAATAAAGCTTCTTCGATGTTGCATAAGAGTGTATGCAAAGTTTTAAGAGGCTTCGACATTTAGAAATTGAAATATTTAATGTTGAAAATTGCAACTCTTAACACACGCTCTCATGAGAAAATCCTGAAAATTGTGTTTTTCTATAATAAACAAAATTTTGAAAAAATTTACGGGCGATTTTTTTGAAAAATTGAATAAAGCTTCTTCGATGTTGCATAAGAGTGTATGCAAAGTTTTAAGAGGCTTCGACATTTAGAAATTGAAATATTTAATGTTGAAAATTGCAACTCTTAACACACGCTCTCATGAGAAAATCCTGAAAATTGTGTTTTTCTATAATAAACAAAATTTTGAAAAAATTTACGACTGATTTTTTTGAAAAATTGAATAAATCTTCTTCGATGTTGCATAAAAGTGTATGCAAAGTTTTAAGAGGCTTCACCATTTAGAAATTGAAATATTTAATATTGAAAATTGCAACTTTTAACACACGCTCTCATGAGAAAATACTGAAAATTGTGTTTTTCTATAATAAACAAAATTTTGAAAAAATTTACGACTGATTTTTTTGAAAAATTGAATAAATCTTCTTCGATGTTGCATAAAAGTGTATGCAAAGTTTTAAGAGGCTTCACCATTTAGAAATTGAAATATTTAATATTGAAAATTGCAACTTTTAACACACGCTCTCATGAGAAAATACTGAAAATTGTGTTTTTCTATAATAAACAAAATTTTGAAAAAATTTACGACCGATTTTTTTGAAAAATTGAATAAAGCTTCTTCGATGTTGCATAAAAGTGTATGCAAAGTTTTAAGAGGCTCCACCATTTAGACATTGAAATATTTAATGTGAAAAATCGCAACTTTTAACACACGCTCTTATGAAAAAATACTGAAAGTTTCATTTTTCTATAATAAACAAAATTTCGAAAAAAATTTACGACCGATTTTTCGAAAAATTGAATGAAGCTGCTTCGATGTTACATTTCCTTCGATAAATCATTGGAATTGAATGTTGAATTAGCAAACGAAAGGCAGTTGCTTTAAAAATCGATCTAATCAGAATTCTAATAGCGAAAAGTTCATTGCGTCTGGCATGTCCTTCGGACGAGCCTCGAGGGGCATTAGCGAGTATTTTCTCGATCGAGAAGATTGAATGCCGAGTTGGTGAATAAAAAGTTGTTTATTAAATTTCATGTATTCCCGCGCGCGTACGAGCGACGCGTATCCTTGGCTTTGAAACAGCATCGAGTAGAATGTTTATGTAGTATTTCGTTGGCGACGAGCAAAACGTGAAGTTTTCTCGATGATCGCGCGGGCAGCACATACGGGGGCGCTCGTTTAAAGACTCCTCGACACGGTGCGGCTTCCCCCGCGGTGATCGGATCGAGGTGGGTGTCCCGTGTCTCGAGAACGAGACGGAGCAACACCCAGAGCTCTCGAGAGAGAGACAGAGAAACCAGAAATAAAAGAAAGAACGAGAGCTCTGGTCTCCTTTCGCTCCGCAGCGTGCGATCGTTCTCTCTCGCTCTCGCCTTCGCACGAGATTGCAGAAGGAAACGAAAGATGGTAAAAAATATCAGATCGCAAGAGAAAGGAGAGAGAGAGCGAGAGAGAGAGAGGGAGGAAAAGAATTTGAGAAATAGGTGCGGTTTGGTATATATTTAATTTCACGATACGTTGATCACTGGACCGACATGATAAAGCGTTCGTTCCGAATGCAGAGGAAAAACGAGTCAAACCAAATTTTTCATTTTTTTTTTTCTGTCACAATTTTTCTCTGTATTTTCACGACTTTCGCCAATGGACGACTTTCCAATCGATCTGCGTGTGAGTGCGACGATCGCATCAATTTTTTTCTCACTCTCATTATTTTTCTATTTTGCAATCACCCAGTTAGCAAAAAATTCATGCAAATTGAAATTTCCTAAAAAAGAGACATTCGTGGCCATCGTGTTAAGGAATTTCATTATCGAGCTCCATCAGAGATACTAAAACGCCAAGAAACCCTCCATTCGTTAACGTCGAAGCAGATAATTGAAAAAATCAACACCGCCGAGTCGAAGCACTCAAGAAGCGTAAAGATTGATTGATTTCTCTCGAAAACCTCCGAGTCCCTGCAGCAACGATTCGTATCCAGCCAAAAAAAAAACGCAACAAAATTGTATCGTATGGAATTTTTTTTGCAGGCAAAATTCAGAGAGAATTCAGAGTTGAAAAATAAACAAATTGATAAATTAATGAACGTGAATAAATATTTTCTGTGTCTTACGAAAAATGCATGTTTGATAAGCAGAGAGCTTTCTATTTTTCAACGCCCCCGCATGTCCTTTTCTCATCAGCTTCCTCGTCTCCTCCTCCCATACGAAACGTTAATAAAAAAAAAAAGCCGAAAAGAAATGAGTGAATGAACAAATACTACACAGAGCACACATGGCGCAGCAGAGCGCTTTGAAATGTATAGCAAAACGTGCATGTGCGTGTGTATATACACAGCGTGTGAAGAATTTTCCTTCTACTCCCTCTCGCTCGCCTCGCTCCGCTCTTTGGCTTCCAGATTCCCATTCAGGTGAGAGACTCGTAAACTTCTCGCTCTGCCCGTAGCTCCCGTGTGTGTTCTACATATACAGAGTGTCCCGAAACTTACGATTCACGCGTGTGGACTAAATTCATTGATACGTGAGAAGAAAATGTTTGGCCGAGAGTTTGGTCAAGGATTTTGAGTCCTTTCTGGCGTTTGAGGACGTTGTGGGGACAATTTTCGTTTCCTCGGGACGTAGCAACGTGCCTGGGTCGAGAATTTTTTTTTCGGGGTCAATTTGACCCCGTGGCATTGAACGGATTGAATTTTTTTACCAATCACTCATTCGGGAGTGCGTAAAGATTTTGGAAAAGGATTTTCTCGGGAACTTGATTAGCGAGAGCCAATCAGAGCCTCGGAAGAAAGAAATCTGCATCCATTTGTCTCCTTCGGGATATTTTGAAGACTTTTGGAGCAGCCCGTACATGACGCGCGATTATCTCCGGGAGACAAGCAAAAGAGAGAGAGAGAGAGAGAAAAAAATTTTCATCTTCCGACAGGTATCGAGCTTCGCTGCTCCTCTCCTGTGTATATTAACATTCCACTGCGAGCTCTCTCTCTCTCTCTCTCTCTCTTTCGTATGCTCATCTAGTCAATCGAGTAGAATACCGGGATCGTAACGATCAAGTTAGCCAATATGTTACCTATAATTTGTGATGCCCAGCAAACTCACACACGTACCCGGATGTATCATCCCTTTGACACATTAAAATAGCATTACGAGCTTCGTAACGCGAAAGGCCATTTTTTTTTTTTTTTTTTTTTTTTTTTNTTTTTTTTTTTTGATATTGTTCCCATTAATATCGTCGTCCAAACTGGATCGATTGGCGATTCGACACGAACGTAAGGAATCAACGAAATTTGATGAAAAATCGTGTAATTCTCTAAACATCAAAAATCCATTTTTTTCCATTTTTTAAAATAAAGTTTCTAATAATATTGCCATTCAAATTGGATCGATTAGCAATTCAACCCGAACGCAAGGAATCGACGAATTTGTTGAAAAATCGTGTAATTCTCTAAACGTCAAAAATCTATTTTTTTTTTTTTTTTTTTTTATTTTTTTAAAATAAAGTTCGCATTAATATTGCCATCCAAATTAGATCGATTGGCGATTCAACCCGAACCTAAGGAACCTCCGAAATTTGATTAGAAATTTTTTTTCGTCTCTTTCTCGAAACGTCAAAAATCATTTTTTTTTTTTATTTCAATTTTTCAATGTAGTTTCCCTTAATATCGTTCTCCAGATTAAATCGATTCTCAATCAATCCCGATCGTAGGGAACTGTCGAAATTTGATTAGAAATCGTTTGATCGTTTTTCTGTTTTTTTTTTTTGTTGTTGTCGTAAAAATCAGCAATCACTGAAAATGCGAGCCCAGCGTTAGGACAAAGTTAACGAAACGATAAAAATCGTTCCATCAGGATAATTAGTTTCTCTTCGTTTGACGTTTCAATTTTCTCATTAGTAATGATTCCATTGAAATCCAAGCTGGCTGGTGCGTTGGGAGATCGAGGCGATTTTGCTTTGAGCTCGAAACAACAAGCAGCGCACTGGGGATCGTATCTGTGAATACTGTTTGCAACGCGACTGTAGCCATTGCTACAAAATAGTGTTTACACAGAAATGGTGCAGGAGCGCGAAGCTCATCGTTGCTTTACATCAACGCGCGAGATTGTTCTCGTGGCTGTCATCGGCAGACGAGAGAGCGAGAGAGAGAGAGGAGCAGAGGATGCTGCGTGACCGGAGGTGCAACGAAAAATTTTCTATAAATTATTTGCACATCCGGAAATTTTTTTAAATGATTTTTCGATGTTTTGGGACATTGACATCGAAACCTGGCCAAAAAAAATTTCACCGTCCCATAGCTTCCTTCACGAGGAAGCAAAAAACTTTTAAAAAAATCCACGAAGGGAATCGTCTTCGAAAAAACAAAAAAAAAAACAAAAAAATTACGAACGAAAATCCCGAAAAATTTCGATTTAAATTTAAATCCAAAGGAATTCGATCAACTTCACAAAAATCCGAATAAGAGATTGCTGGTCTCTGAGAGTGCCAATAAATCGATGCCATTGATTCGAATCGATACCAACGCATAGTCGATAACTCTCGCGAGCGAAAAAAATATATCAGCTTCTCCTTTTGATCGATAGACACATTCCGAAAGCTGCAAAATATCATTTTCGTTGAGATTGTACAATCTGAATATTCCCTGAGGCTGATATCGGGTTTGGCACGACTATGAGGAGCAAAACCGCGAAAATGCGGTTTCGCAACAACGACACAATGTTCCCTATCCCTCGACCCTTTTTCCTATCGTCTTCCTCCTCGCCAGTCTTCTCCACCGCCTGTCATCGTTCCAGCAGCACGCGAAGTATCTCCAAGTTAGCGAACATCGTGCGCGAGCAACATTACGAGAAGAAGTGAAAAAGTAAAATGAGAAAAAAAAGGGCGAGGATTTATTTTTCGGGTGTAAGCGACGAAGTAAACGGGAAAATGGCGAGAAAGTGAAAAAAAAAGCCACGAGATAAATTCACATCGTCGTGAAACGTGAAAATGTTCAACGTCCGGTTGGCTGCTTGGAAAACTCCTGAAAGCTGGTTTAAGGGGTTGCCACTGATGTCGGTATAGAAACGGGCCTGCACTCCATCTGGCAAAGCGACTCAGCAGCAACAAATGGCTTCTCTTTTATACGAACACAGATATATAAAGACTAGGCGATAAAAAAAGCGCCCAGTGTCATAAAAAACGTGGCGCGGAAAAAACGGGAATAAAACATGGCGCGGATAGTGCACGAAGAAATAAAAATGACCGGAGCCCAAAGATCCACTTTCCTTGCTCAAAGTTGTCGCGGGGTAAAAAATAGCCACGCCAAGAATATATATAAGCAGCGCGTTTATGGAAGGATGCGACTCGTTTATATGGATTACCTTTATCCACGTGCCGGCACAGACTTTTCTACTTTCTCGGGACTCGAAAACGCGACCGGACAAAGTACGGGGATTTCGGAAAAAAATCGTGCAATTTGAATTCATCGCGAGTCATTTTCACAACTCGAAAATTATTCTCAAGTTTGAATCGTTGGAATACAATGAAAAATATTTTTTTTAATTCATTACTTCGATAATTAATGCACGAGTTGCAATTTTTCTAATAAATTTAGTTTTCGAATGGCAAAGAATACTGTCCCATCATCGTTGACAAATACTGTATGCAAATTTTGTGCTCTGCTATAAAAAATGATCAGTTTTCGTTCCGTTTCAACGAAGCGAACTCCAACATCGTTATTTTTTCAAACTGCAGTTTGGATCGTTGGAATACAACGAAATAGTATATTACGCAACTAGGGAGGAAAAGTAGACTACTTCAAACCGCGGGCAGAATTGTCAGCCGAGCCGAAGGCGAGGTTGACAAGCACGCGGTTTGAGGTAGTCTAGTTTAACTCCCGGGGTGCGTATACGATTTTACAGTCCGACGTAGGCGGAAAGCGGCACCTTCGGCCCGCGCAGCGGGCCGAAAAGTGCCACTTTCCGCCCGGAGGNTTCAGTTTTCGAATGGCAAAGAAGACTGTCCCATCATTGTTGACAAATACTGTATGAAAATTTTGTGCTCTGCTATAAAAAATGATCAGTTTTCGTTGCATTTCAACGAAGCGAACTCCAACATCGTTATTTTTTGATACTGCAGTTTGGATCGTTGGAATTCAACGAAAAATATATATTTTTTAATCATTATTTCGATAATTAATGCACTCGTTGCAATTTTTCTAATAAATTCAGTTTTCGAATGGCAAAGAAGACTGTCCCATCATTGTTGACAAATACTGTATGAAAATTTTGTGCTCTGCTATAAAAAATGATCAGTTTTCGTTGCATTTCAACGAAGCGAACTCCAACATCGTTATTTTTTGATACTGCAGTTTGGATCGTTGGAATACAACGAAAAATATATTTTTATTAATTATTTCGATAATTAATGCACTCGTTGCAATTTGTCTAGTAAATTCAGTTTTCTAATGGCAAAGAAGACTCTCCCATTATCGTTGACAAATACTGTATGAAAATTTTGTGCTCTGCTATAAAAAATGATCAGTTTTCGTTCCATTTCAACGAAGCGAACTCCAACATCGTTATTTTTTGATACTGCAGTTTGGATCGTTGGAATACAACGAAAAATATATTTTTTATTCATTATTTCGATAATTAATGCACTCGTTGCAAATTTTCTAGTAAATTCAGTTCAGTCAGGAAAATGGTATGTGAAGAAAATGTTCGAGTTCTCGAAACACAAAATGAGAATGTAATTCCGTATCAACTTGTTTTTTTTGTTAAACTGCGCCAAGGGTCGGTTGGGGGGGACGAGAGAATCAAAGGCAGTTTGCAGGGGCTTTCAGGGTTTGAAAAAAAGTTTCTTACACTGAAAAGTGCTCCATAGTTCCGTGATATAAACTTCGAGCTGTTTAGTGAACACCTTGGAAACGCCTCGAGCCCTCCCTCTCTCCCTTTGTGCCCGCGCGCTCTTTTCCTTCGTCTAATGTGCTTTCAAGCTATTTACGGATATTGCGCTACTGAGGGAACAGAGAAACAGAAGCGCGTCTCTGATGTGCAACGTGATAATAAAATTTACGCGATAACAGGGTGTGCTCGCATTTACGGGGAACGTATAGGTGTCAAGTTATTCTCTTGACATCACGGCTTCTCGTCCCGTCACAGCACGATGCGTTAAGGACGTTGTATGGCGACGGTCAGATCTAAATTTTTATTTCCACTTTTTTCTTACATACTAAATGATTCGCGAGCCTGAGTTCGCTAGAAAAAGTTTTTACAAATTGATTAAAGGGTCAACAGAGCGAACCAGACACCGTTCTCGCATCTACAGCGACACGGAAGCAAAGCAACCGCGAAACAGAGTGATATTTTGTTGTTTTTCCAAATTTTATAATTTTGAAGAAATTTTAATCGAATTACGAATCATAAAATTTAAAAAAAAATGAAAATTTTACGTTTTTACGTTAAGAGCGACACAAGGCAAGGGAGATCGTCCCTAAAACGAAATAAAATTGTTGTTTTTCCAAATTTTATAATTTTGAAGAGATTTCGATCGAATTACGGATCATGAAATTTCAAAAAATGTAAATTTTACGTTTTCACGTTCAAAGTAACGTCGGGAAAAGGGGATCGACTCTAAAACGAAATGAAATTGTTGTTTTTCCAAATTTTATAATTTTGAAGAGATTTCGATCGAATTACGAATCATGAAATTTCGAAAAATGAAAATTTTACGTTTTTACGTTAAAAGCGACGTGGGGCAAAGGGGATCGTCCCTAAAACGAAGTGAAATTGTTGTTTTTTCAAATTTGATAATTTTGAAGCGATTTTCATCGAATTGGGANGATTTTACGTTCATAGCGACGTAGGGCAAAGGGGATCGTCTCTAGAACGAAGTGAAATTGTTGTTTTTCCAAATTTGATAATTTTGAAGCGATTTTAATCGAATTACGAGTCATAAAGTTTCGAAAAATGAAAATTTTACGTTTTTACGTTCAGAGCGACGTGGGGCAATGGAGATCGTCCCTAAACCAAAGTAAAATCGTAATTTTTCCAAATCTCAAAAAATCAATATTTTTAATCGAATAAATTCCGAATTTTGCGATCCCGACAAAAAAATGGAAATGCCACATCCATTCAAGGGGTGACCAGCTTCTCGTCTAAACTTTTCAACTAGATTAAACGAAATCGTTTGGACCCATTGAGAATAAAAATCAAAAATGTGTAAAAAAAAAAAAGAAAAAAAAGTTTGAGGTCGTTCCAATATTAATTTAAAGTCGAATGAGGCTAATCCGAAATCGATTACAAGCAATGTGCGTTGGATCGACGATGCGAGGGATGTGTGTGTATGAGAGAGAAAAATAATAATTTTCCGTGGGATTACGAGGAGGGAATTGATTCTCGTGTATCAATCTGGAAATTGGAAAGGACGATTACGTGTGTGTTGGAGGCTTTAACCATTTTTTTTCTTTTCCTTTTTATTCTCGGAGCTTATCTCATTTTTCATTGGGAATGTTCGTTTTTTATTCATCCATCTAGTGTGCCCTGTCCTTCTCCCTCTTTCAGTCCCTTTCTCTTGCTATTATACGTGCCTAACCATAGGAGAGCAGAGGAGCTACGAATCTCGAGCATTTCCTAATTATCGGCAAACTCTTCCATGTCCGTCTCAATTATTCCGAGCGACGAGCCAATAATCTCTCTTTTTTTCCATCTTTCTATAGCCAGTCAACAACTGTACACGTATAACGTCTCTCTATACATACTCGAACATTTATGCTGCTGCGTTGAATAGACGGAGTCGAAATTATCGCTGAGAAAAATTTCCATTAAAAAACGTTTTTCATGAAAAATCCATCGATTCGTAAAAAATTTGCTCAAGAAATTTCTTGCACTAAATTATCCACATTTCATGGCCTCAAATTCAATATTCGACGAAAATAAAACATTCGTTATAATTAGACGCGAAAGAATGAGAGACAAAAAATTGTCGGGGTCAAAATGACCCAGTGTGTACTCGAAGGGTTAAATATAATTAATTAATTAATTTGTTGATTCTATTTTTTGAAAGCGTATCCAAAAATTAAAACACGCCGTCCATGGAAACTGTGACGAATCAAAAATCTGAATGGCTGAGAAAAATTTCCATTAAAAAACGTTTTTCATGAAAAATCCATCGGTTCGTAAAAAATTTGATCAAGAAATTTCTTGCAACAAATTGTCCACATTTTATGGCCTCAAATTCAATATTCGACGAAAATAAAACATTCGTTATAATTAGACGCGAAAGAATGAGAGACAAAAAATTGTCGGGGTCAAAATGACCCAGTGTGTACTCGAAGGGTCAAATATAATTAAATAATTAGTTTGTTGATTCTATTTTTTGGAAACTGAGCCAAAAATCAAAACGCGATAACGCCGTCCATGAAAATTGTGACGAATCAAAAATCTGAATGGCAAAAAAAGTGGAGATTCCAAAAAAAAAAAAATTGGTGAATCGATAAAAATGTTTTTCCTGGCACATTGAATGATTTTTTATTCACCTAAGCCGAGATTTTGGTTACTGAACGCGTGTATGGACAGCAGAGCAGTTTTCGTGCTGCGGACTCATCGTTAGTGAATGTAATTACGCAGGGGTTAATGAGATTGTGCTGGGGTACGAAATTTTACTGGCTTTTGGTTGCTCGTTCGATATACGAAAATCCGGTCAGCTTATGAGCTGTATATCCGCTAATTACGACGCGGAATTTATTCCCTAAATCGTGCCACAAATAATTATTCACATTTTACCAGATTAAAAAATGAACAATTCTCAACCCTTGGATCGTCAATTGTGTCAAAATACTCGAACGGTATATTTTGAGTGAAAAATAACCAGGGTGACGATTATTCGACGGAAATGAATTTTTCCATCATTTTTTCGTTCAATTCCAAAAGCCACGACAATTTTCTACCGATTTTCAGTTTCGAGGCTAAAAGAATTCCGTTTTATCAAGAAAAAACAGAATTTCGTTGCATCCAACGACGCAATATCGTGAATTTCCACACAATTGACAAAATAAACGAATCCAAAAAATTCCGAGAGCCACGATGCACCGAACGAAATAAGCCAAAAAAAAGTTGGAATTTTTTGAGACTTTTTAAAAATACTTTACTGCAGTGGAAAAATTAACAAATAAATAATTAAAATGCAATTATTATAATTATTAAAATATAATTATTAAACGTAATTAAAATTTCGAATATCGCGAAATATTTCGTCAATTATCAGTTGCAATTAAATTTATTAAATTTAATCAAATGGCCGCAAAAAGCTCTTGCACTTTTTTTCCTCATTTTTGAGAATCGATTTCTTATTATTTGAACATTCCACGATGCACCGAACGGAAAAAAAGTTGGAATTTTTTGAGACTTTTTTAAAATGCTGTGAACTGAAGTGAAAAAAATGTCGGTGACTCGTGGGCGGAATTGCTCGTGTCTCTGAAACGCATTCGTATCCACAGACACGCGAGTTTCAACGTGTGTCTTTATGCTCGCGTATCGCACCCACTGTTTTGCATAGAACGCGTCGTATATTATTTTATAACCCATAGAAAGCCCGCGGGACAATGGAGTCTGGAGAGTACGTCGGGGGATGCGAGTTTCGAGCGCGTTCATACTTCTACATCGCGTATAATTAATGGGAAGCGTGCGTTATACACAAAGTATCAAAGTTGTGGTTGACAGTGAATGCCGCGCCGAGTCTCGCACCGAGTCCACAAATACATCGAGAAAAATGTCTTGATATCTTTCCGGAAGAGAAGAAAAACTCATTTAACCCTCAAACGCTAACGATTCCACATTTTGCATGAAATTGTTATTAAAAATTTTTCAATTCGGATCGCAAAAATTATCATGACTTAGTCAAGAGTTCAAAGAAGATTCACTAATTTTTTCAGATTTTTTCAAAAGTTTTAGAACAGTGAAATAAATTTTCAAGAGTTTTTCCATATTTTGCATGAAATTGTTGTTAAAAAAATTGAAATTCGAATCGCAAAAATTATCATCACTTAGTCAAGAGTTCGAAGAAGATTCACTACTTTTTTCAGATTTTTTCAAAAGTTTTAGAACAGTGAAATAAATTTTCAAGAGTTTTTCCATATTTTGCATGAAATTGTTATTAAAAAAATTGAAATTCGAATCGCAAAAATTATCATCACTTAGTCAAGAGTTCGAAGAAGATTCACTACTTTTTTCAGATTTTTTCAAAAGTTTTAGAACAGTGAAATAAATTTTCAANGCTAACGATTCTACATTTTGCATGAAATTGTTATTAAAATTTTTTTTATTCGGATCGCAAAAATTATCATGACTTAGTCGAGAGTTCAAAGAAGATTCACTAATTTTTTCAGATTTTTTCAAAAGTTTTAGAACAGTGAAATAAATTTTCAAGAGTTTTTCCATATTTTGCATGAAATTGTTGTTAAAAAAATTGAAATTTGGATCGCAAAAATTATCATCACTTAGTCAACAGTTCAAGAAAGGTTGATGAATTTTGTTAGATTTTTTTGAAGTTTTAGAATTGGGAAATAAATTTTCAAGAGTTTTTCCATATTTAGCATGAAATTGTTATTAAAAAAATTAAAATTTTGATCGCAAAAATTGTCATCACTTAGTCAACAGTTCAAGAAAGGTTGATGAATTTTGTTAGATTTTTTTGAAGTTTTAGAACAGTGAAATAAATTTTTAAGAGTTTTTCCATATTTCGCATGAAATTGTTATTAAAAAAAAAAATTCGAGCCGGAAAAATAATAAAAATTTAGCCAAAGGTTCGCGAAAGATCGACGATTTTTTTCAAATTCTTTAAAAACTCCCAAAACTGTGAAATCTTCAAAATCAGTCTCGCAGTTCGATCAATTTTAATCAAAAACTCAATTAATTCCCGAGTTAAAAAAAAAACTTTCGAAAATTTTCAACAAATTCCAAAGAGTTTCCGTTTTTAGTAAAATTTTCGTTATTTTTTCATTTTTCCCGCAAACGTACACGATAATTGTAATAATCGTTGGAAAAAGTTACCATGTTCGATTTAACGTCGAGCGTTGATCAAAGTCGATTAAATTCTTAATGCCCCATCGCCCGGATCCATTTGCCATTAGCTAGAATCACACGTGCCCTTCGAGTAACGAATGTCGCCATGTTCATGAGAACGCAGGGCGAAGAGGGTTAATCGAACGCATACAGAAAAACAGAGACCGCACCAATGTTTGTTGTGCCGCGCGCATGCAGCGAGTAGCTATCGATGTAGGTCTGTACGTCGCGCGCGAAGCGACTGAAACGGGTTATTACACGAAAGCCTGTTGCTCGTTCAATTGAGTTATCCCGCGATTGCTTTTTTTATGCGTCAATTTGCCTTTTTTCAGTTCCAACAATAGACGGTAATTGCGAGAGCATTTCAAGACCGGAAACCGTGAAATCATCTCTCGTGCCATTGAACATCGTTCAATACACACGAAGTTTTTTTTTCCCCCGAATGTACATTGTATTTTCTTCGGAGAATGTAAATTCCTTTGGCATGCAATCGACAGTGGAAAATTGGTCAAAAATAGTTGCTAAATGCGAGCAAAGTGACTCGCGGCGATCGTTTCGAATTATTAGATCGTTGCGAATGTAAAAAAATTTGTGGATAAAATGCAAACGTTGATTTTAATGACACCGACGTTCGCGACGTTGGTATTAATGGAAAAATTCTTTTTCTATTGATTTTTTATTCGATTTTCAAAACTATGACAATTTTCGAACCGATTTTCCGTTTGGATCGTAAGAAATTATCGTTTTTCGAGGAAAAACACAATTTCGTTGCATTCCAACGACGCCATCGCGTCGTTTGGCAACGTTGGTCTGCTCGCGAGATTTTCTTACATCGCGTTCTCTGACCAGCACCGAAAAGAAATGTGGAAATGTAAAATTTAAAATAAACACGAAAATCGAGTTTCCTCGAACTTTGGACTTTTCGCCAAACAAAAACATTGAGTTCGTCGCACACGACGCGTGACCGTTCGAATGGAATAATACGTTTCCAATTATTTTCATGTCCCCGTGCCCCGGAGCCTTTTGTCAACACACGACGCGCGACGAAAGAAACGAGATACGAAAATCGACAATGGTAGAAAAAACGTTAATTAACTCGGAGTTCGAAGTAAATGAGTATTTTTGGAATTACTGTTCAGCCCTGAGGCACATCGCGTGGCTATGGAACCTCGAGACAAAGCCTCGGGCAATGTTCGCAAAAGTTGCGTGCATTTCGCGCGCGACATCGATCGTTCTCGGAATTCCCTTTTTTTCGTTTGCCTCATTTTTCATTTTCAAAATGATCGATAGAAAAACCGAAGCTTTTCAAACCTTTTTTCACTTCTCTCTCCGAATCGGGACGAAGATTCCGTTCAGTAAATTTCGTTGTCATCGACGAACGATAAAGCGAAGCGTCCAGGCTGCCGACCGACGCACTCGCTGCTCTTTGGCTTGCCGACACGCGGTGAACGCGCGCGGCGCGGGCGCGGTACTACTCGCAGTGTTGCCAGANTTTCGCTTCCTCTCCCTGCCGCCATGGCGCGCGCCATCAAAGCTCCCCCCCCTGCCCCGCCGAATCGTGAACTTCCGTGGAAAACCACACGAAAATGCAGTAAGAAATAATTTAAACGAACCGAACGAATTCGATCAAGTAAATCATCACAAACGATTCGATTTCAAGTAAAAAAAATAAATTGAAAATTATTTTTAAAAAATTATAAATAAAAAAATAAAAAAAATTATAATTTTTTTTTTTGCTTTTTCCACACGCGAATTTTGCCGAACGATAAAAAATCAAGAAAATCTACACTTGACATTCTTCGTATTCTTTATTTTTTAATGATGGAATTATATTTTTACGAATTTAACGAAATGATGTACAAATTTTATTTTTAATATTAATTTTTTTTTTTTTATGATTGAAATTCTTACAACGAACGTTTGATTCGTTCGAACGAAAATTCTGTAACGACGGGATGAAAAACTGAAAACGATTGAAAAAGTCCAAACCTGTTCAGGAGCCGTTTTACTTGCGACCGCGAAAATTTTGGCTCCGCGTGAAAAATATCGATGGTCGCTGGAAAATCGAATTGTATGAATAAATTTTATTAAGTTTATTTTTTTGTACATTTGACCACATGAAAAAATATGGGAAAATATTGAAAAATGGAGAAGAAAAATCGTCATTTTATTCACGCTCGATGAATATCCGAAAATTCTTCGTTTCGAATTTCAGAAAATCCGACAATCCACAGTGATCGAAAAAATATCGCTCGGAATGGAAAATTCGAAGTGCAACTGTTTTTTTTTTTTATCACAAAGTTGAAACAACGATTTTCAATCGGAATTTCGTTTTTTCTGCAAAATACATTCGGGGAAACTTAACGCGGAGGTTTAGGGATTGTACCAATCGAGGAAAAGTAAAGAAAACGACATGACGAGCAAAAAGAACAAAATCCAGACCCTCAGGCCCGCGTTCCTCTGGATAGCTTCGCGAATTTGCTCGTTAGCCTTTTTAACGTTTTCCGTTGATCCGACGACAGTCGTCATCAGTCTGTCGAGATCTTTGTCCTGGTCGAGAACTTTCTCAGTAAAAATTTCCTGCAACTCGGCTATGTGGACGACTTTGCTCTCGATCTGTTTGACTTCTTCGGTTATCGTGTTGAGTTCGTTGTGCAATTGTTCGTTTTCGGATTCGAACATTTGGATGTCCTCCGCAGACAATTCTTCGTCGTAATTGAGGCTGTTGACGTCTCCGTTTATTTCCTGGACTTTCATGGGGCTCGAGTCCGCCGAACTGCCATTAGGATCCTTAGCCTCGTTCCCCAGGTCCTGGGGACCGTTGAGCTTCGTTTTGTCTCGCAATTTTCCCCCGTCCTCGTGGCCCTTTCCCTCCAATTCCAATTTCGCTAATTTTCGCGTCTCCATCGCTTTTTTCACTCTTATGGCTTTTTGCTCGGAGTAAATTTTGCAAACGCTCTTCAAATATTCCTCGATAAGGAACAACATTATTTCACGATGTTCCAGAGTCTGGGCCGACGCTTCGTCCTGCGCAGTCTCTCGCTTAAGTTCCTTTATCAGCTGCGCACAGGTCGACATTATTTTCTGCGATCCCTCGTCCAACTGGTCCCTCTCTGCGTCGCTCATGTGACGCTCCTTGCTCGTCAAAAGATTTGAAAAATTCAAATACGCCGCACGCTTCTCCAGCAAAAATTCACGCAGCTTGAAAATTTGTGTCACCACACCACGCGCCTTTTTACTAAATTCTGACGACAAACCCAATTTCTTCGTACTCGGCTTTACGTCATTTTCCTCCAGATCTTTCTTTCTCAGCGTCACAGTTTTCACACTGGCCCTGAACAGCGTACTCACGTCCATCTCGACTCAGTTATTAGCCCCAAAAATCATTCGATCATTAACTTTGCCGCAGACTGCAACGGAAGAAAAAGTTTCACGTCATTTTGTGTGAAATTTGGGGGTTTACGAATTTTACGAGAATTCTCAACTTTTTCGAGGCAAATAACGTCGCGATTCGATTATTTTGCAGAAAACTGCAGCAGAAGAAAAACTTTCACGTCGTTTTGTGTGAAATTTGGGATTTTACGAATTTTACGAGAAACTGCAACTTTTTCGAGCTGAAGGACGTCGCGATTCGATAATTTTGAAGGAGATTATGAGAGAAAGAAAAATTTCACGTAATTTTGTGTGAAATTGTTGATTTTACGAATTTTACGAGAAACTGCAACTTTTTCGAACTATACAACGTTGCGATTCGATTTTTTAACAATGAACGTCGAAATAGGAGTAAAGATGAGAAATTGTGATTATTAATTACCAGAAACAAAAGGAACAGGGATTTCGAACGCACGTGTCCTACTGGCTACTGAAGTCCATGCAGAATTTTATTGTCATTTATTATTCTCAATACGCCATTTTTCAGCGTATCGATGTTTTTCCCATGAAAAGTTGATGGAAACTCCAAATACTGTAGGAATGACATACGTTTGGAGAATTTTTAGGTTAAGTTGATTCTGTCATAAAAAGGAAAACACGAATCCACGAAGCACGACGTGTATTTGTCACCCGTAAAGTGAATTTCTACAGAAGCGCATACTCGAGTGCGTCGCCACCGGAGCAGGCACTTGAATTCGATTTTTCTATTTTCGTGATGACAATTTTCAATAATAACAATGCGATATCATACACTACCAAACGATGACCGAACAATTTCCGGAATCAAAAAAATCTGCATTCACAATTCGCACGATGACCTCTGGAGGTCACCGCTCATCGGTTGCAACGGTAGGTAACAGAGCCACGCGACCGATGATGCAGGATTCTGTGGGAAGAACAAAGATCGCCGTTGGTTTATTTCTACTCCCGGAATCGCTGTACAACCATCGCACGAAAAGGCGTTCCTCGCTTTGCTAAAAACTCGGATAACCTCAAAATCAGTGATAAAACAGAAAGTTTGAAACATCATGCAGCCAGCACACAGTCTTCGACACGAGAGCAACTTTTTCACACATGGTATCCTGATGCATTCGGAGCAAGTACAATTCATGTGCGATGTTTGCGATCAACAAAAAAAAGGTAAACAACGACGACGATTCGGAGTTTGAAAAGCGGCAGACCGCACGGAAATTCTTTTTTTTATTCATTTCTCCAAAAATTGACTCATTCCTGGGCATTACGTGTGGGGGTCTCGATGTTTCTGTCACGAGTCATGTTTTCTGAGGATAAATTCGAACTAAAAGCATATGGCAAAGGATACGGGACACGAGACCAAAGTATGCTCGATTGCTCGAGATAGAATTTATCCCTTTTAGGGATGAGTGGGAACGAATGCGTACAGGCATCGATAAAAGTAGAGGGTAGAGAATAACAGGAGAAAATAAAAATAACGAGTTGAGGGAGAAAAAATAAAATCAATTAATAACAATTAATAACAATTTCTAACATAATTATATTATAAATAGTAACAAATACTGTTAAATATTAATGAAAAATTAATTATTCAAATAAATAAATTAGTCAATTAAAAAATTGACTAAACATGAAAATTTCAAAAACAATTTTTTATGCTTTTACAAAAAAGTGATCCTCGTAAACATTTACCTAAATACTTAACAATCAGTAATAATAATAATAAATAATAATCATAATTTGTAAAAATATTTTGAAAAAATTCCAAAATCCAAACGTTTTCGATCTTTTCTCGAAAAATCGTACGGAATAGAAAAACAATAAAAAGACAAAAAAACACGTAAGAGTCATTCGTAGTCCAGTTTTCTCACAAAATTTCGGAGATTCTCGTCATCTCGATGTTTTTTTTTTCTGTATCCAAAAAAAAGAAAAAGAAATTGTATTCCATGCTGGTCCAGCGCAGAGGGATTCTCAATAATGGTCAACGACGAATATGTTTCAGTTTTTTTCTCACTGGGTATCGAACGAGAATAATACAAAAGCTCGTATGGGGGTGTCTTTCAGATTTTCGTGAATAAAAGTCGCGGCGTCGAGTGTAGCGTGAGATTCGAAGATATTACACATATGTGCATGTGTGCGGCGAGCGAGCGAGAGGAAAAAGACTCGCAGTTTACGCGTCGAAATAGCCACCCGCAGCATAATCGTCGAGAGAGCAACTCATGCGGGATATTTAGACCGCGCGATTCGCCCCCGAGCCCTCGAAAAGGCTCTTGCTCGCATGAGAAATAACATTCAACGTTTTTGTACACACGATGCGCGCTGGGCATACGCGTCCAATATCTTTCTTACCGTCGCATGTAGAAATGACGCGTTCTCACGAATTATGTGGGCAGTTCTCGGTCGAAATTCTATAAAACTCATTTGTCGTTATTTTTGTCATCTCTCACGACCTTGAGCGAGCGTGTATCGATATGGAACAAAAGTTTCGAGCTTGTTTACCTTTTGAAGACTTCTCGGACCCCGAGCTCGAGTTTCGTGATGGAAAGTACGAGAAAATCGTTTTTCACGAATATTTTTCGAGTGAATTTTTCTACAAAGTTTAAAAAAATTGATGATGCATTTTTTTTTCGTTTATTCAGTTTTTTCGTTGATTAAAATTTTTTTTTCGTCTCGCTGTCGCTTTTGTTTCGTTTCTTCAATGAGGCGACGCGCTTATGACGGAGATCCATTTCGTTGCGCAGTTCTCTTCGACACCCTCGTTCTGCTTGCGCGTTTGAATAGCGATGGAACGTAACGTGCTCCTCCTCATCTCTCGAGACGGATGTGGCTCTCCGTCCAGTTAATCAGGATGCTACGTCACACGAGCTACATTTCGAAACGATTTATGTGCCAACCACGTATTCACTAAATACTCGGATTTCTTTATTATTCTCTGGATTATTATTTCTCCCTCAAATTTTTACTCGCAGTCATTTTTTTAAAAATTAAATCGAAAAATTCATTCGTCCCTCTTTCCACCGAAAATTGCGATCGAATTTTTCAGTTTTTTTGCCACAATCGATTGGGACTGGAAAAGTAGATTTAAAAAATTTGCAAAAATTTGAGCGGTTCGACGATTTTTCGAAAAACTCAGATTTTTGGAAAATTCGAAAAAATCATAAAATTCAAACCGTTCAACCGATTTTTTCCAAATTCAATACCAACCTTCCTATTATGATACTCTATCGATAAAAAAAAAGCTAGTAACGAATCTTTAAATTTGCGGAAGTTATAGCGTCGACAGGATTTTTTTGAAAATTTCAAAATGCCGTAGAATTCGTATTTTTCTANTCTTTCCACCGAAAATTGCGATCGAGTGTTTCAGTTTTTTTGCCACAATCGATTGGGACTGGAAAATCAGATTTAAAAAATTTCCAAAAATTGGACCGCTTCGACGATTTTTCGAAAAACTCAGATTTTTAGAAAATTCGAAAAAATCATAAAATTCAAACCGTTCAACCGATTTTTTCCAAATTTAATACCAACCTTCCTATTATGATACTCTATCGATAAAAAAAAAGCTAGTAACGAATCTTTAAATTTGCGGAAGTTATAGCGTCAACAGGATTTTTTTGAAAATTTCAAAATGGCGTAGAATTCGTATTTTTTTAGCAATTCCAACAAAATTCTCAGAGAACAAAGAGCTCGTATAGATCAACATCTGTGCAAAACGGGAGCCCTGTAGCTCGAACCGTTCTCGAGTTATAAACGTTTGAATTTTACAGTTCCAGAACATACACACACACACACACATCCGGACATTTTTTCTAGATATGACTTTTCGATGTTTTGGGACATTTTAAGGACATGAATAAAAACTGGAAAAAAAAAAAATTCACCGTCACATAGGTTTCTATATGAGGAAGCAAAATGCGGAAAAATATGGGGGTCTTTTTCGAGAGGGTAGAAAATATGTTTTCCACTATTTTTATGAGATATTTTTATCCTAACACGCTCCACAATAATAGAGGCTACTTCTGCCTGTAGGAAAAGTTCATTCGAGCGGAATATCACCCTCTTGATCGATATACTGCCATTCAACAGGTTTTCTCTCGATAGAAATTGACTATAATGAAAAAAGGCCTGAGCTAACCTGCAGCGACGCGAACTACGCCTCGTAGGGGTCCTTCGTATTAAAAACATCAAAATATCAAATGACCCAACTTTGCCGAGTACTTAACCCTGGCGCGCTATAATTTTTCGTGTCTTACTTCCTCACTGTCGGTCCACCGGACCGACGATTTTTATCGCCACGTAACTTCGTAATTAACGCACCGATTAGGCTTTATTTATAGTGAAATCGAAACGCCAGAATCTCACCAATCCGATGAACCATTCGACGAAACTACAGACTCATTCGTAAAAAAGTTATAGCAATTTTAAATAATTGCAAAAATTCGTTTTTGCTTCGCGATTAATTGAAATTTCGAAATAATCATTTTGGCATTTTTCGAGGTTTATACAAAAAAATGGGAAATCCAAAGAGCCACGACAAAAGTCTCCATTCATTTACATTTTCGATCTCACGCTCAGCGAGTATCCTGATCGATGTGAAAGGGAAACTGCGAGGACAAAATTTGGATTTTCTCAAGCCGCCCTCATGCCCATGGGGGCTCAAAGCAAAACGTCCAGAATAATGGTCAATCGCGCGTCCTCTCGAGGCTTTTCTCTACTTTTATCGTGAGAGTCTAAACGATGAGGGCGGGATAATTTTTCAAGCCTCATCCTTCAACGCGTGTTGAAATTCTCCGAGTCGCGCGCGCGCGCGGTACATTTCAGACGAATTAACAGACGCGTTATTACTTTTGCGGAGGCGTTCGCCAGTTTCCTATTTTCCGACCATTTTCGTGACGGCGCCTCGTAAGGTGTTATTATTTTTCGCGAGCCATTATTTATCATGAAACTTGGTCGCGACTAACGAGTCACGCGAAACTTATGAACGCGGCTGCTGCTATTTTTCTCTATCGATTACGATATCGTGATGCGTTCGTGTCCGAGTTCAAAATGTCAAATTAGAGCGTCGTGCAGACCAACACGCAAAAGTCACGCTATCGTTTCTCTTTCGTGTTGGATTTTTTTTTCCTTCCAATTGACAAAATTCTCGAATTCAAAATTTGCAAAAAAAAAAAATGTATTTAGAAATTTTTTGCAACGAGCCAGGAATCGTAAAAATCGTAAACACATTTTTTTGCAACTGCTGAACGAAACGTTTGGATTAGAAAAAATAAAAAATAATAAAAAATTGAACGGTAACGTGGGCGAGAAAAATAATTCCAATAAAAATTGCTCGCTACATTTTTCCATGTTATTTCCAAATTTCAGCCCCCATCAAGTTCCAATTTTCGTTGTTCCAAGCATGAAAACAAAATTGAAGGAAATTGTGAATTAAATTTGAGCTCAAATTTCCAATCGATTCGATTCGTAAAAGAAAAAAGTTACAGCAAAATCTTATCGACGAAAAATTTCGTTGGAAAAGATCGATATTTTGTTCGAAACGTTGGACCAAACGTTTTTTCAAATAATCCCAAAAATTGTGTCATCGGAGCGAGAAATATTTGACAAAGTCTCTTCGGACTCAAATGTTTGTCGTTCCAATCGTAAATTTCGCTGACAATTCCATTAGAAATTAAATAAATAAATAAATATTCAGTTTACCGCGTTCAACAAAATGTCGACGATTTTTAACAAAATTTCACTTTCCAGTTTACGTGATTTTTAAAATTTTAATTGCAATGATGAGAATTTTATAAAAAAATGCGACGATCGGTCTAAAAAAAATTCATACATACATTAACATGCACATGTGGTAAAAAAGCCTGAGAACTGAGTGACGCGAACAACGAGAGATGAACGAACAGAAGGATACAGTGAAGTAACCGAGCGGAGGTTCCCCGTCGCCTTCTCGCAATTATTCCCAATTCAGCCAATTTAGATCAATTGAACGTTAACTCGCTCAATTGGTGAGGCTTTTGCCTCTCTCGCGTACGAGAGATCTCTCGCGCACTACGTCGAGCTATTTCGACTCCCTGTGCCCGCTACGAGCCTCATCCTCGGCGTATTTACGCTGCTGCTTGGACGTTGCTCGTTCAAAATCCTACGAACAACGAGTGCGTAACAAAACTATGCATATAAAATAAAAGAAAAAAGTTTCGTGTCTCGTCCGAACGTCAAAAACCCAAAAATCGTCTTAAAATTTTTCATCTCCACGAGTTTTTCGTTGGGGAAAAAAAATTCATGAATGACGTTGTATTTTCCATTCCTCGCGATATTTTCATTGACGTTTTTTTTTCTCGAAACGAAAAAACACAAAAAAATCGAAGATTTCTAAAAAATTATTTTTATTTTTGTGACTCGGTGCTAATTGTTGAAGAATTTGAACAAAAATGTCACCGACGCTTGGCCCCTGATTAACGCTTGATTTAAAAAATTGATAAATTCGTAAAAAAAAAATTTTCATTAAAATTTCGAAGAATTACGATAAAATTAATTTTCAAAAAAAAAAAATTCAATATTTCTCAAACAACGATAACAAACGTCGGTCTCGTGTGTGTGACGTAAAAAAAAGGTTGTGGCCAAAGTGGAGGAGAGTGGGGAGTCTGGGGAGGAGTCAGGTAACTCGTTGACGGAGACTCCCTCTCCGCGGTCGTTTGGTGGGAGACACCAGTAGCCCATCAGCACCAGCATCACAGTCTCTTTCGTATTTTATTTTTTTCTTTATTTCGCGATTCCCACGAGCAGGTTCGCTCTCCACGTTGTCAGGGATAAATAACATTTCGACTCTGCGCGGTGTTGGCCTCAGAAAATTTATTAAAAACGCGTTGCAACAATTTCGTCGTAATAAATAAATAAAACATAAGCAAATAATCAAAAACGAGAAATAAAATGAAACACAAATATTCAGAAAATTGTAATTCGCAGCAAAAACACTCACATTTTCCACTCCTTAATAAATCACAGCAAAAAAAAAAAAACAATCGAAATCTCTCACTTTTTGCCTCCGGAAAAAACGTGGAATTTCAATGTTTTCAAAATTCTTTTAATTAGAAATTCAAAAAATTGAAATCTCGTCGGAGATTTTTCGAGATTTGAGAAAACGCCACTTGTTTTTTTTTTCGTCACGGGTTTTGCCTTCCTCGACCCAATGCATCGTCCGTATGGACGCGACGTCTAGTAAAAAAAAAAATCTCAAAATATTCGACAAAATGTCAGTTTTTTAAATTTCCCATTAAAAAAAATTAGAAAAACATGAAAATTGCACGTTTTTTTATCAAATTTAAAAATTAAAAATCGAAAAAATTGAAATCTCGTTCAAGATTGTTGGAGATTCAAGAAAATTTCACTTTTTTTTTGTTCCCCACGTGTCTCCCTTTGACCCACTGTCCCACTTTGCTTTCTCGACCGATCAGCGTTCGCGTATGCACGCGACATCTAGTCGCGACTCGCAGGTCGGTTCACCGCGATTGACATTGCACAGGTAAGTCGCCGCGTCAACTTTTGTTTGGGTTCGTCGCGGAACGCAACAACTTGGTGCACAGACAGAAATTATACGGAAGAAAAAATGCTGCGGCAGGTTTTTGTTTTGTTTTCTCGTTGATAATCGATCGGCACCGAAGCCCGAGGGTCAGTGCAGGAGGCGACCCGATACTGCAGCTCCGGCATCACCGGACCTTCACTTATATCGTCGCTCGGCTAATAACGCTAGTAATGTGATATGATTAGCTTAGTTGAGTTCAGTTTAGTTCGTATTCGTTCAATTTAGTGGTTCGCCGGCAAAATCACATCGAGTTAAAACCATTTAGGCCAGTTAAGTTGCCGACTGCTGCTTCTCGGTCCAGCTTGAGCTTCCTCGTTGATCGCGCGAGTTTGCAGCAACGCTCGCTCTTGCTCTTTCGCGCTTGATAGCAAAAGCCGTTCAAGCTCCGCGCGGTCATCGCTTCTCCTGTGCAAATCCTGCGTCCTTGACGATCATCCGTATCGTTGTCCGCTTGTCCACGCGGAAGTGCTGGATCGATGAAGCAAAATCGATCTCGTTGCACTCGTTGGATCAACGGGGAACGTCTCCAGCCTCCTTGACTCTCTGGACGATCGAGAGAGACCCACAAGTCTCTCGATCTCGTTGAGCTCGTTCCAAAGCCTTTCTCGCCTCGCAATCGCGACGTTATTCGAAACTTTGCGATGCTCACCAGCAGCAAAAAGAACGAGGAATCGAAAAGTCGATGCGATCGAAATCGATGAAATTCTTTTGAAATCTTTTGGTCCCAAACGGATAACTGATCGTTGTCGTAGATCGCGGAAGAACAACGCAGAAAGACGAAATGGTCTGATGCTCATGCGGCGAGAAGTTTTGCCGGGGCGTTAAATCAGCGCGACGAGGAGCCATTTGCTCTCGCGGTATGCTCACTGGTAATTAACGGTGATGAAATTAGCAGTTAATACGAGCCAATGTATACACACACATACATACACAAGGAATGGGGGTAGTTTGATTGGGCCAATTCGAGGCAATTCCTGGCGATTGCTCGTTTCATTGAGCCTTCGCTTAAGAGCAGCTCGCATCAGTGCCACGCTGCCGGTCAACCGACATGGATCTCTTCGACACTTCCAAACGCTCATTTCTTCCAATTTTCCATAAAAAATCGATAAATTTATTTTTGCTGGCGAGACGCCGCAACTTTTCGTTCGGGGACTCGAAATCCGGTGTCCGCGTGACGCGGCAGTTGTTCGGGTGCGAGGATCGCGCCGAGTCCGCGATTTCGTGAACGGTCAGCGCGTGACAAGCTCCGCGACGTCCATTTTTCGCGATACCGTTGACCACCTGCTGCACGCGGAGCGGACGGTCTTGGATTTCAAGGGCAACGTCCTGAGCAACCAGGAACATGGCGATGCGCCTGGAATGCGCGATAAACCGATACGAGTGCCGTCGAGATCGAAAAGAATCGCGTTGCTGAAGTCTGTGCGGGGCAAAAATTCGTGCTGAGGAAAGAATTTGCGAAAGAATGGAATAAAAAGCTGCGCCATGGAACTCGAGACCCCCGGGTCCTCCAGGATGTGTCTGTGAATCGCTGGAAAATTAATATCGCCAGGAACCGGAACCGGAAGTCAAAGAATTCTCATAAAAATCGCGAACTTTGGATCGCACGCGAAGGTTCAGGCAGTAAAAACAGAAAAACTCGAGCGGTTCGACGATTTTTCGAAAAACTCAGATTTTCGTAAAATTCAAAAAATCATAAAATTCAAACCGTTCAACCGATTTTTTCCAAATTCAATACCAACCTTCCTATTATGATACTCTATTGATAAAAAAAAATCTAGTAACGAATCTTAAAATTTGCGGAAGTTACAGCGTCGACAGGCTTTTTTTGAAAATTTCAAAATGCCGTAGAATTCGTATTTTTCCAGCAATTCCAACAAAATTCTCAGAGAACGAAGAGCTCGTATAGATCAACATCTGTGCAAAACGGGAGCCCTGTAGCTCGAACCGTTCTCGAGTTATAAACGTTTGAATTTTACAGTTCCAGAACTGACACAAACACACACATCGGGACATTTTTTCTATAAAAGATTTTTCGATGTTTTGGGAAATTTTAAGGACATTGACATTGAAAACTGTAAAAAAAAAAACAAAAATTGCAGTTCTTTCCAAAGTGGTGGCTCGAACGAAACGTCAAAGTATCCCAAAGAAGGAAAAAGACAGAGATGGAGGTTTTTAGTGTCAAGTCTCTGGTCGGATAGGCCAGAGTTGCTCTGCCCGCATATATACGCGCGATGGTTCGGTACTCGCAGAGTTTCATCTCCTACGGAGTCTTCTCTCTCTGGTCGGTCCGGTCTGCGACAGGATTGGCGGAGGATCGTGTGCGTGGGCGGTGACGAGGCTCTCTCGTTAAAATATAAATTAGTGTGTGTGTCGAGTTATTAGCTCAGTCGCTCGGTACAGACGAGTGACGAGTGCGTTAAAGGATTACAACGAATAAAACGAGTAACCGCGCGCCGCGCTGCCTGCTCTGCGCGACTCGCGTCGTTGTTTCCTTTATACTTTTCTTCTTTTTGCCGCGAGGTTTTTCGTGGACGAATCAGGCGCGCGGCAAACCTGGGGCTAAAGTGTCAGGACGCGGAGTGGGGGCGGGGAAGGGCACAGGATAGAGAGAGAGAGAGAGAGAGAGAGAGAAAGAGTTTGCTCGGTGGCGAAGAGCACCAACGAGCGAAACGAGCAACGAAGAAAAGCCGCACCGAGGGAACAGTCGAGCTCCAAGGTCCGCAGGCATCGCAACCAGTTCACTTCGTTAACTCCGCTTAAAACTAATCAAAATTAATCATAACCGGCAACAATTGATAGCAATTGGTTGAGATTCCATTACGCGCGAACCGGTATACACCCGCGCCGCGCGACTAATCATCGTATTTCGCGCACTTTCTTCTTCCTTTCTCTTCTTTTTTATTTTTTCACTCTTTTCTTCCCTTCGTTGCGAGGAAGCGAGTTTGTTGTTGTTGTTTGCCACTCGATACTGTTGGTCGCGGCGTTTGTTTTTAAATCTGCATCGTGTACGTGCCGCCAAGAGTTTTTTTCAAAACTGCAACATCGCGTCAATTGAGTTTTTCTTCGAAAGTGTGAAAAAAAAGTAAAAGTTTTGCCGCGCGCCGCAGCAACAGGTCACGATCGGCCACCATTTTTCTTCCGAAGAAAACCTCCCGTCGCCATCCTGGAAGACACGGGTTTTTCCTGTCAGTTGGAACACTCGTGGCGAAAAAGTAACTTTGTCGATAGCAGCCTCAAGCTACCGGAAGTTGCTACTCTGAGCAGGAAGCTATTCGATTATCGTGGCAACTGCGAAGATTACGCGGTGGATTATTCAACCGGTGGATACTTTTACGAGGCGACGGCGAGCTCGTCGTCCTCGTCGTACGATCGCGATACCGCCAAGACAACTACCACGACGAGCTCCAGAAACTTTTGCGACTACGGGACAACGTCCAACGAAATGGACGCTGGCCCTTTCGACGATCCGATCTTTTCGGACTTTGGGGCACGGGCCAATGCCACCGGAGTTCACAGCATCCAAGTCATGCTCGGACTCCACGGTGCCCATCACACCGGCGAACTTTTGCCACCCGGTGCAGGCCACCTCCAAAAACTCGATTCGTCCAACAGTCCGCCGCCGTCTCATCACCAAACTTCCCATCACCATCTCCAGCAGCAGCAGCAGCAGCATCAACAGCAACAAAAAGAACTCAAAGATCTTGAACTCGCTGGAATGTACGCACCGATGTCGCAAAATCAAGACGTCACGACTTCCTCTTCGACCGGACCACCTACGACCACTTCCGCTCCGCTCCAACAAAGCCTCCAACTGGGAAACACACTCAAAAGAAAATCCGACGATCCGATGACTTCCGGTAAGATCGTTAACCCGTTGCCACACGTTGAGCTAAATTTCTGACTCGTCTAGTGTTGAACATTACTCTTGTATGAACCGTTAATGGTCACACCTCCGGATTGTGACGTTATAGTCATTGGGGGTCTTATCGACCCCACGAACTTTGGAAGGCGATAAATAGTTGAAAAATCGTTTAAAAAAAATTAAATAAAAATACTACAATGTATTTTCGACCTTCGAGTAACGACCCTGATGATTCTATTCAATTCGTGCAATTTTTAATACTAAAAAAATGTCGAAAACCAAAAATTCTGCAAAAATGAATTTTTTTTACAAAAAATTATGCAGAATTTGTAATTTTCAATTAAAAGAAAAAAAAATCGTTTCCTAAGTCTGGAAAAGCGTGCTTTCAGGTCGAACTGGTTAAACTGGCAACGCCTCCAGATTTTGACGTGATTGGGGGTGTTATCAACCGCACTCACTTTGGAAGGCTATAAATAGTTGAAAAATCGTTAAAAAAAATAAATTAAAAATACTACAATGCATTTTCGACCCTCGAGTAACGACCCTGATGATTCTATTCAATTCGTGCAATTTTTAATACTAAAAACATGTCCTAGAACAAAAATTGTGCAAAAATGAATTTTTGTACAAAAAATGATGCAGAAATTGTAATTGTAGAAAATCAATTTTTGACGGTTTTTTCGTATGAAAAAAATTACAGTTAACAACGAGGCACAACCGGCCAAGAAGGATTCGAAGAAGAAACCTTACAACAATGGAATCAAGAAGAAAAAGACTCGGTAAAATATTCGAACAAGATTATTTAAAGAAATTCATTGGAGTTGGTGAAAATTTTGATTAGAAGCGTGAAGTACTGGGGACTGAATGAGTCCCCGAGATGTATTATCGAATGCAGAGAGATTTTTGAACGTTATTTGCAGAACAACGTTCACAGCCTATCAGCTGGAGGAATTGGAGCGTGCGTTTGAGCGTGCACCCTATCCGGACGTGTTCGCCAGAGAGGAGTTGGCGCTGAAGCTCGCTCTGGATGAGTCGCGAGTACAGGTGTGGTTTCAGAATCGTCGTGCCAAATGGCGGAAGCGCGAACCGCCTCGCAAGACCGCGGGTTATATGGCGACGGGCTCGGGGAGCCCAGGCCTCACAGGATCATTCACGTCCTTGAACAACAGCCTCAATCCATTTGCGACATCCGCATCGTCCTCGGCCCCACCGGATGCTTGGGCCTATTCGCCGGCTTACGATTTAGCGCCGCACATCAATCTTTTGAGTCCTTCCAATTCGCCGTACTCGACGTCCTTCGGTGCTCCTGGTAGCAACGGGACCGCGTATTCCTACGCGACCATGTTGCCCCAGCACGATCCAACTTTGTTCGCTCCAGCCTCGAACAACACAATGCGCGTCCACCAAGATTACATGAGCCCCAACAACAATTCACCGCCGTCATTGAGTCGAGGCGATTATCAGACGATGGTCGCCGCGCATTCGCCGACGAATCATCTCTCCGGTTCGATTCCCGAGGACGAGCATCACCAGCAGCCGAACAAGCAGCAGCAGCAACACGCCCAGCTCGATTACGTCGACGGTATGAGTCCAGCTGAAAAATATCAGCACGAACAAACCGCAGATTACGTCCAGCATCAAGTCCACGAACATAAGCACGATTACGCGATGCAAAACTCACCTTCGGAACGTCAAGTCATGAAGGATCAAGTCCACGTCAAGAGCGAACCAGCTAGTCAACAAAGTTACGTGCAGTTACCACCTTTTTTGAACTGACTCGGATCCTCGGGTTACGATCGAGATACTTACGAAATCTCGATCATCCCGGGGATACTTCAACGAGAAGATACAGCAACCAGTGAGTGACCAACCGAGAACAAAATCTCAACCAAAAGCGAGCACCAATAAAAAAAAATCTCCTGCCTCTTCCCCAAACCCAACCGACTCTTTCTTCCCACACAAAAAAAACCGCAACTTCCATTTCTCTCATTCTCCGCACTCCAAGAAGAAGCAGCAGCGAAAGAAAAAAATGCCAAAACTCAAGCCGTACATCGCGTCTGCCGCCCCTATAAAATATTCACAAGAATCCATCGAGCGAGTCGTCCATTCTCTCCTGTGAACGCTCCACCATTGGTCAATCGCTAACTCATGTGGGCGGAGATGTTCCAGCCTCTCTCGTTGGAAGAGAAAAAAAAACGAGAGAAAAGAAAGATCGAGTGCCCTTTAGTGTTAGTGCGAGGACACGAAGGAGAAGGAGAGCCAGAGAGAGAAAGAAAAGAGCTCGCGAGTCAAAGTGTGCGCTTCGCCCGATTAGCCGCGTGCGTGTGTCCACAGGCCCCAGGGCTGGGGAATAGAAGGGGAGTGAACGAGAATTAATCCGAAGCTCGCAGTATGTGTGGGACGAGCGTTTGCTCGACGAAGAAACTATCGGCACAGTCGAGCTGGAAGATCCGCCGGCGTCGCAGCTACACACAAGGGGGCTACACTTTGTTAACTTGCCTCGAAACTAATCAAAATTAATCATAAACGACAACAATTGATAGCAATTGCTCTGGATTCCATTAGCCCGCGCGCGAAACGTGTTTTACCGGCGCGACAATCACCAATCATCCCATCCTCTCACTTTCCTCGCATTGCTCCTCTTTTTATTTCTTTTTTGTTTGTTTTTTTTTTTTTGCAAAACTTTACCTCGACGATCGGGCTGTCGATCGACTAGAAATCTCGATTTTTCTTCCCCGTTTGTTCTCGAGGCTCTCGATCACTTCGACGGTTTTTTTTTCATTTTTATTCTCCAATTTTTCGGAGCGCACCTCGCGATGGCTAAAGAGACATTTCTCCGTTGAGCGCGAACGCGGGACTGGTGCGGGCGTTCCAAAGTGATGAAACGTCGATTTTTTTCCATTTTTTTTTCGACGGAATTTCGCACCGGAAATAACGAGACGTCGCGGTGGATTTTCGAGTGAAATAATAAAGGAAAAACGTCACGAGCTACCCGCGCGACATGGACGCTGCTCCCTTCGACGATACTATTTTCTCCGATTTTTCTGGACGCAACGGCAACGGCGTTCACAGCATCCAAGTCATGCTCGGACTCCACGGATCCCATCACACCGGCGACATTATTTCACAAGCTGGCAACCATCTCCACAAACTCGATTCCTCCAACAGCCCGCCGCCGCCGTCTCACCACCAAAATCCACACAATCTTCATCATCATCATCATCAGCATCTTCAACAACAGCAACAAAAGGAACTCGAACTCGCTGGGATTTATGCTCCAATTTCGCAAAATCAAGATGTCACGCATTCTTCGTCGACTGGAACCTCCGCTGATACTTCTCCCAACCTACAACAGAATATTCAACTCGATCATTCGCTCAAGAGGAAACCTGACGACCCCATCAACTCCATCACAACTGGTTAATATTTTTTTCATTTATATTCTTCGCGACGTTTAGCATTTGTGGGTTTTATTCTTTTTCGAAATTCGCAACGTAGCTCGAGTTCATTCAAATATTTCTCGATTCATCGTCGTTTTTTCTTTTTATTTTCTAATTTTATTTATTTTTTAATTTCTCTTCTTTGCAACGGTTTGCATTTGTGAGTTTTCTCATTTTTCGAAATTTCCAACGAGGCTCGAGTTCATTCAAATATTTCTCGATTCATCGTTGTTTTTTCTTTTTATTTTCTAATTTTATTTATTTTTTAATTTCTCTTCTTTGCAACGGTTTGCATTTGTGAGTTTTCTCATTTTTCGAAATTTCCAACGAGGCTCGAGTTCATTCAAATATTTCTCGATTCATCGTTGTTTTTTCGTTTTTTTTTTTTTTAATTTCTATTCTTTGCAATGATTTGCATTTGTGAGTTTTTCTTCTTATTCGAAATTTGCAACGAGGCTCGAGTTCATTTAAATATTTCTCGATTCATCGTTGTTTTTTCGTTGTTCCTTTTTTTGCATGCGTTATTGATTTTGGAGGGGAATTTGCTTAATGATTGTTGCTGAAATGAACGAATTTCGTTCGGATTTTCACTCGAGCCAGAAATTCTGATTCGTTTGATTTTCTAGTCGCAGGCAATGAGACACAGAACGTGAAAAAAGACTCGAAAAAAAAGGCGGACAGCAATGGAATAAAGAAGAAAAAAACTCGGTACGTTTGTGAAATTTTACTGAATGATGGGCATGTGAGTTTGGGAATGATCTCGTTTTATTTTCGAATTAGTTTTTATTTCTAAAAACGAGATTTAAAAAAAAAAGATTTTCTCTTCAAATTTATTTTATTTTTAAATAAAACGCTTTGAAAATCAAGATTTTCGAAAAAAAGTTGTCGCTTGGGTAGAAAAAGACTTATTGATCCGTGGAGGGTTCATAATCGATATTCGGGGATAATCTGCTTGAATGAAAACGTAAAGGCAGTGACGATGTGTCAGTAACGGTGGAATTTTGGTCGGGTAATTTGTAAGATAAAGTTGGTCATGGGGGTCGCCCCTATTTCGCCGCATGCCTCCACATTTTATGCGGCACGCACGAACTTTAATGGGTCTGGCTCCGCGCCGCGGTCATTCGCGAGCGACGCGGACGTCATCTGGCCGGTCAAACTGTTTTTTCTTTTTTGTCTTGTAACTGTACCAGCTTAATGGCGTCTGTTGAGATGTAACTGATACGGGGACGTTATAGTTGGGGATTAGAAAGGAATGAATGAAGTTTTTGTGGAATTGATCTGGAGGCTTGTGACTGATGAATTTTCGTCTTACTTGCAGAACAACGTTCACGGCTTATCAGCTGGAAGAACTAGAACGTGCCTTCGAGCGTGCACCCTATCCGGACGTCTTTGCCAGACAAGAGTTGGCTCTCAAGCTCGCATTGTCGGAGTCGCGAGTACAGGTGTGGTTTCAGAATCGTCGTGCCAAATGGCGGAAGCGCGAACCGCCTCGCAAGACCGCGGGTTATATGGCGACGGGCTCGGGGAGTCCAGGCCTCACAGGATCATTCGCGTCCTTGAACAACAGCCTCAATCCATTCGCGACATCCGCATCGTCCTCGGCCCCACCGGATGCTTGGGCCTATTCGCCGGCTTACGATTTAGCGCCGCACATTAATCTTTTGAGTCCTTCCAATTCGCCGTACTCGACGTCCTTCGGTGCTCCTGGTAGCAACGGGACCGCGTATTCCTACGCGACCATGTTGCCCCAGCACGATCCAACTTTGTTCGCTCCAGCCTCGAACAACACAATGCGCGTCCACCAAGATTACATGAGCCCCAACAACAATTCACCGCCGTCATTGAGTCGAGGCGATTATCAGACGATGCTCGCCGCGCACTCGCCGACGAATCATCTCTCCGGTTCGATCCCCGAGGACGAGCATCACCAGCAGCCGAACAAGCAGCAGCAACAACACGCCCAACTCGAATACGTCGACGGTATGAGTCCAGCTGAAAAATATCAGCACGAACAAGCCGCAGATTACGTCCAGCATCAAGTCCACGAACACAAACACGATTACGCGATGCAAAGCTCACCTTCGGAACGTCAAGTAATGAAGGATCAAGTCCACGTCAAGAGCGAACCAACGAGTCAACAAAACTACGTGCAGTTGCCACCTTTTTTGAACTGACTCGGACCCTCCTCGGGTTCCGATCAAGATTACATTTTTGACTCGAAACCTTCCACTTCATTCCATACAATCCCCATGCAAACAAAATCCCCCGATTCTCATCATGTAAATATATCCTCCATGGAAAAGTGCCAAAAATTAAAAACATATCGTCCAACCATCCTTTCGTTACCCACGAAAAAAACCTCGCCTCGCAACCCAACCAAAGACTATTCTAAAACATTTTAATCCCAAAAGATAAAAAACCCTCCACAGGCTTTCCAAAAAGACCCCAAATTTCCTCTCACCCAACAGAACAAACGATCCCATGTTCGCGATTAGTTAATCCTTAAGAATAATGTTCGAATGTTATCGAATAGTAGAAACAAGAAAAAATATTAGAAAAGCGTGTAAATAGTGGCATAGTACTGATGATTACGAATCAACGTGGAGATTGAACAAATGTTTTGTTATTGTCGTCCAAACTTCGCCAAAGTACGATCGATATTAATTTTAATCAGTAAAGTTAAAAAATGTACCATTTATATTTTAATTATCAAATCAAATAAATGTGCCTTGACGATAATGTTTTAATTTTAAGAAATTTTTATCATCGTTGAACGAAAAAATGAAAAAATGAAAAAAACATAAATAATTGTTGTCATTCGTTCAACGATGTTCGTTAATTTATCGATAGGATCGAAGGAAACTTGTAAATTCCGCAACGGAAAAACAAACTTGCCTTCAAATATGTACTCGATGTTAAAATTTATGAATTTTTAAATAAAACTTGACACGAAGAAATCGGGTCAATCGCAATTATATTCAAGGCGTGTGTACATTATTTACACGATTGTAAAAATACCAATTTTTTATTTACAGCGTCAAGACGTTTCACTCGTTTTTTCTTCGCCTACAATTTCCTCCGACGATTCGTCGTTGTCAGGGAAAGTTTCAAACCGTTTGGGCGAGCGGTTAGGAACCAAGTTTTCTTCTCTCCAAATACCGTCGTTACTGAAGTGAAACTCTCGCTCGATTTCGTACAAACACAAAGCCAACTTTTGCGTTCCTGTCCACGCCTTCGAACGTTTGCTACTTTTTTTCTCCCCAGATCTTCGCTCGGCCAAACTCTCTAATGCCGCTGCGATCTTTTCTCTGCAACAAACAACGTCGCCCAGATTTCGATAAACATTCAGGGAAAAACTCTTTTTTTGCATTTTTCGGAGATTTTTATCGTGGCAAATTCCAATCGAGGGCAAAAAATAATTTACACGTTGTTATGATAATTTGAAAATAATTGACTGTTGTCATTCGCTTTATTATCAAATAAACAACAAAGTTCAGATGCTTTTTTGAGTAAGAAGTAACACGTGATACTCTTTAAGCCTCCATGGGGTGTCGAGAAGGTTCAGTGAATAGCGTGAATTTATAGATCTTCGTATCGATTAGCATTGAATGACAATTATAAAATGTCTTGGAAAATTTGTGAAAATTCAAAGCGGTTAAGACGATTTTTCAAAAAACTCAGATTTTCGTAAAATTCGAAAAGAATCATAAAATTTAAACCGTTCAATCAATATTTTCCAAAATCAATACCAACCTTCCTATTATGATACTCTATCGATAAGAAAAAAAATTAGTACTGAATCTTAAAATTTGCGGAAGTTAGAGCGGTTAGACGATTTTTCAAAAAACTCAAATTTTCCAAAAATTCGAAAAATCGTCAAATTTAGACCGTTCAATCGATATTTTCCAAATTCAACAGCAACCTTTTTATTATGATACTCTATTCATAAAAAAAAAATGAGTAATAAATCTTTAAATTTGCGGAAGTGAGAGCGTCGAGAAACATTTTTTGAAAATTTCAAAATTGCGTAGAATTCGTATTTTTTTAGCAGTTGAAACAAAATTCTCAGAGAATGAAGAGCTCGTATGGATCAACATCTGTACAAGACGGGAGCCCTGTAGGTCGAATAATTACCTTGGATACAGAAGGATCGGTACGTTAGCCGTTATATCCTCGACTCTGAAACCTCGCTCCTTCAAAAACTCGGCCGTATCGTGCATGGATAGGAGATCGATGTGATTCCAATAAGGATGTTTGCGTAGTTTTGCCAACAAAACGTTGGGCTCGATGTTCAAAACTTTTTCAAAAGATAGTGAAATTTCTGTGCATCTTGTCCGGTCCTGACCACGTGCGAGGAATTTCTCAAAATCTTTAGGCGGCGAACAGAGAAGTCGGACCGTGGCAAACTTGATATTCAAGTAACGAAGACAGTTCAATCGTATCTGAGACCTGTTGAAGTCTCGATTGGTCATCATCTCAATGGCTTTAACATTATTTTTCAAAATTCTCGTTTCCGGAGAAGCGTCGATTGCTTTAAGTTTGAATTCCAAATCGGAAGCATTCGCTAGCAAAATTAATGGGTATTTTTGTATCGCCATTTCCGTCACACTGTGTTTCTCAAGAAGTTTTATCACTTGGATCACATTCCCGTAAACCATTTTAATCAATTTCGGGCGCAGCTTGATAAGCTTTTTCATTTCTCGACCGTTAAAGACTTCCCGCTCGTCGATAATCAGCCGCAAATTGCTCGGTGAACCACTTGCCAAACATCGATGTTTTTTTATCTACAAATTGCAGAAAAAACAAACAACAAATTCCAGTCATCGAAAGGACAATAGAAAACTCATTTTAGTTTCCCTATTTTTTGAGAATCTTCGATTATTCGCTTTGATATTTTTCAACATGAATTGCAAAATCGTTTCCGGGTCAAAATGACCGAATGTTTCAACTAGAAATTGAAAAAAACTTCCAACACATCGCAACGATAGCAAAAACCTGTTTTTCTTTCTTTTGTAAAGAAATGTTAAATTATTCGCTCTGATATTTTTAAATTCGACGAAAAAAATCGTTCCGGGTCAAAATGACCCAATTTTGAATCTAGAAAATTAAAAAAATATTCTAATACATCGAAATCCGCAACTTTGATATCATGTTGACGACCCAAAGTCCCGATGCCCCAAAATCGAATTCAAACAAAATAAATTCAACTTTTTCTCACCTCCTCCACACTCATGCCAACTTCATTGTGACAAATTTCGAAAAGCTCTTCCATTATCGTGAAACTTCGATTCCTCAACGAGTTCAACATTCTCGTCATTTCTTTTTCATTTTCTTCGCGTACGTTCAATTTCCACTTGATGTACCAGCGCAGACAGTGCTGGTGATAATCATACGCTCTCAAAGTTTCGTCCGGGATGGTTAGAGGCTCGACGCCTTCCTCCGGTTGTTTGATGCATTCCAAGAAATTCTTTGCTACGATATCGTCGAAGGGGATTTTCACCGCTGCCTTAAAGATGAACATTGGCGCTAGCATTGATTTCGTGAAACTGGTGGGAAAAATAAGGGACTTTTATCAGAGCCCTTTGGATGCAAAACTTGAATTTCATGTTTTTTTCTATTTTGTGATGTTAATCAACCAACTTAACGACCGTGGAGGCTCTCTGTACCTCTTCATCGTCGGCGGGTGCTTCATCTGTGCTCCTGCGTCTTTCAACCACATGGCAACGTTCTCCAGATTCCGCTCTGACTCGACGATCGGTGAAGTATCCTCCAGCAGCAGAAGGGGATCATAATTCCACTTCTGTCGAGTTAGTAATATTTTTTAAATTAAAATCGAGTCGACTGATTTGCCGATGGAAAAAAAAGGATTTTTATCGATCGAGGAAATGACATTGCTTACCAATAACGCTTTACACTGCCAGGCGAGATATTCTATCGGCAGATTTAACATTTGAGGCTTATTCAACAGTATATCGATAGCGTCCAGTGTTTTGATACCGAGGGTGTGTTGCAACACGCGTCGATGATCGTTGAATTTGATAAAATCTTTATAAGGCAAAACCTTCCTCGGACGGGTGCCATTGTACGTGTTTCTCTTGCAACTTATCAACGGAGATCGAATCTCTATCGTTGCTGCGAAAAAGGCTCTAAACATTTTGAATCATTCATCGCACTGATTCGTCGGAATTCAAAGACGTTTGAGGTTATGTCGCGCACATGATTTTTTGCGATTTTTTTACGCTGCGCGAACTAAATGATTCTCAGCTTCGAATACAGCCTCGGAATCTAATTGAGCCGGCTCTCTTTTTTAACTGCTTCACAGTCTCCAACTTTGTTTAAACTATTTTATTCAAATTTTCGATTCGAATCCGCTGTGAACCGCAAATATACGAAATCTGAATTCGCGTTGCGTGGTTTTCTCGTCGCGCGAGCAGCGCTCGAGCTTCCGGCTCGAGCCACACGCGGTCAAAGTTTTCGAGACAAACGAATGCGTAAGAATAAAACACATTTTCTGCAGTGGCTCAATTTCTACGGGAAATCTGGATTTTTATTCCTCGCGAATAAAAAACAATTATTCCGCATCGACAAAAACGATTTTTTCATCGTTCGCAATGTAAGTGGCGAGAGAGATTGCTGTAGTTTTCGAAAATTGAATATTTAGCTGACACTTTGAGCCTGGCCTTTTATTTCGATCAGTCAAACGACATCCAAGAATTTTGAATTCGAAATTTCGAGGTGACGCGCGGGAAAAATGAGGTTTTGTGCACGAAATAAAATGCGTTGGAAAAATAATAATTATTAAAAACAACGAAATATAAACTGTTATTCATAAATTAGGCAGAAACGACAACTTCCGGCCTGATGCTAGAATCTCGTTTCTTCTGGAAAGCACAATTAATAAAACCGTTAAAAACGGTATCTTCCGCGTCCAAGAACGCTTTGTACGGAGTCTTTGCATACACAGCCTTCTGGATCATCGTCCCATTGATTAATTTCACGTATTCTTTGGCAGCCTCTTCAAGGTTTCCGATAACACGAGCCACGTCTGAATCCACACGATTGTCGACCTGAAATTATTTCAATAATCACGATCGCGATTACAATTTGATTTTGAAAGAACGAGCAATGGGAACGGAAAAAAATCGATTCTGTGAAACGCGTTTCATGAAAAACTGGAACGAAATCATCAAAAAAACGCTGCAAATTGCTTTCTCAAGATTTAACACGACGCTAGAATCTTCGCCTCTGCTGTGAGGCTTTTTTTTTTAATTTATTTTCGATCCCAATTCGCAGCGTTTTTAAAAATTCATTTCGTCAACTTTTCGAGAAAACAAAGAGCAAGTGCGAACACATTGTTTTAGAAAATTTGCAAAAATTCAAGCGGTTGGACGATTTTTCGAAAAACTCAAATTTTTGTAAAATTCGATAAATCATAAAATTCCAACCGTCCAACCGATATTTCCCAAAGTAGAAAAATCTCAAAATTTGCGGTAGTTAGAGCGTCGAAACCCTTTTTGTTTCAAAATTTAAAAAAGGATGCGATTTGAAAAACGTGCCACGAGTTTTTCGTGTCGAATATTTCTTTCGTGTCAATTTTTTGTTCACGTACTTGCGTAAGGTTTGAGATTCTTTCACGTTCGTTGCGGGCTTCTCGCACTGCTTTCCTCAATGACTCGATCACCGGGGTGGTAGCTTCAGGGATGCATTTGTCCAGACTATCGACGACCGTTCGCGAGAACGTTTCGTACTCGTCGAAATAGTGTTTGCACTTTGATTCTTGGAAATCAATTCCAAATCCTGCCATATTTCTGGTTATGGTTTCGATACCCTGAGTAAAAAAGTTATCACGCGAATAAATAAAAATAATGAAAAGTTAATTAAAAGTTAAAAGTTAATTAACGCGAAATAAAAAGTTAAATAATCGCTGATGCAAAATTCCATCACTCGCACATCGAATCTCCGCAGGTTTCCTTACCTCGTTGTAACGATCCGTAACGTTCTTTTTGTATTGTTCGATAATGTACGAGTTGACACCCTCGAACTCGCGATCCAAAAAGTAAATCAACTCCCGAATTTCACGAAGGCGTTGGTCGATTTTCGATTTAGCGTCATGGATCCGAACGTCCGGGTCCGCTTCACCGGATGCTCGACGCCTTCCTCCGGNTCGCCCCAAAAGCCTGTATCGATCGCACAAAAAAATAATAAAAATTTCGTAATGAAATTGAAAAAAAAAAATTGAATCATGAAAATCGAAGAAAAAATTGATGATTTAAAAAAACGACGAAAATACTTACCGAGGCGAATAAAACGGTGGCACAGAGAACAACTGCGAAGTTCGACATCCTGAAGATCTTTCCTTACTGGTTGCTGAATACAGATTGATCGATTTTCGCTCAATCTCGCTTTTATACGACTGTTCCGATATTCCGAACTCTGAATGTGGCCGTGGGTATTGTAATATTTTGATAATTATTGAACTAGGCGAATGAATTGAAATTCGGAGAATTACAAGTCGGATATATTGATAAGAAAGTCTCACCGCTATTTTGGAAGTCGGCATAAATGAGACGGAACATGATGTTCAAATATGTATTAAGTTTTGTGTTTTTCACGTGTCAATGACGCTTCGTTTGGCCCTCCGTCAATCGTATGAGTCATTTCGACCCAAAAGCGACGATTTTTTTTTTTAATCTTGTTTTTCATAAAGTTTTAATTTTGAATGAAATAAATTCAAAGACTAAAATAATTGTGGGACTTTCAAGTTAATGGAGAGGATTCCAGAATTTTTTCAATTTTTTTAATCTCCAAATGCGTGAGCTGTGAGGGTCAGGACGAAAAGGTCCTGCCACGTGTGCCACACACGTGATTTTTCCGAAAATCTCGTTTTAATCAAATTTCGTTTGAAAATTATACCAATTTTTCGATAAAAGGAGATTTTTTTTTTAAATCTTGTTTTTTTTTTAATGTTTTGTTTAGAAATAAAACATTTTTGAATATAAAACAAGATTTTGACAAAAATTTCGTTTACTAAAACATTTGATTTGAAAATATAACAAATTTCAAACAAATACGAGATTTTTTTGAAAATCTCGTTTTTTTGTAACAATTTGATTTGAAAATGTAACAAATTTTCAAACTGATTCGAGATTTTTTGAAAATCTCGTTTTTCAAAATATTTTATTGAAAAAAAAAACTAAATTCGACAATTAAACGAGATTTTTTTTTAATTTCGTTTTTCAAATTGTTTTATTTAGAAATAAAATCCTTGAAGTAGAATCAACGGAGAGATAAAGTTTCGTGTCCTCCCATATTTACAGATCCTGAAACCAAATAGTAAATAAAAAGTATAAATATGCATGGAAAAAAAAACCAAAATGTAACTGCTTGAAATTTAAACCCGAAACCCGAAATTTTAATTTTTTTCGTTACTGTATAGCCAGAGTTCCAAATTTTTCAAAACGTGTCCGTGCGAACCGCTCTACCGATTCAGAGTTCGTGCAAATGAGGCTCCGTGTGTACATAACGTTCGAAGATTCTATAATAAATATGTCAACATATATCTCAATATCGTAAGGCAGATCGAGCGATGTTACGATAACAGAGGTGACGAAAATAATGTACTCGCGATATCGCGGTTTTAATAAAAAAAATTAACGATTTTTGTATTCTGAGTGGGAACCACACTCGCCATGCACGTGGGTCTCGGAAAAAATATTATCGAAAATACTTTTGGCAAAAGTTTAAACTATCTGGCGAGAAAAAATTTTGGATCGAAAACTGTTTGCTAGTTTTTAAAAATATGCTCATCAAGTGGAGTTGTGCGTCATCAGGTAAGACAGAATAGAAAAAATCCTTTTGAAATGATTCAAGTGCGCAGAACCTTTTTTTCTATCAATTCAAAAATGATGGACTTAGGACACGTGTGAAAAGAATTTTTAATAGCAATCTATAGATTTATGGATATTATTTCGACAAGTGTGCCGAAATATTGTTCCAAAACCCCCACATTCTCTTTTTTCTTCGTAGTGCTCCCTCCCTCTTCCCACATATGCCTCGACCATGTTTTTAATGAAACCAGAGGGTGCATCACGCGGGCGAGCAGTTTTGTGGTAGCGCTGCAGCTTTTTTTTTTATGTTGCTGTAGAGAAGCTTGGACATTTTGTGGTATTTGTTCAATTCCTTCGACGCGTTGTTACGCCGCGAAATTTCAACGAAGTGTCATTCGTAAGAAATGAATTTGTAACTAATTTCCTTTATTTCGAATAAACTCTCGATTTTATGTTTTCGATTGAATTCTCTCCTTTGATGTAAAATTGAAAATAAAGAAATCATGAAAATGGTTGCAAGGCCAAAAAAAGTCGTTTTCTTCACGATTTGTTGCTGAAAAAATATTTCATTTGTTCAATTCCTCCGACGCGTTGTTGTTACGCCGCGACATTTCAACGAATAATTATTTGTAAGAAATGAATTGCCGAATCGATTGCGTTCCTGGATGAATTTTTATTCGCTTTTTTCGACTAAAAAGGGAAGGCTGAAGCTCCCTAACGCGTTTTTTTAAATCTAGCGGTTCCAGCTGATAGAAAAAGTTCTCCCGCGTGTCATGTTAGAGCTGTTCTTCTCATCGAACAGCTCTAAAATAGATTGGCTTCAAGATGCTGTCGTATAAGTTCAAGTTATCGCAAATAAAAGGAGCGCTGCAGCGCCACCAGACAACCGTTCGCGCGAGTCAGCGCGAGTGATGCACTCTAGTATTTTTAAATAATGAAATTTCGAATGACTCAGCGATTAGCGAAATTTTCTCTTTTACCATTTATCTTTTCCCCCCAACATCATTCGAAATCGTTGAAAAGAATTTTGCAAGATTCTTGAATCGAAAAAAGCTGAGACACGATTTTTAGAATTTTAATCAGTTTTATTTATCGTAGACGTACAAATCGATTCTTATACAATATTTTCCAAGTCTTTTTTCTTCCATTTTCCTTTGCTCAAGCCGCGGGAGTGGGGGAGGGAGCCGATGCAGTCATGCAGTTGATAATTTCGTTCCAGAACGCATCTTCGCCCTCGAGGAAATCGTAGTAATCGGTTTCCGTACGCACAGCTTCCCGGACACTTGATCCATCGGCCAGACTCGTGCAATCATCGAGAGCTTCGTCCAAGCTTTGTAAAATTTTATTCGCGCTGGACGTGATAGCTCCATCGATCTGGAAATAAAATCAAAAGGGAATCAATGAAAAATCGTCGAACGTCGCGAGATTATTTTGAAATTGTTATCTTAGAAAATTAATCGAAGGATTTTGGCAAAACTCACAAATCCGCACCAAAATCCTTCGCAATCGGGTGCCCAAGCTTCGACGCTCTGTACTTTGCTGACAAATTCAGTGGCTGCTGTGATCGTTTTCCCGAATGATTCAAACGTCGTAAGTGCCACGCTGCTCACGCAGCTATCCAACATCGTTATTACGGATGCTGCCAACGCGTTATACTCATCGTAATGTCTCATGCACTCTGTACCATTATTTACCTCTCTTTGGAACCTCGAGTTCCGGTTCATCAGATCGCGAACCTGATGGTGCAAATGAGGGAATTTGAATAAAGAGGAAGCACGGACTTGTGCATAATATCTTGCAAAAATTTGCAAAAATTCAAAGCGGTTAGACGATTTTTCGAAAAACTCAAATTTTTCGTAAAATTCGAAAAATCATAAAATTTAAACCGTTCAATCGATATTTTCCAAATTCAACACCAACCTTCTTATTATGATACTCTATCGATAAAAAAAATAATTAGTACTGAATCTCAAAATTTGCGGAAGTTAGAGCGGTTAGACGATTTTTCAAAAAACTCAAATTTTCCTAAAATTCGAAAAATCATCAAATTTAAACCGTTCGACCGATATTTTCCAAATTCAACAGCAACCTTTTTATTATGATACTCCATTCATAAAAAAATAAATTAGTAATAAATCTTTAAATTTGCGGAAGTGAGAGCGTCGAGAAATATTTTTTGAAAATTTCAAAATTCCGTAGAATTCGTATTTATATAGCAATTGCAACAAAATTGTCATAGAATGAAGAGCTCGTATAGATCAACATCTATGCAGAACGGGAGCCCTGTAACTCAAGCCGTTCTCGAGTTAACGATAAACAGGAAAAAATGGGCACGCTTTTAAAAATCCAATCACCGAACTCCTTCTTACCTTGCCCATATGTATCGTAACATTTTCTTTCAATGTTTGAATAATCTCAAAGTTTATCAGACTGGGTTGGGCCCCCAAAGTGTAAACTTTATCGCGAATTTGTTGGAGGCGATCTTCGACGCTTTTCTTTGCAGCATGGACCCGTCTTTGGAGTTCCCTTCCTTCCAGAGTTGCCCCACACTCGACCAAAGTCTGTATAAAATGAAAATGTTGAAAACTCGTACTGACAAAATGACACAAAGTGGAAAAAATGTGAAAAACGATGGAGCTCAGTTACCGAGGCGAAGAAAATGCTTGCACATAGAATGATTGCGAGCTTCGTTGACATCCTGACGACACGCGATGCTTCTTTTTCGTTGCTCAAGATAAATTGATCGTTACTGTACGAAAAATTGGCTTTTATACGATTTTCCTAAAGGATCTAGGCAACTTTTTGGGCGCATTCGTTAATATCGAGCTATTGCGAGGCTATAATTAAACTATGAATAAATTTCATTACGGGGGATCAAAGATAAGAGACTCTCATTGTCATTATCTGGTTGTAGCCAAATGGGACGGAACATTCTGTCCAAATATTTCGTCGTGCTATCAGATGCCAATGACGTCTGATTAAATTGTCATTTTTTTTCGATATCCCCTCCACGCGGTATCAGATTTTTCAATAAACTCGAGTCCCTTAATGTCTCTCTCATTGTTGTTGACATATAGGAGCTCAGAACCTCTCTGCACGTGTCGAACAGGTTCGAGAACACATTTTTTCATGCCATTTATTTGTTCGCACTCCCTTGATCTGCCAAATGTATTTCCGATAAGTTTTCGCCCAAGTGTCAAAAAAATTTGTTCAGTTTTTATGAAAAAGAAACGAAATTTTTGGTTGGAATGGAAATTTGTGGTTCTTTATAAAATTCACTTATAAATTCCAGTTGTTTTAAGGGACGTGGAGTGTGAAAAATAATTAGTAAATTTGTATTTATTTGAAAATAAATAAATGTTATTTTTAAATCAATAAATTTTATTTATTTCCGAATAAATAAAAGTTATTCATTTATTAACAAATTCTATTTATTTTTAAATAAATAAAAACTCTTAAAAAAACACGGTTTTCGGAATACATCGTGGAAATTTTCTTCGATTTGTATATTTTTAGTTTGGCACGCCGCATGCCTCGTCTCACACGAGACAATGTCTTATCTATAAAATACGCAAATAGCTTTTTTTCAACCCATAAAAGAATTTGACAAAAAATCTTCGAAGTGATGTTTGCAAAGCCACGAAAACCGTCGTCTCTATCAATGGAACATTGAGCAGCGGCTTCAATGGATCCACGTTTTTTTTGTTCGATTAAAAAAAAAAAGAGAAAAAAAATAGGGAAAATAATGCAAACGGATGTGTTCCGGGGCAGTCGGATTTCAGGCTTTCGATCGAGAGCTCTCTCGCCAGCAGCTCGACGTCGAGAACATCGAAAGGAAATAACCTGCAGGAGCTCCGCCACTCTCTTATAAATCTTCGACCATGTCTCGCGTCTCTGAAGAAAAATTTCGAGTTTGGGGAAAGATTTTTTTTTTTTTTCAATTTTTTAATATTCGAATTTTAAGTCGGACAAAGAATCGATTTATTGTTTGCAGAGATAGAAAGCTCGTCGCTGCCCGAAATACTGTGTAAACACATAAAACTATTATGTAAGAATTAATTTATCTTCACAAGTTACGCATTTTAGAGAATTTCAAAAGGTCAAAACGCAGATGGGAAGACTTTACGATTGGTTGAGATATGAAAAAGACAATGGGCGACCATACCAACCCCTTAATGGCTCAAGCCATTTACGTCATACAACGAATTTGCACACGACTGAAAAGAAAAATAATCACATTATGTTCAGACCATCAACTCGACGTTTTTTCAATTCTCTACCAGAATGAATGATAATTATTTCTGTCCATATTATCAATGTCGCCAATTTTTACACGCTGCGTAAGCTCGTTGTCTTTTATATTATCATAAACGACTTTTTTTAGGGTCCTTTCAACATTTTGTAAAAACTTTCTTGCCACCCAAACTGACTGTTTTCTGCGATGAAGAAAAATTTTCTGACGTAGAATTCGAAATATTTTTCGCTACATTTTGTGCCAAATTTTGACGTTTTTACCCATTTTTATCATATTTTGACAAACTTCAAAATTTATCACGAAAGTTCGACATTTTTCGTCACATTTTGTTATTTCAAGCCAAATTTCGAAATTTATTACGAAATCTCGACATTTTTCGCTACATTTTGTGATTTACTGCCAAATTTTGACGTTTTTACCAATTTTTATCATTTTTTGCCCAATTTCGAAAATTACTACGAAATTTCGACATTTTTCGCTACATTTTGTGATTTTGTGCCAAATTTTGACGTTTTTACCAAATTTAATCATTTTTTGCCAAATTTCGAAAATTATTACGAAATTTCGACATTTTTCGCCACGTTTTGTTATTTTGTGCCAAATTTTGACATTTTTACCAATTTTTATCATTTTTTACCTAAATTTCGAAATTTATTACGAAATTTCGCCATTTTTCGCGCAATTCCAGACGAGGAATGTTTAGGTCTTGCTAAAATCTCTCAGAGGGACGATATGGATCCAGGGAACTATGAATCTTCACGTTTACGTTCGACTCTTTGGCCCAAATTGGAGAAAAGAATCGTCGGATTATTATCTTCGTTTTTTCAATCGAACACAAGTCAATAGTGTTTAAAAACATTGACGTGTTTTTATTAACATGTTTTGTTTAACATTTCAATAATAATTACATTGCGATTTGTTGTTGTTGTTTATTCTTTTTGTATTTCGTGTTAATTTGTTTTATACAAATGTCGATACAATGAGTAAGACGCGACAAACCTTTATCGGTATTCTTCGTCGCTCGTTCCTGCAAGACGCAACTCCCAAAGGTTTTCTCCGTTTCAGAATCAATAATATACAAAAAGAAAATGATTTTTGTTTTGTTATTTCATTCAAATAACACGGTTATCGTTTAGGAACACTACAGTGTGTCGAAAAATTTGTTTCTTTAGTTTTTTTTTACCTAAATTATCGGTAAATATCCTCCGAGGTGGCAAAGAAGATGGAAAAGGGTGAAGGGCGAAGAGAATCATTTGTTTTTTCATTTTATTCATAACTAATTGATTGTGAACTCCGGGGTATTTTTTTTTTCTGCTGGGACCGTTCGTCCGATTTGAAATAAGCATCGGTGGGAATCATCGCATTATACTTTCGTATCCTGATAAGATGTGACGCCTGGTCAGCATCTTTAGATTTTGCTTGATTTCATCAATTTCTTTATTTTCGTTTTTTTTTCTTTTTTTTTCAATATTATTTATGTATGTTGAGGGCCTTGGGCTTGAGGGTGAATGTTTCGGTTTTGGACTGAATTACGAGTCGACGAACCGGAAGTCATTTTTCATTCGGAATTCCTACTCAGTGCTCGATTTTTCAAACGATCCAACTTTTCGGCCTGTACTTTGGAAACCGTTGGAGATAGAGCAAAATTTATAAGGACCAATTTTGTAGAGCGTTCTTTTTTCTACGAAAAAGTTCCCGACCACGATTTTCTAGGTTCGATATTTAAGGCTCGACGGTCGGTCGAAGGAAAAAAACTCACCTGTCCCTTCGAGACACTCTCAGGGCCAAACTACTGGGGATAGAGAAAAATGGATGACGACTTTTCTTGAGGAAATATCACGCTCTACAAAAATGGTCCTCGGTGTTTTTGCTCCAACTGCACGCGTTCTCAAGTTATTTGCAATAATAGTGCGCGGAGTCCATAAAGATCGTCGCTCGTCCGTTTGTAATCAACGAATCTTCACGACTCGCAATTCGATCCTCACCTCAAGTCTCCCGGATAAACATCGGGCCCGCGACATCGTCGTTTATGTACATTGAGACATTTCATCCATGAATAACGTTCCAAACAAATTTAGTGTCTAATTTTCCGCATAAACGTTTCCCTCGAAATTCAGAACGCGAAAATCCAGCGACTTTGCAAAAAGAATTTATACCCACGCGAAAACTTGTGAAAAACAATTGGCATTGCTTTAATTTTCCTAAAACCCCATCCCTGCGATTCAAAAATGAAAAATCTCGATGTACATACGCTCATACACAAATATCAATCGATATATACATGCAATATAATATTTATATATTTACTCATGTATATAAATTTTATATTTATATATATATAAATTTTCAAGCTGCGATCGATCGTGAAATTTCAAACGCAAACTTTACTACGAGAGTAATTATCCCCGCGTGAATAAAAATTTTCTTTCTCTATTTTTTCCCGTTTCCAAGATTTTCTATACAACTTTTGACCATGAAATAAATTTCCATCGAAATTATCCGTTGACCACTCGACGAGCCAACAAATAAATTTTGCCGAAATTCCAGCAGCAAAAATTTCGCATTTTGTCCGAGTGCGAAAAGTGGCAAAACGAAATATTCCAAAAAAACGGATTTTGGGAAGAAAAAGTCATGATTTTCTGCATGGATTTTAAAAGATTTTCGAAGAATCTGAGAATTGCGATCGGTGAGACGAGAAAATGAATTTTTTTAGTTTTTTTTTTCGAGATATTCTGATTTTTTTAATTTTGCAATTTCCGTGAAATTTTTTTGTATTTTTTCGCGTTTTTTTAGTTTGTGCACACAATCGGGATAACTACTGCGGTAATAAAGTCAATGACGTTCGGTGATGGATATCAAAGCGTCGAGTTTCAACGTGTACGTTGCGATGCAGAATATTTGTATTGAGACTCGGACGCACACGCTGATCCAACATTGGTGACGTAATTAAAGTTCCTATTGGCATGATGACGCAGACGAATTTCATCTGAGCCAAAGCTTCAGTCGTAAGGCATCGACGCCATTTAAATAGTAACGGAAGAGCCGCTTGTCACGAACGAAGCCAAGATTTTCGTAGAGCTTCAAGGCCGGCCGATTCGTTATCTCGGTCTCGAGAACAACCTCGTCCGCGTCGTCCTCGACCATCACTTTGATCGCTCTTCTCACAAGATTCGAGCCGATCTTGCGCTTCCGGTATTTCACGTCCACAGCCAACATTGCAATGTACCCGCGTTTTATCACTTTCCTGTGGATGTCCAGTTTGCACACGATTGCACCCACGCACTCGCTCTCGTGCATCGCCTTCACTCGACAAACAAAAATATCCAAACAGTCCAAAAAAATTAACCACCTCGAAGTTTGCATCGTTGGAATGCAACCAAGTTCCTATTTTTTCTTGAGTAGAGTTCGAGTTTCTCATCGAATATTCGATCAGGACGATAAAACGATTTTTTTTTAGGATCGAAATGAAAAATCGATACGAAAATTTTCGTGGTTTTTAAAATTGAACAAAAAATTAATAAAAAAGTGTTTTTTGAGTTGGATTCCAACGTTGCGAACTTTAATGTCATAAAAATCGAGTTTCACGAAATTTCCACATTATTTCAATGGACGATAAATCGTGTCGAGGTTTGCACCGTTGGAATGCAAAAAAATTCCTATTTTTTCTTGAGTAGAGTTCGAGATTCTCATTGAATACTCGTTCAGGACGATAAAACAATTTTTTTTTAGGATCCAAAGGAAAAATCGATACGAAAATTTTCGTGGTTTTTAAAATTGAACAAAAAATTTAAAAAAAGTTTTTTTTTTGTGTTGGACTCCAACGTTGCGAACTTCGTGTCATAAAAATCGAGTTTCACGAGAAAAAATCACATGCAAGTTTGCATCGTTGGAATGCAACAAAATTCTCTCGTTCTCTTCAACAGACTTCGTAATTATTATTCAATATTTCGTCCAAAACAAAAACGAACAGAAAAAATAGATTTCCTCAATTCTCAACGTCGCAAACTCCACAGGCATAATAATAATCGTTTAAAATGAATAAATGATTCTTGAGACTCACCAGGAAACACAGTTTGGGCCAATTATGAATAAAATATCTATATGTGTAAATAGAGTACGGTTCGCTCAGGTCCTTCTGTATAAGTTTCATAATATTAGGCATTTGCAACTCGCTCGTGTAGCTGACGTACCGAATTTCATCCTCTTTATTTTCCGTACACGACGACTCTGTTTTTTCTGTTAAAGAAAAACAACAAGCGTTAAACAGCAATCGGCAAAGTTTCGTCATGTTTTCTCTAAAATTCATAATTTCCGTAATTTCAATTTTTTTGCAAAGAATCGATGAAAATTTTTGGAGCAAATTTTTATTGTTTTTTTGAAAACGTAAGAATTTGACCCATTTTCTCACCCAATTGGTTTAAGTGACTAGTTTCCACATTCGGAGCTTGCAAAGTCAAGTTTTTTGCTTGGCCGGGCCTCTCAGGGGATTCGCAAACTCCGTTGACCTGGTGCGAACCATTTATACGCGGTTGTTGGTCTTGGGGCTGCGGGCTTAGCCTCGAGACGATATCCAAGCTGGCGATATCAGGGACACCGTCCAAAGCAGTTTTAACATCGATTTTCATTCTCGCGACATCATCTTCGTGGTGGAATCGCGAGTTGTCCATATTTTGTTTAGTGAGTTATCGAAAAAAACGTCAAAATCGAGGGATTTTGATTTTTTGGAGCGGAATCCTCGATGTTGGGAGGAAAGACCGAATTTTTTAAGTCACGGATTTGCGAGAAGACGCACAGTGGAACTTTTCCACTGGGTCTCCGTTCGATCGAAATATCAATCTCGCCACAGCGAATTTTGCCTCGAAAACCCCGATCTTTCGTCTTCTGTGCAGTCTCGTTGCGAACCTACGACGAGCGAGAAACTCAAAAGCCTCGAATTGTGACATACGCGTTTAACATCTAAAACGTCCGTTTTTTCAACCGAATTTTCATCATTAACGAATTGTCCTAGACACTGCGGTGAACGAGGAAATTTCTTTCCTTTTTTCTACACTCGCTACGTTTTTTTTTTTTTTTTTTTTTTNTTTTTTTTTTTTTTTTTTTTCTCAAAATATAGACATCCGACGTGAACCGCTGTGAACCACGGACACCATATTACATTTTTTTTCTCAAAAACCCGACACTACCATTCGACCCTCTGCCTGTACGCGTTACTTAGTTCCAACACCCGCCACTAGGCGAACAACAAAGCAAATAATTCGACGACGATCTTTCGCAACTTTTGCTTTTTTTTCGTCGCTAGACGACGCTGCTGCATCGAGCAGCGAGTTATTTTCTCGATAAACTCGAAAATTACTCTGATTTATCGATCAAAAGAAATATTTTTTAATAATTCAATTTCGATCGCTCAGCGGTTCACGTAATTTTCTCCCTTTACGTTTTATCTTTTTCGAACATCATTCAAAATCGTTGAGAAGAATTTTCCAAGATTCAAAAAGCCCGCGCCATTTCGATACATCGAATCGACAGCAAGATTTTTTCACCAAACAACTCTGCCTGTCAAATAATAACACGAAAAGTGAGGTTATGTTTCGTGCTTTTTTGTTTTCCGGCGTCCTTTCTCCGAGGAGTACATTTTTATGTTTCCCAAGGTTCCCAAGTGCGAAAAATTGTCAATAAGTCATTGAATCAACGATGACGAGTACGACAATGTTTCCGGTGAGATTATTGTCATGAGATTCGTGATATTTGAATGTTATGGGATAATCGGTCGTCGTACGATTTTCCTAAATCTTCGGTTTTTCTAGCACGTAGAAACAGGACGAAAAAAATGATAAATTTTGGTTTTTTAGCCGCCGAAAGTGGATACGGCCGATGCGTCGAGCGAAACGGTCGAAGAAATATTCACCGCAGTCCCCTCGAATCCCGCAACGGTCGTCAGGGTCCCCGTGAAACATGCCAATCTGGGAATACGCAGCCACGCGATGTGAGTGTAAAAAAAATTTGTTTTTCATCCAAAAGAAACGAAAACGACGGACCATTTCCTTGGCTTTCTTAGGGACATGAGCACGATGGTCGAACTGACGTCGTTCAGCACGCTCGGAAAGATTCAACCGTTTCTGGTGACGATATCCACCAGCGCGGCGGTGGTTGTCGATCTCCACTGCCATCTCATGGACAAGGAAGTTTGCGGCTATCTCGGCGGCCACTGGGACATAAATGCTCACAGTAAGCGAATCCATTTGGTTTGAAGAAATTTTTGAAAAAAAAATGAGAAATCCTGTTCTTTGCTGACCGTCCATGGATCGTGGATTTTTCACAACGATCCAGATCGCACGGGTCTTTTCAGTCTTGCCGCTTATGTCTCCGGTATTTGGAGAGAAAAAAATCTGAAGAAATACTCGAGATTAATTCTATTTGGGGTTTCGTTATTGTTGCAGTCGTTGCATTTGTTTTATTCTCAAAAAACGAGATTTTATCAAAAATTTATTTTACTTTTTAATAAATTGTTTTGAAAAACGAGATTTTCGGAAAAATTTCGTTTCATTTTTGAATAAAATGTTTTAAAAATCGGGATATTCGGAAAAATCTCGTTTTATTTCCGAATTCGTTTTATTTTTGAACAAAACGTTATAAAAAACGAGATTTTATCGAAAATTTATTTTATTTTTTAATAAATTGTTTTGAAAAACGAGATTTTCGGAAAAATCGCGTTTTATTTCCGAATTCGTTTTATTTTTGAATAAAACGTTATAAAAAACGAGATGTTATCGAAAATTTATTTCATTTTTTAATAAATTGTTTTGAAAAACGAGATTTTCGGAAAAATATCGTTTCATTTATTAATAAAATGTTTTAACATCCGAGATTTTTGGAAAAATCTCGTTTTATTTTCGAATTCGTTTTATTTTTGAACAAAACGTTATAAAAAACGAGATTTTATCGAAAATTTATTTTATTTTTTAATAAAATGTTTCGTAAAACGAGATTTTCGGAAAAATCTCGCTTTAATTTTCAATAGAACGTTTCAAAAAAACAAGATATTCGGAAAAATCTAGTTTTATTTTCGAATTCGTTTTATTTTGAAATAAAACGTTTAAAAAAACGAGATTTAAAAAAAATCTCTTCATCAATTAACAAGAGGAAATGACTTTTTGACAGATCTGGCTATCACGAGTGCATTTCCTTGCCGTTACGCGGGCAAAGACAAAACTTCGGCGAACATGGTTGAGGCCGAGATATCGAAAGCCATGGAATGGCAAAGAGTCACTCTGGTTGGCTGGTATCATTCTCATCCACGTTCGCACGCTTCGCCCTCGTTGCGCGACGTCGACTCTCAATTGGATTACCAGATCAGGATGAAAGGGCCCAGCGACAATGGTTACACGCCTTGCATCGGTTTAATTTGCTGTGAGTCCAAAATTACGCGATCGATCCAATAATTCGCATTTGCTGACAATTTTCCCTCGAGTTTTCTGTGATAAAAATAGTGGAAACCGATTTTTTCGAGGATTTTGCGAGACGCAGAGATTTTAAAGATCAATTTCCAATCTTTCGATTTTCTATTTTTCAATTTATTTTCCAGCACCTTATAACGCGGACGGCAATTGCTACGAATCCAACTTCAACGTTTTCTGGTCAATGCCACCGCCTGAGAACCGACCTCACGAGTACCCGCGTCCCATGCTTTTGAGTTACACATTAGCACAGGAACCTTTCATATCGCAGGACGGGCTGGACGAGATCGTGAGTTACTCTCGACTGTGTAAAAATCGAAAATTCTCATATTTTTCATTCTTGTATATTAATCCGTTATTTTTTACATTTATTGCAGAAAAAATGTATCGATTATTACAGAAGCGAGGGAGGAATTGATTTCCGAACGAATTTCAATCCGACGACCACATACTTGGAGAGGCTCAAGGTCAATATTTCTCTTATTTATTCCAAAAAATGTCCAAATTTTAGAAAATTGCTGGATCTGCCATTGTTCAGCATTTTCACAAAATTTTATACAAATTCCCCAACTTTATCGATTCTTTAACTTTTGTTTGGCTTTAATTTTTATTTTAAATTCCATTTATTCGTAATTATTATAATTATCCAATTAATTATTCTATTATTAATTAATAATCTTATTCAACTTTTGTTTGGGTTTAATTTTCATTTTAAATTCCATTTATTAATAATTATTATAATTAATTAATTAATTAATTAATTAATAATTGATAATTACATTTTTAATTAATAACATTACTTAACAATTCAATCAATAATTCATCATTTATTCTTTAACCTTTGTTTCGGTTTTTTTAATTCAAATTTCTATTTATTATTAATTATCATAATTACCCAATTAATTAATAATTAATAATTAAATTTTTCATTAATAATATCATTCAACAATTCAATCAATAATTGATAATTTATTCTTTAACTTTTCTTTGGGTTTGTTCAATTATATTTTCATTGTCAATTATCATAATTACAACTTCAATTAATTAATAATAATTAATAATTATTTTATTAATCAACAAAATCATTTGATGATTCAACTAAAAGTTAATAATGTTAATAAATAAACTGTAAATGCCTTTTGTTAATTTACAGAATTCCTTAGCGTCGAAACTTCCTGGACCGAACCGCGCGAACGGTTCCTACTGGGACATTATCCGCGAGATGATTTGCCCAGGGCTCGAGCCCCCGGAGCCACCACCCGAGGGTTTCGTTGCAGTGCAATTTCCTCAGCTTGGAATATCCGAAGCCATGGCACAAGCTGGTAACGTTATTTCCCCCAACAACGTTTTCCTCGCGCCCGTTAATTTCAAACCGGACAACGCTATGGTCACTTCCGTTCAAAAACCATTCGGAATCCAAGCCTCAACGTCCACACAAAACAATTGCAACAAAAAAGACATGGCCGACGTGGCGACCAACAACCCCCTGCAAATGAAGGACTCACGCACTTGCATCGGGAAAATGAATCGACCCGAAATCATGCCAACTTTTCGATCCGGCGAATTAACAGTTTCTGTGAAAAATTCGAAAATGGAGTTTGAATCGTCTCCAGCAGATTTTACAAAAATGGCCACACCTCTCACTCCCGACGCTCTTAACAAAATGCGCTCGAATTTACCACCCACCGATTTTCCTCTCGCTGATCTCTCCCAACCCATCACCGGCATTCCCGATCTCAGCAAACTCACGAGCTTCACGCCTGCCGATCTCGCCAAATTGTCCGGTTTCTCTCTCAGCGAATTCACCAAAGCCTCGTCCACCGCGTACGCCCGTAACATCGCCAATCTCTTCGGTCCCATTGGCAAATGCCCATCGACCGATATCAACATTTGCAACGAACGCAAAATCCCCGAATTCATTTCTGAGCCCTCGATGCAAAACAATTACTCGCAACCGAACGACGCGGCAAACAGAAGCGAAGACTTGACGATCAACAGCGGGAAAAAGAGCATGGAAACGTGTTTGGAATTGACGAAATCAAATCGTCCGACGACTGACTTTACGACCGCCGAAGAACTCTCGATATCGAGCGTTCGACCAGATTTTGGGGCGATGCTCGACATGACGACGAGCATGAAAAAACAACAGCAATCCCAGATGCTCAACGATTCGGGAGAATCGTTGAATCTTTCTAAAGATCGACAGTAAGACAAAAAAAAACTCGTGACTCTGGGTCTACGAGACCCCGGAGTCTTTCCAGAATTTCTTGCCTTTTCCAATCTCGACGCAGAACAATCTCAACGCTTCCAGACTAAAATTCACCAAAGTCTCGAGAACGCAGTTGTCAAGGATTCCCCAATGACCTTGAACAAGAATCGCACAGGATCGTCGACCCCGGAGGCTCTCGAAGCCACAAAGACGGCCGCGCAGAGACAAAAAACGGAAAATCCACGATCCCAGTTTTCTACGCCGTATCAAAGACAAAGATGCAACAGAATTTTTCATCTGACGTCACGTTCGCATCGAGATACGTGACTCCCCGCTCAAAGGGTTTTTTTTTCATTATTCTCGTCTATAGATTCGCAGGGACCGCGAGAGAGAGAGAGAGAGCGAGACAAAAGTAACGAGTTGGCAGGAGCGCCGTTCAAACAGAGAGATTCCAACTGTGCGAGTCTCTCCCAGGTACTCGAAGGAGGAGGCAAGAGAAAGAGTGTAAGAAAGAGAGAGGCGAGAGGCCTCGAAAGAGACTCTTGTGAAAGTAACGTGGGTACACGAGCATACGAAGGAACTCAACTCTGCGCGCTCACTCTCTCTCTCTTGAGAGAGAGAGCAAGAGAGAGAATATACAGTAGTAATAAACTTAGAGGAAGGAGGAGGAGGAGGAGGCGGAGGGGAAGGGGAGAGTTTTAAAAAGTTTGCCTTCTACTGGTAGTGCTGTGGATCGGACAGTCGCGTTTTAGCTGCGTCCTCCTCCTCGACGGCTTTCACCTCGCCGTCATTCTCATGACAGTCCTTTTCAAAGAAAAACTTGTTTTCACGTTTTCGTTTTTAAAAATCTTTCCAAACAATTTGTTTTTTCTATAAAATGCTGTCATTTGTTACATTTTTTATGTCGGTTTAGTGCTGAGGGTGTTTTTTATTTACTAAAGTGCCAAGGAATACACGTGGAATATTCAAGAGCTAGAGAATCGAGAAGGGGTCAGAATGACCCCTTGATTACTATCGTCCAAATCCTCCTGCACTCTCGTAGCCCTCATTCCAACACTAACTGGAAAGAGAGAGCAAGAGGGAGAGAGAAAGCAGCCTCTAACAGCAGGTAAGCAAACTGCTCTCTTGCTTCACGTGTCTCGGCCACTCGACGTCATGAATAATCATCCAAATCATCGCTAGAACGGATATCGATCGAGGACACATTTTTAACTCTCCATTCACCGTTATCCTGGCATCGAATTCGTTGATTTTTTTTTTTTATTTCTTCATAGTGAACCTCGATTTTAATGACGATCGACTTGACACTGGATGGGAGAGTCAATGATTGTTGCAAAAAAACGAGAAAGGGTGCAAAGAATCTATGAGCAACTTTGCATCGTTGAAAATAAACGATTTCCATTTTTTACTTCGTGAAATTAAAAAATCAGCGAATCCGACGTGAAAATTTGAAAAATAACAATTTCAATTATTTTTGGTCTGAATTTTTATTATTTCTGCGGGAATTGAGTCAATGATTGTTGCAAAAAAGCGAGAAAGGATGCGAAGAATCTATGAGCAACTTTGCATCGTTGGAAATAAACGATTTCCATTTTTTTTATTTCGTGAAACTCAAAAATCTGTGAATTCGACGTGAAAATTTGAAAAATAACAATTTCAATCATTTTTGGTCTGAATTTTTATTATTTCTACGGGGATTGAGTCAATGATTGTTCGCAAAAAAGCGAGAAAGGATGCGAAGAATCTATGAGCAACTTTGCATCGTTGGAAATAAACGATTTCCATTTTTTTTATTTCGTGAAACTCAAAAATCTGTGAATTCGACGTGAAAATTTGAAAAATAACAATTTCAATCATTTTTAGTCTCAATTTTTATTATTTTGGGATTCGACGAACGAGCGGTCGGAATAATAAATCTACGGGGACGAAGTATTGCAGTGAATGTGTCGGAAACATTTTCCATGATTTTACGATTTATTGTAAAAATGAGAAATAAATTGTAATTATCGTTCCATCCCAATGACCCGATTTCTAAAAGTCAATCATTTTTGTACGAATGCTCTGAAAGTTTGTGAGGAGTTTGTCAATTTTTTACAAATGTCTCATTCGTTCCGAGATTTTTTACGATTTGTAGAATTTTCTTAACTTTTTTGTTTGTTTATCAACGCGTGAGAATGATCGCGTGGATTGTACGAGGCCGATTACACGATCAACGTATTTATGGTATCGCGAAAGAAAGCGTGCGAATTGTTTCGATAAAAAAGAGTCTTTGTGCTCGGAATATATAGTGTGTGTTTATTTTCCATTTTCCCCATTTAAATGATAATTATTGCAGCAACGATTCGAGCCAAGAAATCGTGAATGATGAATTTTTTTTCATTTCGTTTCCCTTTCTTCGATGTGTGTTCGAATTTGTATAATGAAGGCCTCGGGATGCTGTGGCAAATGAATCAGTAGATTGGCTCGTGGAGAAACGAGAATTTCTCGAATTTCGATGTCGAAATTGTGATGGTCGTGCTCGGTGAAAAGAATTAAAGGAAAACCACGATTGACAATTTTTTGTTATCGATCGAACGAACTTTATTTTCGTTTATTTACTTTTCACAAAGTTCTCGATGGAAAATTCAATCGACGAGATTTTTTAGGTTAAAAATAGCTTGACACGAGTTCCCATGGGTTCCCGTTCCGTCAACCGGTACAAGCGCCGATTTAGAAGCGATTTTAGAAAGGCCATAGCCAACGGCTACTCGTTAAATAGCTCGCACAGTCTCGCCAAAGGTTCACCCATAGATCGCTGTTGTAACTCAAATAAAAAGATAAATAACCGGATGGGATAAGCTCTGCAACGTAATCGAAACACTCGTGGATAACCTGCAACTTTGAAAAGTCGTTTATACCTTCAGCGAGCTCCTCAAATGTCACTAATTTCAGTAGACCGTTCATATTATTCAACTTTTACTTAAAGGTCGCCTTTTTTAGCTTCAAATTATCGAACAATTGAGAATCTAAAACAATCGAAAGAATCGATCAATTTTCTGCCATTTTTTTAACTCATTTTGTCTAATTATTTATTATTTTTTTTATTTTATTTTTTAAATATTTTTCGCAAGTAATGAAAACAATCGATCTACCTTTACGAATAATTCATATTTGTTTACCTAATTCTCTACAGTTTTTTTTTGTATATTAATTTTATTTTTTTTTTATTACTATTTTTCGTTATTTTTTCATTTTTTTCGAAAATAATGAAAAAATCGATCCATTTTAATGAATTTTTCATATTTATTTTGCCAATTTTACAGAATTTTTATTTATTATTTTTATTATTTATTAGATATCAATTGATTTTATTTTTTTAAATATTTTTCGTTATATTTTTATTTTTTTCGGAAATAATGAAAAAATCGATCTATTTGGATGAATTATTTACATTTATTTGCCAATTTTATAGAATTATTTTCTATTCATTATTTATTATGTATGTATGTAGTGGAGTTTTACATGCATACCCTTGGCGGGTTTGTACATGGTGTGCTTCCCGTACCCCTTCTTTCATCCCGTTCCACCTTTTTCTCTCATCCCTTTTTCCACCATTCATACTTCCCCATTCGTCTCCTCTCCACTACGCACACATGGACCTACTATTTTACGTGGGTTCCGAACCACAGAGAGTACAGCTTGGGACACTTAGAAAAATCCATTGGTGTCGGCGGGAATCGAACCCGGGTCTCCTGGTTGGGAGTCGGGCTCGTTACCACTGAGCCACTGCCTCCCTTTCATTATTTATTATTATTTTTGAATATTTTTATTATTATTATTTTTAATTTTTTTATGGGTTTTCATATTTTTATTATTATTGTTCATTCAATGGCTGAATAACGACTCAGGTAATGGAGATTTTGATAGAAACGACGATTATTTCGGCGATAAAAAGACAAAACGATAATTTTCTTCGATCGCGTCTTTTTGTATCGGACAAGAAATAACGCAAAGTCGAACAATATGTAGTTGCGAAATTGATCGTCCCTGCAGCAGCGATCGACAGAACCAGCTGTTGAAGAAACTTTTTTCGACCCACGCGGAGAAACCGAGACGCTGTAAACATTCGATACGAACGCTGCTTCATTCTCGTTGCGTTGTTGTTGTGTTTTTGTCTCTTTTACTCGCTGTTACATCGGAATTAAAATGTAGACCAGTTTCGAACGTTATTCTACCTGCTTGCCTGGACGGGAAATCGTGAACAGTTCTTTCTCGACAGACTTACTTACTTGGCCAAGCCAAGAAAGTTTCGAGCCTGCGTACTCGGTTCACGCGGACTTGTTTATTATTCCAGCTACTAGAACGTTATGTGAAATCTAACAAACGCCTCTTTACATTTCTGTTTCATAATTCGACCGCAATTTTAATGTTTTCTCGATTCAGGACATTTTACAAATTCGCCATTTTGTGGCGATGAGAAAATTTCATTTGTACAGTATGCATTTTTTTCGTCCTCCATTATTTCGAATGCAAATATGCTGCAAATTTTTTTTTTGCAATTCTCGGGGCCTCTCGATCGTCCAAGGTAATAAATGCGTCAGATTTGTTTTTCGTGCTTTTCCTTATCGAATCTCGTGCACGAGAATTCTGTGAATGTCTTTGTTTGTTTGTTTCTATCGCGAATAAAAGCCTCGAACGCGCGATCATCCGTTCGGCGGGGGATTAAGTGCAACTATCGATTCCTTGGGCAAACAATGCAAAGACGTGATATCGCGCGATGTCAATGCGGATCTAATCGCGATAAGGATTAGTCAGCATCGATAAGAACGCACTGCGCGTCGTCGATAAAATTTCATTTTCACGGTCAATCAAAAGCGTGACTGAATAACGCAAACAGAGAATTTTGAAATGAAATTGAAAACTAATGGGAAAGGGATTGATGCAATGAGAGAGAAAGCGGATGTTGAAAATATTTATTGAGGACGAAATGATTCACGGCCTTGAGAGACACGAGCAAAGAATCCGGATTTTGCCCCTCCTCGCGTATTTTTACACTTTTCGCATTTCCTTTGTGCAATTTGTCCAACTCGAGCATTCTCCCACGAGACACTAACGTCACAACTATTCCATGTCCGCCATGACAGAATATCGCGTCCGTCCACCCTGCGATGTGCACACGAAAAATTATACAGATGCGTTCCGGAAGGAACGCCTGCTGCTGCCACGTTTGGTCTCGTGTCGCAACTTCAACATTCTTTTCGCTACGATGTCCGCCGCCGAGGGCAAGAATGAACCGTTTTTTTTTCTCCCGCAAAACGGATTCGAGTCGATCAAATTTTTCCGTTTTCTTCGCGACTCGAGAGGCTCCTTGGGGCGCCAAAAAATCCGCGAAGTTTAGACTATTTTTAGGGGGAAAATGAACGTGGATTCGAAAGTTTCGCGTGCGAGTTTTTTTTCATTCATTAGGATTTAGAGAATCTCGTTCGCGAGCCAAATGAAAATAAAAAACTGAATGGCCGCGTTACCGAAAAGTAATTGCCTTCGATTTAATTTCATAATTTTCCTTTTTTTTCCATCAAACTTTCCACATTCGATTGTTTATTAACCTTTTGAATTTCGCGCCATTTGTCCCTTCGTTCCGTTATCGTTTTACCGCATTTTTGACGGATTTTTTTACTTTGAGCAAAATCGACCCAGGCTCATGTGATCCTGCATGAAAAAACGAAAAGAACGAGCCCAAGTTGAACTCTTTTCGTCAAATTTTACCAGAGATATGAATTTTTTTAAATTTCCGTCATTTTATCACCCCAAGTTGCCGGAATAGCCACCAAAAAAAATGGCTACCGTTCTAGCGTTAAAATCGAACCCTCGAATTTTTTTCGAATTCTTTTAGTTTTTTGTTCTTATGGCATTTTTACGATAATCCTTCAACGAGAATTTCTGCAGTGGAGAATTCCATCGCAGGATCCTTCGTATTTGTACGAAGGAATTGCTCAGACACGCCTGTTTCTGCTGTCCAGTTCGTATGAACCGGAGAGCGAGCGAGAGAGAGCGAGTGTGTCTGTTTGAAGTGGTTTCGAGAGTATGTTGACGATGAGGAAGTCGCGAGGCAGGGACTGGCTCGTGCACAGCACGCATAGAGAGAGAGAGAGAGAGAGAGAGAGAGCAGCAAGGACAATGCCTCGATATCTCGTACATAATGCTCCGGCTTGGCGCGGATTCGAGAAGAAAGCAAAATACGAGTTTAAGTGCAAGAGAGCGAGAGGGACTCGCCGCAAAGCAGCGCGGCGAGTGTCTTTCCTCCGCGTGTGCTCGAAAAATTTTTACCGGTCAACCTTCTCCGGTAGAAATCGAGTGGCCCACACAGAGGCGCACACACTCGTACGTACACACACAAAAGATCCTGATCGAGATGAATATTGAGTCAGAACGTCGAATTTCAAGCTGCGTCCGAGACTTTCCGTTTTTTCTACACACTCATCCGCGTAATTATCCACACGACGAACGTGAAAAAAATTTGTAGCCCCGCGAACAGCGCGAAATAAATACGGATCACTAAAAACATCGTTTTCGATCGTTTACGTAATGTTCGAGATTTTTTCTTGCACGTTTGGATGAAAAAGATCGCGAATGATAAATCGATTCGGTCACTTTCACCCTCATCGAGTTCTATGGTTCTTCTCACGAGTCGTCGTCGCGATCTAATAAAAAAACAAAATGTCGCATAACCTCGAAAATTACATCGAGTCGACTTTCTCGTTTTTCGTGCTTTCGTCGTCCAATTTTTCTCTCTATGACAACGAAATATTGCTCGAAAGTGCTGGATCAAAAGTTTATCGGGCCTGATAGAAAAAAATGCTTTCTCAATCGAAATGAAGTGACGAATTTAAATCGCGTTCACGAGTACGCGATCGAGAATCGAACGTTCGATCCTTTCACTCGAAAAGTATGAGAATCAGTTTTTGGAGAGACTGGGAACTGTCAACTGAATATTTTGTCGATACGAGCGAAGCTCGTAATGATGTGCGAGGGAGAAATTATGATTCGGCGACGAAAAACTGATCTGCGGTGGCGGGAAAAACTGCGGACAGTATTGACAGGGAAAGCATGCACGAGGGTGGGGTTTGGCGACTCGAAAAAATGTTTACAACGACTGCCACGACCAGTCGAAGCCTCGGGCTCTCCTCAGCCTTGGTCACTATAACAAGAATACAGTTTTTTTAATTATTATCATTATTAAGTATGCGATATACTCGTTTCGTGCCCTACACAACGATCGGGCCATCGGCAAAGCCTGTGAAGCGATTTAATACGTTCTCTTTCGTTCTCGACACGAGGATCGCGAGTTGACTCATATTTTTTGACGAATCCGTGTGTGAAGGGGAATATCTCGACATAACGGGATCGCAATCACTTTTTTCTCTTTTCAGTCCATCTAAATTCATAGTCGTATTAGAAAATTTTGATTAATTCAATTTTTATCTTAATTTTTCTCGTTCTTAGGCACTTTTCGATTTTTCTGCAACGAGGATTTTAGGGTTTGGGCAAAATTACCAATTAATTAGTGTAGATCGCGAGATAATTGCAGACGTGGAACGATCGTTATATTAATAAATAAACAAATAATAAATAAATCATAAATAATTAATAAATAATTAATAAATAATTAATAAATAATTAACAAATAATAAATAAATAATAAATAAACAATAAATAAAATAAAAATGAAAATATTTGAAAAGTTGGTTTGGGAATGAATATTTCTTCCTGGTGGTCCACGAGCATATCGATTGAGGCTAGAATTTCACTGAAACGCAAAGTCGAGTTCGGAATGTTCTTTCGGTCATTCCAGCGTTCATCGAACCGGACAAAGCGAAGAGAGAGACAGAAGCAAAGACAGAAAGAGCGAGACAAAGACGGCGCGATAGAGAAATCGAAATGGTAGGGGTAGAAAAATGCAAAGAGGCATAAAAGGAGGAAAAAACGAAGCGAAGAATTGTCGGACGAAAGATGGAAAAGAGGGAGATAAACATTATAGTGGGTGTTCTGGAAGGAAGAGGGTGAAAATGTCTGTATGTAGCGTCGAATGTGGAGCCTCGAGGGCGGCGTTACCGACACGCTCTGAGCCACGAGAGTTGCATGCAGCAGTGGACGTCCTTGCTACGTTATCTACGCTCGTTCCTTTCACTTTCCAAGAGACTTCTCTCCCGAGGAACCAGCTGAAGAAATAAAAAGTTTATTCCTCCCACTTTTTGCACAGGATCTCCCCCCCCCCCTCGCTCTTCTCTTTCTCGTT
>JBAJMU010000008.1:8216342-8286675 GCA_037952995.1 Hyposoter didymator
TTTTTTTTTTGTTTTTTCTCTTACAGTTTTCAATGTCAATCTACTTAAAATGTTCCAAGAGATCGAAAAATCATATTTAGAAAAAAGGTCCGCGTGTGATTTTTTATGATTTTTCGAATTTTACGAAAATCTGATTTTTTTTTGAAAAATCGTCCGACGGCTCTAGAAAAATTGTCGAAATTGTATAATTTAAATGGAAATACTAAAAAGGCTCCAAATTGAAATTTGCAAATTGCTGCCTCAAGATTTTTCTTTGTTCTCCATAATTTTCTTCGTTTTCGTAATTAATTTCGTTTTTTTTTTTTTTTGCCTCGCAGGACAAATAATTCGGAAAAATGTCAAAGATGCAACAGAACGGTGTCGTTCCCGGTGGAGGAGTCGATATGAGCGATGATTTTTCTGACGACGAAGCGACTGCCTTGACAGACGCTCATGGCGGCAGGTAAAAATACTTTTTCATCAAGGGTGACAAGAAAATTATCGAAATTTCGAAAATGATCGATAAATTGATTAAAAAAAAATTGCTCAGTCAAAGGACACTCGTCGAGACGAAAGCATGGGACGTCTTCAGAGACCCACCCCCAAAAATCGACTCCGGCTCTATGGCCAATCAACGATGTTTCGATGTCACAGTCCAAATAACGAAAGTAATCGTCTACCTCCTCGTTTTCATCATTGTCCTCGGCTGCGGGGTCATAGCCAAGGGCACGATACTCTTCATGACTTCGCAACTCAAACCTGAACGAAATATAGTTTATTGCAACAAGCAGTTGGGTAAGTTTTTCCAATTATTTTCAAAAACTTTAAATAAAACGAGATTTTCAAAAAAATCTCGTTTTATCTTCGAATTTGTTTTATTTTTTATTAAAATGTTTTAAAGAAAGAGATTTTCCAAAAAATCTCGTTTTATTGTTAAAGAAAACGTTTTAAAAAACAAGATTTACAAAAAAAATCTCGATTTATTTTCGAATTTGTTTCATTTTCGAATGAAAATGTTTTAAAAAACGTGATTTTTGAAAAAATCTCGATTTATTTTCGAATTTGTTTCATTTTCGAATAAAAACGTTTTAAAAAACGTGATTTTTGAAAAAATCTCGATTTACTTTCGAATTTGTTTCATCTTCGAATAAAAATGTTTTAAAAATCGAGATTTTCATAAAAATCTCGATAAAAATGTCGATTTTTCATAAAAATCACGATCTCGTAAATCGAGATTTTCATAAAAATCTCGATTTACTTTCGAATTTGTTTCATTTTCGAATGAAAACGGTTTAAAAAACGAGATTTTCTAAAAAATCTCGATTTACTTTCGAATTTGTTTCATTTTCGAATGAAAACGTTTTAAAAAACGAGATTTTCAAAAAAATCTCGATTTACTTTCGAATTTGTTTCATTTTCGAATAAAAATGTTTTAAAAATTGATATTTCCATAAAAGTCTCGATTTATATTCGAATTTGTTTTATTTTTAAATAAAATGTTGTAAAAAACGAGATTTTCCGAAAAAAATCTCGTTTTATTTTCGACTTTGTTTCATTTTCGAATAAAAATGTTTTAAAAAACGAGATTTTCCAAAAAAATCTCATTTTATAGTCGAATTCGTTTCATTTTAAAATAAAAACGTTTTAAAAATTGAGATTTTCGAGAAAAAAAAGTTGTCGCTCGGGTCAAAAAGACCCAGGTGATCCGCGAAGGGTTCCATGAAGATTGGAGTCGATCGAAAAGTGAGTTTTCGATGAAAAGTTAATATTTAAAAATTTCAGGCCGAGACAAAGAATTCGTAGCAACGTTGCCAGAAGAGGAAAGGATTGCGTGGATGTGGTGCATAATAATCGCGTTCGTAGTGCCGGAGATCGGCACATTCATAAGAAGTCTGAGGATCTGTATTTTCAAATCGTGGAAAAAGCCTCTGTCGTCGCATTTTCTTTTGGTATTTTTAATGGAAACTTTTCACGTTGTTGGTCTGGCCCTCATGTTTTTTGCGGTTCTGCCCGAACTCGACGTCGTCAGGGGTGCCATGTTAACAAATTGCGTGTGTTTCGTGCCAGGATTTCTCGGTAATTTCGATTTTTTCCAACTCCAAAATCATCCACGAATTTCTTTTCAATTTTTTTGCATTTTTTTGTCTCCACGATGGAAAAAAAATTTTCGTCACAATGTCAGCCGAAAATTAACGCTTTAGGAAACGAAATTTTCGCAGGTTTGCTATCCCGTAACAAGAGCAAAGACCAATCGAGAAGATTCGTCCTCGTATTGGTCGATCTCGCTGCACTGGCAGCGCAAGCAACAGGTTTCGTGGTTTGGCCATTGCTGGACAGTTCCAAGCCCTCGTTATGGTTGATACCACCCTCGTTGCTTCTGGTATCCTGTGGCTGGTGGGAAAATTACGTGTCGACGCAGAGTCCAATTGGTAAGTCGAAAAAAAATGAAAAAAAAATTTATCGAAAAAATGAAGAAAAAAAAAGAAAATAGCACTTTGAGTACACAATGGGTCTTTTTGACCCGTACAGCAATCTTCCACCAATCGTTTTGTCATTGAAAACGTCAAGAAGAAAAAAAAAAGAAAACTTGAACATTAAAATAAAGGGAAAAAACGAAAAATGACGCTTCGAGTACACACTGGGTCTGTTTGACCCCAACATCTATCACAGAAAAAGTTCATGGCCAGAATATATTTTTTTTCTTATTTTTCAATGTTTTTTTTGCGTCAAAATGAAAAAGAGAGAAAAAGGAGTTTGTGGTAATTATTTGATTTTCAGGATTCGTGAAAACTCTGGGTCGGGTGAAGAAGGAACTTCGTCTAACGAGATACTTCACGTACATGTTTGTATCGGCATGGAAAATAATAGCATTTTTCATCAGCACGATAGTAATCCTCTACCTGAAAGGCGAATCTGTCGGGCACTTGTTCACCATGTTTGGAAGTGCATTCGGCGAGCACAACATCCTAGTCACCTCGTACAAGCAGTCAGGAGCTCAATCCGTTGTCGATTTATCGGAAATTTTGCCAAATGGCGACACCGAGACCATAGCGGCAGATTTTTACACACCGATTCATGTTTTATTGATTCAGATTTTCGGAGCGTATCTCGCTTACATATTCGGTAAGAATTTTCTCATAAAATCCTAAAACCATCAAAATATTCATTCAATTTTCGAAACATTTTTATTTATTTATTTATTTACTTATTTATTCATTTACTTATTTATTTATTTATCTATTTATTTATCCATTTATTCATTTGTTTCTTTGTTTATTTATTTATTTATTTATTTATTTATTTATTTATTCATTTATTTGTTTATTTGTTTATTTATTTATTTATTTATTTATTTGTTTGTTTATTTATTCATTTATTTGAGGAAATTATTTTTTGGAAAATTAAAAAATGCAGAATTGTTAAAAAAAAACAAAAAATTACTCTAATAAGTCAAAAAATGAAAAAATGCAAATTATCAAGGGAAAATGAATTACACGGATAAGTAGGAAATGAAATAAATGAGTAAAAACATAATTTTCAATTCGACGTTGATTTTTAAACGTTTTTTTTTTCATTTACAGGCAAATTCGCGTGTAAAATTTTGATTCAGGGATTCAGTTACGCGTTTCCAGTCAGTCTAACGATTCCTGTATTGATATCTTTGCTGATCGCTGCCTGTGGAATCCGTGACGGGGATCCATGTTTCTTTCATGGCACCATACCGGATTATCTTTTCTACCATTCACCGCAACACTATTTCCTCAATGATTTCGTTTCCAAACAATACGCTTGGATCTGGCTACTCTGGCTTTTGTCACAGACGTGGATAACTCTTCACATTTGGACACCCAAGTGCGAGAGACTCGCGGCTACCGAAAAACTCTTCGTCGTGCCCATGTACAACTCTTTGTTGATTGACCAGTCGATGGGTCTCAATAGAAAGAGGGACGATCAACCGGAAGTCAAAGTCGAAGTAATTCCCATTTATCCTCATTTTTTCATTTTTTCTGAAAAATTATCGCAAAAATGATACACTTCTTTTTTTTTCTACACAATAATTGCAAAAATATCGGCAAATATTGTTTACGGTATTTTTTATAAACAATAATTGCGTAAATATCGCGAACTTACTTTATTTCAAATAACAATCGCTAAAAAAATTGAGAAACATTTTCCATTTTTTTTTATGAAAAATAATCGCAAAAAAATGGGAAAATGTTTTCTACTTTTTTTTTTCAAATAATAATCGCAAAAAAATTTGGAAATATTTTAAACTTTTTTAAATAAAAAATAATCGCGAAAATATGGGGAAATATTTTTTTCTTTTTTTCTTTAAATAATCGAGAAAATATTGTTTAGTTTCGTTGAATAAAAAATGATGGCGAAACATCGGGAAATTTGTTTATTTTGTAGCATTTTCTCCGAAGAAAAAATGGCTGAAAAAAATTGAATGACGTTTAAATTTGTTGGGGGATTTTTCCAACACAGGATTTGGCCGAAATCGAGAGAGAGAAAGGAGACGGTGACTACGAAACGATATACGAACAAACTGACGGTTCAACGACTCCACCGTCCGCCGTGAAAAGCAGCGACCACGTGACCAGAATTTATGCCTGTGCGACTATGTGGCACGAGAACAAGGAAGAGATGATTGAGTTTTTGAAAAGCATTTTGAGGCTCGACGAGGATCAATGCGCCAGAAGAGTCGCTCAAAACTATCTCAAGGTCGTTGACCCCGATTACTACGAATTCGAGAGTGAGTTTTCCAAAACTCCGAATAAAAAACATTTTTCATGGTGCAGAAAAAAATAAAAATGAATTTTCTGGATCGAAATTTATTTTTTACTTGATTTTTTGAAAATTCATCTTTCCAGCTCACATTTTCTTCGACGACGCCTTCGAACTCTGCGACCATGATGAAAACGAGTCCCAGGTCAACAGATTCGTCAAATTATTGGTCGCCACCCTCGACGAAGCTGCTTCCGATGTTCATCAAACGAGAATGCACGTCAGAGCGCCCACCAAATATCCCACGCCCTACGGCGGTCGGCTCGTCTGGATTTTACCTGGAAAAACAAAAATGATTGCTCATTTGAAGGACAAGGCGAAAATTCGTCACAGAAAACGTTGGAGCCAAGTGAGCTATTTTTATTTATTTATTTATTTATTTAAAAAAATAAAAAAAAGTTTTTCGTCAAAAAAAAAAAGAAATTTTCACGATGCTGATGATGATTGGCAATTTGACTCTCGTCCAGGTCATGTACATGTACTATCTGTTGGGCCATCGTCTCATGGAGCTACCGATCCCTGTCGATCGCAAAGAAGTTATTGCCGAAAATACATATTTGTTGACACTGGACGGCGACATCGATTTCCAACCAGCTGCAGTCAAACTACTGGTCGATCTTATGAAAAAGAATAAAAATCTGGGGGCAGCTTGTGGTCGGATCCATCCTGTGGGATCGGGTGAGTCACTGTTTCATCAAAATTCAAAATAAACTGCTCATTTTTCCAAATGTCTCTTTCAACCGATTTTCGAAACAAAGCCAAACAAAAATTTACCTTGAAAAACAAAAAAGTCATGATTCCCGGAGAGGGAAAAATAAATCAGCAATTTTTCCAAATTTCTCTGGTAAACGATTTTTGAAACAAGGAAAAACAAAAATTTGCCGTAAAAAACAAAAAAATCATGATTTTTAAAACGAAACGAAAAATTAATCATTTATTTCGAGAGTTGAAAATAAATTCACCATTCGTCCAAATTTTCTCGTCACCGATTTCCGAAACAAGAAAACCTGCACAAAAAATCATTCATCATTGAAATTGTTGATTTTTTTGCAAACTTTTTAAAGGTCCAATGGTTTGGTACCAAATGTTCGAATACGCGATCGGTCATTGGCTCCAAAAGGCGACGGAGCACATGATCGGTTGTGTGCTCTGTAGTCCCGGTTGCTTTTCGCTCTTCAGAGGAAAAGCTCTGATGGACGACAATGTGATGAAAAAATATACGACTCGATCTGAGGAGGCGAGACATTACGTGCAATACGATCAAGGGGAGGATCGTTGGCTCTGTACATTATTACTGCAGCGTGGATATCGAGTCAGTAGCTTTTTCTTTCCTCGTTCGCAATCGCCAGCAAAAAATTCAAACCAATTCGTCAATGAATTTTGTTTCTTTCTCAAGGTCGAATACTCAGCTGCCAGCGACGCTTACACTCATGCACCCGAGGGTTTCAACGAGTTTTACAACCAACGTCGTCGCTGGGTTCCCTCGACCTTGGCCAACATCATGGACTTGCTTATGGACGCCAAAAAAACCATCAAAATTAATGACAACATTTCTCTTCCTTACATTTCGTACCAAATTCTTCTCATGGGTGAGCCAATTGTCTTTTTATTTTCTTAACCAATTTGGACATAAAAAATTCCTTGTGACGTTGAACTTTTCATCGTTCGAATAGAAAAATCTTTGAAAAGCAGATCCAAAAATTGAAACATGCGAAAAATTTTTGCAAATTAAAAATCCGAATGCCAAAGAAAAATCGAGGCCGAAAATTAAAAAAAAATAGTTAATCGGTAAAAAATTACGAAAAAACGATGAAAACTTCAGTTTCGTACAATTCTTCACAAAGATTCTCTTCGATACAGAATCCACTCGAAATATTTGTTGGTTTTCTATCCAGGTGGTACGATTCTTGGACCAGGAACGATATTCCTCATGTTGGTGGGAGCTTTCGTGGCTGCTTTCAAAATCGACAACTGGACGAGCTTCTATTACAATATCATTCCCATTCTCTTGTTCATGTTCATTTGTTTCACTTGCAAAGCGAATATCCAGGTGAGTCTGAAAAATCATTAACAAATTGAATAATCAAATTTGAGATTTTGGTCACTCGGTTTTTCACATCGTGAGAGTAATTTGACGAAGAACAAAAATAGCAGCAAATAATATTTTGGAGTCTGTGCCACGTCTCTTGATCGATTTTTTTTTCTTTTTCGAAAATCGTGGCTTTTTTTGCGTTTTTCAACATTTTACTTTATTTTTCCATGTTCGTTTTGTTTCGTTGCTCGAAGAGAATCTCTCGGGCTTTCCCACTCACTGTCAATGTCTGTCAATCGACCACGAGTCATGGAATTTACTTTTTCGTTCTCAGAGCCCAACGAAAATCGAAGGGATCGTTTTGAATGTTGCATTTCGACGATTCGCTACATGTTTGTCTCTTTTTATAATTTTTTTTTGAAAATCGCGGCTGCTTTTGCATTTTTCAACATTTTACTTTATTTTTCCATGTTCGCTTCGTTTCGTTGCTCGAAAAGAATCTCTCGGACTTTCCCACTCACTGTCAATGTCTGTCAATTGTCCACGAGTCATGGAATTTACTTTTTCGTTCTCAGAGCCCAACGAAAATCGAAGGGATCGTTTTGAATGTTGCATTTCGACGATTCGCTACATGTTTGTTTTTTTCTCTGTTTTTTTTTGGGGAATTTTGTAGCTTCTGTGTGCCCAAATATTGTCAACTGCGTATGCGATGATAATGATGGCTGTGATCGTCGGTACGGCGTTGCAATTGGGAGAGGACGGCATAGGCTCACCGTCGGCGATATTTTTGATATCGCTCACGAGTTCCTTCGTCATAGCGGCTTGTCTTCATCCCCAAGAATTTTGGTGTATCGTCCCAGGAATAATTTATCTCTTATCCATCCCGTCTATGTACTTGCTTCTTATTTTGTACTCGATAATCAACTTGAACGTTGTGTCCTGGGGCACGCGAGAAGTTGCAGTCAAGAAAACGAAGAAGGTTTGTGCGTCGAAGAAATTCGAGGTGGAGGTCGATCAGGGATTCTTTCTCTTCGCTGAAAGGTGATGGTTGGCTCGGTCCCTGGTGCTGGTAATTAAGAAATTAACTGATGAACAACGAGAACGAGAAAAAAAAAATTTTAATCGAAGAAAATTAATTTCCAGCGGTATTTCCTGGATTTTTTAAATCGTTGATTAAGATTCTGCCAAAAAGACGTAATTTTCCAATGAAAAACTTACTTTGCCATTTCCAACTTCCGAGGCAATTTTTTTTATATTTAAAATTGAAAAAAAAATAGAAAAAAAAATTGCAAGCCAATAATTAATTGATAAACAGTAAGGGCTAGAAAAAAAGATTTTTTCTTGCCTCACAATTGGTGGGCCCTCGTGGTCTGTCCAGAAAATCGATTTTTGATCATAAAAAATTAATTTCCAATGGTATTTCCTGGATTTTTGAAATCGCTCATTGAGATTTTGCCAAAAAAGTTGACGAAAAAAATATCAATCTCCCTGTCACACCATCCGAAGGATTAATTAGAAAAATGATCTCACTTTACATTTTGTCAAATTTGAAAAAAAAACGAAAACAGGTATTCGCAGCAGCGGTGATAAGTGTGATGTACGGTCTAGTGATGGTCGTGGTTGCGACAGCGATATCGATAAGCGTTGTCGAGGATGGTTTAACATCGCCATCGAGCATGTTCCTTTTTTTCGTTGCCTTCCAAATGTTAATCACCGGTTGTTTACATCCCCGTGAAGTTGGATGTCTCATTTACGGTCTTATTTACTACATAACCGTGCCCTCGATGTACTGCATACTAATTATTTATTCCCTCTTCAATCTCAATGATATCACGTGGGGTACGAGGGAAGTACGCACTAGGAAATCGGCTGCGGTAATTAACAAACCTAATAACATTATCCACGCTGCCACATTTTTTTCTCCCTAATTAATTTAGCTTCATCAATTTTTTAATTAATCTAATTAATTAATTAACTAATTAATAACTAATAATAATTAATAATTAATTAATCATTGACTAGTTGACGAATTAATTAGTTTAATTAATTAATTAGTTTAAATAATGAATTGGTTTAATTAATTGGTTTGTTAATTAATTAGTCAAATTGATTTAATTAGTTTTGAAAAATGTCCGAGCTAAAAATATTTAACTGCTTTTTGCCAAATTGCACGAACTAACTCGATTCGATTGAAATTTTCTTTGGTCTCATCGGATTTTCGTATTAGGAACTCGAGCAAGACAAGAAGGACGCGGAGGAGGCTAAACGAAAAGCGAAGCAAAAGTCACTGCTGGGCTTCCTACAAAATGGGGCAGGCAACAATGGCGATAATCAAGGCTCCATCGAAATTTCATTGGCCGGATTATTCAAGTGCATGCTCTGCACTCATGGACAAGCTTCTGATGAGAAACAACAACTCGTTGCCATCGCAGAATCGCTGGAACAACTTGGAAAACGATTGGAAACGATCGAGAGGTCTTTTGAATTTGAAAAAATTTATTTCAATGGTTTTTGAAGCCTCGAAAATTTTTTGAGGCTTCGAAAATTCTTGCCAAGTCGGAAAAATTTGAAAAAATGTTTTTCGAGTCGATTTTTGGTTGAATTCTGATTTTTTTTCGTTTTGCTGCCGAATTCAGGGCCGTTGATCCTCACGCTCATTCCGCCGGTCGTCGAAGAGCTTCCTCGGTTGGCTCTCGCGCGGCTGACCACCTCGGAGCCATCGGTGAAGATCCCGGCGAAGAGGACGATCACTTGAGCGAAACGGAAACCGAGAAAAGCGACAACAACGATAACATCGTTAACAATGACTTCCTCTCCCGGCCATACTGGGTCACCGACGAAGGTCTCAAGAAAGGCGAAGTCGACGTACTTTCCCACCAGGAAGAACTCTTCTGGACAGACCTACTCGACAAGTATTTGTATCCCATCGACGAAGACAAAGCCGAGAAGGTAAAATACACGTTTTCCCTTTCGAGACAACTGCAGCTTTCCAACTTTTTTAAACGTCCAATTATTTTCAATAAGTGGAATTTAATCCTCCGCGGATCATGTGATTTTTCGTGGTACCAAATCTCACGTATTTGGAGAGAAAAAAATCTGAAAAAATTCGGGAATACTCGGAAATGCTTCGGAAGATTTAAAAAAAAAATCTCACTTCGTTTTTAAATTAAATGTTTTGAAAAACGCGATTTTTTTGAAAACTTTGTTTTATTTTTAAATGAAACGTTTGAGAAAACGCGATTTTTGAATAAATCTCGATTTATTTTCGAATTTGTTTGATTTTTAAATGAAACGTTTTCATAAACGCGATTTCCAAAAAAAATCTCGTTTTATTTTCGAATTTGTTTGATTTTTGAATAAAACGTTTTAAAAAATGAGATTTTCCAAAAAAATCTCGTTTTATTTTCGAATTTATTTGATTTTTAAATAAATCGATTTAAAAAACGAGATTTTCGAGAAAAATCTCGTTTTATTTTCGAATTTGTTTGATTTTTGAATAAAACGTTTTAAAAAACGAGATTTTCGAAAAAATCCGCGAAGGGTTAGCGATTTGATCGAATCCGAATTGAAACAACGATAGAAATCAATTTTTTCCCAATCAATAAATTTTCTATAACGTTTTGTTTTTTTCTTCGAAAAGCTGTAGTTGTCTCGATTCCAGCTGATAATTCCTCGACCCAAATCCCGAAATATTCCGTATCAACGATTCCATGAAAAAAAATCATCGTAAACCTTTGAACTTGATAATTTTGACGCTAATTCGTACGTCATTGGAAAAAGCTGAATCGTTTATGAAAATGTGTACGAATTAACGCGAGAAAATGAAAGATTTGATAACGCTGCTAATCATCAGGCTAGAATCGCTCGAGACCTTAAGGACCTACGAGACCAGAGTGTCTTTGCATTCTTTATGCTGAACGCTCTCTTCGTCCTGATCGTCTTTCTACTACAGTTGAACAAAGATTTGCTTCATGTCAAATGGCCATTCGGTATCAAGACCAACATCTCTTACGACGAGACCTCCCAACAGGTAAAAACCGCTCCACCGATTGTCGACCTACGTTCTCTTTCGTTTCGTCCCTTTCAGGCCAGAATTTTAATTTTTTTTTAATTTTTTTTTTAATTCTTCGATTTTTCGAAATGGATCGATCCCAGCTGCTGAATTTTTCTCCTTAGAATTGTCTCGTCGGTCCGCGAGAACGAGGGAAACATCGGTGGAGCTTTTCTACTATTTAACTAATGTGTGCGTGTGTTTTTTTTTCCTTTTTGCCTTTTCCATTCTTGCAACAAAAACGACAAAACGATTGACACACACGCAGGCTCGCATCGCCGCAGATCTCATCGAACTACGAAACAAGAGCGTTTTCGCCTTTTTAATGTTCAATGCTCTCTTCGTCCTGATAGTATTCTTACTACAGTTGAACAAAGATCAGCTTCACGTTGTGTGGCCTCTCGGCATCAAGACCAACATCACCTTCGTTGAGGAAACTGCAGAGGTACCGGCACCCCGGCCTCGTTTTTTTCTCTGTTTTTAACTCACTCTCTTTCTCTCTCTCTCTCTTTTTCTTTCTCACTGATTTAAGGACGTTGTATGGCGACGAACAAATCTAAATGTTTGTTTTCAATTTTTCTTACATACTAAATGGTTCGCGAGCCCAAATTGATTCAAAAAAGTTGTTAAAAATCGACTAAAGAACAACATACTCGAAATCCAAGATTCTCTGAGGCAATCTGCACTTTTTATATAATAAATAAAATTTCAAACAAATTTTACGACCAATTTTTTTGAAAAACTGAATAAAGCTTCTTCGATGTTGCATAAAAGTGGATGCAAAGTTTTCAGAGGCTTCACCATCTAGAAATCGAAATATTTAATGATGAAAATTGCAACTTTTAACACACGCTCTCATGAGAAAATACTGAAAATTGTGTTTTTTATATAATAAACAAAATTTCGAAAAAATTGACGACCGATTTTGTTGAAAAACTGAATAAAGCTTCTTCGATGTTGCATAAAAGTGGATGCAAAATTTTCAGAGGCTTCACCATCTAGAAATCGAAATATTTAATGATGAAAATTGCAACTTGTAACACACGCTCTTACGAGAAACTACTAAAAATTGTGATTCTTATAAATAAATATCTCGATTTCTACATCGTCTCACTCTTATTTTTGCGTGTTGTAAATTTGAAGGAATTTCATTGATAGAATATCTAGAGACGCGGCAGCGTCTTGACGGCAAGAATTAAAAAGGAAATTTTGCATACAACGTCCTTTTTTTTTTTTTGGAAACACACAATTGTTGGTTGAATTCCTGTGTCTCACAAATTTACCAAATTGTCTCGAAATAATACTAACATCCCAATCTTTTAATCCTATTTTTCATTTTTTATTCCTGGAAAGAAATCTTCAAATTTCTGAATCAGTAAATTTTTTTTTTCGTTTTTTTTCCCAACACTTTTTGGTCAATCTCGCTTCTTCGAAATTTTCGTAAATATCTTCCCGCCCCGCACAGAAACGACGACGAATATTAAAATCTCACTCGTTCCTCACAGTGCGACATTAATTTTGTTTTTTCTTTCTTCGCCGATCGTTGCAGCACCAACGATCAAGGAATTTCTTCACTATTTCTCTTGGTTTACATCTGTGTGTGTGTGTCTGTGTCTAACTATGGAAAGGTGCACTGGACGTCGGTTCGAAAACCCTTCCCTAGGGGCTGGTTTTGAATTAAAAAAAAAAAGAAAAAAAAAAGAAAAAATTCTGTATTAAGTGTAAATACCATTTGGTGGAGCCACGAAAAATATTTCTTTCAATTTAGCCACAAAAATCATTTTTTTCACACTCTGGGTCATTTTGACCCGGACTCGTAAGTTTATTTGAATTTCTTGTAAAATCTGCTTTTTTATTTCACGAATTTCTACGTGGAACTCGTTCGAATCGCGTCCACTCACGATTTTTTGAATAAAAACGAAAAAAAAACTCCGAATTCGAAAAAACAATTTTTTTTCACATTTTTTGGCACTTGCTTTTTCAACTTTTTCGTGGCGACACTTTCGACGTTTAACCTTATTTGTGAAATATTTTGTTATCTTGTATAAAAAATTTGTATTTTAACAATTTGTCGAGATTAATTGGAAATTGAATTTTTGTTAATGAGGTTTTTCCCAAATTTCAGGTACACGTTTCCAAAGAATACTTACAACTCGAGCCTATTGGTCTTGTTTTCGTGTTCTTTTTCGCCCTCATTCTCGTCATTCAATTCACTGCTATGCTGTTCCATCGCTTCGGTACCTTGGCCCACATTCTTGCGAGTACTGTGCTCGATTGGTACTGCTGCAAAAAGGTTCGTTTTAATTCAAACAAAAAAAAATTAAAATAAATCGATCGACACCAAAGTTCTTTGGGGACCAAGGAAAAATAATTTTTCCATCAACTTTTTGTTCAATTTCTACAAACTTGTAAATTTTCGTGTGGATTTTGTTTTTGCATCCTGAAGAAAAATTCTCTGCTCAAGAAAAAACGAAATTTCCTTCATTTACGAAACAAAATGGAGAAAAAATTGGTTTTGGCAAAAATTTTACTCCAATTTCGTAAATTTCATTGGCCACGCACTTCCTCTCATGTTTTTCGCTGCATAATTCATCGTGTGATTCGTTCTAGTCGAAGGATCTTTCCGAAGAGGCTCTACTGTCGAAACACGCGGTTGAAATCGTTCGCGATCTTCAGCGTCTCGACGGCATGGAGGGCGATTACGACGAGGGCAGTGGCAGTGGCCCGGGCAGACGAAAGACGATTAGGAACCTCGAAAAGAGTCGCAGGAAGACTCAGGCCATCAATACTCTCGATGTCGCTTTCCGGCAACGTTTCTTCAGCATGGCCGAAGGCAATGGTGAGAAGATTGCTGACAATCGATGGAAAAAATCAATTAAAAATTGCAGAATTTTTCATTTCTCAGGACATTCGAGAAAATTTTGATTTCACTGTTTAAATCCCTAATTATCTTGTTGCGTTACAATTGATTTGCTGCTCTCGGTTTTTGAATAATTCGGCAAAGGGATTTTGAGTTTTAATAATCTCTACATTTTCTTTTTTTTTCGTATTTTTCTTTGCGTTCGAAAATTTTGGAAAACTCGACTTTTTGGATTTTCAACGAGTTTTCGAATTTTTCATTTCGTTAGAATGGATTTACTGTTTTTGGTTTTTGAATAATTTGACAAATAGATTTTGAGTTTTAATAATCTTTTTATTTTCTTTTTTTAGAGATTTTTATTTTCGTTCTAAAATTTTGGAAAACTCGACATTTTGGATTTTCAACGAGCTTTCGAATTTTTCATTTCGTTAGAATGGATTTACTGTTTTTGGTTTTTGAATAATTCAAAAAATAGATTTTGATTTTTAATAATCTTCAGATTTTTTTTCGTATTTTTCGTTTCGTTCGAAAATTTTGGAAAACTCGATATATTGGATTTTCAACGAATTTTCGAATTTTGCAGGCTTGCCACGAAACATGTCGACGCGTCGTTCGACGAAGGCGTTCAAAGCGTTCGAGGGTCGTCGGAACAGCATAATGGCGATGAAGAAGAAATCGTCGATGCAGACGCTGGGGGCGAACAACATTTACGGAGCGCCTGGTAATCAACTGGGAATACAGCCGAGACCGACGCGAAGCAGTCAAATATCGGTGAAGGAAGTATTTGCGGATGCTGGGCAAGTAAATCCGGGATACGAGGCGGAGGAGAGTCCACGAAACAGTCTGAGACTCCAGCCAATGCCACCGCAAATTGGCTGGCGTGATTTAACCTCTAAAATGTAAATTATTTTTCAATTTCGTCAAATTTGCGATTTTTCGCTAAATTTTCGAACAAAAAATTAGGTACCAATATTTTTTTCTTATTTCTCGTTTTTTTAACATGAAATTTCGTCAAGAATGTCTGCGAGAACGATTCCACAACGTACGGTGATTACGCTTATTTTTCTTCTTCCCGCTCTTCCCCTAATTTTCTTCATTTTCTCATTTTTTATTTTTTTTCTATTTTTTTTTTTATATTACGATTTTTTTTCCTTTCACGTGAACAATCCTCCACGTTTCGTTTGTGATATACCGTATCGGAATATTAAATTATGTGTAATAACTCTTTGTGCGCGAGTACGTCGTCATGAATGTTTTCTCGAATGAATGAAATTTTCAATATACACCGTTACTTTTCATATTTCCTGCGCATTAAGTACTTGATAATTTTACCTCACCGTTGCCTCTTCTCTTTACAAAATAACGTCCCATAGAAAATTTTAAACATTATGCTTAAGCAATGACGCAACCCCGGAAACGATTGCGTTCTCAATTTCTTTATTTTAACTCTTTGCTTTTTAGAACTTTGTGTAGAAATTTCGAGAGAGAAATAAAAATTTTCTTCGTCGTATAAGGAAGAAAAATAAAAAACGATTTTTACAGATTTTTTTGAAATTTCGGTCCAGGACGCAAATTTTGTAAAAAACAATTTATTGAGCAGACCTTTTTTTCGTTATTTCTTAACAACAACGTTCTGCGACTTTTCCACTCATTAAATATCCGCTGCCTCGTCAAACGAAACAGCTCTAACGATGAGAACAAAATATTCGCAATAAATGGATTTAAAAATCACGTGGAAATGGTTTTTTTGCATTTTTTTTGTCCCTTAACTAATGTCAAGGAGTTTTTATTCTAAGAAAGAGTTTTAATGATTTATTGGTGCTTGGCAAAGACCCTCGGTTATTATTATCAAGTAAGACAGCATCAGGTAATCGTGGATCGTGTCGGTCATCGACCAACCGATGTAAAATCCTTCTCGAGGAAAGGCCCAGACGGTCATGGCGTAGGGAACGTTCGCTAAACGACAAAAGGGATTCCCAACTGCTCGGCTTTAATTTGAAAGGAACAACGAATCGTTTTGATTTTTAGGGAAAACAAAATTCATGAATTTTGGAGAGATTTTTAAAAAAGCGAAATTTCACTTGAAATTTTTCATTTTTATCGATGTTTTTTTCTAGAAACTCGGTAAATATGAAGAATTTTTATTAACCCAAGTATCTCGGTCGACACAATCCAAAAAACCAACGGCGGCAGAGGACAATTCTTGACGGAAGCCGCCATTTTTCTGTGCACACTTTCCACTCGTCGAGTCTCACCTTTTGCCTGTGAGAAATCAGGCGTTTTTTGTATTTTCTTTCAAATTATATTATTTCGACAACTTTTCTAGAAAGTTATGAGGAAGTACAGACTTGTACACAATATTTTACAAGATTGGAAGAAATTAGAGCGGTTGGACGATTTTCCAAAAAACTCAGATTTTCGTAAAATTCGAAAAATCATAAAATTTAAACCGTTCAACCGATTTTTCCCAAATTCAATACCAAACTTCCTATTATGATACTCTATTTATAAAAAAAAAATTAGTAATGAATCTTCAAATTTGCGGAAGTTAGAGCGTCGACATGCTTTTTTTGAAATTTTGAAAAGGCCGTAGAATTCGTATTTTTCTAGCAATTCAAACAAAAGTCTCAGAGAACGAAGTACTTGTGTAGATGAAAATCTGTGCAAAACGGGAGCCCTGTAGCTCAAACCGTTCTCGAGTTATAAACGTTTGAATTTTCCAGTGCCAGAACATACACATACACACACATATGCGGACATTTTCCACATAGCTTCCTCTACGAGGAAGAAAAATGAAACTATAACATTGGAAATGTTGTAGGTTTGATTTTGCTCACCTCTCTGGCTGCTTCAATTTCTTCTATCAAGCATAATGTTTCGAGGGCCAACAGACTGGTAACTATCAAGGCGCCTATTTTGACATACTCGTAATGATAATAAAATGAAGAAACAAGAGCAGCTACGCCAGCTTTGGAAAGGATCCAGTCAAAAAAGTTTTCTTCATTTTTATATTCCTTCAATTCCTTCGCAATCAACATTGGGTTAATCGCTACAAGGATTTCCAATTAAAATTAATTATAATTTACCTATTTTATGAATTATTTTGTTTAGCTAGAAAATTGCACGATTTTAGGCCAAATTTTTATCGAAATTGCCGCCTTTTTTTATTGGTTATGTTCGTTTTAATGAAATTTGCTCAATTCGCGTTTAAACAGATATTCAGAATTATCGAAATACGGTGTTTATAAATAATGAAGAAAACGTACGATAGGAGCGCCATAAAAGGTTGTAGAAAAGAGCGTGAAGAGATCTTCCTCCAAGAGCAACGATACCAATGGAAGCGATTATGAATTCCGGCAAAACTTTTGACACTGCATCGCTCGAATATTTAGTCAAACGATAAACACAATAACCAGATCCGAGGAGTAAATAACTGCACGATGTAATCGAGTCTGCGATCATGACGTTTCGATAACTTTGTTTTCGAGCTGTCAGTGCAAAGCAATGGGCACTTGAATGGTTTGCTTCGCACTTGAGGAAGCAATTTGCAAATTTCAATCTGCAGTGTTTTTTACGAATTTGTCAAGGTTTTGCTTTGTGAGATTTGAATTTTCCCGCCATTTCTGAAACAGTCTTTACCGACCGTCGCAAAAAGTTTCACATTAGTTCAAGCTTTCGACACTCTAACGAGCCGAACGAATGCTAAGCGAGTCGAGAGTATAATGACAGGCGATTTTCAGCGATCCCTGTAAACCGCATCATCGTGAAAGCCTCAAGAAAGCGAGGTTAGGATAAAGTTGGTTGATCTTTATAAACCGTTTGTCGACGAAGAAATAACGCAGAGAAAAGATGGAATGTTTAATCGGGATACAGTTTAAAGATTTCGTGCTGGTCGCAGCCGATCAGACGACCGCGCAGTCGATTATGGTGATGAAAACCGGTGAGTAAATAAAAACAATTACAAGAAAAACTATGCCAGCATCGCGAGCTTGAAAAATGTTGTTATCGCTAACAAGCACCATTTGATTCTCGCTCAAGACGAGGAAAAAATCCACAAAATTTCGGACAAGCTCGTCATGGCCGTTTGCGGAGAGTCCGGCGATACGACTCAATTTTCCGAATACATTGCCAAGAATATTCAGCTGTACAAAATGCGAAATGGCTACGAATTGTCACCGAAGGCTGCGGCCAGCTACACAAGGCGAAATCTTGCCGACTATCTGCGTACGCGAACTCCCTATTACGTCAACCTTTTGATGGCTGGACACGACGACGAAACAGGGCCTCAACTTTTCTTCATCGATTACATGGCGTCCTGCGTCAAAGTCCCTTACGGCGCTCATGGCTACGGCGGCTTCTTCTCTCTGAGTATCCTCGACAGATATTACAAACCGAGTGAGTACTTTATTTTTTTCTCACACAATAAAACTTTGAAAAAATCAAAAAATCATTTTCTGCTCCTCTAGAGTATCCTAGGCTCGTTAAAATAGTTTTCTCCATAATCCGTTAACGCAATATTTTATATAACATCACATTACAATTACATTTTAATCGTAATGAAAATTCTCCCATAAATAAATCTCATAAAGAGAAGAAAAAAAAAGTTGAATCGTATGAATATTTCAAAAAAAAATAACAATCGTAATTAAAATTCCCACATAAATAAATCCCATCAAATGATTAAAAAAAAAAAAAAACAAATTGTACGAATATTTGAAAAAATAATAATAATTGTAATTACAATTCCCATATACGATAAATCCCATAAATCCCATTGAAAAAAAATTGAATCGTATGAATATTGAAAAAAAAAAAAATAAATGCTATAAAAATAAATAAAAATGAAATGAATCAAATCCCATAAATCCTAAAACCCTTATACAAATATTTCAACAAATAACAATAATTATAATTGCAACTCCCACCTAAATCGAAACCCATAAACCCCATGATAAAAAAATTGAAAGTTCGAAAGTAAAATTAGAAAAAAATTGTTTCAGACATGAGCGAAGCAGACGCGTACATTCTGATGAAGAAATGCGTTCGTGAGATTCACAAGCGACTCATAGTTAATCTGCCAAATTTCAAAGTTCAGAAAGTCTCGAAAGACGGTATAGTAACTTTGCCATCGATCACGGCTCAAAACTTGGCTGTGGAGGACGCAGCTAAGGCATAAACATTCTGTTGGAATCGAGCTTTGTGCGCTTTTTGAAAAAATTAAGATAATCACTTATTTGAATAAATAAACAAAACTTGTAATAATTCGAAATTGTTTTTATTCTCGGTCTATTGTCAATCGTGTGATTTTTTATTTATATCAAGGTAAACCCGTACGAGTGCGTGAAGGAAATATCAACTTTTGTTGTTGTTGCGTAATACACAATGATTGGGAAGAAAAACAAATTGTTGTCACGATTATTCGTTCGGAAAATTTGACGTTTTTTTGGAAATTTTAGAATTTTTTCATTATTTTATCAATTATTATGCAAAGGTTCGATCAATTCTCACGTCAGTTTTCTCTCAAAGCCTCACTATCGCTTACTGCTAAGTTTTTAGCTTCGAATTTCTATCTATTTATCCAAAAACCACATTTTTCATCCTCAAATACCAAAATCATTGGCACTCGAAATATATTCTCGTCTATATATTTCCTCGTTTTCCAAAATTATCATTCTAAACTTGAAAATACAATAAATTCCAAAATAAAAACAGATAAAAAGCTTTTCTTTTTATAAATTAACTCCGAGGACAAATTTACGTTTTGTGCGTTGATAATAAATTATCGACTAAATGCAACGAGACGTTGCGCGAGCGAAAAACCAACGAATTATTGCGACTTTTCGTTTTTCCAAGTTTCTTTCAATAATTCGGCTCGTGGGTGTTTTTCAATTGCATCGAGTCTCGCTGACCGTTCATATCGAAGCTGGAATGAAGTTTCGCGTCGAAATTGATTCTTCAAACTCTCTCAAGAGTCTTTTTTGATTTTCCTACAAGAAAATTCCCCGCAGAATTATTCTTTCGAAAGGGAACGACAGTTTGTCGTCGGGAATATTGCAGCAACGTGAGAAATCTTTTTTTTCGTTGCGCAAAAAATTCTCGATGAGCGAATAAAAAAGAGGGGGGAGAAAAATTATTATAAATCGGAAATTCATTCCTGGAGGGCAGTAAAGAGGAAATGGAAGGAATCTGAAAGGACAAACAGTTGAGTGACTGCGTGCAAGACACGATACAGAAGTACGTTGGACGTTGCAACCAAATTTGCAAATTACATTCATTGGATTGGCGTGCTATTTTAATCGAAGATTTTTTTCGAGGACCTATTTTTGGCCCGAAGACGATGGAGTTAAAAAAAAAGAAGAAAAAACAAACAGGCGCGATAGGACACTCGCGGGATATTCTTTCTCACGTTTCCACGAGGTTCGGGCCACTCGCGTGCCCCAACATTCAGCGAGACAATGTTTTCTCTCATATTTCTTCGTCTTTTTTGCCTAAAATCTTTATTTTTCTTTCTTCGCGTCTATCTGAGTCGCTGCCGGTGTTTCCTCTACCTTTGACGGATGATCTTCGTACCTGGAGCGAGAAAAAGTTTGCATTCGATATTGACAGAAATTTTCGCAATTATTTGCATGGAATTTGGGAGAAATGTTGATTTTCGGGATGAAACTCACGAAAAAATCCTCTTGAGATCGCCCTTGACGATCGCCAGCAACAACGGAGTTCCCAAACACGCGGGAACCAAGTACAGGAGCGCCGGTTGAGCGTGCTCGAACAAATGGACGATAAACATGGTCGCGAGCAGGCCCATGAAGTAAGCGAAGAACGTTGCGTAAAAATATGTATTTGTTTTTCTTCCGAGACTGTGATCGAATCTCAGCAACAAAGCGATGAATATACCGGGAACAACGATGTCGCCGAGACCCAACATGGCAAAGTTACTCGCTGAAAAACCTCTTTCCAAAAGATCTTGAGGAAAAACGAGCTTTATCGGTGCCTCGAACGATCTCGCCACTGTCACCATCACGTTTGTTCCGAACACCCAGAAAATATCGTACACGAACAGTCCGCAAAGGAGGATACAGCCGGTCACGATATTGTTCAGGTGCAACAACTCTACGGCGTTGATCGCGAACGCGATGCCGAAAAGATTGTTTGCGATCCAGTGCTGAAAATCATTGAAAATCAGTTAAACGACGAGGAGCCTGCAAAACGACGATTTTTAAGTTCGTATGTCCGAGTTATTTTTCATGGCAGAGAGAAATTTTTTTATAGTTTTTATCAACGATAATGGGAGAGTCTTTTTTGCCATTCGAAAACTGAATTTACCAGAAAAACTGCAACGAGTGCATTAATTATCGAAATAATGAATAAAAAATATTTTTTTTTATATTTGTTATTCCTTCGTATACCCTTGCGGGTTTTTACGATCCCTTCCCAACACTTATTTTTCCGATTATTTCCAAGTAGCTGAATTTCTTTTTTCCATATTTCCAAATTCCTAAATTCACGCTACACTTCCCCACTTCCCCCCTTAGAGCGTTGCCCACAGCCACTCTAACCTACACCTGTATCGCATTCGCACGAGGGCCCGGGGAAACTATGGAAAACCTTGGCCGATACAGGACGGTCCCGGGCTCGCCCCCCGGTGCCGGAACAAGTCTTGTCTTGTCAAGGGAATGGAAACATGGTCTACAGTCGCACACGTGCTGCCGGCCGCACGCGTACGCCGGACAAGTCGCGCCCACATTTCTTATTTCCCTCGAAAAGACTTACAGCACCGGGAATCGAACCCGGGTCCTCCCGGTACTCCGGTTAAGAAGCTAGCACGCCAGCGACCAGACCAGAGCACCGGTCGAATAAAAAATATATTTTTCGTTGTATTTCAACGATCCAAACTGCGGTATCAAAAAATAACGATGTTGGAGTTCGCTTCGTTGAAATGCAACGAAAACTGATGATTTTTTATAGCAGAGAACAAAATTTTCATACAGTATTGATCAACGATGATGGGAGAGTCTTCTTTGCCATTCGAAAACTGAATTTACTAGAAAAACTGCAACGAGTGCATTAATTATCGAAATAATGAATAAAAAATATATTTTTCGTTGTATTTATCATTCTTATGATGAAAATGTCAATTTTTATGATGAATAAAAGAAGTGCCACTTGTATTTCTCAATAATAATTATCTCTCGTTCAAAAATAGACTCTCGAAAAGTTTTCTCTCGAAAAAAGCCTCAATTTTCGAAAATTGAATCGTCCAATTTAAAAATTGAGGCCGAATAAAAATTCCACGTACTTTCTGCATAAGATACCAAATTCCGACGATGGTGCAACATCCGAAACAGACAACGTCGTGAAGATTGAATTTGTAATTAATAACGTCTTCCGATTTGTCGTCATCTCCCTCGGTGAAGCGAAATCGATATTTCGTTTTGGGTATCGCCGCCGGCACCAGAGACGAGAGAACGGGACTGAGGAATGAAGTTTCCGTAAAAAATCATGAATTTTTATGAACAAAAGAAATCACAATACGCAAGAAAAATTTTCTCCCACCTCGTCAAATGGCAGAGGGCTACGACGCCGAGCCAGAAGAAATAGCCGGTCAACAAGAGATTGACGTATTCTTTGGAAAATACCTGAAAAAAGGAAAATCCATAATTTCAGCCGCTCCGTCCGGTCGCTCAATTATTTTCACAACAATTACAGAAACAACGATAATTCAACGGTACCTGGAAAAATATGTACAGCCCGAAGAGTGCGACGCTGGAAATAATTGGAAACATTGCCGCTTCCTTGTGCGACAATGTTTCCGGCTTTTCGCCGCTGACTTCGAAATATTCCTGGAATTCGTAACAACAGAGAGTTGGCTAAAGATTTATAAACCGTACAAAACGCAAAGGAACATAAAAAAAAATACGCGGTGAGATCGAAAAACATCGCGACGTGGTGTGAAAAAATTCAGCTCCCGAAAATTTGGAAAATATTTCGTCAAAACGAATGTAAATAAATGATTAGCGAATAAAATGCGAATTTTTCATCAACTGAAAAATATTTGGCGATCCACGCGATCGCGGAAATTTTTATTGCACGAATTAAAAAATTGGGGACGTTAGTAAAGAGAAAAGTAAGGTTTTTCTATATATAAGAGTGAAAAAAGAAAAACATGGAAACATATGTTCGAGGGGAATGTGTAGACGTGGGTAAATGGGAGAGGAAGCTTCTATGTACACATGTCTAACCTGCTGTTCCTTATGGTGCTTGACTGACCGGTAACTGCCAAAGAAAATAGGCACAACGGCCATAACGATAAGACTGGCATAAGCGACTGCCATTCCCTCGGGTGTAGCAGGAATTCTGCCTGTCGTTGAATTCACATTTTCCGTCAAATTCTCAGCTGCTTGAATCACGATATCCTCCGCAGACGCTTCCATCTTGTTAAATAAAATGTCGTCTATATAGCGACACGACGACAACGACTATACACGCTGCACCGCTCGACCACGACCACGATCTCTCTACTCGGCTTCGGCTCACTCACTACGAAAGAAATATATATGTGTATATTTAGCTACACACGACGATAGAGCTGCTCGGTGCTGCCACGGCGGCTGCTCGCGAGCGGAGAACGCGTTTGTACTTTTGTAGATGTGGCCGTTTGCCAACTCGCCAACTCACCTCCCCTGGGCCCCGATTGCATAGAAATTTATACAATTTATGAAAGTTTTTAGGGTTTTATAGAAATTATTCGAATTTTTTTGGAAATTTTTAGGCTTTTGTATAATTTTTTAGGCATTACAGAAATGTACAGAATTTATATAGAAATTTTGAGGATGTTATATAAACGTATAGGATTTGTAGAAATCGTTGAGATTTCATTAAAATTTATAGAATTTATAGAAATTTTTAGGTTTTTTGAGAAATGTATAAAATTTATAGAATTTTTCACGATGTTATAGAAATTTTTACAGGATTTCACAGAATTTGTAGAAATTTTCTGGATTTTTACCGAAATTTTTAGGCTTTTATAGAAATTTATAGAAATTTTCAAAGATTTTCAGAGGATTTCGTAGAACCTATAGAAATTTTTTGGATTGCACAGAAATTTTAAGGCTTGTATAGAAATTTATAAAATTTATAATTATTCTCAGAATCCGAAGAAATAAAAATGCAGAATATAAAACATCGTGAATGTACTCAAGTCGGTAACGTAGGAGCTTTGTGTGTGTGACAGGCGGTAAAAGAGAATTGGGCGACGCGATCTATTTACGGAAAATGACGCTGTGCGCTCTCTTTCGGCAAGGCCATCATAGTGAGGCGGATAAAAAGAGAAGAGGGAAAAAAGTGTTAGGTCAGCTGCATAACTTTTGTATAACATTTCGGATTCGACATCCGACTCTGTTTAGTACGGTAAAACGTGTGTGCGTCATCGTTTTATCGTGGGAGAAAATAATAAAAAGAAAGGAGCTACGCGCACGATTTTAATGTCTTAATAATTGCGGGGACAAAAAACACGCAACATATTATTTGAAAAAAAAGATCTCTCCGGGTGAGGAAACATAGTGAGTGATCGTGTTCTTCGCTCTCCGGCTGCATGCGATTCCTCGTTGTTGACAAACGACTTGAAAAATAAAAAATAAAAACTCTCTAAAAAAAAGTGTTTTATTTACCCGCGCGTTTCGCTCGCACAAAAGTGAAAATAATTTATCCTGATGCTGTGAAAAATACAAGTGTTTCGAAAATCATCGCACAGAGAGCGCGTTCCCTCGCGAAATCTTAGCCACCGAGTTTATCCCGGTAAGTTTTCCACATCTATTTATAAAGTGTACTGATAAAATTAAGATTTGCAATTTCCGGGGAAAGAACATCGGAATCGTACAATTTCTTCGGCTTTTTTTTCCTCGCGAGGCATTTTTTCACGTCGACGAAATTTTTCTCACAAAACTTTCGTGTCACTCGTTGCAAAATCGTCGCATATGGATTGACAACGATTTCCGCGAGAAATGGTTCGTAATAAATCGACGGTTGGCCTTTTTTTTTGGTTAAAATACAAGGTGCGTAAAATACGTTAAAAAGGGGGGGGGGGATGTAGTGAACCAGGCGATGAAGTCACGGTCAAAAATCCGTTGCGCGCGTATCTGAATAAATTGTTTTTTCTCTCCCCGCGAATTCTCAGCGTGCGGCCACGATCTTCCAATATTTTCGGTGCATTTTTTCACATGCATCGCGCCAACACGCCGCATGGGTCTTCTCCCTGCTTTCCGTCCCTTTTCGCGAACGATAAAAACAAAAAGGGCAACGACGCTAAAAAAGTCTCGAAATAAAAACCCTTCGAGTCGGAGCGAATCGTCTATGGAAAAAAATCACTAACCGCTGTTTGGGAGAGGCCCAAACTATTTTTAGATGTTCTTCAATATCGTACGTACGTTTGTGTGACCATGCTTTCGACTCTTGCAATTCCCTCGGCTGCTGCACAACGAAACGAAACTTATCGGCGTCGTATTAATTATTTAATCGCGTTTCAACGACGCTGTCGACTCGATATCCTGTTTTTCGTCCTTGAATCTCGCATATTATTTACTTTGCTCTTACAAACTTTTCATTCAGTCTCGTTTCATTGAGATCTCACGATTCGACGATCGAAATTCATTGCGCGGTCGGTTGACCGTAAAAAACATCGAGTTTTTTTGCCGAATTATCGTTTTTCAATTTTTATCCCGACGCGTTTCGTTTTAACAATTTGCAACAACGCGTCGTTGAAAATTTCATTTTTCTCTTTTTTTTTCTGGTGATTAAAAAATTTATTAACGAAATGGTAAATTTCCGCTTTTTTTTTTGTTTGATTTTCGCGACGGGTTGCGAGAACGCGGACGTAAAATTCGACCGATTTTTTTAATTTATTGAAAAACTGTTTTTTTTTTTTTTTGGGATTTTCTAAGAAAAATGGATGAAGGGGCTCAGCACCATTACGAGCTGCGGAGCAGGAGCAGGAGCAGATCGCACACTCCGATGATACTGAATCAGACTTCAAACGACTTGGAAACACCCGAGCATCATTATGATCTGAGGAGCAAGAGCCGAGAGCGATCTCACACTCCTGGAGAAGTGACCAGTAGCCGACGTTCAGGAACGAGATCGTTGTAATGAGAAATTTCATTTTTAAGCGTGCGCGGATCATTCAGGTCTTTTTGACCCAAGCAACAAATTATTTTCGAAAATACTGTGCCATTTTTTTTCAATTTTAACCCCCCGTGGATGGTACGGGTCTTTTTGACCCGAGTGACAACTTTTTTTTGAAAATCTTGTTTTTTTAACCGTTTTATTTTGAAATAAAACGAATGCAACGACTTTGACAATCATGAAACCTCAAAGTAGAGTAAATGGAGAGTATTCCAGAATTTTTGGAGATTTTTTTCTCTCCAAATACGTGAGATAAACGCGGCAACGAAAAGGTCCTGAAATTTATGCCAAAAACGAGATTTTTCAGAAATTCTTCTTGAAATTTCAAAGGAAAATTGATGGAGATTATTCCAGAATTTTTTAAGATTTTTTTCTATCCAAATACGCGAGATAAACGCGGCAGGACGAAAAGGTCCTGGAATTTATGCCAAAAACGAGATTTTTCAGAAATTCTTCTTGAAACTTTAAAGGAAAATCAATGGAGAGTATTCCAGAATTTTTTCAGATTTTTTTCTCTCCAAATACGCGCGATAAACGTTCCAGGACGAAAAGGTCCTGGAATTTACGCCAAAAACGATATTTTTCAGAAAATTTCGTTTTAAATGTTTTATTTTGAAATAAAACGTGGCAGGACGAAAAGGACCCATATGATCCGTGGAGCCATAAAAAATCACACGATCCGCGGAGATTGAAACAGAAAATTTGTTCTCCTTGAAATTGAAAGATTGCGCTTTGTTTTTTCTTCCGATAAGAATCGCTCGTAAGTAACAACGTGCCTGATTGATTTTCCAGACCAGGCAGCATGAGCAAGCAACGAGACAAAAGTATAGAAACGATAGCGGAGAGCAAAGAGGAATCAAAACTGGAAAACACGACGACGAGCGAGCAAAGTCGTCGTTCCGAGAGTTCGACGTCGTCAAATGTGTCGCGAAAAGTTGAGCGGCGTTCCGAACGCCAAAGAGTAAAGAGGCAAATTTTTTCAAACGGACAATCCGAGACGAAAGAAAGTTCGTCGGAAACAAAGTCAACGGATAAACGCAAAAGCGTCACACCGAGACGGACCATCACGAGTGACTACTCGTCGGAGGAAGGGGAGAAGGAAGATCCGCCTAGCAGACCTGGCTCGGCCTACGAAATATACAAACAAGCCGGAGAATGGTGGAAGTGAGTTTTTTCCTTTACTTTTCCCTGAACGTTCAATTTTCTTGTGAAAATTGAATTTTTCGAGTCGCAGCCACTCGACGAAAGAGAAAAAACGTTTTTTCCTCACGAGACACTGTAATTACGAAAATTTCGACGAAACATAAACGTTGCCATGTTTGTAAACACGAGAACACGGAGACAAAGCTATCGGCTGACCTTTCAACGATCCAGACACTCGAACACGAAAATTTCACTCGTTGAGACCGAATTTCCAAGCAAACGCGACACGATCAAAAATTCACAAAGGCTGCTCTTCCCTTTCGGCCATTTCTTCGTTCTTCAATCAATTTATTCCTTTATTTTTCAGTGTATTTCCCAAAACTGATTACACGTATTCGCAACACTCGCAATCGCGATACGAGATAGCGCCGGGGGTACTAGCGATGCCAAATATGTCTCGGCCCTCGATACATTCGGACGGGAACAGTACCAGCGGCAGTGTCAACTCTTTGAGCCAGCAAAATTTGAGCCAATGCTCACGTGGCACCAGAGAAAGCTACGGGGAGTCGTTGGACGAAGACGCTAGAGAAACCATTGAACAAAATCGCCTGGTAAGCCAAAAATACGAATTCTACGACATTTTGAAATTTTCAAAAAAAAGCCTGTCGACGCTCTAACTTTCGCAAAATTCAAGATTTATTATTAATTGTGTTTTTCATAAATAGAGTATCACAATAGGAAGGTTGGTATTGAATTTGGAAAATATCGGTTGAACGGTATAAATTTAATGATTTTTCGAATTTTACGAAAATCTGTGTGTTTTGATAAATCGTCGAACCGCTCTAATTTCTGCAAATTTTCTAAAATATTGTGTACGAGTCTGTACTCTTTCTTTACTTTCTAGAAAAGTTTTCAGGATTATTTTTACATACGAATTTTACGACATTTTGAAAATTTCAAAAAAAGCCTATCGACGTTCTAACTTCCGCAAATTTCAAGATTTATTAGTGATTCGTTTTTTCATAAATAGAGTATCACAATAGGAAGGTTGGTATTAAATTTGAAAAAAATCGATTGAACGGTTGAAATTTTCTGATTTTCCGAATTTTACGAAAATCTGAGTTTTTTGAAAAATCGTCCGACCGCTCGAATTTCTGCAAATTTTGTAAAATATTGTGTACAAGTCCGTACTTCCTCTCAACTTTCTGGAAAAATTGTCAAAATCATCGAAATTTAAATGGAAATACAAAAAACGCTGCAAATTGAAATTTGCAGCTTCCTCGAGATGCTCAAGATGCACGATGCTCAAAGCTTCCTCTGTGAAGGAGCCAAAATAAAAAATAAACTTTCTCATAGAGAAAGATTCGAGCATCGTGCATCCCTCGTTTTTTTTTTGTCAAATCTCCTGAAATCGTTTCTTCGCGTCTGCAGAACGATTTGAATTCTTGTCGATTGCGGTCGAGCCTCACGATGGGAGAAAAATCAGAGGGTTCGATAGTTTACAAAAAAACTCTCCACGCCCAATACGAACGTCGACGAGAAGTTATTTACGGCGAACCGAGAAGTTTCAGGAGACAGGACCGGTGAGTTGGAAAAAACAAAAATAAAAACAATTATCAACTCTAAATGATTTATTCCTTTTTATCAGCTACGGAATATCGTCGCAAATGGATTCGGACACAGAACTCGATGAAGCAGTTTTCCCGCGGACGGTAAATCGAGAAAAAAAATGGAAAATACGCCAATGGACGGAATCTGTTGGACGCACACTCGTCATGTGGGTCTACAGTGTTTGGCAGCTCGTAAATGTAGCATTATTTCAAAGAAGAAACGCAACACCTAGTCACGCGTATTATCGTTATCGAGGTTCGTAAAAATATTGAAATTTATCAAAAAAAAACGATTTTTTTGTCAATTTTTCGAACTGTTCGAATTTAAACCGAGAAAACTCATCGATTTCGATGTTTTCAGAATCCAAATGGAAGAAGGTTTGGGCTCCGGTCGGTCGTTTGATGCAGTATCTCTATTTTCTATTGGTGAGGACCCTCTATTTGGACACTTGGCTGTTGAGTCGAGCGACGAGTCTCCGTGGACGTTGGAAAGGAAGAAGATCGAGAGTATTGTGGCTCGTGCTCTTGCCTCCGCTCCTTTTCGCTGGTAAGTTCGAAACAGAGGAAAAAAGAAAAACGTCCTGAACGTATTCGTATTCGTTTTGGATTTGTTATCATAAAAGATAAGAATTTATTTTTATCACGAATTTCATTAATCGGGCAAATGAGTTCATTTCACGAGATGAAAGAGAATGAAATCGACAAAGTGATGAAATAGGATCCAAGAAGACCGGGAAGGCAGGATTTTTTGAATAAATCATTTTCGAAAAGCCATAATTACCGTGCTCAATTAATTAATCAATCAATCAATTTGATTAATTAATTAAATTAATTAGATTGACGAATTGAATTAATTAAATGGATTAATTAATTTCATCAATTAATTGAAATTTAATAAATTTTGTTATTAATTTCATTAATTAATCAATAATTAATTAATAAATAATTAATTATTAATTGATTTTGTAATTTCGTAAATAATTCATTAATAAGAGGAACTCGTGAAAAATCAAGAAATTTCAGTCATTCGTTATCCGTAGTGGAGATAATAGAGATTTCTAAACAGTGGAAATTCACAAGAAAAGGGAAAGAATGAGAGAAAGAGAGAGAGAGAGAGAGAGATAGAGAGAGAGAGAAAAATCATTGGAATGAAAGGGAGCGTAGAGCAGAAAAATCCTAGCCTGGGCTTCGTGTTTTGTTTGTTTGTTTCAGGAGCTTACGTCGCGCAAAAGCATTCTCTAACGAGTATGGAAAGTCTGGAGAAAGTTCAGAACGGTTTAACCGAGACAACCAATCGCATCTATAACGATTTGACGAGTTTAAAATTGTTTGATTACGGCCTCGTTGCTAAATATCTAACGAATATGAAAAACTTGTCATTAGCTTCGTTGCCTAGTATGAACGTGTCTGTTCCATCGTTGAAAGACATCGGGTGGAAAGTGACGTGGTGATGAATTAGCAAAAAAAAAGTCGTGGCCCTTTAACAAGCTCGCACGATGTTTTTTTTTCCCCCCAATTTTATTAACCTCCAGCGTGACTAACGAACATGCAGTGCTTTTTCCATTTTTCGCATTTTTTTTCTCTCGGGACATGAAATTCCACGAGAATATCGACGAATTTGCATTTTTCCCTTCAACCAGATAATTTATAAACCATTTTCCATTTTTGGTATACGATTCAAAAAGTTGGATGTTTTTTTTCCTTCCCTCCGGATGACCCTTGCCATTTATTTTCTTATGGGTTTTTGTTATTGTTGTTGAAACTAATCGTACTAATTTATTAAAATAAGAAATAACTTGGAATTAGAATTTTGTTTGATTTTTCGTAGAAGCTTACAGTGTGGTATTTAACGAAAATACAAGACACAATGACACGGGTATTTCAAGAATAATGACAAGCATCTAAAAAAGTCGCTTTTTTGAATATTTTTCGATGAAAAAAAAAACGAAGAAAATAGAAATATCGATCGCACGATTAAAATCTGCTTCATCGTCGCCCACAAAACCCAACAGTCTCTCTAAAAAATAACGCCTACCCGCGTACCAATGTAATTCGTAATAAAGGATGATAAAGTCTTGACAAAAAGTGCAAACACGTTCATACTTATTTATGAAAAAAAATAAATAAATAAATAAACAACTTTCGAATCAACGAATCCAATGAAAGGAACGAGCGCAAAATCTTCGTTAGCCTATTTATTGGGAGAAGGATAGAGGGAGGTTAACTTTTGACTGGCGATGAGAAAGAAAAAAAAAAGAAATTTGTTTGCACAAATGTCGCGGGGCTTCCTTGGACTTTTGAGGTGCAATGATTCCGAAGTCATCTTGACGGTGAGTTGACCTTCGTCTATCCTTCTCTCAGTTACCGTATGAGTTACCGTTCTAGTTTTTTATTCACCTGTTTGCGCGCTGATGTGATCCTTCGAGCCCAATAATCGAATAAAAATCAATGAAAATTCGAGCTTTTTTCTCGTTCGGTCGAAGGTCAGATCAGCGTGTTTAGCCAACGGTAACAGGAGAAGGACGTGAATGTTAAACGTGCGTGTGTGTATTTGTCCTTTCGATCCTTTTCGTCGTGTTCGTTCGATCACTCAAAAGTCACTCTCCAACGATTTTCCAGGTTTCTGGATTTTCTCAAACACTCTCAACGCTTTCGGGCCTTTCAAGCTCTCGGCACTTTCCCCTCGAGGATTTTTCCCTTTCAAGGAAACTCACGTCTCCATGGCGGAGGCGGAAGAACAATTCGACGACAAAGAGCATCAAATTCTCGTGGAATCTTTGCTGAAGAGGGTGGAAAAGTTGGAGGCTGCAGAAACGAGCAAAATGGTGAGAATTTTTTTTTTTTTTCATTATATTTTGACTCGACGAATCCACTCTTGGGTCAATCTGACCTGAGGCGTTTTNTCCACTCTTGGGTCAATCGGACCCGAGGCGTTTTTCAAATCGTTGTATTTCGGTTATTGAGCGTTTTTTTGTCGGAAACGAAAACTGAACGCCAGACGGTGGGTGACGGAGAATTTTTCGGGTCAAAATGACCCAGTGTGGACTCGAAGGATTAAAAATACATTTTTTGGAAAATTTTAATTCATTGATTCTCAATATTCTCTGTAGTCGAGTCTCGAAAATGTTGGCCACGCAATCGAACAGCTTCGAAAGGACAACGTCACGGTATGGGAGCATTACACTAAAAAATTGCAAAAAATTGAAAAGAATTTGGAGGAAAGAAAAGGCGAAAGTTCGAGCGACATTAACGCGATTAAGTTGGAATTCCAAAGCCTCAGAGAATTGTATGGGAAGTTGAAAAGTTGCTGTGACCAGAGTTTGTCAGTTTTGAGGAGCGAGGAAATTGAGAAACAAGTCGATCGAGCTGTTGCTGCATATTTCGGGGATGGAGTTCCGAAGCACGAGTTTAATCGAATTGTCGAGAGTTTGTTAATTTACAATTCTGAGAAAAAATCTATTAAAACTCCGGCTGATGGTGCCTCCTCCGGTGAAAACGGCCAACCTGTTTGTCCAGGTACTTCCTCAATGTCCGACCAAGATGTACAGAAAATCGTTAATGCTGTCCTCAAAATTTACGATGCTGACAAAACTGGCAGGGTCGATTATGCTCTTGAATCTGCAGGTACGAATTTTTCCCATTTTTTCGTTGAATCGCGGGGCTCAAAGAAAATTTGGGGTTTTCTTGAAAAATATCTTGGGATTTTATTTTTTTTAGTTCTCACGATGACAATTTTCATTTTTTCCTCAAATTTCGTCAAAAATTTCTTTCACAAGCGTTTTCGCAATGGAGGGAAAACACGGAGGAAGAAAATCACGTGGAAACTTGGAAAATATCTAAAGATTTTATTATTTTTAGTTCTCACGATGACAATTTTCATTTTTTCCTCAAATTTCGTCAAAAATTTCTCTCACAAGCGTTTTCGTAATGGAGGGAAAACACGGAGGAAGAAAATCACGTGGAAACTTGGAAAATATCTAAAGATTTTATTATTTTTAGTTCTCACGATGACAATTTTCATTTTTTGCTCAAATTTCGTCTAAAATTTCTCTCACAAGCGTTTTCGCAATGGAGGGAAAACAGGGAGGAAGAAAATCACGTTGAAACTTGGAAAATATCGAAACAAATTTTTATTTTTATTCCTTACAATGACGATTTTGATATTTCGCTCGAATTTCTTAATTTTTCTAAGAAAATTTCTGTAACAAACGTTTCCGCAATGAATAAAAAACACCACGAAAGAAAATCCCTTTAAATCTTGAAAAATATTAAAAAATTTAAAATTTGTAAATTCTTCCCGGGAATTTTGATTTTTTGCTCCGATTTCTTTATTTTTCTCCAAAAATTTCTCTACCAAACGCTTCCTCAATGGAGGAGAAACATCACAAAAGAAAATCGCGTAGAAACTTGGAAAATATTTTCGAAAAATTTAATTTTAATTCCTTAAAATGATAATTTTGATCTTTTGCTTGAATTTTTTCATTTTTTTTGAAAAATGTCTCCGCCAAACGTTTTTTCAATAGAGAGAAAACACGACGGCATAATAAACGAGGATTTTTTGTCTCTCCAGGTGGACAAGTGATAAGCACACGTTGCACGCAACGTTACAACGTGAATACACGAGCTTTCAAGCTCTTGGGTGTGACGTTGTTCTACGAGAGCAACAATCCGCGTACAGTGATCCAAGGAAATTCCTTGCAGCCAGGAGTGTGTTGGGCGTTCCAGGATTTTCCAGGATACTTGCTCATCAAGTTACGGAGTTTGATAAGAGTCACTGGATTCACATTGGAGCACGTGCCGCGTTCTCTTTTGCCAAACAGTGAAATGAGGAGCGCACCGCGAAAGTTCAACGTTTGGGTAAGACGAAGAAGAAAAATGTTGAGAGTTTCTGTTTCCGCATTTTTGCAGCAGCGATTTGAGGAAAAATGAAATTTTGACGTTCCAGGGCTTGAAGGACGAGAACGACGTGGAACCGGTCATGTTCGGAGATTACGAGTTTCAGGAATCGGAGGAGAGTCTCCAATACTTCGCTCTGCAGGTAAATCCGCCACTTTCATGAAAGAATTTCGATGTAGAAATTCTTCGACTAAATAATTCACTGTCCGCGGATCATATGGGTCTTTTTGACCCGAGAGACAATTTTTTTTCGAAAATCTTGATTTTTTCACGTTTTTATTGAAAGATAAAACAAATGCAACGACTACAAATACTGAAACGAAAATAGATTCGTTGGAGAGCATTCCGGGACTTTTTCAGATTTTTTTCTCTCCAAATACGCGAGAAACAAGTGGCAGGACGAAAAGGTCCTGCGACTTGTGTCAAAAACGAGATTTTTTCAAAAATCTCGTTTTAAAAACGTTTCATTTTGAAATAAAACAATCCACGACTATCAAAACTACGGAACCTTCAAGTAGAATTATTGAAAAGCATTCCAGGATTTTTTCAGATGTTTTTTCTCTCCAAATACGCGAGAAACAAGTGGCAGGACGAAAAGGTCCTGCGATTTGCGTAAAAAACGAGATTTTTAACTACAAAAATTGTGAAACTAAAGTAGAATCATTAGAGTGCAATTCAATTTGTGCAAATTCCTTTCCTACCTGATTTTCAAAAGAAAAAAAAAACCAAAATTGATCATTACTCAATAAAATTCTTGCTCAAAATTCTAAAATACAAATTCCCCCTTTTTCAAACATTTCGATGGTCCAACGGTTTGGTACCAAATATTGGGACGTGCGATTAGCTCCAAAAAGCGAGAGCAACCTGTTTAGAGTTTTTTTCCTTTTCTGCTTCGATTAACTGCCAATAAATTTTAATAAATAATTCTAACAATTCAAAATTGCAAAAAAAATCGAAAAAATAAAAATGAAACGAATGAAATTGATTTTTAGAACACAGAAATCAGCGAACCCTACGAATTCATCGAGCTGAGAATCCACAGCAACCACGGCCAGCTGGAATACACGTGTTTGTACAGATTTCGAGTGCACGGGATTCCCGTCTAGACGAGAACGTCACAAGGAAGAGGAATAACCAGCGAGTCCGTGGCTGTGTCGTTGGGCATCTGAATCAGCCGGTAAAATAGTCAGAAAACGTTGATTAATATTCCTCAAAGAGCAGAGACGTAAAAAGTGCCTTGAAAAAAAAAAAACAATCCAAATAATCAGCGTCATCGTTTTTCCCTTGAAAAACAAGCAAAAAAAAGGTTTCGATCCGCGAATTTTGCGGTCGTAGGAACATCGGGAGTCGCGCAAAGTTTCCCTAAACATTCGTTTTCACAAAAATGGAGCACGAAATAAATTCGGGGAAAAAAGTCGCCGCAGCGGTTCGAAACTGAGGAAACGCAACAGACTCCCAAAATTTTTTTTCCTCAATCGAAAAAACTGCAATTTGGAGCAGATATTTTTTACTCACTGCCTCCGAGAGGCTCGGCATCCTCCAAAAAATTTAGACGCACCCCATCCTCCGAATTTGGAGCAAAAAAAATAATAAAAAAAAATTAACATACAAAAATGTAAAAAATGAAAAAAAAAACACGAGTTACCCAAAGCAAAGTAAATTTTAATTTTATGGGTAAGGACCCCGAGGAGAAAGTACAAATTATTCATGAGAAACACACACATACACACATGGAGCAATGTTTTAATATAAAAGTAGACTAAGTGTGAGCCTTATCGTTTTTCTCCAGCAATTTAGTAAAAAGTTGCTGCGAGTCCTTGTGCTTTGTTGTGAGGATAAATGTGAAAAATACGTAAAACGTAATTCTTGTCAATTTGGCAGGAAATGAAGGAGTTGGAAAAGCGAACACTTGGCTCCCTCGATATTTTTGCGTTCGATGGAGCAGCTTCGTGTACAAAAATGAAAAGCTTCTTCGATTTTATAAAGAAAAACGAAAAAGTTAAGAAACGTTGTTTGTTTTTATATTCGCCATGAGAAATTCTCACGCTCTCTCGTGACTCTTTCTCCCCTCGCTTGCCTTTTTTCGTGCCCCACCGATCATTTTCAAAGAGGAATGCAAAAAAGGCTCGGCAGGCTTTCGTCCACATCACAAAATCTCTAAAAAATGCTCTCTCTCATTCTCTCGTTGTTGAAAAATCAAATCGAGTCGAAATTCGCCAAGTACCACGTTTTTATCGATCGCGATCACTAATTTCTCTTTTTATCATTCTTTTCGATAACTTTTCGTACATCTCCAACAATTCGCTACTTTTGGTACTTAAAAAAATTCAATTCAAGTACAAAAATCGTCAGAAATTCTCGATCTTTAGAGGCAAACGATACACAAACATTTCGCTCTTCGAAATACCGTTTGTCGTTGGTACTTGTACGACATTATGTTACACGTATGACTTAAGTTTGTGAATAATAATAAAAAAATGAAAAAAAAAGAGAAAATTGATTTTTTTCGAATTTCAGTTTATTTTTCGTTCGTGTTGAGTTTTTTTCTGGTCGACCCTGGACGAGTGGTAGTGAGAGTGACTTGGAATAACAAAAACCAGGTTTTTTGGTTGTGCATGTAAAAAAAAAGGATTTTATGGAATTTTTGGAATTTATGGAAAAAAAACGAATTTTTCTTTTATTTTGCGATGAGACTCGCGTTTTTTGACAGAGAACGGAAAAATTGATTCCCTATCGAGAAAAACTCGAATTTCTCATTAATTTAGTTCGGTCAATTTTGGATTTTGGATTTTTTGGCATTTATGGAAAAAAGGTCATTCATTTTGAATTTTGAGTTGAAAGTTGCGTTTTTTGGCAAAAACAGGAAAATCCACGATATACACTTCGATTCCCAACAGAGTCCAAAGTTTATTTTATTTCGAACGATTTTGAGAAATAAAAAAAACTCGAAGTTCTCATAATTCGAATTCGATCCACGAAAAACGTAATTTCCAAAAATGAAAACTTGAAAAAAAGCGCCAACACTTTGGACAGTAAACGTGAGATTGATTCGACTTTAAAATTCATTTAGAGCGAGAGAGGAGAAGGAAAAGGTTTTAGGCGTGTTTTAGGTTAAATTTCAAAATGGCGGCTCGGCGGCTGGTTAGTCGGACTTTAGACACGGGCTGGTAAGGAATGTTTAGTTCGCACGAGGTTTTCCCCGCGCTCGTTGATAAACGCTCGCCATTCGACGTGATCGAAAAATGTGATTTTTTTTGTTCGTGATTCATTCGCTCGAGGCTCATCTCGTTCGATATGACTCGGGAGCGTCTTTCGAGTTGACAATCGCGATTCAAATGTGACCGGCGTTGTTACAGAGTCTTCCTAACCCTTCGGTATCTCCTTCGATGCCCTCGATTGTTGGGAACATCCTGCAGCAGGCAAATCTAGCGTGTGACGTGTTTCCCGCGAAAATATAAACACGAACGTCCACACACGCGTAAACATACGCGTCTACGTGCACACATCGTGCTCGCGATACTTGGCATTCGAGAATACAAACAAAAAGCTCGAGCGTCCACGAGTTGCGCGTAGTGCCGATTTCTGTGTGCATGCGTTTATCGCGTTCGTAAAAACGTAGATACGCGCGAGTGTTGAGTCCGATACACAAAAACGTTCGCAGAGAAACTAAAACGTGAAAAAAATCAGCTGCTTATAAAATTATGACTGTTTTCTCGATTTATTCGATTTATAAACTCTGATTCGAAGTTTTTTAAATCTGCGATCCAAAAATAAGGAAATACGACGCACGATGTTTGAATTTTACTCTATGAGGAACTATATTTTTTATTTTGACTTCCTCATAGAGGAAGCTTAGAGCATAGTGCATCTTGAGCATCTCGAGGAAATTGCAAATTCCAATTTGCAGCGTTTTTTGTATTTCCATTTAAATTTCGATAATTTTGACAATTTTTCTAAAAAGTTAAGAGGAAGGACAGACTTGTACACAATATTTTACAAAATTTGCAGAAATTCGAGCGGTTGGACGATTTTTCAAAAAACTCAGATTTTCGTAAAATTCGAAAAATCATTAAATTTCAACTGTTCAACGGATTTTTCCCAAATTCGATACCAACCTTCCTATTGCGATACTCTATTTATGAAAAACACAATTAATAATAAATCTTGAAATTTGCGAAAGTTGAAGCGTCAACAGGCTTTTTTTGAAATTTTCAAAATGTCGTAAAACTCGTATTTAAAAATAATTCCGACAACTTCTCTATGAAGTAAAGGCAAAGTACAGACTCGAACACAAACTCTTACAAAATGCGAAAAAAAAAAATTTGACAAACAAAAAAAATCGAATTTTTGCATCGATTTTCAAATTTTTCCAAAATTTATTTCCGTTTTATTTTCATTGACGAATTTTTCGCCAAATATCACGAGGACAAAGGATTTTTTCTTCGCTCCCAAAAGAGACACTCAAAATCAACACAAATGTTTTCTCGAGGCGATTGAGTCGAGTCTCGGATTGTTAGCTTCCGGTATTCTATGTCCACAAAATCGTTCGAAAGCGTTAAAATATGTTGAGTATATACGTCTATTCATCGCTTGGTATTTTCTCACAGACAACATATGACTAAACAGACTCGTATAAATACGAACGAATCTGGGGGTATATAGAGATACACGACGTATGAATAAGCTCTCGCATGTGGGACATTCAAGTGTTCGCAGTTTGATTTGAACGTGACTCACAATCAGTCATGAATAAATGACTGTAAAGAAAAAAATGAGTGGCTCGCGCGTGAAGGATCCCATAGTTGGGCAACTTGGTTGAAAAGTCGACTCGATGCTGTGTCACGAAATCCCAGCAAAGAATTTTTTTCCATCGCANAAAAAAAAAAAAAAAAAATCGTAAAAAAAAATGAAAAATGAATTTTCTTTTTTTTTTCGCAGAATCGATTAATTAAAACAGTAAATTGTAAATGTTTCATACGTTTTTCCAGCAATATTATTGTTTAAATAACAAATATCTGTCGATGTTCGATTTTCGTGATTTTTAAAGATTTTTCGTCTCTCGAAGTGTCTGGAAAAGACGCTGTCGTTGATGAAGGTTTATAGAATAATTGAACGCAGTAATTAGGAACGATAATGACTTCGGGAGGCCCGGTGTATTTCATGAAAAAACGAGAGAGGACCCAAAACTGGGTGCCCGAAGAAAAAAATGCACTTTTGGCTCTGATTGCCAAGCACATCGAGACCCTCGAGAATAAAAGACTCGACACAGCTGTGACGACTATGAAAAATCTCGCTTGGGAAAAAATATATCGCGACTTTCGACGTAAATTCACTGCCGAACGTGATATCACGAAAATCAAGGCACAGTGGACGAGAATGAAGTCCCAGGCGAGGCTCGAGATGTACACATTCGCTGCAAAAGTAATAAATCAATATTAATCATCTAATTAACATTAATTATTCAAATCAACAACTAATTAATCCAATGATTGATTGATAAAATCATTAATTAATTGAATTATTAATTAATCAAATGTAATTAAAAGAATATCGAGAATTAAATTACAAATTTTTTCTATTCGCAAAATGAAAGAAAAAAACCCAAGCCTTTTTTTATTTTCAGCCATTTTTTTTAAATCAAATTATCGATGAATTAATTTTTGATTAATTAAACAAATGATTAATTAATGAAATTTAATTGAAAGAATATCGAGAATTAAATTGCAAACATTTTCGATTCGCAAGATGAAAAAAAAAACTGAAACCTTTTTTTATTTTCAGCCATTTTTTGTTAATTAATTAAATGATTGATAAATCAATTTTTGATTAATTAATCAAATGATTAATCAATTACATTTAATTAAAAGAATATCGAAAATTAAATTGCGAACATTTTCGATTCGCAAAATGAAAAAAAACACTGAAGCCTTTTTTCATTTTCAGCCATTTTTAGTTAATTAATTAAATTATCGATGAATTAATTTTTGATTAATAAATTAATTAAATAAATACGTCGGTAATTGAATTTCAATTCTTTTCGATTTGTAAAATAAATCAAAAACATCGAAGCCTTATTTCTTGATTAGCAGCCATTTTTGGTTTCTTCGGTCGCGAGTACTGAATTTTGTTGCGTATCGCAGGTGAAAGTTCTTGGACCGGACGAGGCGTCGAAACACGCGCCTTCGAGTCTGTCGACGTCGGTATGGCGATTGTTACAAAATTTGCGAAAAAACGATGACGATGGTGAGCGATCGGACGAGAGCACTCGAGACGCCGATGTGGCCAATGATCTTGACGCCATTTTGGAGAATTTACCGCCGACCTCCTTTCAACCGGAAGTAACGAGTTTTCCGGAAATCAAGACTGAGCGATTTAGCGATAATTTTGGGGAAGAAAACGCGAGCGGGAATGATGTCAATAATGCGACAGTTCCGCGGGAACTTACCAAGAGAAAAATAGGAGCATCGGGCATGCTCGATTACGAGGACGCCATTGATCACGCTGGACGAAAGAAAAATCGAGTTGGCTACGAATTCAGCCATTTCGAAGATCCCGGTAAAGTTTCATTCGTTGTGCCGAATTCTATTTTTCCACAAAATCATCGATTGTAAGAAAGAAAAAAAAATCTACGTTTTCATGAAAATAAACAAAAATATCGTCCGAGCAGGTCGCGAGGAAAATCCAGAACAAAACACTGTCGAGTGCTCCTTATCGCCGGACGATATTTCGCACGCCTCGGTGCACCATTCCACATGGATTTTCGAAGCAGCGCAAAGGGAGCACAAGCTGAAAATGCGAATATTAAATGTAGAGCTGGAACGAGCGGAATTGGAGAAAGAAACAGCGACGAATGAGCTGCGAGCTTCGGAAACGCGAAAAAAAATGGCGGACGAGCGTGCGAGGTAGGTAAACGATTTTCCGACTGGCTTTCTCGCCATCGTGGGTCTTTTTGACCCAGCAAACATTCCCAGCCTCGCAAACATTCTCCTGATTGTTATTTCGCATTTTCGCGCGCGTGTCCATCGAAAAAAAACGATCGAAGCGCCTGCCGCGTGGTGCGGCGTTCCCGCGAACTACGCGCTCCACCTCCGGAGCTTTTTCTCGTCTCCCTTGAATTTTCATTGTCCGGGGTTTCCAAAAATCGCCATAATTCGCGTTTTTATTCTCACGAAACAATTCGTACGTCGTAATTTCAAGGAATAAATATGCAACGAGCCTCCACGATAATTTTCCGCCGATTGGCAACGACCAGGTTAGTTTTTCCTTTGAAATTCCTCGCAAAAATAAATTTCTCTTCGGAAGAAATGATTCCGAAGGCAAGTGGCTGCTTCGAAACCGGCGACCCGGTCGTTCTGTATTTTCAACACGTTCGACGTCGTGCCCACTTGTTTTTGTCAATCGAACACTCTGTTTTTTTCTTTAAAAATAAACAAAAAACAAACGGCGCTTCGGATTCGATCGAACCTTTGCAAAAATTCGCAGAATTTCCTCCATCAAAGTTCTGACGACGATTTTTTTTCCCAGCTCGTGATAATTCTCGAAAATTCTTACGTAATCTCTGTTTTTTCGAGCACGACTCTTCGGAGTTATATTAAGCGACTGTGTCACGTTTTTCGAACTTTTCTTCGTCATCCACGTCGTACCTGTTCGTCGAATAAATACGATGGAATAATTCTTTGCAAAAAATCGTGGATTCTCGAAAAAAAAATCAGAAAATATTGAAAAAATTGTAAAAATTCTTGTGTCTCTTTTCTCTTGAAATCAACAGCCACGTTAGGATGAGCGGAGAAGCTGGCTCCGGCGCAGGCAGAGGCGGCGGCGGCGGTGGCTCCATCCGCAGCGCCGGAGGATCTTTTGGAAAAATGGAAGCCGCCCACGAGGATCAATATTTCTACGAACAGGTTCGTCGATCAATTTGCACAAATTCTTGAAATTTGAAAAAAAATCGTGCCACGTGATTTTTTTTACAATTTTTTGCCAAAAATTGTAAAAAACGAGTTGAAAAATTCGTAATTTGCTTAAAAAATCGAATTTCCATTTCATTCAACGGTTGGACGTTTTTTTCAGTTCGCCGATCGATTTGCACAAATTCTGAAATTTAAAAAACTCGAAATTTGAGAAAAATCGTGCGACGTCATTTTTTTTCTAATTTTTTATCCAAAAATTGGAAAAAAACGAGTTGCGAAATTCTCAAGTTGCTCAAAAAGTCGAATTCTCATATAATTCAACGGCTGGACGTATTTTTTGCTTGGCAGCAAAAACAACAACTGCAAAATTTGCGGGAAGGACTCCACGACGAGATTTCGTTCCACGAGGAGCAAATAAAACGTCACCAGGAGGCGATCAATCGTCACAAGGAAAGAATCGACAAAATGGAGAAGTAATGGAAGCCAAAAAGTTGGTTGAATGAAAAAGAGCCACGCGGCGAGAATCATTGTTTTCTATTTCCTTTGAGACGAGGACCAAGCTCCAGGATTTCCTCGAATTTCGTTGTTCCCCGGAGAACAAACTGCAGCGACGCTAGATCATCCTTTTTTTATAACGCCGTTTTCATTTTTTGTTGCCTTTGAATACCGAAATGTTAATTGCACCGTGTAGAAATAAAATGATGCGCTTTTACTAGTTGAATTTATTCCACGAGTTTCTCAATTTTTTTTTCTCGAAAATTTCGATTTTCTGGGAAAATTTTATTTTCGATCGTCAAAAATGAACGAATTCAATGAATTTCATGAACTCGCTCTATTTTGTCATTCCCGATCTTCGGCTGTTTCGTTGTTTTCAGATTTCGGGGAAATCCCATTTTTTCTTCCAAATTTATTTATTTTGAGGTGACACGTTTTTTTTTTTTTTTACGATTTTTTTCTCTATTTTTTCGTAACATGTTTCGACCTACTCGCGCCGTTTTATTTGGGAAAAAGAACAGGTAAGATCGAGACATTTTATGGATATCGACNTTTCTTGAAAATTTCGATTTTCTAGGAAAATTTTATTTTCGATCGTCAAAAATGAACGAATTCAATGAATTTCATGAACTCGCTCTTTTTTGTCATTCCCGATCTTCGGCTGTTTCGTTGTTTTCAGATTTCGGAGAAATCCCATTTTTTCTTCCAAATTTATTTATTTTGAGGTGACACGTTTTTTTTCTTTTTCTTACGATTTTTTCTCTATTTTTTCGTAACATGTTTCGACCTACTCGCGCCGTTTTATTTGGGAAAAAGAACAGGTAAGATCGAGACATTTTATGGATATCGACATTTTTTTTCCTGTCAAACGTTCGTTTCGACAAGTTTTGACGTTTCCGATCGATGGATTTATTTTATTTTTATTCATTTTATTTATTTTATTGTCAATTTTCCTGATTTTTCCGATGATTGATGAAAAAAATTGCTTCGATGTTTTTTTTTAAATTTTTCTCTAATTTTTTGAGTAAAAATCGACACCGTGTTTGCAAATTCGTTATTATCGCGACGACGAACTTTTGGGAACAACAATGGCGCCTTTATCCAAGCGTTTCATTGTGAGACAAAAAAAAACTCGTAAATTTTGTCGAGAAATCGAAGTTGATTGATTTTTATTAATTCTGGTTAATTTTCATTAGATTTCTTACGAGAAACAAGAGTGATTCTCTGAAGGACAACTTTTTTGACAAGGACATTGCTTTCGAGAGTGAATATTACTACAGGCAGGTCAATATTTCCGTCATTCATACGCTCTTTTCGTAGAAAATCCGCGGTGTTCGAAAAATCGAAAAATCGTTGTTTGAAAATTTTGCAGGATCGCGAACTATTGAAAATTTTGAAACAAAAAACCGAGGACGAAGTCGCTGCCATGCAGGACAAGGTTCGCGGTATGAAGGCAAAAATTGACGATTACAATCGTGACATTAAAGAAACTATGAGATTCCTGAAAGGACTCGAAGAAGATTTGTCCGCTGGCAGCAAGAAAAAAACCTGAATATTCGAATAAAAAATTTCGATGTTTTCGGCGAATATAACGAAAATAAAAATCGCTAGTTTATCGAATTGAAATCATAAAAAACTACAGACTCGCAATACCAATTCTCAACAGAAAGAATAAATACGAAGGAACAAATTGAACGTTATTCGTCAAATATTTTCTTTCGTCAAAGCGATTTTACAGCGCGCCGCGTGGTTCGCGCAAGTAGCGCTGGCATCGCTGCGCGCTGTGAAAAACAAAGATGGCCGAGCAGTAAGTGCGGCGCCCTCGCCGAGGCCGATCGTCGCGCCCTCCTCAGTCTCTCACGAATCATCGATCAGTGTGGTGTGTTCGCGTTGTTTGCTCCGGTGGTGTGCGCGACGGCTTTTTTTAACGTGATTTGTTGGCCGCAACGGAGGCTTTATTCGGTTTTTGTTGTTCATTTAATTTCGGAGTGATTTAGCGATATTGAAGGAAAAATAATATCGAGACGGTGACCCTCGCGTTTCAGCCGAGGGAAACACAATATTGTAACAATAATGCAGCCAAGGATATACTGGATTGTAGCGAGCGCGGCGGTCATTCTGTTCGGATGCAATGCTGCTGCTTCTACGAACGAGGTAATTGCACAAAATTCTCAAACTCCCATCAAAATTTCATGAAAAAAAAAATCTCAAACATCCGATTCGCGATCCCCAAAAAAAAAAAAAAAAAAAACAAACTTGCCGCGTACTCTCGTGATTTCGATGTATCGCAAGTTCTCCGAAAACTCTTGACACAAATAATCGTCGTTCTCCCTTCGAACTCGAGGAAAAAAGGCATCCAATGGGTCGAACAAATATTCCAGAAAAAATCAAATACACGACGAACACGAATCTTTCGTTCTGCCTCCAAACATTCCAGAAAATCCATTCGTATCGATAAAAACGAGTATTTATTTGTTTCTGAATATTCATTGTTATTCCTATTTGTCAAAACTGCACGTCACGATTCGAAAACTCAGTTTTTTTTCGACAATAATCGATTTTCATCGAAATTTGTAAACGGCGAAGAAAATTCATTTAAAAATTCAGAATTTCTCAAAAAATTACAAAAAAAAAAATGAATATACAAAATGAATAAAAATAAACAAATAAAATAGAATTTGGTCATTTTCACGAGGACAAATGATTCGATACGAAGCTCACGAAACAAATGTCAGAAATATGAAATTAAATAAATTTCTGTTTCCCTCTAATTGCATTAATTAATCGCAAACACGAAGCATCGAAATTAAACAAAATTTGCATATTGCCTCGCTCGTTTTAATCGTATTAATGTGTTTTTTTTCTTTCGTTTTTTTTTCACTCTCTCGTCGAATATTAATTCACCGCGAAGCAGGTGTGACTAAATAAGTTGGTGCATTGATAATTAGCTGTCAGGAATTTAATTTCCGGGAGGTCAGAGTCTCGTGATGCCCGCCAAATGGAAAGATTCTTTTCGCAGCACTTTCCGAACGGCTGGAAATTTTCAAACTCGTCAAATTCCATCATTTCGAAAAAAATGGAAACTTTGGAGTTTCTCGAGGTTTTTCAAAATCCCAAAACGTAAGCAATCGAGAAAATTGGATTTTTACGCAAAAAATATCGAAAATTCTGGTTTTCGGAATTTTTTTTTACGATTTTCATATTTTTCGAGGAATTCGCTTCCCACTCGAGATTCTGCGAAATCGCAGTCCATGCTCCGAACCTCTACCACCGTTCGCTTTTGCATTGGCCACAAAATCGTTGGAAAGACCATTTTCAGTGTGTAAATAAGTACATGGCGGTCGTAGGGGCCAGAAAAAGCAATAGAAAGCGAGGGAGAGAGAGAGAGAGAGAGAGAGAGAGAGAGAGAGAGATCGAAGCGGTAAATGGCGATGGAAAAAAAAACGTGTGCGTGAACGTCTGTGTAGATGGAACTGACGAAACGGTCAACAAAGGACGAAAGGCCCGCCACGTCCGGTCGGACTCTCGTATTGGGATTGGAATGACATAATATTTCTCTGCAAAACCACAAAAAAATGTCAGTGCAAAATGACGAAATAGATCGTCACCCGGAAGCCAATAAACAAAAGTCAAATAATTCCAATTTTCGATTTTTCTTCCACCACCAATGATGAAAGCAACTTTGATAAAAATAAATAATTCAATGACTATCATGCAGCAAAGGTGTCTCATAAAAATTCGAAAAATTTGCCAACAAAAATAAAACGGAAATAAATTTTTGAAAAATTTGAAAATCGATGCAAAAACTCGATTTTTTTTGTTTTTCACAATTTTTTTTCCCAATTTTAGAAGAATTCGTGTTTGAGTCTGTACGTTGCCTTTACTTTCTAGAAAAGTTTTCGGAATTATTTTTAAATACGAATTTCACGACATTTTGAAAATTTCAAAAAAAGCCTGTCGACGCTCTCGCTTCCGCAAATTTCAAGATTTATTACTAATTGTTTTTTCAATAAATAGAGTATCACAATAGGAAGGTTGGTATTAAATTTGGAAAAAATCGATTGAACGGTTGAAATTTTCTGATTTTTCGAATTTTACGAAAATCTGAATTTTTTGAAAAATCGTCCAACCGCTCAAATTTCTGCAAATTTTGTAAAATATTGTGGACAAGTCTGTCCTTCCTCTTAACTTTTTAGAAAAATTGTCAAAATTATCGAAATTTAAATGGAAATACAAAAAACGCTGCAAATTGAAATTTGCAGCTTCCTCGAGATGCTCGAGATGCACGATGCTCAAAGCTTCCTCTATGAGGAAGCCAAAATAAAAAATACAGTTCCTCACAGAGAAAGATTCGAGCATCGTGGATCTCGTTTTTCAAACAATTCATAAACGATACGCGAATCCTTTTTTTTTTTTCTTCTACGTATTGTTCGGGGTCAAGGTACTAAAGAAACACGTTGCTCTATCGATATAGCTCGTTGATAAAATTACCAAAGTTTCGTGCTCGGAATTCGAACGGATAACAAAATAAACAGATACTCGCTTGCGAACGGNCGTCCAACCGCTCAAATTTCTGCAAATTTTGTAAAATATTGTGGACAAGTCTGTCCTTCCTCTTAACTTTTTAGAAAAATTGTCAAAATTATCGAAATTTAAATGGAAATACAAAAAACGCTGCAAATTGAAATTTGCAGCTTCCTCGAGATGCTCGAGATGCACGATGCTCAAAGCTTCCTCTATGAGGAAGCCAAAATAAAAAATACAGTTCCTCACAGAGAAAGATTCGAGCATCGTGGATCTCGTTTTTCAAACAATTCATAAACGATACGCGAATCCTTTTTTTTTTTTCTTCTACGTATTGTTCGGGGTCAAGGTACTAAAGAAACACGTTGCTCTATCGATATAGCTCGTTGATAAAATTACCAAAGTTTCGTGCTCGGAATTCGAACGGATAACAAAATAAACAGATACTCGCTTGCGAACGGAACATTCGGAACGTATGGATTCCAATCCACGTGTGTTTATTTATTATTATTCTTATATATATACACACACACATACACATGTGTGTATATTGAATGAGAAGGAGATTTCCCGGACGATTACAGTATTATGTTACAGTACAGTGCTATCTGCTGGTAATAATATTATAGTATCTAGCGTAAGAGTCGTAAATTCCTCGGAGCACAATAAAATCGAAGGGGATTTCTTGAATGGACTGGTCAGACTACATTGTAGTCTTTGGCAATTGACGAAAACTTTTGAGTTGCCCATTATTCTCCATTTTATTCTCGCGTACGTCGATCCATGGGCCTCTTCGTGCGAAATTCATTCGTTTGAATAAAAAATGACGAATTTTCATGAAAATTGAGAATTTTAAAATTTTGGTGGAAAAATTTGGAGAAAAATTCTGTTACTGCCACAAATTCTGTCACTGAAATTAAAATTTATAAATTTTATTATGAAAATCGAGAATTTCGAGCGAAAAAATGGGTTAAAAATTCCAGAAATATTGTTTAAATAAAATTGATCAATTTCGTTCGGTATTTCTGTCGTTAAAATTGGAATCATGAGTTTTTATGAAAATTGAAGATTTGCAGTGAAAAAATTGATAAAAAATTCTGTAACTGTCATTATAATTCGTACTTCCAGTTAAAATTTGGGGATTTTATGAAAATCGAGAATATGGGGTGGAAAAATGGATTAAAAATTCTGTAACTTCGTAATTGAAATAAAAATGACCAATTTTCATATAAATAAAAATTTTGCACTGTAAAAATTGATTAAAAATTCTGTAACTGTCATTATAATTTCTACTTCGAGTTAAAATTTAAAGATTTTATGAAAATCGAGAATATGGGGTGGAAAAATTGACTGAAAATTCTGTAACTTCGTAATTGAAACGAAAATTATGAATTTTCATAAAAATTAAGAATTTGCAGTGTAAAAATTGATTAAAAATTCTGTAACTTCGTAATTGAAACAAAAATGATCAATTTTCATAAAAATTAAAAATTTTCTGTATAAAAATTGTTAAAAAATTCCGTAACTGTTATAATAATTCGTACTTTGAAATAAAATTCATGATTTTTATGGAAAATGAGAATTTGCAGTGAAAAATTGACTGAAACCTGAAAAGCGTTTTAATCCATCATTTTGGGCTCTCGTATACGTGTGTGTAGGCTGCTAGGGTTCATGGCAAATTGTGTAACAGAAGGCGAAGAGTCATAATCGATTGCAGGAGATACAATTCTTCGGAGATTGCATTTTCGTGTACAGTCTCGTGGACTGCTGTGCCCGGGAGGAGGGGAGAAGAAAAATCGAAATGAGAAACAGACACGAGGGTGTTGCATTGCATGTCACAGAGCCTGTGTATTTCTGTGTATTCTCAAAATGTACGCCATGTGGTCACACCAAGATTTTAACGATCCTGGCTCGTTCGCACCCCCAAGGGTCTTTTTATCCCCTTATCTCTCTCTCTCTCGCGCTCTCTCTCGGTTACGATAAGTTTATTCCTCGTACGAGATAGACGGGCCATCGGTGAGTCACGTAAAAGTTTTTCAAATGGTCCCCTCTCCACCCCTGTCTTTTCACTCCAATCAATTTGCGTTTGTAACGAAAATGACAACGACAAGTTGCAGTTTTTTTTGTTCTAAATCAAAAATATTCTGAAAAAATAAAGAATCGTCAAATTTTGACACAAAACTCGAACTTGTCCACTGTGTATGCGATCCTCGTATCAATAACAAAAAATCCGGCCGCTGGTAACAATAAAAATCATTTTTTTTGCTCTAAACTAAAAATATTTCGAAAAAATGAAAAATTTTCAAAATTTTGACGGAAAACTCGAACCTGTCGACCGTGTATGTGATCCTCGTATCAATGACGAAAAAGCCTCGTGCTAGTCACTTTGAAAATCGTGTTTTTTTGTTTAAAAACAAAAATATGTCGAAAAAATGAAAAATTTTGAAAATTTTGACACAAAACTCGAACTCATCGACCGAGTATGCTATCCTCGTATCAAAAACAAAAAATCCACCCCCAGGTAACATTGAAAATAATTTTTTTATGCTCCAAACCAAAAATATTACGAAAAAATGAAAAATTGTGAAATTTTTGACACAAAACTCGAACCCATCGACCGAGTATGAGGTCCTCGTATCAAAAACAAAAAATCCACCCCCGGGTAACATTAAAAATAATTTTTTTTTGCTCCAAACCAAAAATCTCACGAAAAAAACAAAAATTTTGAAAATTTTGCCACAAAACTCGAACCCATCGACGGAGTATGAGGTCCTCGTATCAAAAACAAAAAATCCACCCGCTGGTAATATTAAAAATAATTTTTTTTTTACTCTAAACCAAAAATATTACGAAAAAATGAAAAATTTTGAAAATTTTGACACGAAACTCGAACCCATCGAACAAGTGTCAGATTTTCGTATCAATAATTATAAATTTATCCATTTATCCATTTAGTACGGTCAATTAGGCACGAAAATTGTAGCGAAAGAGTTGATAATGCAAAGACAGTGTTACGAGATCGTTCGGAAGGGATGTTTATTATATAGGGATTCCCTAAATCGAGTTTCTCGTAGACGCGAAGAAAGTGTAGGGTGGAGAAAGATGGGGAAGCAAAAGGGCGAAAGGGCGAGGAGGGCGACGACGCAGGGCGAGCCTCTTACGTGGAGAGAGCGAAAAGCTCTTGGGGCTCGCTCACTCACTCGCGTATATCGTATCGATTAGTAGTCGTCGAGAGAACGCGCGGTTTATCGCTGAAATCCGATCGAATCGATGCAAAGGAAGCCCCAAATACACGATGCAATGGAACACGTAGCACGACCAAAAGCCGCTGCTGCGTACGTCCTCGGCTTCGTCTTCATCTTTTTCTTCTTTCTCGCCGCCTGCTCCCCTTTGCCCTTCTGTCTCGGAGACTTTCACCCTTTTTCGCATTTCTTGCTGCCCTGCCTCTTGTCGAACGTCTCAGGAAACACGAAATACTTTTTCTTGGGGCGAGGGGTGTCTGCGGGAACTTGGTATCAATTCCTTTAGTTAGGGAAAAGGTTGAGAGAGTTTTTTTTCGTTTTTTATCGACAAAAAGGGGCTTTGTTGATAAAATTGGTGCAGGAAACTCGTTTTTCCTGATTTTTATTGTTTTTCAATAAATTTCAAAGATTTTCGTATTTTGGTCCTTGATTATTCGGATTTTTGGGGCTTTAGATTCCTTCGAGATGATTTTGTTACTGGGAAGCTGGAAAATCGCAAGGTTGTCGACTTGTATAGCGAATACTGGCGAAACGGTTAGGGATAGGGAGAAAATGCATAGGACCAATCTTGTAGAGCATCCAATTCTCTATGGAAAAGCTCCTCACCGCGATTCCGTAGCTGGCGTAATTTAGCCGTGAACCCGACTAGAAGGTTTACTCGTCAACCTCGTTTTTCCCTCATCTTAGATCCCTTCCCAGGACCGAAATATTAGAGATGGAAAAATCTCGTCTGAACCTTTTTTGTAGGAAATTGTTCTCTCTTTGAAATTGGTCCCCAGGATTTTTCCTCTATCTCCACCTGTTTTGACGCTACGGACGATTAAAGTACACCGAGTCAACTTCAGTAATTATGACTACCCCGAAGCCTCCCGCGAGCCAAGAACTTGCAAGACTTTCGATTCGCGACTCTCCCAACTCTCCAGCTCCCAGGGATGGCCATCCATGGTCAGACACGTCTGTGTGTCCGTCCTTGTGCGTGTGTATGCCTCTTTGCGGTTCGCTACTTATTCCTTCGTGCACTCACGCGCCTCGTAATTTCTCGGTGGTCTCGATAAAGCGTTAATGGGGTGAGAGGTCAGCCAAGAGAATCCCGATACTATGGGCTCCCGAGGGCTGTACCTAGAGTTTATTAACGAGCTGCTCGTGCTGCCCCCTCTCTCTCTCTCTCTCTCGCTCTCTCTCTCTCTCTCTCTCTCACACACACAGAGTCACCGTTCCTGCGATTTACATCTCTGCCCCGATGCCATGTCTCATTTTTTATTTCTACGTTTATTTTTATATTTATCGTTATTTTTATAATTTTAAATAAATAGTGTGTCATATTTTGTGTTTTGCGGTGTAATCCCATTTGCTCTCAACAAGGTTTCCGTTGCAATTTTAAAATTTTGATTTTCATATTTATTTTTATTTTCATTAATTTTTTGTTATCATTATTATTATTTTTTTAAATTATATTTTGATTATTACCATCTGCCCTATGGATACAAATATATGTCAATCAATCAATCTCTTTCTATATTTCATTACGTCGATGGCATTATTTGTTTTGTTTTATTTTATTTTCTGCATTAATTTTTTTGTTGCCTAATAGTTCGCAGACTAAAGCAAATAATTAATCAATCTCTCTCGCTCTTTCTCTCGGATTCGCACGTTTCTGTGAATCTACATACGTACGAGACTTTGTCTTTTGTCGAATAGATCGTACACACGTAATTCCGGAATGAATTTGCCCTGTGGCCATAAATAAAGAGTCTCTCTGTCCTCCCGCACACAAGTCCCGATACATATTTTCCGGAGAACAATCCATTGAATTGAAACTTGCCGCGGTTTTAGTTTGCTACCGCGGGAGCCAACAGCGCTTACAAAGCTTTTCGATCGACGTTATTTCCTCCGCCCAGTCCAACTTATAGACTCCTCAGACTCCTTTGTCCTCGACGTTATTATTCTCTTCATTGAATGGAATTAATTCGCAGCCAACAAAACTCAGCGATCGTTTAAAATTTTTTTTTTCGCCTTCGGAATCGATAAAGAAAATTTGGAAAGAATTTTCGAAAAATTCTTTCCAAATTTCCTCCTCGCTCTGCATCCGTTAAAACTTGTCGCCAACTCCCACGCTTCGCATTCTCCTTTCCGCATGAAAATTGGCTTGTTACTTTGCCCAGTCTCAATCCCGAAGCGCACTTGGTCCTCCTCCTCGTCGTATATATATGCACGAGGAAAAAGTTTCATCCATCTCCACTGCTGCGCGTCTGCACTCCAGTGCTCCAGAAAACACGAAGAATCTCACGAATCTCTCCCTTGGGCGACAACTTTTTCGTACTTGAACTATATGCGCCCATAAATTCCCTCGTATACATGCAAATACAGATATACACCCAACTCCCTTCCCTCGGGTATTCCATTAAGCATATAGGGTGCTCTACATTTTTTCTTCTCGTAAAAAAAAAATGAAAAAAAAATTTCACTGAACAAGCAAAAATGCAATTTTCCATAACGAATTATTTATCCCTCAAATTTCTTTAAATTCCAATTGCCGAGAAACTTGTCCGACGTACAGAAAAATTTGGAGCAATTTTTGCAGAAAATCTTTTTCTTCATTTTTCGAAAAATTAATCGTGTACAAAAAAATGGATTTGAAAAAAATGGTTTTTTTTTCAATAGGGAATTGAGGGTTTCTGGTGAAGACAGAAAATTCTCGAAAAACTGGTGATAAAGAAAAATTTGGAGCAATATTTTTCGAATTTTTCGAAAAACGAATCCTCCAAAAAAAAATCGCGTTGAAAAATCGATTTGCAAGAAATTAATATGAATTCTTTTCAACGGGGAATTAAGGTAGTTTTTATCGTCAAAAGGAGAAAAAAAACAATTCACGAAAAATTTGTCTTTTGCGTGTAAAAAAAAATTTGGAGCAATATTTAATGGAAAAAATTTTTCACATTTCAAAAAACGAATCCTACCAAAAAATCGTGTTGAAAAATGAATTTCCCAAAAATGAAATACAATTTTTCTTTCAACAGAGAATTAAGTTAGTGTTTCGGGTTTTCGAAAAAAAAGCTTTCACCAAAAACTCGTCCTTCGTAAGAAAAAATTTGGAGCAATATTTTTTTTCTCCATTTTTCACGAAAAATCGATTTTTTAATAATTATTACGATTTTTTTTTATATTAATTAGGAAATAATTAATTAATTATCAATTAATTAATTAATTTGAAATTTTGCGAGACTCGAAAAGGTTCTTATGGGTTTTGGTACATTGGCGTGTTGCACACGGAATGGCTCATGTGTATTTGTGACTGTTGTAGTTTCTAACCACTGTACACAATGTACACACACTTGGGGCACTACCCAATGTACGTTTTCCGGGTCAACTCATCGCCATTGCACACAAATTGCAACAGGCACTGGGGATGCATACTGCAAAACATAAATTGCCATTCTCCACCACTTTTCGCCCTCTCGGTGCACGCTCGAGCCTCCAAAAATGTTTCTCTTGTTCTCTCTTTCGCGCTGCAAGAAAAAACGAACCCAACTTTTCATTTTTATACTCTCAACTTTTATGTTTTCTCTTTATACTTGGTATTTTCCTTTCACAACTATTTCGGCCATAAATTCGTTGCAACTTATCGCATTTCGCTCCACCCCCTATTCCTGCTTTTTTTATATTTTCTCGATTATTCACAGGAAAGGATATCAAAATTGTGCAACTTCGATCTTTGCTCTGTATGTACGACGTTGTTTGTTTACTTTCGAGTTTATATGCTCTCGTCGTGGCAATAAAAATTTAGATCGACTCGAGCGAACGAACGCGGAAATTCTTTCACGATACGGTCGCTCCAACTTTTCATCTTCGGAGAAAAACTATTTTCTACAGATTTCTTTGATTTTTCAAAATGAAAAAAAATCATAAAATGGCTAAAAGAAAAAAAAATTCGTCAATTTTTTTAAAAAGTCGAATAAAGTTGAAACAATTTTTTAAATCAATTTGAAATAAATTTTAAAAAATTGCAAACAATTTTCAATGAATTTTGAATTATTTTTGAAAACATTTTGAATTTATTTAAAAAAATTGCAAATTAATTGTATCATTCGTGTGTGGAATTCTTTCGTGTCAACTGCACTCATACTCCGCAAAGTGCATCTCAATGTGCACAAAAAGAAAAATTCTAATTAATGTCTTTGAAAACGCGCGATGTGGAAAAATGNAAAAAAAAAAAAAAAAAAAAAAAAAAAAAAAAAATCATGCCGCGAGGTTGGTGCGTAACAGCACGCGTGTTTCGTGCTCGCAAATTACGTGCTCGCTCGAGCACGTAAAATCACTACATTTCTCATGACGAGCCCGCTCGGTAACACTTTTTTTTTGTCTCCTTATTATTCCGCATCCAGCATTGACATTAAAAATCATTTCTAGTCAAAATCCAAATTCTACTTCTTTCTGAAAAAAATCCAGAAAAAAAAAAAGAAAATTGATCGATTTTTCCAAAAATTCGTTTTTGATCGAACAATTCAATCGGTTTTTACCAAAATGTAGATCGTGAGCAACACATTCCATTACCAAGCTTCGATAATTAATAATTATAATTATATTAATAACATAATAATTATTTATAAATATTTACAATAATTATTTATAAATATTTATAAAAATAATGAAAAAATATTTTTATTAATAATCATAATTATAATAATTGTGTTAATGAATAATTACAATGATTATAAATAACTAAAATTTATAATTATAGTTATAATTATTATTAATAATTATCAATATTTATAAATAATTGTAATTATAATAATAATTAAATAATAATGAAAAGTATTTATTTAGCAAGTGCTGAAAAATTCGTGACGTTGATAAATCAATAATTAAAGGTCGTGTGATTAAAAAATTTATCGACAAAAGGAGCTCGCGAGGGACGAGGCGGAGGCGATAAGCGCAGAAAGTATAGTTTTTTGCTTATTAAAGAAAAGTCGAGTCCTTTGAAACCTCTTGCGCATATTTAATGGGGAAAAAGGAATAATACTGTATCCTTCTCCTCTCTTCTGCTTCGTTACACTCATTATACTTCTCGAATTATGAAATACTTCATCCCGTGCCCATCTGCTCCTCCTCCTCCTCCTCCTTCTCCTGTGTCTTACTCCTCCTTCAATATTTTTCATGTTTCCTCGGCTGACTCTGCTTTCCCAAGTAATTACTCGAAAACTTTTAAGATCGCCTCCAGCACACTCTGCTATTAAAAATACACCCAGGCTTTCGCTATTCTCGTCGTTCAACTTTTCACCTCTTCTTTCTGTCCCACCAATCTTCGTATTTATTCTCATACCAATTATCTTATCCAAAATATGCAAATATATTACGTACACAAAATATCGTCGTAATTATCCAAATTTTTAGATTTTCAAATATTTAATATTTCAATATTTCTAATTTTTTAATTATTTAAATTTTTGAATTATTAAATGATTTATTTAAATAATGATAATAATTTGTTTAAATAATTATTTAAATGCTCGAATTTTTCAAATATTTAAATTTTTGAATTTTTAAATGATTTATTTTAATAATAATAATAATTTGTTTAAATAATTATTTACATATTTAAATTATTCAAGTTTTTGAATTAAGAAACGATTTATTTGAATAATAATAAGAATTTATTAAAATAATTATTAAAAAATTCAAATTATTCAAATATTTCAATATTTCAATAATTATTTAAATAATTATTAAATATAAATTCAAATAATTATTTGAATAATTGAAATATTCAAATATTGAAATTATTTGAATTGCAATATCGAAATTTTTTAATATTCATTTACAATTAAATTTTTATGATAAATAAAAAAATGAATGAAAAATCACTCGTGACAGAAAAGATCGAGATGATAATTATCATCATTGAACGTGACGTTTGCCCAACACGAATAATCCGGCTCTTGATCCACTCATGTAACTGCGAACTTTAACATCGTGAAATAAAACGAATGGTCGAAGCGTCGAGGATGCTTTTGGCACCGAGCAAATGGCCAGTTCTCTCTAAACTCTGTAAATCCCACGTTCAACATCGAGTCTCCAGTTTCACCGATAAATTATAAATTCACATGCGTCCATGTTATTTGGAGGTTGGTGTGCACCGAAGTGCATTTCCAACGAGCCACCGATACATTTACGCGAATTTTCATACTGGATCGATGACCCAGCAATTGCACATGATTGACCAATAAAGTTTGAGCGACCGAAAAATTGCACGAAAAAAATAATTTGCAGGGATTCGTAATCGATGGCTAAAAATTCAATAAAATATTCAATTCAAAATTGGCAATCACACTTTTTATCGTAAAGAACCAAATTATGAAAAATACAAAATCATAAATAAATCGAAATTAAAATTAAAATCAAATTAAAATTAAAATCAAATTAAAATTGAATTGAAATTAAATGAAACAAAAAATTCAATTCTTTTTCTCTCTTTATTAACAATAAAAAAAATTAAAATGAAAATAAAGATAAAAATAAAATAAAGCTGGAAATAAAATAAAATTTAAAAAAATGTTTTTTTTTTGCTTCTGATTTGACTAAATAATTTGGTCAGTAGCTGCTGATGCAAAAAAACTGTAAAATTTACAGTAAATCTTCTTCTCTATTCTATTTACAAAGATTACGAACGATTTAGTTGGAAAAATAAAAGTTTGGGAAAACACACGAGGACGAGAAATACACGAGACTCTTTTTCCTCTCGCCGTCCAATTTCTTACGCCCGCCTCCCGGGGGCATATATTTCGATACATTGGCTCGTCTGCGTAAATACGGAGGAAAAAAAAAAAAAAAACACTCGGCCCATTGACCGAATTAATAAGCCGAGTCTCCGAGACCTTGATCGTCGTCCCCATAGCCAACAAAAACGTTGATCATTCTTCCATGGTTCGCGTATGTATACACACACGTGCTCCAGCTTTGTTTACGACTTCGCTTTGGCGGATTCTCGTGCGGCGCGTACAAACGCGACGCGCGTGAAGAATTCTTTGACAACGCGGTCTTACGAGCGTCTCGACGCCTCCATCTGACCTGGGATTCGTGCCAAGTCACCGCGCGCCGCGCGGTTACTCAAACGCGTCTACATGTAACTCAGGAGATTTTTATTTTTTTCCGTTTTTTCTCGCACACCCTCGTGGACGTTGTTCGCGTCACTCGACCGACAGCGTTTGCCATTTTTTTGTAAAAAAAAAACACTCGCGAACCTCGTGACCTTGAGAAAATGACGATCGATTTTTGAGAAAATGGCACGGAGGCAATTGAAATTTCGAATATTTTGAGAACGTTCGCGCTTTTTTTTGGGTTTTTCGAGTCACAAGCTCGAGCTCAATGACCGCGGGAATCAATGGATCGCTTTTTTTTCTCGCTGTCTCTCGGGATGCTGGGCGGGCTCGAGGCTTTCGTGAATATATTCTTGACACACCCGTTAGATCTCGTCGCAATGAAAACCTGTTTTAAAACACACACCAGGCGAAGCTACTCCGCTCTCCAAGGCGAGAGAACATCGCTCTATGCACTGACAACAAAATTTTGTTGAAAAAGATGGATATTTTGTTCGATACGTTGGACTAAACGTTTTTCTTTTAATAATCCCAAAAATTGTGTCATTGCAGCAAAAAATATTTCAGAAAGTCTCTTCGGAAGCAAATTTTGGTTCTTCCGCTCGTAAAATTCGCTGACGATTTCGTTAGAAACCAAATCAACTGCCAAAATAACGAAAATTTTGAAATTATATTGTATAAATATTTAGTTTATCGTATTCAACAAAATATCGACGATTTTTAACAAAATTTTCATTCCCACTGTGACTACGCGTTTGATTCGCTCTCTATGAACGAAAACGAGATGGAGGAGATTTTGAGAAAATAGTATACACGTGAATATGTCGAACTGGCGGTCCAACTCGGTCTTCTATCTTTTTTCTCACTCTCTCTTTTTTATTGTTTGTAGTTTTCTATTTTTTAAAAATTATTCTGTATAATTTTGTTCAATTTCCAGCGGATTCCATTTTTTAAATTTCGTTATTATTTTATTATAATTTTCTTTTTTTTTGTATTTCTGAATATTTCATTACGTCGATAAAATTTTTTATTTTATTTCCGTTTATTTTATTTTATTTTCTGTATTATTTTTTTTCGTCTAATAGTTCGCAGACTAAGGCACATAATGAATCTCTCTCTCTCTCTCTCTTTTTCTAAAACTCTTGGGTTCTGCAAACCCACGCAAACGAGAGTCTGTCGGTTTTATGGGCCCCCCTCCGCATTACTGCTTACGTAGCTTCGTTAAACGTGTTTCCAGCGTCCAATAAATTTTGGATGAGAAACATAACTAACGTTTCAAACTCTCGGCCTGTAACCATCGAATCTCTTCACAATTTTTCGTTCTCTTCGCCGTAAGATACTCACGAGTTGTTCCCAAAATGGCATTCATTGGCAAATGTCAAACAGTCTCCACACGAATTCGTCAAATTCATTTATTCGTTGATTTCTTTTGGGTCAAGGCTCCCCGGCCCTTCACTCGCAATTTTTCATCTCTCGAGTCGCGAGTACGAGTAAATATTGGAAAAAAATTGGATAAAAAGGAGCAAATATTGGAAAATTGTGAAAAATTCGACAACAAATTTAAAAAATTGGAAAAATAATCGACAACGGTTAAAAAATTGAAAAAAAATTCTAAAAACGTAGAAAAATGTAGAAATTGAAAAAAATTGAAAGAAAAATGGAAAAATGAGTAAAAATTTGAAGAAAATTGGATAAAAATTGAAAAAAAAAATCGGGAATCGCAGGAAAATCGGTCAAGAATTTCAAAAGATGTAAAAAATTGTAGAAATCGTAAAAAATTGAATAAAGGAATTTGAAAACGCGTCACAACTGGAAAAAAAAATTAAGAATTCCGAAAAATGCCTCAACAAAACGTAGAAAAATGTAGAAATCGAAAAAATGAAAAAAAAAAAGGTTTGAAAAAACGCGTGCAACTTGCACGATGCCCGTTCATATACGAGAATGCGATAAATATTGATGCGTGTGTTATACAGTAGAGAATGTCCCATGAATATGTGAGAGGCGTGACGACCAAGGCGCGCGAGAGCCGCGACGACAACGTGTGGAATTTTTCGCTTTTCTGCCAGCAGCACGTATATATATGCGTCTCCCTCAGAGATATCACACGCCTATAAATATGTGCAACACTTATGGAGCTCTGCGTATCGTAACATTTGTGTATAAATAGATGAGGCAGAGGTTTGAGATTCGTCACTGGACGATCCGTCATTCATTGTGTACCATCGCAATGTCCCACATATTTTCGACATAAAATCATCGATCAGAATCATTCAATTGACAATTAAATTCCACTTTTTAATGTAAACGCATAAATAAGCGAGTGGAAACCGTAGATTTGGAAAATCGAGTCAAACGGTTGTTTAGGAATTTTTCTTCGTTTAAAAAAAAAAATGGAAACGACATTTTTTAATTATTTTTTTCATTAAAATCGAAGGGAAAATTCAATTGACGACTGAATTCATAGATTTGGAAAATCGAGTCAAACGGTTGTTTAGAAATTTTTCTCCGTTTAAAAAAAAAATGGAAACGACATTTTTTTAATTAGTTTTTTCATTAAAATCGAAGGGAAAATTCAATTGACAATCAAATTCCACGTTTTTATGTCTAAATGCATAAATAAACGAGTGGAAACCATAGATCTGGAAAATCGAGTGAAACGGTTGTTGAGAAATTTTTCTTTATTAAAAAAAAAAAATGGAAACGACATTTTTTTTATTATTTTTTTCATTAAAATCGAAAGGAAAATTCAATTGACAATTAAATTCCATCTTTTTGTTAAAATGCATAAATAAACGAGTGCAAACCATAGATTTGGAAAGTCGAGTCAAACGGTTGTTGAGAAATTTTTCTTTATTAAAAAAAAAAATGGAAACGACATTTTTTATTATTTTTTCGATTAAAATCGAAGGGAAAATTTGAATCCAATTAATTTTCGAATAATTTTTCAAAATTATCGTAATTTTTCTCGCCGATTCAGTTTTTGACTCGCAAATGAAAATCGGTCCATTGTCCTGATGAGAAAATAAATTGGAAATGAAGTTAAAACAGGATTTCGTTGCTCTCCAACGATCCAAACTCCAGCATCGTCCGAAGTAGGTCACGCATAGGGCGCGTCGCGTGCCACTAAAATTTTACAATGACTTTACATGCCAGGGTTAAGTTACTCTCCGGAGTAAACGCAAAGCTAGATCTGCTCCAAGTGCAGCTGGCGTCGAGAAATCACTCGTGCAAGAGCCGAGTGTTGAGAAAAGTGAGAGAGAAATGCTGCTGCTGCTGCTGGTGAAGAGCTCGCCGAGAATTTTCGCACGTGTCTGAGTCTCTGGCTCACGCGTCTGCTCCGTTAAGTTGCGACCTCGGCTCCTGTTTGCATTATAATGGCGCTTAGTACCAAAAACCCTATAAACATTCCCATAAACCATCCAAAGTGGAGTTGACACGAGAGACTAACACACTGCTAAAATTTCAACATTTATTACTATTTTTTTTTTAATGGAATGTTGGCATTGAATTTCGGAAAAATCGATTCAACGCTTTAAATTTTATGATTTTTTGAATTTTACAAAAAATCTGAGTTTTTTGAAAAATTACCGTTCTAGTTTCTCCAAATTTTTCAAGATATTCTCTACAAGTCCGTAATTCTTTTTTCCTTCCTAGCAAAGTTGACGAAATAATATCATTTAAATAGAAATACAAAAATCACTGCAAATCGAAATTCGCAAATTATGCTTCCTCGAGATGAGGAAGGCAAAATAAAAAATACAGTTCCTCACGGAGGAAGATTCGAGCATCTCGTTTTTTAATAATCTCACGAAAATAAATGAGAAAAAAATCACGTTTTTTTTTCTTCATTTCCACAAATCCCCGAATGTCACATAAATGTTGAAGCAGAAAAAAAAACGCACACTGGTGCATAATTATGGAATAAACAACGTCCTGACTCATTCTGCTCCCGACGATATTTCTTTACACGCGTTTAACCACACATATAGATACCGTGCTGCCCTCTGTGTGTGTGTGTGTGTGTGTGTGTGTGGGGGTAATTCCGCTGTACCATTGACGCTTAGCACACCGCGAGAGAGACTAGACAGACGGACACGGAAACTCGCACGCTTGCTTGCGCACCAACTATCTTCTCGTCGTCGTTTCTCGCGCGTGCGGTTGCTAGCTCCGAGCACATGAGCCTTCTCTTCCGTGAGCGCGCTTCAAAAACCCCTTGTGGAAGTCTCCGGACGAGGGAGAGCATAACTCCTTTTACCTTCGCAGCTCCTGCTGAGCACACATGGCCCAACACATACAAATACGAATACAAGCCCTTCCACGAAGGAACCAACACCTTAATGGCTCCTCGTCTTCTTGGTGGTCGTTCTCCGGGGAAAATTCAAAACTTTATCCACATTCGAAAGTTTCTAACTTTTCGTTTCATTCTTGCTGTTTCTGCCAAGAAAAGTAGAAAAAATAATAATTAAAATGACAATAATATGGTAATTAAAAAATGCACGTGAAATTTTGTTAAAAATCGTGGATTTTTTGTTGAATACGGTAAACTAAATATTTGTTCGATGATTTCAAAATTTTCGTCATTTTGGCAGTTGATTTGGTTTCTAACGAAATTGCCAGCGAATTTTACGAGTGGAACGACTAAAATTTGCTTCCCAAGAGACTTTCTAAAATATTTCTTGCTGCAATGACACTATTTTTGGAATTATTGAAAAAAAAAACGTTTAGTCGAATGCATCGAACAAAATATTCATTTTTTTCAACAAAATTTTGTTAAAAATCGTGGATATTTTGTTGAATATTTGGTTTTTAACGGAATTGTCAGCGAATTTTACGAGTGGAACGACTAAAATTTGCTTCTCAAGAGACTTTCTAACATTTTTTTTGCTGCATTGACATAATTTTTGGGATTATTCAAACAAAACGATTAGTCGAACGTATCGAAGAAAATATCCATTTTTTTCAACAAAATTTTTTGTTTTCAGTGCGTGAGAGAGTTTCACTCGGAATTGCATGTACAAAAGACACTGCATGGATCATACGCTCATTCACGTCGTCTCACTCCCATTTGTTAATGAATTCTCGCCCGAGTGTACAGATATTATTAATTCTAGGACATCCACAGTCGAGAGAAACTCTCTCCATACAATTGTCCCTCATCCTTTTGACTCTCGAGCCCTCGACGTTCATGTTTTCGTGCGATCCTTTGACATGGAGATTCTCTCTCTCTCTCTCTCTCTCTCTCTCTCTCTCTCTCTCTCTCTTGCTCTCTATCCGTACGTAAGGGACTTTAAGGATAAGGGCCATAAGGGACGTTGAGCCTTGTGCTCATATTGGCTGAGCGCATCATGAGGGCTGCTCCGACGAATAACACGCCGAGGGCTTCCCTCGCAGCAGAAGCATTAAGAGGGCTAGCGGAGTTTCAAATTCAGGAGACCCTCTTTGTGTTGTACATTCTCCCTGAAGATTGATCGGAGTGGAAAATGGTTGCGACAATTTTTAAGCCTCTTTCGTCTACTTTTTCGACGGCCTCACACTCGAAACTCAATTTCATTGCAAAAGAGATCGATATTCGAGATAATCGAGATCGTTTTATCGACTCGGAGCACTCTTCTATGCCATTCTTTAAATTTTAACGATACGTCGATCTTACGGGTCTTTCTGACCCGAAAGACAATTTTTTCTCCAAAATCTTGTTTTTTTTTTTTTTTTTTTTTTTTTTTTTTTTTTTTTTAATACAAGGAAGGAGCGATGGAGAGTATTTCAGAATTTCTTCATGAGCCTGAGGCTTGCAACCCTGGGCCCCAACGAAAAATACGTTTTTCTATCAATTCTTTGTTGAATTTTAAAAGCAGGACGATTTCCATACCGATTCTCTCTTTGGACCGAAAATAAGATCGTTTTATTGTCCCGGCCGATTAGTCAATGAGAATCTTGAGATTTTTCCAAGAAATAATTAAGGGAATCTCGGTGGATTAGAAAATTCCAAATTTTTACATTTTTAACGCAATTTAAGATGAAAAATTCCTGTGAATTCGCTAAAATCTCTAGACGATTCACATTCTATTGAAAATCGTGGAAATTTGACATTTTACCAAATTTGAACATTTTTCTTCCAATTTTAGATGAAAAATCTCTTGGAGATTGATTTTCTATCGAAAATAGAAGAAATTTTGACGTTTTTCTTGACAAATTTTGACATTTGACATCGTTTACTCGATTTAAAGAGCAATGACAATTTTCGTACCGATTTTGTGTTTTGATCCTGAAAAAAGATCGTTTTATATTATTCCGATAAGATCGTTTTATTGTCCCGACCGAATAGTCAATTAGAATCTTGAGATTTGTCCGAAAAATGAGGGAATTTCGGCGGATTCCAACGATGGAAACTCCAAAATCGTTTTTTTTTTTTTTTCAAATTTTTTTCACTCCAAATGGATGAGACACAAGCAGCAGGACGAAAAGGTTTCAGGGCGCCATAAAAAACCGGCCCCCGGAGAGTTGAGCGAGATAAATCGAAGAAAAATCTTGCCCGCGTGCTTATCCGAAGACTCAATTCTCCAATTTGCCTCAACGGAGTTTTAATCTTACGATGAGGCAAACTTAACAACGAGCACAGTGTGTGTGTGGCATTTTATAGGAAATGATAACATTTTCCGTTCATCTGCATTCTCGCCCAACAAACATCATCCACCACAACGATCCGCGTACGTCTGCGCAGCTCTCCTCGCTGTACAAACGCGTTGCTTGCTCGTTAATGACTCGCAGTAGCCAACAACGTATTAGTCGACGATGTAAAACGACGTCGAGCTCTCAGCCATGCAGAAATATACACAAGGCTCTCGTTCAGGCTTCCTGGAGCCAAGACCTACAGATTTATCCACGCGACTGGCCTTCGTTACATTTTTTCTCGTCGCTATATCTATACGCGAGACTTTGAGGCGATCGCTGTCAGTAAAAAATAATGAAAAAGCGCACTCAAACGAGCCACACAGACACTGCTCAGTCTTGAGACCTGGCTCGAGTCAATTTACCCGTTATCCGCGCCCGGACACACACGCGCCTCTCATCCGTTGAATCTTAACCGCGCGCGCGATCAGGCAAAAGCCTCCGCGACGAGTCGAGCAGGCAATGATGGTCGCGAGAGAGAGAGAGAGAAAGAGAGCAATGATGACGCTCATCCTCATTGCCACGCGAGTCAAGTAGCGCAAATGACAATGATTTTGTGTCGAGAGTTTAGAAACTTTGGCCAAATGCTCGCAATGTCAATTTCATCATCTTGGGCCTGCTTGTTTGTCGCGTTCGTCGCGATCATTTTTCTATGGGACTTATTTTCGCAGTGTTCGTGTCCAATGAAAATTACTTTTTCTTTTTTTTTGTTCAGTTTCCGAAACCATGACAATTTTCGTCGTGATTTTCTCTTGGGATCCTAGAAAAATATTATTTTGTCGTATTTCGCTCAAGAAAAAACATCTGAATTTTTTTTGCTCAACTTTGAATGGAAAATTGATGTAAATTCGCGCTTGAATCTCTTAGAGATTCATATTCTGTTGAAAATCGCGAAAATTTTGGCATTTTGCCAAATTTTAACATTTTTCACTCAATTTCAGATGAAATTTCACTGTCAATTCGCTCAAATCTCTAAGGAATACGCATTGAAAATGGCGGAAATATTGCCATTTTTTTTCTCGAAATTTTAACATTTTTCCCTAAATTTTAACATTTTTTGCCAAATTTTTCACGCAATTTCGAATGATAAATTACTGTGAATTCGCTAAAATCTCTAAACGATTCACATTCTATTGAAAATCGCGTAAATTTTGCCATTTTACCAAATTTCGACATTTTTCTTTCAATTTCAGATGAAAAATCTCTTGGAGATTGATTTTCTATCGAAAATAGAAGAAATTTTGACGTTTTTTTGGCAAATTTTGACATTTGACATCGTTTACTCGATTTTAAGAGTCACGACAATTTTCGTATTGATTTTGTCTTTCGATCCTAAAAAAAGATCGTTTTATATTATTCGGATGAGCTCTTGCACGAGAATCTTGAGGTCTGCTAAAGAAAAAACAGAATTTCGTTGCATCCCAACGTGACGGTCCAAACTCGGAAATCGTATTTTTTATCGCGAATCTTTCCGGATTGCCTTGCGGAACGTTGTTTTTGCACTTGACCCGAAAGTCCGGGCTATTTCGAGGCTCCGTCAATTATTATCGAACGACGGTTCGTAAAAACTTGCCATATCTCAAGATTTCCACTTGGCAAACGTTCAAGACTCGGAAACTACGCAGCAGTTTGAATTTTGGAATTCGCGTCGATGCTGCTGCGTGTGGAGCACACGATTCTCGTGACGAGGCGAGCTCGATATTTTCTCACCTCGAACAAAATCAATTTGCCACGGATTACGCGAGTCCGAGCAACAAAGGCCGCACGCGAGAGCAGGGAAAAGTGTTGGATGAGAAAAATAGGGTCAACTTTTATATTCGTCGAAGCAAAATCGTTGAATGACAGAAGAGCAGGAAAAATAAACGTGCTCCGATGAACCGCACGAGCTTTTCGCCATGATAGATATCGATGAAGCTGCTTTATTCTCTTTCCTTCGCTCCTGCTCCGAGTCTTTCCTTTCGCTCCCTTCGTGCACCGCCAGTTATTGGCAAAACGTGACTCTCCCTCAATACTCCACCAGAGTCTATAATTGAACGCCATTGCTGTCGTAAACGGAAATAGAATAGAAATTGCTATGGAAATGGCTGGGCTTGCTTTTCCGTTCCTCATCCTCGCGCTCGCTCTCTTCCTCCTACGAAGCTTCGTCGCCTCCAGCCAGGCTGCTGCCATATCTTCGTTACTTCGGCTTGCACCAGCAGATCCCTCCGCCAACCTGCTTGTTTCCACGCAAACGTGGGCGAGATATACGCAGTCGCGCTTTATTCTCTGATATTTCTTGTCCATCACTCCACGACTATCTTTTTTTCGATCCCTCCATCGTGTCCATACGAAATGTCCAAAAAAAACGTCTCTATATCGAGAAAATTGCAACTTTGTGTTTGTTATATAATGAGCAAAATTTCGAAAAAACTTGACAACCGATTTTTTTGAAAAAATGAATAAAGCTCGGAATAAAGCTTCTTCGATGTTACATAAAAGTGTATGCAAAGTTTTAAGAGGCTTCACCATTTAGAAATCGAAATATTTAATGTTGAAAATTGCAACTTTTAACACACGCTCTTACGAGAAAATACTGAAAATTGTGTTTGTTATATAATGAGCAAAATTTCGAAAAAACTTGACAACCGATTTTTTTGAAAAAATGAATAAAGCTTCTTCGATGTTACATAAAAGTGTATGCAAAGTTTTAAGAGGCTTCACCATTTAGAAATCGAAATATTTAATGTTGAAAATTGCAACTTGCAACACACGCTCTTGTGAGAAATGACTAAAAGTTGTGATTTTTATAAATAAATATCTCGACGTCTTCATGGTGAAACCTTTTGAAATTGCGCGAGCCATTAGATATCACTATTCTCTTCGTGTATTGCAAATGTAAAGAAATTCTATGGATAGAAAATTTTGCAAACAACGTCCTTAAAAAAAAAAAGTTTTATCATTGAATTTCGTTTTTTTTTCGTTTTGTCTTTCGTAGGATGAAGTTACTTTCACACACGAGGTCTTAAAATTGCTCGCACTAATAATGTCACTGTTCTCTTTGCGCGGTGTAAATTTCGAGGAATTCTATCGACAGAAAATTTAGCATACAACGTCCTTAATGAAATTCCCTGCCGCTTCTTGGTTTTTATGCTCCGAACAGCGTGCACGATATTCTTTTGCGAACGTCACCCAGCGGCAGGCGTAATTCCATTGTAAAAAGGCAGGGCATCGCGTTCTCGAAAAATAAGGTGTGTGTATCGTATCAACAGACAGCAGCAGTGTCTTTACAGGCTTCGTCGGTTTAATCACAATTGCTGGGGCTGCATGCTCGTAAACAGGGAGGTTTATATATCGCCTTTCGTACAATCCATTCCTTGCGCGTTTCTTCTGGGCGCGCGGAACTCTTTCGTATTTCTCGTCTCGGGCAAGATATCGCGCTAAACTCGGGAGGCCGCCTTTGTGCATCGGGATCTCTTGGATAGAAATTGGAACTGGAAGGCGGGCGAGTGATTCGCCAGGAAATTTTGAGCAGACGCGGAAACGACGCTCGAGTATATTTTCTCCTTGCTTCTCCTTTTTCCTTCTTTCCATTTTCTTTCCTTGGACAGTTTCTCTCACATTCATGCTTTTCCATTCATTCCCTCGCTCTTCTTCTTCTTCGTCTTTTTCGCTCTCTGTATCGTTTTCTCTCGTTCCCTGACCTTTTTTTTACTTCCTTTCTTATCGCTCTTGCCCTTTTCTTTTTATTTCTCTCTTCTGCTTTATTTGTCTACGGTTTTTACTCCCGAGCGTCCGCGAGAGAGATAAAACTTTATCGTCTCGTTCCAATTGCCAGGATATACTCGTCGCTCGCGTCGTCTCGACGTCGCTCCTGGGCAACAAACTCTCCTTCGTGTACGCGCATCTCTTGCGCTCGCTCTTGCTTCGCGCTCTAGAGTCTGAACTTTTCACGCGGAAACGGAGAGAAGGAAGAAAAACGAGAGAGAGGGCAGGCGAGACAGCGATAGCGGGAAAGAAAACAGAGCATCCGGGGAATTTGTTAGCGGCATGCACTCGTGAAATTGTCGAGACTTTACGCTCACCGTTTATTACATATTTATAGTCGCACCTTTTTTCTTTTTTATCCTTTTTTTTCCCTGAACGTAAAAAATTCTTTTCATTAATTCACAGAGCTTTTCCTTTGGTACTTGATCTCAAGATTTTTCTTATCGTTATCCTTTTGATTGGGAGTCGCCAGTTCGAATCTCCGTGGTGCGTGATTTTGGCTGGGAAGGAGAATTTATCAAATGTGTGACTCTTTGAGAACTTTGCGGAAAGGAAATTATATGGAAAATTAGGATTGCATCGTGTCGATGGTCTAGAGGATTTTTGCAAAGACGTTGTGTCATTTTTCATTCGGATTTTATTGAAAATAGTAGAAACTGGGAAATTTTGACATTTTTTGAAAAATTTTGACATTTTTTGCACAATTTCTGATAAAAGGTTACTGTGAATTCGATTAAGTCTCTTAGAGATTTATATTTTATTGGAAATGATCGAAATTCCGGCATTTTCGTAAATTTTGACATTTTTTGACAAATTTTGGAATTTTTCGTCCAGTTGCACATGAAAATTTATTATGAATTCGCTTTAGTCTCTTAGAGATTCATATTCTATTGAAAATAGAGGAAATTTTGGCATTTCGACAAGTTTCGACATTTTTTGGTAAATTTTGACATTTTTCGTCCAATTTCAGATGAAAAATAATTACGAATTCGCTAAATTCTCGTAGAGATTTATTTTCTATTGAAAAAAGCGGAAACTTCGTAATTTTTCGTCAAATTTTGAAATGTTTTTCCAAATTTCGAAATTCTTCGTCCAATTTCAGATGAAAAATGATTACGAATTCGCCAAAATCGCCTGGAGACATTCATTCATATTCCATGGAAACAGCAGAATTTTCGGCGTTTTTTGTATTTTGCCAAATTTTCACATTTTTCGCCCAATTTCAGTCGAAAAATTGCTGCGAATTTGCTAAAATCTCTCAGAGGCACGATATGGTTCCAGAGGCATTTTAATATCACAGCAATTTTTGATATTATTTTCTCTTCATATGCAGAAACTACTGAGCGAGATATTTTTTTACCCGAAATTTGTACATTAATGGCCAGTGGCTGTAGAGGAAACAAAAGGAGGTCGCGAAAAACGGTGGGAAAATGTGGAACTGTTCGCAGGGATGGATGCAAATGAGAGAGAAACTGTGGGCACTTTGGAAAATTGCTTTCCCAGAGTTGAGAGTCGCTGGCGAACCTTCCTCCCGTGCACTTTATGGCTCACTCCGATTTCCTGTCTCTTCTCACACGCAGAACCAAAGCCACGACACTGTCCTCCTCCTCCTCCTCATTTCGCGACGACGATGTGCAGCAACGTCTATGCCAACCTGCTACCATTTCTCTCTCGACGCGAACCATTGTCATCATAAAATGGCGTTTCGCGCTCTTCGCGCTGCTCCTCGTCCATTCCTCGCGTTCTTATTTTTCTGCTCCTGATCCTCTGTCCAGCTCTTTCCACCGACACAAATCTCCATTCTCTCCTTCTCGCGTGTATCGCTGGACAATTTGCCATTGAGAATCGTTCTCGAGTCTCTGACGTCAACGTAACTTGAATTTGTAATGCACCTCATCGCCGTATTCGTCGCGTCCTTGCCTCGCGACTTATCCCTAAATTGCGGTCTTAAAGATCGACCCATTTTTCGGCCCAGTTACCATCTCTATTTCTGCCCCTGCGTCCACTCTCGTTTATTCGGCCGCGAATAATCTTGAAGTTTGCATCGTTGGAATGCAATGAGATTCCGTTGTTTTTCGCGAGCGAATGTCAAATTTTTAAATGTGACAAAATAATGTTTAGATTTGGAGAAAAATGACGAAATTTTCGAAATTCTCAATTGAATACGAATCTCCAAGAGATTCTGGGGCATTCAAAGTAATTGTTCACCTGAAATTAGAAGAAAAATGTCAAAAAATGTTAAAATTTGGCAAAACGCCAAAATTTCGGCTATTTTCGAAAGAATACGAATCTCTAGGAGTTTTTAGCGAATTCAAAGTCATTTTTCATCTGAAATTGGACGAAAAATGTGAAAATTTGGAACAAATGTGAAAATTTGACGAAAAATGACAAAATTTTCGTAATTTTCAATAGAATACGAATCTTCGAGAGATTCCAGCGAATTCAAAGTAATTTTTCGTCTGGAATTAGACAAAAAAAAGTCAAAATTTGGCAAAAAATATCAAAATTTAGCGAAAAATGCAAAAATTTCGGGCATTTTTTGAAATTGAACAAAAAATTAATAAAAAACGTGTTTTTCGTTCGAGTCGAGTAGACCAACCTCGGTCTCTCTTTCTCGCAGCTTTGCACTCCATGGAAAAACCTCCTAATGGTGCACAGACCATGACCAGAGTGCCAGGTCAGCCAGGCAGGCAATGCACATTAGATAAGGCAAAGCCCCATTAACCAAGCAATCCGAAGTTTCGTTTAGGCTGTAATTATGCAGTTCGATGGTCGAGGTGACTAATGATACGAAATGGCTTGTCATGCTGCCCCATGCTAAATCTTTTGCCCCTTGGTCCCTTTTCTCCGCGAAAACAAAGTGTTTGAATTTTCTTTCCTCGTCCTCTCGAACTTCAGATTCGACGAAACGTCGATATTTTTTTTTGACACGATAAACTAAATATTTTTCGATAATTTCAAAATTTTCGTAATTCTGAATTTTTATTTTTTATTTTTAACGAAACTCTCAACAAAATTTACCAACGAAATGCCAAAAATTTGCTTTTCGAAGAGACTTTCTGGAATATTTCTTGCTGCAAAGACAAAATTTTTGTGATTTCGCAAAAAAAAAAAAAAAAAAAAAA